>CM023541.1:28859005-29531478 GCA_013350335.1 Chimonanthus salicifolius | reverse complement strand
TACACCTTCATGGTTGGTTCCCCTTCATCCAAGTCCCGTTCTTCCTCCAACTTAGACCACTGCTCGAGTTCCTGAATTGCAAGTTCTTTCTATTCCATGTTACCCCCATTTGAAGCAGCCCATTCCTTCATTTCCATTTGAGCATATTGAGTCTTTTTAATAGAACAAAGCCCGCCCAACCCTGAATAGAATAGTTGTCCCACCAACATTTTACAAGGTCAACAAACTTAGGGTCAAACAGCCAACCATTGTTAAACTGAAAAGGTTTAGGTCCCCAATCAATCTCCTCTGAATCCAAAATAATCGGATTATGATCTGAGATATGAAGGAGCAATTTTGCCTGACTAGCACCAGGAAAAATGGCCTCCCACTCTACCGAGACAAGAAATCTATTGAGCCTGCTCATAGTTCCTCTAGATTGGCCACCAGACCAAGTAAAGCATCCACCACTAAGAGGAAGATCAATCAGCTCACAACTGTCGATGAAGGTAGAGAAAGCTTCCATTGCTCTAGTGAAGACGCTGCCCCCTTTCTTCTCAAATGGAAAACGGACGACATTAAAGTCACCCCCCATACAACAATTAGGTGAACCCTAAGCATGGATGTCTTCTAATTCAGACCAGAAGGCCATTTTGTCCCCATCTGCATTTGGCCCATAAACATTAGTTACACAGATTTCTTCCCCATCCTCTATAAGCTTTCCTTTTATTGATATAGACCTAGAGTCCATCCTTCTGACCAAGACATTTATGACAGAGGGATCCCATAAGGTAAGCAAACCTCCCAATCTTCCCTCCGCTGGTTTGTAAAAGCTTCCGCAATTTCTGGCCCCCCAAATCTCCTTAATCAACTGACTTGAAATCTCCTCTCTTTTAGTTTCCTGAAGCAGAAGAATATCTATTCTATTTTTCCGAACAAATCTCCGAATAGCACCCCTTTTCTCCTGAAGTCCGAGACCCCTGATATTCCATGTCAAAATCTTCATTGGGAAACCGTTGTCCTCCTAACTCTTCTACTTAGTTGTGCTAGCCTTCTTTTAGAATAGATCTTATACATGTGACGACAGCCTCTGAGGGAAGTTGTATATCTTATTTTCGATGAACTTGTAGAGGATAAAGAGCATGAACGGTCCCCTACCTCCATCCGTGCTAGAGTCTCCAAAGAGTGAGTCTCATTGACAAAATTTATACCAAGTTGTTTTCCAACATTCAAAATATCTCTGCCATCCTTTTCTGAATAACCCTTTCCCTTTAATTTCTCCAAATCCCATTCAGTATCTATCCGAGGAACCTTTCTTTCTTCTGAAATTTTATTCATTTCTGATACACTGAAATCTGAGGCAACTGACGCTTTGAAAGGAAAATAGGGGCAGAGTGCAATTGAAGCAGCATAACCCTACTGTTCGCCGAAATTGACCTGGGAACTTTAGGACGACTAAATGAAGCACCATCAGAAGATGAAGCAAAAGATACTAGGCCAGACAGCAGAGGATTCACCACCGAATCAGCCACCTTCTCTATAGATTCCGCTGGAACTAACGCCAACTCTTTGCTACCCAAGGGGACAGGGAAAAAATTATGGGAGAAATTGGAGGGTTTTAGATGGGTTATAGATGATCGAATCGGTTCAGGGAAAATAAAGGGTTGAGAGGGATGTTGAGAATTTAAGCTAGCCAAGGGCCCTTTATGGATGGCCCAAGAAGAGAGTTCAGAGCCAAGAGGGTAAGGCAGCAGATTAAGGTCTGGGCCAAGCCCATACCCGAACACAAAAGCTTGGCCCAAAGAAGCCACTTTGAAAGCTTCACTAACCTCTTTCATCGAAAAACACATGCGGGAGTCCCCAGAACATGCAGAGGCTGTAAAGTTGCAGTCCCCCATGCAGATTTTATCTACTCCATCAGCTGAAGCCGCCAACGCTGTCATCTTGAGTACTTTTTGGAGACCACAACATCCAGCGAAGAACCTGACAACTCCGACGAAGAAATCAATCCTTCCGTCGAAGAATCAACCTCCATCATTCTAACTGGATAATTTTTACCCTTGACATTCACCGTCACCTTCGAGGGCAAACAATCCTCCAACCCGACTTCCAGCAATAGATGCAACATAGAGCAGTCTTCTTTCGATAGGTTTCGATAATGAATATCGATCACCTCCCCAAATCTCTGGCCAAAGGCTTTAATAAGATTTTCAGACCAGGCTTCAAAAAGGTAACTGAAACATCTCACCCAGATATCTCTCTTGTGATTAATCTGATCTGGATTCCAACGTCCCAAAACTCTGAACAGATCTGATTCCACCTTCAAACTCCTACCAACGGTTTCTTCATCAACTAAGGTTGCCAGATACCGATCAATCCCAATTTGACTACATTGGGAGACTGAAATACCTCTTTTTTCCATGGCGTAGACCACTTGTGCATGCTGCATAGGAAAGTAGGGGGCAACCACCACTGCATTGGATAGCCAATCATTAATTTCCTTCTCCTCCTTGGCTTCCACCATGAGTTCAATGAGATTTTCTGCCCCATCAGCACCGATTGGAGAATCAAATTTCCTGACTCCACCACTTCGGACAACATCAGCCCACTCTCTGCTAGAACCCATCGGCTTCCAAATTTTGACTGGATTGGAAGGCCGTAGATTCTCCCTGGCTTGGGTCAAGCCAGGAACGAGTGATTTATGACCTGCAAACTCCAAATCCCCAGGTGCCTTTCTATGGTAAGTAGCTGGATTCACTTGAAGCTTCTTCCCTGCCAATATGCAACCATTGAGGACTACAGTTGCTTTCTCATCATGACTTCCTCTAGCCATTCTAATGAAAGCAAAAATCCTCCCCACTGCATCCTTCTTCTTTGGGACAAATGCATCATTGACAGTCCCCCACTGTTTAAAAAGATCTCGAAGCCAACTTCGAAGGGTGATTTCTGGCCAATCGGGGAGATTAGCTACAAATAGGGTTACTGAAGGATCTTCCCTGTATTCTTGCCTCTTCCTCCCCTGTTGATACTGCCACCCCTCCCCATTGAGTCCTCGTGCGTCCCACTTCCTTCTTTCCTCTCTCCCACAGAAGTCTGGGTACCTGCAAGATCTCTCCGCTCCCTCTGCTCTCGCTTCTCTCGCACTCATCTCGCACCTCTTTTGATACTTTAATTTTTGTCTTGGCAACATTGGAGTATTCGTATAGGCAACCATGACTAGAGGAAAATCCATCTTTCTTGCTGTCCTTTGGCTTGGCCACACTAAAAGAACCATGTATACAGCCAAAGTGGGTAGTAATTCCATTTCTCCTTACTGTCCTTGGGTTTAGTACGCATGTACAACCAGATATGGGTGTAGAAGCCATCCAATTCAAGTGAGGAGGTGAACATGAGTATAATGAAAGGAAATTACACCACTTCTACCAAATTAGCTGATTCGAATATTGTGACTTTGGCACTTAGATTAGGTCGCAGCTCGTTCAAACTTCTGAGCATTCTTTTATTCTGTGTCTACCATGTACAAAGCATAACATGATAGACAGAGAAACTCTTGATAATATTCCGCAACAGTCATGGTGCCCTGTACTAGAGATATGAAAGCTTGTGTCTGGCGCTCCTTCTCCTCCTCTGGAAAATAATGATCCAGAAATATTCCAGTGAACTGGTCCCATGTCATCTCAGTCCTCTCCCCCATTGAAATTTGTGCTTGTTGACGCTCTATAACTCTCCACCATTTGCCGGCATCATCCACCAATTGTGAAGTAGCCAGCAATATCATGTCCTCGTCACCAGTGATCTTAAGCAGCTTCAAATCTTTGTAATGTTCTCAATCTAGTTTTCTGCTCCTGCGGGTCCCTCTTTCCCTTTGAAATAAGGGGGACGCTGTTGTTGAAAGTCCCTGACCATATTTTTTGATTCATTGGAGGTTACGCCTCCATTGCCATTCTGATGTTGCTGTAGAACGGAAGTGACTACTGTCTGTACTAGGTTCTGCAGCTCATGAGGTACTTCAGGAATGTTCACACTATTCTATCCCTCTTCCTGGTGTGGGTTCTGTACCTCTTCTTCCTGATGCAGGTTTTGTCGAGTATTTCTTCTTCTTGGAGGCATTTTCCTAAATCATTGAAACATTGTTTGACTTAGTTTTCTCATAAAGTTTTATGTTTACATAGTTAGGGAAATTGCCTAATCAACATCTTGTGTTTCTTGTTTTGGGGAAATTTTCCTATCTATCATATATTGTTTCTCATTTTGGAGAAATCCTGATGTTTCTTGTTTTGGGGAAATATGTCTTATTTTGCTATGTTTGATAAATCCACAATTATAGTGATTGTCCTTCCCTTGCTGTTATTCTTTTCATCAAGTGTTATTCTTAGATTGAATGCTTACAGTCTGATTCTCAACAAAGCACATTAATCAGGCCCTTGTACAGCAGACTCCGAAGAGTCTATAAGTTGGGATTCTTATCTTATCAGTGAGACATGATACCGTATTAATCTTACTTTGAAAGATTCAGCACTTCCGGTTTCGCTCTGATACCAACTGTAACACCCTGTCCTTTTTCATTCAAATAAAGAGTGAGAGAGCAGGTAAACGTCAAGACACGAGCTAAATCCGAGTTTCCAAAACCCGACCCTTAACTGACCACCTTTACGTGTGTGTGGACTAAGGCCACTAAAACATTTCACACACTAAAGACTACTTGCGGAATAATTATATGAATAAAAGTACTATCCATATGCATGTCATTAATAAGCAAGGAGGCCAATCACTATTTAATTAACTGAAACTTAAATATCCAAAATATCATCAAACCATAGCAAAATAAATCTAAGTTATTACAATCTCAAAATATCAGTAATCTCAATACATCATTCCAAATCAAACTAAGTAACATAAATATGAAATTTGCCCAACTCCTAAGCTTGGCTCCCATTGTGCCCCATGTCCTTGTCATTTCATGTTCCATCATCTATAGGGTAGAAGTTGGGCGTTAGTCAACACACCCAGTAGGTATTCCAAATAGGATTATGTACGCATAGGATCAATATAAAATCAAGATAAGTACATTATATCAAAACTGTAAAACAACTCGTAGTACTAAAAACATTGCATGATACTCATATCAAAATCATGCTAATGTATGTGTCATGTCATAGGTGTCATATGCCAATGATCTCCCACCCAACTTCCATATCCAACCATAACACAAATCATATCAATAGTTTCCTTGATAAACCAAGCCATATCGAGGTGTTCCCTTGGCCATTTACGTCCATAGTGTTTTATGATGGCACCACCAGGTCACTGTTATACCTCCCCATGTGTGTTAATCGAAATTACAGATGGAGCGTAGACTCCTCCCTCTGCGAAGGGTTTTTGGACTGGTTACCTTTGAGCTCTTTGCCCAGACTACGCATTGCCCATTTCTAGCAATCCCGGACAAGGCTAACATATCAATAGTTTACATAGCTTCTTACAAGCTAGTCTCAAGCCCCAAAGTCATGTCCGAACAGCTCATAACTTGGCTTGCTGTTTCATATACTCCCTCCCATGCCATGCATAAGATTATAAATGCAATAATGCCATTTCATTTCAAATTACATAAAACTATTTGCAAATCAGTTCATATACATGTATCAATTATTTAACCAAAGTAAATCATCATACTTAGAATAAAAACCATTAACATATATAATCCGCAATGTCTCAATAAGGTACGAATCCTACCAACGTCCAATATATTTTCCTTGCTGATTTGTGAAGATGTCGTTGAACGATCACGTCGAAACGAATTGCAAACCCTTTTGCAAATATCTTTACCTTATTGAATTTAATCACATATATAAGTCAATTTTACTATCCATCCTTCCAGATAAAGTGAAGTTTCTGGAAATTTATTAAAAATTTAAACTTTTTAATTCAGTCGACTGAATCATACCCAGATATAGTCCTCTATCTTACCCGCAGACTTTCAGTCGATTGAATATGATATTCAGTCGGCTGAAACCCAACTCAGAACTGTTAACCTTGACTCGTAAACTTTCAGTCGGCTGAATCATAGATTCAGTCGGCTGGCTCTAAGTCAAACCTTCTGTATTTTAGGTCAATCCACTTTCAGTCGACTGAATCACAGATTCAGTCGGCTGACTTTGGATCAAATCAACTGTGTGTTCTGCCAGTATAGTTTCAATCAACTGAATCAAGGATTCAGTCGGCTGAATCATCAACCAACAGTTTACGTGTTTGGTAAGTTTACCTTCAGTCAACTGAATCATAGATTCAGTCGGCTGAAACACGCCAGATCTATTAACTTATTCGGTACGTCTATTTTCAGTCGACTGAATCCTAGATTCAGTCAGCTGAAACACAATAAATCCCATATATTTTTAATCCAGTCCATATTCAGTCAACTGAATCACCAGATTCAATTGGCTGAAACTCCCAGAAACTCATTTCTATTTCGGCCAACTCTAGTTCAGTCGACTGAATCCCAGATTCAATCGACTGACTGTTTGTCAATCTTCTCTGTTTGCTTATTTTGCAAATCCTTTCTTTATGAAATCCACTCCTTATCATTTTTAAATATATATAGCATCATTCATATATCTCCTAGTGAATTTACTCGACCTACTAGCCAAAGCTAGTATTTTTTCTTTAGTTCTTCACTGATTCTCTAAGTGTAATGGTGTAGAGAGAGAAAGATAGAGATAGAGGAGAAGAGGAAACTCTTGTGTACAAGAGATAGAATCGGCCAAGGGGTGGGGTGTGCCCCTTGGTTGATGTCCATTTGTATGACAGTCCAGCCTCTTCACTTTCCCTCATTAAAGTTTGTCTAACCAAGGAGTCCCTTGGCTTAACCAAGGAGACCCTTGGCCTTCCATTGAGTTCACCTTGGATTTTATCTCCATGAGATGGAAACTCTCCATCTTCCCACTTAACTCACCTTGACATGAAAGTCTCCTCAACTTCCCATCTTAACTCATAGTCAACTCAAGCATTATTTAACTCAATTGAACTCATTCATGGTTGACCAAGTCAACCATGACTTAGCGGACCATGCATGTACATGACACGTGGGTCCCATCTTAGCCATATCATTTGATAATGTGGCCCTTGCCTGGTTGACTTCCATGCATGCCACATGGCAATGCCACCTCACTTGATGAGGTGGATTTATGCATTAGATCTTAATTGGGTGGCTGACCCAATTAATTTAACCTTACCCATTTACTTTAAAATCAGCTCACCTATGACCCATTGGGTCCCAATTGGGTAATTGACTCATTTCTTTACATTTATCCAATTACTTAAAATCAAACCTACTCATGATCCATTGGGTCTTAATTGGGTAATTGACCCAATTCGTTACCCATCTAAGGTCCATTTCAACTATTTAAATCTCAAATTCCATTCATTCACAATTTAAATAGACCAATCCAATATATTTATAAGTGATGAAAATCCGGGGTGTTACATACATTGAGAGAGGCCTAGAGGGTATAGTGCAGTAAAGTAAAATGCTCAGGCTTTTCTCGTATTGTCGTCTGGATAGGACCATGAGGACGTATTGAGGCAGGCCTAGAGAGTACAGTAAAGTAAACACCCATTACAGAAATTTAAAAACACAAAGTCAGTTTGGAGTTAATCTTTCCCCTTTTTTTTAACTTAGGTTTATAAAATCAAGTTTTTAACTCCATCAAAAATCAATTTACAAGATAAATTTCAAAAATTAAAGGAATGAGCATTTTTCCTTAAATTCTAAAAATTCAAATTTGAAGCCTAAGACCATACTATTTTACAAAAAGAATAATCTCGGAGTTCCTAAAATTTTGAATAGATAATTTTCCATATCTTACTTGTGAAAATCGATGGAGAAATGGCGAAGTTTGAACACCCCGAGCGATGCGGGGGCAAAACTCGGGAAAAACTCCAAAGAGAGCTGCTTGTTTGAAACGGTGGAGGAAAGAAAGAAGGAGGAAAAGAAGAAAGGAACCGATGGAAAGGAGAGGGAGGGAAGGTGCTTGATTTTTTTTTCCTCTCATCTCCTCACCTCATCTCTTCTTTTAAAGAGACGGTGGTGTGGCTAGGCATGGCATGCCATTGCCTACCTACACCTAGCTAATAACCTTTTTGACCAAATTAAATGCATCAACATTTTTTTCATTTTTTTTAAATAAAATCCAAAAAAAAAAAATTAAACCATATAACTTCTATAGTTTAGAATAATTTAAACTTCTTAAAATACACTTTTAAAATACATTCCCTTAACATGGGTATTTCCAAAACTTCACTAAATCAATAAATAGTTAAATAATTTAAACATTTAAAATCATAAACTGTCAAGTTCAAATTTTAAAATAATACTTTGTAAAATCTTTAATTAACAACACTCTAAATAAAACATTCTAAACTCAGAATTTAAAATATAAAGCAAACTTTTAGAGATTAAAATATTTCAAATAAACAATTTTTCAAATATAGATACTTTTTAAAGGTCTCAGCTGGAGAAAGGTTCGAAAAATTTCAACTTTGCCACTGCACTTTAACAAGTTGGGTCCGCAGACTCCAAACTCGGATCGAGTCAAACGTTGACTCAAAATACAACCCACATGTTAATCTCTTAGATTAACAATTTACAAATCAAAATTAATGGCTAATTAATACATAATTAAGTAATAATCAAGGTCAGTGTATTACAGTTAAGTTCGAACAATCCTTTATTCGAACGATCTCAAACTCTCATTTCCCCTTTCCTCTCCCCCAAACGTTCGACCTTGCCCTCTCTCTCCCTCCTTCGTTCGACTTTACCCTCTCTCTCTCTCCCTCGTTCGACCTTGTCGTCTCTCTAATCCTCGATCTTTTGACCTTGCCTTCTCGCTTCCTCCTTCATTCAACTCAATTCCAAACCTTTCTCCCTCCCTTTCCTTAGACCTTCCTATTTCCTCAATCGAATCTCCTTCCAAAAACATCTCCAACCCCCCCTTTTTCCACATGGAATCAAATCTTCAAATCGAAGGGTCTACATCAAAGAAAAAGGGGAAATCTGCCTCTTCAAAGCAGCAGAAGAAAAAGAAGAAGCATGCAACGTTCGACCCCAACCATTTGATCTCTTTGGAAGTGCAACGCTCTACACAGATGATTTGTCCACTCGACCCTATCTCTTTGGTAAAATCGTCGACCTTTTTTTTTCCACCCTTTGAGCTGAAACCAAAGAGTACTTTGAAATTCATGGTTGTGGATCCTTCTTGGCACTGAAAGAGGTTATATATCCTACATTAGTGAAGGAATTTTATGCCAACATTTCAGGTAGCGATGATACATCCATTGAATCCAAAGTCCGAGGTATGATTTTTTTTTTCATGTGAAAGATTGGATACTATGTTCATTTTCCCCAAGGCCACAATTGTAAAATATGAAACAAATACTTGGCCTCCTGATGTTGATGGCTTCAGTGTAAAGGACGAACTCAAGCAAATGTGTGGGCACACTGATATTACCAATGAAGAGAGGCCATGTCTGAATGACCTAACCCTTGAAGCCCAAATCATCTATCACATTATTGCAAAAATATTTTTCCTAGAAAAGGGCATAATAACCATGTGTCTTGGTTCGATTTTTTTCTCATTTGGTGCATCATAAATGGCAAATAAGTCTCCCTCACATATATCATCATAGATCACATGCGACTTTCCCTTAAGACGAAAAAATGTGGTCTTCCCTATGGACTTTTTCTTTCTTACTTCTTTCATCAATGCGGAATCCATTTTCCCTCTCAAGATAAAGTAGCTATGAAGCCCACTGATCACTTTGGTGAGGTTGCTTTGAAGAAAATGGGATTCAATCTCGACAAGGCACTCAAACGGTGGTTTCCCAAAGTAAAACAGGCACCTGAAGTTCAGGTTCAAAATTCACCTGAGGCATCGACTCCTCCACAAACTGATACTGGAATCAACACTCAGTAAATTCTTGATAGCATTTCAGATTTCAACGACAACATGAATCATAAATTTGATGACATAGATCAACGTTTGCAAGGTCATGATGAAAAGATTAATATTATGTCTGCCGAAATTGTAGTTACTTTGAGAATGACTGTACTTGTAGATCAAAGATGTGGAATACCAGCAAGTGTACAACCTGACCACATGGTGGAGTACGATCATATGTAGTTCCACCAGCATCAGCTTTTGGTTCCCCTTCTCGTCCGACTGGAGTTTTGGCTACAACTGCACCACATTCTACATTTGCACCTGCTTTTGTATCCACTCATCCTCAGGATGTTGCTACTACACCTACACCTGTTTCTAGCTGCACTTATTCTCCAACTGTTATTGATACATCTACACCAGCTTCTGACTCCCGATAGCTGTTATTTTTTATGATATGAAAAAGGGGGAGAGATTTTGTAATGTTCATATTTTGATGATGACATGTATAGGAGATGATTTTGTAATTTTCATATTTTGAAATGTACATCTTCTATATGTGTTTTGAATGAACATATTCTATTTGAGTGAGTTGAATTGAAATAGTGAAAGGAGCTATATGCTTGGTTTGTATATTGTGTGTCTTGTGTATGCTTCTCATGTAAACCTAGATCCACAACAGCACCATTGGGCAATTGGGTTGGTCATTAACATTTCTTTTGCAAGTGATCATAGGGTGAAAATGGGCTTTAGGTTGGTAAGTTTGCATTTGAATTGCTTTTGTCACCAAGTGTATGCGTCACATGTAAACCTAGATCCACAACAACACCATTGGGCAATTGGGTTGATAATTAACATTGTTTTTGCAAGTGATCCTAGGGTGAAAATGGGCTTTAAGGTTGGTAAGTTTGCATTTGAATTGCTTTTGTCACCAAGTGTATGCTTCTCATGTAAACCTAGATCCACAACAATACCATTGGGCAATTGGGTTGGTCATTAACATTGCTTTTGCAAGTGATTCTAGGGTGAAAATGGGCTTGAAATACAATAAATTTTTACTCTACACATTCCTTCAGTTCCATGTACTCTTCAGATTTTGTTGTGGCAAGAAACAAACTATCATCTTTAATGGAAATTTCAATAAATTTAAGGATAAAATAGAATGCTTTGCAGTTGATCAGATGTGTTTGACTCGGTTGAATTGGGTTTGCCCATTGCTTTGTGGGATCTTAAAAAATGGAAGTAAGGATCAAGCAGATTTCAGTTCCTTCAGTTCCTTTAGTTCCATGTACTTTTCAGACTTTGTTGTGGTAAGAAACACCATATTCGCAACTATCTATATTCAAAACAAAGTCAAAAACTTACTTTATTCAGTAAAAATCAAAACAGAGTACAACATAGTGCATTTCTTCCAAATGAATACATTTTCTTGCAATTGAATTCATTTCTTCTAAATGAATATATTTTCTTGCAAATTAATATATTTCTTTTAAATGAATACATTTTCTTGCAATTGAACTTCTAAGTGAATACATTTTCTTGCAAATGTTCGCTGGAAATCACCTCTTCACTTATTCCACCAACGCTGAAAATTGCCACTGTCTCTAAGTTCACCAGACCACTTCATAACATTTTGAAATATTACATTAAAATATATGGAAAATATATAAACCTAACAATTGAGTTAAGAAATTACTTGGGACAACTCAGAAGAGTTATATATTGATTCATCATAGAAGTTGTAAGAACCACATGCCTGTGGAAACAAGAATAGATGTTAGTCAAACTATCACTTTATTTTTATGTAGAAAAAATATGAACATGCACCAGCTTCTAACAATCATTTACTTGGGATAATTGAGACAAACCCGCTGTTTGTGATTCATGAAATTCATCCACATTAGGCAAAGTATTGTAATCACCATTTGCTGATGCATGTGCAGTACTTTGATTTGGACATGTTATACTATTATGACCAACATTTTTGCATATCCTGCATCTTCTTGCATTCGACTCATTCTCCACAATCTCAAATGCAGAAGGATTTCGTCTTGTAGAATTTTTTTAGTTTGAATTCTTTTACCTAGATGACGTCCTCTAGAATATTAAATAATAGGATGACTGACAGGCATCGCATCGCTGACAAGATTTTCTAGTTGATTTCGGAACCCCTCTTTATTAAATGAAGAGAATTTTCCATATTTCTTTGAAATATCATCAAAGTAGACCTTCAGGTTTCGTTAGGACAATTCACTTCAACATTCAAGTCGTTCAATAATAACAAATTGATTCCCCACTGTGAATGGATCTGATCCAAATGTAACTTGTCCATCGCCCTCATTTTGTGTGCACAAGGTAAGCTCATTGACGCTGTAAATTCTTTTGTACAAGTACACAAAAATGAATTATCTCTAACCATATCATATTGCTTGTAAAGCTCATTCAATGCGAAATGTGATACTATGCCGTTCACTTTGTCAAAGAAATGAATAGAGACAGCATGAGCAGTCTGAATTTTTTCATTCTCAAGAGTCCTGATCTCTTCAAACTGATTTTCAATGGCAATACATATCTTTCTTCGAACAACATCAAAGTCCCTAGTTGATGTATCTATATAATTTTTCAAAACAGCATGTGCACCTTCTACTCTCAAAGTGGCTCGATTTTGAAAATGTAAACACCAATCTATTTGTAATGACCTGACCCGATATTTCGGGAATTTGGTGATATTTGCGGATCTTTGTGACGTTTTTCAGGGGTTTAGTAGTAGTGGGCTCTCTAGTGAGCTCCAGTTTGCCTGGGTTTGAGTTCGGAGGCTCGGTGAGCACTTTAGTGATTTTTGAATTATTTAGTTATTTATCATTTGAAATATAAATAATAATAATAATAATTTGATTTTTGAAAATCTTAAAATCCTCATATTTGTGTCTTGCTTGTGTAATTAAATTTTTGAAAGCCTAGCTTTCCTTGGATTTATTCGATTTTGAAAACAATTTAGAAAATATATATACTATTAAATTTTAAAATCTTGATTCTCTCCGTTTAAAAAAAAAAAAAATAGAGGCCACGACACCTACACCTGATCCCAAACCCAGCAACTTAATCCCACTATCGATGGAGCCCCCTTTTCATGCCTCATCTCTCTCTTTGTTGTTGCAACCGTGTGCCCTCAAGGCCCAATACTCCTCCCTCTCATTTTCCCTTCTTTATCTTTTCTCCTCTTCCTCTGCGCAATGATTCCCAAGCTCCATTGCTCTCTTTCCCTCTCGTTTTGGCGATCGATCCAGCACCCCGGTTACTGCATGACAATCTTTCTGGTTATCTTCTCACTGCAGTCCAGTCATTTGCTTGCAAGAGCTTGCATTTACATCTTCTCTACCCTCCACATGATAAGCCATCCATCTCCTTCTGTACTTCATTATCCTTCTTCTAAGAAATTAATATATGACTTGTATATAGAATTGCATGATGTATATAGATGGGTTTAGGAAAGCAATCTTGAATCAGCCCCAAAAATCGTGTTAATTGTGGACTGATTTTCAGCCCCATAAATTACTTAATCAAGGACAACTGAAAACCCCAATTTCATTCAGACCTTGCCTACAAAACTGTCCTTAATGCTGAACTGAGTCCTTAAAGTCAGTGCAGTTGTCGTCCAAAGCTGCAGTTGGGTGGCCTTTGGGCAGCAAGCCAACCTTCCCTAAGGTGGAGTTTTCTTACACTATTTTTGTTTGGGTTAATCGGCTAAAGTATTTACTTGTTTGGACTTCAAGTATGTAGAAAATCTGTACAGTATTTCCTTCTTCTTGGTTTATCTATTGGCCTCTTTCATTTTGAAAAAAAAAAAGAAAGAGAGAGAAACTTGTTTAAATGATTTTCCTTTATCCACTTGTCATTTTATGCTTTGTTTAAATTGTTTAATATTTTGAAATCACAAAAGTTTCTTTTTTAAAATTGTTTCTTAATTATGAGATGGCTGAAAGTGTTATTTTAATGGTTCATTATTTATTTCATTTATTTCAAATATCAAGTTGACCGTGTTCAAAACAAAGTAAAGATAATGGTTGGTTTTCAATAATTATTTCAGACAACGTGACAGGAGTCCCCTTCAAACCAATATAACAAATACCGCCGGTATTTTCATTTATACCGCGACAATACCGGCAAAATACCGTTCTCGCGTAAAAAAATGTGTTTTTAACGCCGATGCCATTATGATCGGGAATTTACTGGTAAAAACGCGTTAATAACGCGAGAAACGAAAAAAACGCTTTAAAAACGCGTTAAAAACTCATTAAAAAACGTTGAGTTAAATCCCGGCCGCACGCCGCACGCGCACCTTCCTGCGCGTGCGAGACACGATTACAACTTAAAATTTAAAATCCCTCTGTTTTAGGGTTTCACTCTGTTTCCCGAAAATCCCCAATCTGCTCTACACTCGGATGCCACCGAGAAGAAAAGATCGTTTCCTTTTCTCAAGTTTGGGATCTCTGGAGCTGTCGCTGGAGCAGCTGTAGCTACTGCTTATGCTTCCTATGGTTTCTTCTCCATCTTCTTCATCTTCATTTTCTCTGGTTCTTTTCGATTGTTTGATAAATTTATCTGGAATATGACATTTCTACGTATTTGAAAGAAAATAAAATGCTGAGATCTAACACCCGCTTAGATGGTACATTTATTTGATTCAGCAAATGGAAGCCTCTTCCCTGCTTTCAAAGTTTCAATCGCTGTATGAGCTTTACTTATTTTCGCATAGATATTGTTTTCCAAGAAATGGGTTTCCATGAAAGGAATTATGCAAACAACAGTAAAACGAAAGATCAAAATTGCTTGAATGTTTGCAGGCCCATTGTTTTGAATTATGAAAATAACTCGACGAAAATTGCCATTTTAATAAAGACTAGAGTTGTATAGTCTCTTTCAGCTACCCATATGCTGCCATTGCTCTCGTCCTATTTCTTAGGAGCAGAAAAGGAGAAAAAAAAAACAACTAGGGATGGGTTAGAGACGTTAGACATAGAATTTCAGCCAAAAGCCAGATTTGGTATAATTTATAATATAAATATTAGAAGTATTGGTAAAGTTTTAGAAATAATTGTATTTCAATCAAATTTTTGCATATTTCAATTATATTTTAGAAATTTCAGCCATATTTTGAAAATTTTGGTTAAATTTTGGAGATTTTGCTCGTTTAAAAATTTTGTCTGAGATGGACAAAACATTGATTTCATTAAAAAATTGTACTTCAGGTCAGACACCAAGGATTAGTACTCCTAATCTGAGTTCATCGAGTCTTCTTTTAGATGATGGCATAAACAAAATAAAGACTAAGATTTTATACTAGATTTGATTAGAATAAGAATTAGTGTGAATAAGATAGTATTTTGAGTAGACCTAAAAAAAATTGATCTGACCCGATTGCCCAACTTGTCTCAAATCAACCCATTTTTTATAAATGATCCAAACAGAAGCGAACCCATATATAAATGGGTTGACCCGATTTGAAACAAAAATAAATGGATTAGACCCGACAAATCATTATTACCTTGTCTATGAGGTGTACACTCATTTAAGGAACAATCTTGCTACGTGAATCACTAGAAAGTCGTACTCTAGTTGTAAATCATATGATTTGTATTCCTATGTGTTACTTTTTTTCGTTGGTATGATTTGTAATGTAATCGATGGGTATGTATATTACTTGTATATGATTTGTAATGTAATCGGTGGATCTATATTGACTTTGGATATTATTTATCATGTTTGTTGAGTTTAATGACACTATTAAGCTTTTGGTTGTTTGTTAATTGAATATTTGTATTACTGTTGTTTCTTTGATCAATGGGAATCGAGTAAATTGTCTATGTTATTATAGCTTTATATGCTTTTTTTTTTACTCAAGAAGTGTAAGATGAGAATTAATTAATTATTATATTTATTTTTATTATTTTTTAAATATTATATTTTCCGCAAGATTTTCCCGTTAAAAACCTGAGAAATTGAAAATATCCCGTTATTAACAGTTGCCGTTATTATCCCGAGAACGGTATTTGTTACTATGCTTCAAACCAGTCAAGTTCAAGTTTACCAATACACAGATTTGATTAATACTTTAGGTGAGGGGACACTTACTCTTATTTTACATATACATATTCCACATTCTTTCTATATATTTGATTGGACATAGAATGCAAAGTAAAGATGTCCCCTTCATTACTGGGCTACATGACAAGGCTTAACCTATTGATATCGATCACGTGGCAGGGGACTCACTCAAATGGATTTATGTCACTTGCATGGTCTTTGTATGAGTAACTTGGTGTATAGTTGAAATAGCATGTTGATCGTAATGTATAATATTGTGTTGGACTTGATCTATTGGATGACAAATCATATTTGAAATGATAACTTGATGTTATGTTATAGAGATACCTGCCACATATGAAGTAGATATTATTCTTATTATGCTTAGACACCATATCATATGCTTGGATTGTTAATATGTGTAGAAATAACTGATATGAATGTAGCTAACGAGATGCTAGTGGGACGTGGACATTAACTTATATCATAATATAGTAATCCCCTTAGTACGTGATGGGTACTTAGGGTGTAGAATGACTGTGAGACTGTGGTAGGACCACGGGGTATGTTGGGTTATGAGACATTAGATGGACGAGTTGTGGACATTTAAACTCCATAGAATGAACAAAGTTGTACCTGAGAGAGATAGGGTACAGTTGTCTATGCTCCGAGGTGGTGTTAGGACTTAACCATTGGTTAATAGAGAATACACTGGACTTGTATATAGGGTCTTATGAGTGTTGTGTTGAGATACTCCTGGGGGTTGGAATAGCGAGCCTAGGCTACTTACGGGCCCACAAGGAGACTGTGAGATAGGTATTCTCCTGGGGGTCGAACTAACGAGCCTGGGGTTGCTTACGAGCAGACAGGGAGACTGTGAGATAGGTATCCTCCTGGGGATCGGACTAGCGAGCATGTGGCTGCTTATGAGCCGATAAGGAGGTTATGATTGTATGTTATGAGTCTGACTCACGAACCCTTAAATTATGAGGTAGAATCACCACCAGTGGAGTGGTTGGATCGGACTGAGTGACACTTGCTAGTATTATTCTAAGAATATCTTACAGGAATTAACGAAAGTGCAAGGGGCATGATAAGTTTGGGTTTGTACGCTAGGTGTAGGGCACGTGTTGCGAGATTTTACTTGTAGATATCCTAGCCATTGGCATTGTGTTCATATATGCGTGTATGAATTATTGGTGTACGATGTATGTGTTACCTTCATTGGGCATGTTGAGCTCACCCCTTGCCATACAGGTATTCCAATGGAGGCAAGACCCAGTGGGTCCCTAGAGCAGGCTTAGAAAGTTGGAGTTGTTGTAAATAAACTAGTCCTATTTATGTTTTTTATTGATAGAATATTTGCTTGGAATTTTGATGGGATGACTGTAATAAATTTTGATATTTATGTCGCTTGACATTTAAATCTTCTTAGGATTTCTTGTAAGGTGGTATACTATGCTATGGTTAGATGTGGATGAGATTATGTCGGGGAGTGGAATGTTACGTTCTCTTTAAAAAAAAAAGAGAAAAAAGAAACTCAAGACAAGTTAGATCGTTTCGGGTAATCACATCAGGGGTAACATGCTCGTAACAGGTAGGGGTATTACACTATCCATGCCTTGACGAATTGTTTTCTATGTGGGATCCATGTGCTTGTTAAATAGTTTATTGCCTCCGGATCATCTCTAAAATTTTGTTTGAAGACCTCAAAAGCTTCATAAATGCTCCTTCGGATGGTGACTCAACCAATGCATTCCATTCGGATATAAATGCATTCCATACTTCAACCTTCTGAAAGAGAGGTTTACAATGAGCAAGAATGTTTTTGTTGATGTGTCAAATACACAATATATGTACAGCATTAGGAAATTCCAAATCAATAACGCCAAATTTCTATCAATCACAAAAACTGGACGGAAATGATCAACTCCTAAAATATTTTTGAATATTTGTAATGCACATACATAATTTTCAAATTTCTCACTTCTTATGATAGCAAAGCATGACAAGAAATTAGTATTAAAACTTGTGACACTAATGATATTAAGCAATGGCATATGATATCTGTTAGTTTTGTATATGCAATCTATCAGAAAGACATTATGATAGCTCTTAGTATGTATAACTGACTTCGGATGTGCAAAGAAAAGATGGGACAAATGACCTTCATTGTCATAATCAAGCTAGTAATGGAAACCTCCTTCTTGAAGATCTCTTATCAAAGCTTGAATTGAAGTACGGCCTCTTAGTTGTTATTTTCGAATCGTATGCAAAAAATTGTATAAATCAGTCGATGTTACTCCAATGTTTGGATTTTCTCTTCTAGGCGTCGTCAAAATTTGGTGGGGTGGTATATTGCTACTCTTCATTTCAATGATCATTTTCTTCTCTTTATTTGAAAAACATCGTTTATTTGGGTGACCAAATAATACATTCGAGAGATCATGATTGTGCTCCAAATTTTTTATAGTCAACTTCCATGACCTATCAACAATTTGTTTCCCTCTCACTTCAAATGGACAATTGACAAGGCGAGAAGATGCTTTCTTTTTCCGTTCATCATTTTTCAAATTAACTGTGCTGCGATATGTACCTCCTCTATCGCAACTAAGAAATAGTGTCTTGTTCTTAGTACTTGACCTATTGATGGTAGATACAAATCTTGGTGCAATAGAAACCTCCATAACATATTTACTAAATCCTCTTGACTTGAAAAATAGCTCTCAACAAAATCATTCTCATTATAAAGCTTATTCACAAGGGACTTCTCTTCATTTTCAACAAATTCCATGCCACTTGACGATTCATAAAATGTTAAAATGTGGATGTACCTCCCTCATTAGAATCCATAGTACTAATTTTTAAAAAATAAAGAGAAATGAGAGAGTGGTTTGAAAGAGAGGCACCTTCGATTCTAGATAAGCGATTGAGAGAGTGGTTTCAGAGAGAGTTACCTTCGAATCAAGATAAGAGATTGAGAGAGTGGAGTAGAACGTTTTGGAATGGGGGTTTGAGGGAGAAGGGTTTGGAAAAGGGAAGAGAGGAATGAAAATGAAAATGGGGAAATGGGTATAGATTCGAACTTAAATTGAGTTTATTAGTTTAGATCGTTCAAACGTTCTTTTAGGAGCGTTTAGATTTTTTTGGTCCCTATTGACCTCAAATAACTATTCACTTATAAGGATCCATTGAGTGAATGGATCGAAGAGAAAGAATAATTGGTACTCCACGATCTCGATGTATCATTTTTAGACCAAAATATAAAGTTGAGAGAACTGGAGGGTGACGAGGAAGATGAGGAAAATGATGGTCGCCGCAATTCAGTCAATGGGTCCGCCCCCCAAATGTGGGTATACAACGAGAAACAAGTACAAGGATGGCACCAAGTCGTCATTCTATTAGTGAGCGTCTTACTGGTACAGCGGGATAAGTCAACTCCTCGCAGAGGAGGAGGACAAATAGAGGGAAAGAACCGGTCGAGCAGCCAACCAACTAATAGGCGTGATTATGGGTTGGCCAGTTCTGATTCATCTACGGATGATGGTAACGAGTCAGATGATGGGTGCAATATTGGTTCGCAAAGAGATTGAGAGAGTGGTTTCAGAGAGAGTTACCTTCGAACCAAGATAAAAGATTGAGAGAGTGGAGTAAAACGTTTTGTAATGGGGGTTTGAGGGAGAAGGGTTTGGAAAGGGCAAGATAGGAATGAAAATGAAAATGGGGGAAATGGGTATATATTCGAACTTAAACTGAGTTTCTCAGTTTAAATCGTTCGAACGTTCTTTTAGGAGCGTTTAGATTTTTTCGTCCCTATCGACATCAAATATCTATTCACTTATAAGGATCCATCGAGTGAATGGATCGAAAAGAAAGAAGAATTGGTACTCCATGGTCTCGATGTATCAATGTTAGACCAAAATATACAGTTGGGAAAACTAGAGGAAAATGATGGTCGCCACAATTCAGTTAATGGGTCCGCCCCCTAAATGCGGGTATGCGACGGGAAACAAGTATAAGGATGGCACCACATCGTCATTCTGTTAGTGAGCGTCCTACTGGTATAGCGGGATAAACCAACTCCTCACAGAGGAAGAGGACAAACAGAAGGAAAGAACCGGTCATTCCAAGCAGCCAACCACCTAATAGGCGTGATTATGGATCGGCTAGATCTGATTCATCTACGGATGATGGTAATGGGTGAGATGATGGGTGCCATATTGGTTTGCAAAATGTTGTTGTGGATGCTAACCCAGAAATTCCACTAGAGTATTATCCCGACATGAGTTAAGTCCATCACAAAGAGGAGGATAGAAAATATACACCTCCTCATGGTGGACCAAACATGCCCGGGCAGAGTGCAGGGTATGTTTCATTTGGATATATGCCTGCAGGATATTGGGGGTCAATCTGGATATGGCCTCAAGTAATATGCAGTCTATGTCTATTTCTGATCACTAGTCGTAACCCTCCTCTGATAGTTGGCAGTATCAGTATCCATCGTCAACAACATCCGAGAACACGTCGACCGATGAGCGGCTTCCAGAGGACAAATATTCCAGGTTTTATTTTCACGTGCCCAGTTATCCATATGAAGTGCTTGATACATAGTGATGTTATAATTTTTTAAAGAAAATTTGGTGATACTTTGATGCATTTGGTGTATTCTTTATGTATTTGATGTATTTTTTATGTATCTTGATGTAGTTGGTGTATTTTTGAACACTTTTCATTTAAATTAGTTTTGTTGATGACCTCATTTAAATTTAGATGGCTTATAAAATTAGGAATAAATTAAAAGGAAAATTACTCACGGTGCCCCTTCAAGAAAACATAACGGTATGCAAATCAATTCTATGAGATTTTGAGACCAACTCCCAAGTTCTTCTATTAGTGATTTAGTAGATAGGAATATGTTAATGTGTTAGCTCATGACAATACATCTTTGACATGTGGCAAGTAATGAGTTTGTGGATTCCATCACATCAAATAACTTTTTTGTGCACCATCTCAGAGTAAAAAAAATTGAGACCCAAATGACAGTTAGTCATCCCATTCAAAAGCATTTAAATCAGTAACCACCTTACCATTGATCACTATCATGCCAAAAATTTCTCGGCTTGTTGATCATCATTATCATTATCATCATCATCATTACTATTGGCAATTTGTATTGTTGTGTCAAAAAATATGCCAATATGACTAAATTATCGACTGCAATGTATCAACTAAATTTGGCCAATACAAAATCACTGAGGAGAACTAGGCCTAGGCCCAGTCTCCAACAAAAATAAACCCTAAGAGCCTTCCTTTCCTCCTTTACTCCTTCCTTTACACCTATCCATTTCCATTTCCAACCATTTTCCACTCATTTTTAGGTGCATTTTTTAATCTTTTACCTTTCTATCTAAGTGGGAGTTGTTTTTGACTTTCGACCTTTGCTTTTGCAAAGCTTTGGAGAGGATATCTCACAGGAACTTCACTTCTCAAGATATTATTCGTTGAAAACCTCATTTTTCTTTTGCATTTGTGAAGTTTGAAAAATTCATGTGTTTGAGTGATTAGGGCTTCATGAAGTTTTGAGATTTTTTTGAGAAAATAAAATCATGGAATGAGGAGTTGGATTTGGGTTTTATGTATTTGGATTAATGGATAGAGACTATAGGACACCAATACATGCTTTAAATGTTATATCTTATACATTTTTTTTGTAACTATTACTGGTACGACTCCAGCTCGTGATTATCCTCACCGATAATCACGGGATAGTCAATGGTTTTGATATCTTATGAGTTGTATGATTTTGTATTCCTTTTTGGAGATTATCTTCTTTTGTATTCTTATTTATACTATCTAAATACATTAGAAGAATGTGAGAAAATTACTTCAATATGGTATCAGCAGTTGAAGGTTCATCGATCGTGTGCCTCTGCCATCTACTGCCTTCATTAGCAACGGTCCCATTGTTTTCGGTCTGCGCCCCTGCTGCTGCCAGTCGATTTATCGTTCTCCATCCGGCTCCGACTGCTTGTAGTTCCCGCACTCGACGCTCTCTTCTGCCTTTGCGCCTCTGTTTATTTTGCTGCCTCTATTTTGCCGTCTTCAGGTCTCCCTCCTATGATCTATCTCGCTACTATCACGGTTGCTTGGGTGTGCCGACCCTCCAATAGACTGGTTCCTCTTCTATTTTGCTACCGCCGCTTGTTGCTGTTGCCTCTATTTTTTACTATATGACGCAGCCAAATCTGGGCGCCGCTACTCTGTTCTTGTGTTCCTCTCAGTGTTGTTTCACCAGCACATTTCCCAGCAAATTCGATCCGATCTGGGGCTTGACTGCATCCCACATCTTTGGTCGGTGTCTCTGTTGTCATGCCCTTTGATTCTCCTCCTCGATCTGTTCGAGATCTCTCTTGCCTGGCACCACCCGTATCTCTGGTACAGTTTCCTTCCCACGGCTTGCAAAAGACCTAATTTGCATCATAGGAGTCTTTTCTTATTAGTTCCTGCAACTTTGCCTGCTCCCAGATCTGAAGACATCTAGGTTACTCTTTCACCCTCGCTTTCGCCGGTTGCTATCGCATCTTGTTGCTGTAGCACGCAGTCGCCTACTCTGGTTCTGTGTTGGTGATTGCATTCCACCATCCTTCCTCTCTATCTATTCTTCGATCAGAAAGGACAACAATTTTTAGTTGTCTATTGTTTGCACCTTTTGTGTTAAACAGCATTGTGCACAGACTGCTATGGCTACTTTCACTTTATTGTCTACGCAACTACAACATTTTATTACCATCAAGTTTTCTCCTAGGCTACAATGTTCTTGGATATGTTGATGGCTCACTATCTGCCAGACCACAGATTGTTTTGCTGATCCTAAAGTTGCATCTTCTCCTTCTACAATGGTCAACCCCGAATTTCTAACCTGGTAGCAGAATGATCAGTTACTTCTTGGATGTCTTCTCTCTACGCTCACTGAACTGCTTCAAGCTCAACTTGTTGGTGTTCCCACTGCACGTGCCGCTTGGCTTCAACTAGAGCATTCATTTTAGTCTCAGTCTCCGACTCGTGTCAGACAGCTTCGTCTGCAACTCTTTTATATTCAAAAGGGCACCTCTTCCATGCTTAAGTATCTCACCTTTGTCAAATCTCTTGCTAACAGCCTTGCTGCAGCCTTCCGTCCTGTTTCGGATGGTGATCCTGTTTTACACACTGTTGGCGGCCTTCAACCAAAGTATGCCACTTTTGTTAGCTCTATTACTACTCGGGCGGAACCAGTCACCTTTCAGAATTACAAGGTCTTCTTTATAGTCAGGAGCTTTGACTTGCCCATGATGTTGTTCCACTTGACTTACAGCCTCCCATTGCGAACATTACTACTAAACAGCACGTGTCGTCTTCTCGCCCGTGTCAGAGAGGCCCTATATCACATCAGTCTCCGCGTTCTCGGGGGCGCCATGTACAATCTACTTCTCCAGTTGCTCGTTCCCATGTGCCCCATCCTGCTTCTCGTATTATCTGTCAAGTGTGTACCCACATCGACCACTCCGCCTTGCAATGTCGCCAGCGGTTTAATAATGTTTTCCAACCAGTGAACACCACTGTCGCCTATACAGCTTCTGTCTTGCCACTATTTGATAACAGTTGGTTTCCTGATTCCGGCGCCTCTCATCATGTTACAACGGATCTTGCCAATCTCTCTCTTCATTCGGATTACTCTGGCCCATATCAATTAACTGTAGGCAACGTGGCAGGTTTGCGCATTCACCATACTGGTTCATCTACTCTCTTTTCTCATGATAGTTCTTTTCGTCTTGGTGAAATTCTGCATGTTCCGTCCATTTCTCTCAACTTATTATCCGTCAATCAGTTTACGCGTGATAATAATGTCCTTTTTAAATTTCACTCTGACTATTTTTATATTAAGGATCGTACCACGGGAAAAATTCTCACTCAAAGGCTGAGTAAGAAGGGACTCTATCAGCTCATGCTTCATTGCTCTCCGATCACAGATTCGTCTCCTACAGCATTCATTGGTGAACTTACGTCTCTCGAACGGTGGCATTCTCGCATGGGTCATCCCTCTAGCCGGACTGTTCGACAAGTTATTTCCAGGGCAAAGTTACTAGTTTCTCTTAATAAAGGTCCAGAGGTGTGTGCTGCATGTCAATTTGGAAAGAGTCACAAGCTTCCCCTTTCCAGCTCACCTTCCACATCGTCTGGTCCCTTTTCTTTTATTTTCAGATGTGTGGGGACCGGCCTCTACTTGTTCTGTTGATGGACATAAATTTTATGTGGTCTTTGTTGATGATTAGTCTAAGTTTAGTTGGATTTTTCCACTTGTTTTCAAGTCTGATGTATTTATTGTCCTTTTACGATTTAAACGCCTTGTGGAAAATTATTTTAATCGCTCAATCAAAGAGATTCAGACTGATTAGGGTGGTGAATATCAAAAGTTAAGTCCTTATTTGTCACAGTATGGGATCCTTCACAGGGTATCATGCCCTTATACACATGAGCAGAATGGGTCAGCTGAACGCAAACATCGATATATTGTGGAAACAGGCCTCACATTGTTGGCTCATGCCAATGTCCCTCAGTCCTTTTGGAACCATGTTTTTGAGACAGCAGTCTATCTGATTAATCGTCTCCCTACTCCGCTTCTACAGCATCGGTCTCCTTTGGAAGTTTTGTTCGAACAACTACCTGACTATTCGTTATTTCGGATCTTTGATTATGCGTGTTATTTTGTACATGCGACCTTATAATAAACACAAAATGGATCCTCACTCTGTGTTATGTGTATTTTTGGGCTACAACTCTCACCATCCGGTTACAAGTGTTATAATCCTAATACTCAAAAGATTGTTATTGCTCGCCATGTGGTCTTTGATGAAAGTAGTTTTCCTTTTGCAGGCTTTTCTATGTCGCCCGCTACGACACACACTTCTCTGACTTCTTCAGTTCCGATTCATTTTGGCTCCATGCCTCTCGCCACTGGTTTCCAATCATTCTCAGCACCCCATTCTTCCGATGCTTTTAGTGCCTTCTCGGATGCGCCCCTAGTTGAGTCCTCACCTGCGCCTACATCTTCACCCGTGTATGTGCCTATTCCTTCCTCTACTGGCATTGCTTCTCAGCCGGGACCAATGCCTGAGCTTGCTCCAACGTCTACCTCTACCAATCCTATGCAAACGCATGCCAGGTCGGGTATTATTAAACGCAAATCTTTTGTTGCCACTACAAGTGCTTTGCCTTCTGCCACTACTGATATAGTTCCTACTTGTGTCTCCACTGCTGTGAAGTTTCCTGTTTGGCGTACTGCTATGAGTATTGAATTAAATGCTCTCATCCATCAAGGTACTTGGCGCCTCGTTCCACCATAGCCTTCCATGAATGTTCTTGGCTGTAAATGGGTCTTCACTATTAAGCGTCATGCTGATAGGTCTATTTCTCGACATAAGACAAGACTAGTCGTGAAAGGGTACAATCAGCTACCCGGCATTGACTATCATGACACTTTCAGTCTTGTTGTCAAATTTACAAAGTTACGATTGGTCATTGCTCTAGCAGTTTCACGTGGTTGGCCTCTCCGCCAACTTGATGTTAATAATGCTTTCCTTAATGGTCGTCTTGTTAAAGATGTTTATATGTGTCAACCACCAGGTTTTGTGGATCCTACTCATCCTACCGATGTTTGTAAACTGATGAAGTCTATCTATGGCCTTAAGTAGTCTCCGCGTGCGTGGGTTCGTCGCCTCAGTGATTTCTTCCTCAACTTGGATTTTACAAGTTCCAAGACCGATACTTCATTATTCATCTACTGCCACAACAATGTTCTTTTATATCTCTTGGTGTATTTTTTTTTTTTTTTGAGGTCCAGAGGTGTCAGGTATCACACCCGACTAGTCCTCCGGAGTGTGTGAAAACCCCCTATCCGTACACACCGAGTAAATCGATGGGACCTTACTTTATACAAATTCCCATCTCTTGGTGTATGTTGATGATATTCTGATTACCGGCAATTCTTCTTCCAAAATTACAGATCTCATTTCCACCCTTGAACGGGAATTTGCTCTCAAAGATCTTGGTCCCCTTCATCACTTCTTGGGCATTGAAGTTTGCAACACACAGACTGGACTTCTTCTCACTCAGCAACAGTATGTTCGCAAGTTACTCTCCTGTTCAAATATGGGTGATTCCAAACCGGTAAAATCTCCTGTTACCTCATCATCTTCTTTGTCAAAACATGCTGGAGAGCCATTGGTGGATGTTACTCTCTATCGTAGTATTGTTGGAGGCTTATAGTATTTGACGCTCATGCATTCTGATATTGCGTTTGTTGTTAATAAGGCATGTCAGCTTATGCATCAACCTACCACTGATCATTGGGCTTTTGTTAAGCGCATCTTGCAGTATCTTAAAGCCACAATTTCTTATGGGTCGCAGTTTCATCATTCTTCTCCATTATATTGTCGGCTTTCTCTGATGCTGAGTGGGCCAGTTGTCCCAGTAATAGAAAGTCGACGGGTAGTTTCGCTATCTTTCTTAGCAACAATCTGATTTCTTGGAGCTCCAAGAAACAACAAACTATTGCCCGTTCCAGTACTGAGGCCGAATATATGGCCATTGCTTCTGCTTCTGCAGAGTTTACGTGGTTACTCTCGTTTCTTGGAGAGTTACATACTTCTCTTGCTGGGTCTCCTACACTTTGGTGTGACAACATTGGTGCTACTTATCTCACAACCAATCCTTTCATGCCCGTACGAGACACGTTGAAATTGATTTTCATTTCGTTCGTGATATGGTTGCTCTAAAATTATCTCAACCAAAGACCAATTGGCTGACATCTTCACCAAGGGTCTGTCTTCTCCTCGCTTTCTGTCCATTCATGACAAGCTCAATCTCCTTGATGGCATGTTGCTCTAAACGGGGGCTATTAGTGATACGACTCCAGCCCATGATTATCTTTACCGAAAATCACGGGATAGTCAATGATTTTTATATCTTATGGCTGTATGATTTTGTATTCCTTTTTGGAGATTACCTTCTCTTGTATTCTTATTTATACATTGTAAATACATTAGAAGAAAGTGAGAAAATTACTTCAATAATAACGACCCGCCCTTCACTTGTATAGATATTGGACGCCTTGCCATTCCACACTAGATATATATATATATATATATATATATATATATATATATATATATATATATATATATATATATATATATATATTACATAGATAGATTAGGGTGACGTCAAATAAATCATGATTGTTCATTCTAGAATAGCTGTGGTTTTCTTCTATATTAAGTAAGTAAAAAATAGAAAAATTCATGAGAATATAAAAAAATAGGAAAATGAATTTTAAGATTTGTATGTTCTTATTATATTATAAAAATTAAAAATAGGAAAATAGGTTTTAAGAATTGATTTGGTAAGTCAAATATTTGGTTTAACCCTATTATATAATTATTTAAAATACAGAAAATTTCTAGAAAAGAGAGTAAAAATAGAAGATTTTATGATTAATTCATGAGTTCAAAGGATTTGACCCATTTTTTTATGTTAGTATCTAAAAAATAAAATCTTTATGTAAATATTTGTAAAATAAAAAATAATTATTTACTATTATTTTTTAATTCTACTCAAGCAAAGCGCAAGCTTATCTCTATTTCTCTTAAAAAAATCGAAACTATCAATTTTTTTCATCATAATAGTCATTTATTTCATTTATGTTTAAGTGATACTCACATTATTGATTATTTGCATGTGAAAATTTACTACCACCCTAAATTTCAACATGAAATGATGGTCCCATCCTTTTTTATTTTAGAAACTGAGTCTATTCAAAGCAGAACAGCAAGATGGAAAAACATCAGCACTAAATATATGATCACAACCAATAAACCAAATGATTTTTTAGCCACCAAGATGCTAAAACTCAGGTCAGATTGGGTCGAGTTTTAATAATCCAACTCAACTCATTTCAAAACTTATTGAACCTAATCCAAATTACTCTACCCAACCTAAATTTCTGACCAACTCAACCCGAATGTTGTTTTATAATTTGGTGTACTTAGATCGGATCGAGTTGATTTTAAATTTCTTGATTCAACTTGACCTGAATTTCATGCAGAATTTTTCCTAACCCGCCCTAATCCCGACCCTAAATATACTATTCCGTCTGTCCAAATTAGTTGTCCTATATGGATTTTAAAATTGTCTCAAAATAGTTGGCTCATTTGTATTGAAATAGTATAAAGTGTGTTGAAAATGGATGAGAGCATGCAATGCTAACATTATATAAAGAGTTTCTTAAAAAACACAAATATTTCAAATGAGACAACTAAAATGGGATAGAAGGAGTAATACATACCCAAACTCACTAATTTCTCAAATCAAATTATGCAGATTGGGTTAAAATCCGACCCAAATTTCACCCCTAACCCTCTATAATTCAAGCCCTTTCTCTCCATCCAATCAACCATTGATCCCCATAGGTCTAAAGCCAAACTAAGCTCTATTTTTTTAGGCATTCAATCAACGTAATCAACTCAATAACGATTTTCTCTCAAGTTGTCTTACTTCAACTCAATCGAATAATTTGAATTACAATTGAGACATTATTAGTCGTTAGATAATTACAATAATTTTTCCAATAGTGATAACATCAGCATCTTTGGTTCTCAAGGTAGTATAGTAAGTGACGAAAGAAGAACTAAATTTGGTAAAAGAATTTTCTTTTTGATGTCTCTAACTTGCTGTTCATTTCACATTCCATCTGATCATGTAGTTCACTTAAATTTGAAAATATTGAAATAGATATAAAGAATTAAAGAATTAAAGAATTAAGATGCGTCACGACAGCAGCCACTGACAATTTCAGACAAGATTGAAAACCCAATTTAAACACATCAATTTGCTGTTATTGATCAATTTCACTGGGCCCAACTCAGTGTATTGTAAAACTAAACTTGTGACCAAAACCCTTTTGATTAGCTCACCAATTTAATCGAATTAAACAAAAAGAAAACCCTCAAAATACACAAATGTCCATATATATGCGAAAATGGGAAAGAAATGGGCTCAGGCCCATTTAGGTATTTATAGATTTTTAGTTCATGCAATACTCTTTCATGATATTGATATTGACACTACTCACTAAAGGTTGAGGGTGTTTAGCTGGTGGTGGGTCCTACAATAGTGTATAAGGGTAAGCATCGGTTGGGATTTCAATTAATTTGTACTAATTTTGAAAATGGTTGATAGCAAAGTTTAAGCAAAATGGTAAATCATGATCCCTCTTTGATAATGACAAGTGCAATGTGAATGGTAATTTTTAACATTTTCCACATCTGAAATTGGGTAAATCATGCTATTATAGCTGAGATCGGTATCACGTTTTCAGATTCATCCCATCCTTCCCGCTAGCCAACCACTTCTCGACTCGTAGTTCCTATCCCCGGATAGGGACATTGAATCAGCTAGGAGATCTGTTTCCGGTTCCCATCCATAGGAGAGTGACGGATAAGGGGGGCGATAAGGATGACGGAATCAACACAACACTAAAAACTTGATTAGAGTTTTCCAGTCAGAAACATCGTCGATCATGAAATCATAGTTGAGTCTGGTTTTAAAAATTTCTTGCTTGTCAAGTGAGAAAATTAATTTTGGTCTTTTATTTTTTTAAGTGTTATTCCAAATTTTGTGAGTTTATTTAAGATACGCAATGCAGTATTGATTCCTGATTAGACTCAAACTTAAATGTAATTGAAATAAAACTCGAAAAAGACTACTATATTTATTATTTAGAGGTGAAGGAAGAATTTTTTTTTTTTTTTGCGCCAGATGAACACAGATAGGAATGACAATGGGTTGGCTCAGGTTAGGCTTATGTTGTGCTAGGTCCAAACCTGATTTACAAAATAAAAGGCCAAGCCCCACACACAAAGTCGAACCTAAAGAGCCCGAGTAAGATATAAAATCTGCTTAGCATCAAGAACGTGTGCATCAAAATATTTGATACCTTGTTCTATTTTCTAAATTTTAATTGAGCATTTTAAAGAAAAAAAATGTATACAAACTAAAATCCTCACCTGCTCCTTTGCCCGCAGCTCCCAGCCCAACTGTTGTTTTCAATTCAGGAGATTTAATGAATTAAATTTTATCTCAAAATTCTATTTATAGTCACTTGATCTTAGTGGTCAGAATTATGAAACAGAAGCGACTCTTAACTAAATTGGGTTACAACTTGATCTTCTTATACTTCATCAAATGTAATATCAATATAGAAGGTTGATTTTGTAGTGGATTTCATGTAACATGGAAAAAAGAACGTAGCTAATAACCTAAATGTATTTAAATAAATACATGACATATTTGGGCTAGGTGTCAGGCTTTGGGCCTAACCATTGATATCTGATTCACAATCTGATTCAAATTAATGCTAAAATACTACTTTTCTCGTGTTAAACTTTTCAAAGTTTTTTAGTTTTTGAATCAAATTGCCATTCCCTAAACATAATAAGATTTTTCTACATTACTTTTGAGAGATAAATGACAAATAAAAGATAATTTCCTCTACCAAGATCATAGGTTCGCTCTTTAACTCCAAGAAAAATCAACATATGACACAATTAATTTTTTACTTGAGCGCTACTCATACATTTTAAATACAAATGTTTTTTACTCAGTGTGTGGGTTGGAAAGCTTATACATGTTTTAAAAATTAGTCGAGTGCTCTAAGAAATCTGTACACCTTCATCATAAAAAAAATAAAAGAATTAGTGGATTGAGTAAAAAGGTAATATCTAATTTCATAAAAGTATTAGTATAATTAATCCAAACTTGTGGGAGTTGTAAGAACCATTTGAAGTAAATTTCATTCTCTTTTTACATTATATCAGATTCTTTCACTTATATTAAAAAAAAAATAGAATTGAAAAGGCTGATGTCAGTAAATACAAAGAAAGATGAAAAATGAAATTCAGAAGTCTTAAGACTCATCTGATGAATATCCATATATATATATATATATATATATGTTAGCTTAAGCTTTGTCTCTGTATCTCTCTCTCTTTTCTATCTGAAATACAGAAGATGGAAGTTGTACTCTATCTTCTCTTCTTTGCTATTCTTCTTCTCTTTCTCCAATGGGTTCGTCAAACTCAATCGAAGAAACAGAAGCTACCACCCTCCCCACCCAAACTTCCAATCATCGGCAACCTCCATCAGCTGGGAGCTCTCCCCCACCGCAACCTCGGTGCATTATCTACTAAACACGGCCCACTCATGCTCCTCCACCTAGCCTCAATCCAAACCCTTGTCGTTTCCTCTTCAAAGTTTGCTCAAGAGATTTTGAAGACCCATGATGTCACCTTCTCTAGCCGCCCTATTTCCAACATTGCCCATAAGCTTCTCTATGGCTGCACTGACATTACCTTCTCCCATTACGGGGAGTACTGGAGGAAGGTGAAGAGAATTTGTATTCTTGAGCTTCTTAGCACCAAAAGGGTCCTCTCCTTCCGCCGAGTGAGGGAGGAAGAAGTGGCCAATATGATGGAAACAATCCGAAAATCGTCGATGACAACCGTTGATCTTACTGAGATGATGCTAAATCTTGCAGGAAATATTACGTCGAGGGTCGCATTGGGGAAGAAATATGAAGGAGACGGGGATAATGGGAAGAACCAGTTTGGGAAGATGGCCACTGAATTGAATTCACTTTTGGGATGTTTTAGTGTGGGAGATTACTTTCCATCGCTTGCATGGATTGATTTGATAACAGGCATGGATGCTAGGATCGAGAGGAATGCTTGCGGGTTTGATGCTTTTCTTGATCAGGTGATCAAAGACCATCTTGGTCGTCGAGTTCAAACCGATGGTGGAGATGAAAGGATGGGTGGAGATTTTGTGGACCAGTTGCTTCGAATGCAGATGGATTGCTCTCTTGAGATTCCTTTTACCAAAGATCATGTCAAAGCTATCATCTTGGTATGGTATTCTCTCTCTCTATTCCATCATTTATCACGAATCAATGACTATTTTAATAGTAGGTCTTGAATTTAATTCACGTTCAACTTATTTAGATCACTTCTTATGAATTATTCTCTATCGACTAAACAAGTGTGTAAATTAAGAGGCTTACACATACTCAAGGGATTAGTCTCATCTTCAATGTCGAGTGGAAATATCTATGTTAAAAAAATAATAAAAATAATGACTACGGAGAGTAGCCCTTTAGGGTGGAATGAGAATGAATTCATGACTCCTACTTCTTGAAATGAGTTTTTAACAATCACTCTAACCTCTTTGAGTTTTTGCAATCATCATTTTGAGTACATGTGAGGCTTTAGAGCTATGATGTGATAGATAAGTCACAAGCCCGTGACCCCTTTTTCAACAAGTAATAGAGCTTACATTAAAATATTGAATAATGTGAATTTTTCCGTCACGAGATAAAAAAATAAAAGCATCAATCAACAGTTCGATCATATCAGCCCATCATAGAATTTATAGTAAAAAATTTATGAAAAGTTTCTGGATAGGAAAATAATTTTGGATTGAGATTTCTTTCGGATAGAAATAGAACATTTTAGAAAGAAAAATTGGGCAAAATATTAAGCTGCTACAATAATTTCAGTATTTTTAAAAAAAAAAAAAAAATCTAAACCATGATAACTTTTTTCACCGTTGGATGGGCCAAAAACCTAAAATGTTGGTTGAAATTTTGAATTTCAATTCAAAAAAAAATCAATAAATATTAAACTAACCATTTAAGTTGCATTTTTCTTTTAACTTCACAGGACATGCTCGTTGGTGGAACAGATAGCATAACAGTGACAATGGAATGGGCTATGGCAGAGCTTATAAGATGTCCAAAAGTGATGAAAAAAGCCCAAGAAGAGGTAAGAAAATTTGCAGGAAGAAAATCAAAGGTTGAAGAAGAAGATCTCCATCAAATGAATTACATCAAATGCATAATCAAAGAGACTCTACGCCTCCATCCTGTAGCTCCACTGTTGGTTCCACATGAGTCCATTACAAGTAGCTCAATTCATGGTTACAACATCCCTACAAAAACAAGAGTTCTTGTCAATGCTTGGGCAATTGGAAGGGACCCCAATTCATGGGAAAATGCTGAGGAATTTCTTCCAGAGAGATTTATCGACAACCCAATTGATTACAAGGGCCAAGATTTTCAGTTCATTCCTTTTGGAGCAGGAAGAAGAGGGTGCCCAGGACTTGGATTTGCCATTGTCATACTAGAGCTTGCTATTGCCAATCTCTTGTATTGGTTTGATTGGGAGTTGCCTGGTGATTCAAGAAAGGAAGATCTTGACATGTCTGAAGCTTCTGGAATGGCTGTTCGTAAAAAATCCCCCCTCTTACTGGTTCCAATACAATGCTTCTCTTGAAATGATTTAAGAGATTATTTATGTAACTATTTGAAGTTGAAAGTTCCCTTTCTCTAAAAAAAAAAAAAATATTTAGATATGTTTGATGTGTAACTTTTAAAGAATATTCTAGAATGTTTCAATATCATTGTGTCATCTGGAAAAGCTTCAATATTTTTTATGTTATTTAAAAATGATGACCTTTTTTGTAAGTTTTTTATTTTTATTCAAGGGCTCTCTCTATCATAATTCAACTCTCTTGATGATTTTTTAGGGAAAAGATGACATGGCATATGACTAGGATATGATATGAAATTCTTGCCACTTCAGCTTACTCCCTAGATATGAGCCATTAAATGTGGACCTTGGAGGCCCAAAATGTGGCTAAATGAGCCCCAACCCATATCTCTACTATATGGGCTTAGTTTAAGGTGCTTCTAGGTCCAGTAGAACTCGAAAGCCCTCTCTTGCACGCATCAATCTTTTCATAAAATTGGAAAGCAATTTCACCCAATCTGTCTTCATGATCTCAATTAGATCTAATGGGCCTTTGACGTCCTCATCACCTCCCACTACGGAAATGAAAATTATTTGTCTCCTGCTTTCAATGATCTACTAGTGAGTCGATGATATTCCAATCATATCTAGAATGTTTATTTGTCTTCAGAATGTTTCAATATCATTGTGTCATCTTGAAGATTGAAAATGGTGATGGAGTTGGCCTAACGGCAAACAATCTGCCACAAGAAGTGAAAGTCTTGTATTCGATTCACACTAACTCCAAAGGGTCATTTTCCATTGAACTAATCTGGTGTGGTGGATTGGGATGAAAAAGAAAATGAAAAGAAAACCTTTATAGAACTTGTAAAAGAATTATGTCTTTTTTAGAATATAAAAGTAGGGAAGAGTTTTTTTAGAATAAACTAAAATATTGAAGTGTGGATCATATCTTGCAACTATATTTATGGTTTAGATAGAATATAACACAAGTAAATTGTATTTGTTAATGTCATTTTGATAAGCACAAACTTATTTATACTAATGAGGTCATCCAAAACTTAATTGATCCAAGTGAAGAAACTAAAGCCCAATTAGATAAAATTGGGGAATTGGCTCTCAATTTTTATGAGATGATTGACACAAGAAAGAGAGGATTTTCTAAGGATTTAATGGACCTAAAGTCACCTCAAACTAGGCCTGGATGGTAATATTATAGGTTAGGGCATGTTTAAACATTTATAACCCATATGCAAGGAAGCTGAAGTGGCGATAATTCCACATCATATGCTTAGTCACACGCCATGTCATCTTATCTCATAATTTCTTATGAAAGAATCTCTCCAAATTGACAAGCTTTGGGCTCTCGCGCATGGAATGAGGATCATTCAATCTAACAAGGAAAGCAAGACAGGCCTGTATGGTAATATTACAGGTTAGGGCATGTTTAAACATTATAACCCATACGCAAGAAGGAAGTTGAAGTGGCGAGAATTCCACATCATATGTTTAGTCACACGCCATGTTATCTTATCTCATATTTTCTTATGAAAGAATCTCTGCAAATTGACAAGCTTTGTGCGCATGGAGTGAGGATCGTTCAATCTAACAAGGAAAGCAAGAAAAGTTTGTCCAAGCTCACTTTAAGAATATGATATAATTTTTAATTTTTTTTATTTTAATTTCTTTTAATTTTTTAATAATGTAATAAAGCTACATGCCTAGATCTCATTAGGTGGTATGTTTTTAGTAGATCCAAGAATTTAGAATACCTTGGACGAAAATTACATGTAGGGTTTTTTCCATCATTCTCTTCATTAGAACTCTATATAAAGAGCCCAATTGGCAACATTCTTGTACACAAAATTCAATTGAAGTTTATTTGAAAGCAAAAGTTGCTTTGAGTCTCTCCATTAGTTGATGAGTTAAATTATTTCTTTTAAAATAAATTTTGAATTTATATTAACTTGATTTTAATTAATGCATATAATGTGTTGAATTTGCTTCAATTTCAATTGATTGCATCCAACTATATCGTAATTAAAGTTGGATTCCAAATTCAATTTTAATTCAACTGAATTTTCAATTTCATTAGTGAAATCTTGCAGGATGCCAATTTTATTAGGGAGATTTTAATCATTTTTCAATTTCACGTGAGTTTTGGATTTTCTCCTAACCAAGAGTCATAGCGACGTTTGTAATTTAGGGGTTCTAAAATTGAATTCTTTTGTTCGATTTGTGAAAACTGGCCCAAATTCTAATGTTGTTGTCAGTTTGAGAACTTGATCAATAGTTTTTGTAAGTGCATAGGAGAGATTGTGGTGCTTTTGGAATCTTGTTTCTTGGATCTTGATTCATGGTTGAGATTTGATTGTCTTTAAAGTAATATAGAATGAGTTCTCTAAGTCTAAAAATCCTTCACAAGTATATCATATAGACTAAACATGGCACAGCTCAAAATTACAAAAAAAAAAAAATGCATCGGTAACCCCGAGAAGTGAGACTGCCAATCAAGGAATAGTACCAAGTATGGATGATCACCAAAGGACACATAATATTTTTTTCTTTTGAATTTACGTATGGAAAATCTTAGACACAATCTTATTAAAACTCCGCAAATGGTACCACAATGAATATCCATACTTTTTATTGTTTACCACAAAGAAATACCTCACCATCCTAAATTTCTAAATAAAATGATTGTCACACCCATCAAATAAAAGCATTACTTGAAATCTCATACCGAGTTGAGTTTAAATTGGATCGAGTAGTCTTGGTTGAGTTTGAGAACTTGAGACATTATTGATGGTGAGTTGACTCAACAACCATTATATGAGCATTTTTTTAAAGTCAAAGAAATATAAAATATAAAATTTCATTTTTATTTAGACAAATATGAACTTTTATCTTCTTTTGTTAGATTTTCTTCTACTCTAACTTTGATTTCTTAGTGCATAAAATTTCATATTTAATTGGACAAATTTATCTTGAAAAATTCTTCCAAAAATCTAAATTCTGGGGCCATTGGCTGAATTTTCCAACCCTATATTTAAGATTCTTTGTTTTTTTTTCTAAGTTATGTTACATCAGTATTTACAAGATTTCTTAAATTGTAAGAGGAAATTTAAATTTTAAGGGACCCTAGGTTTCGTCATTGATTTTGCTGGTCTCAGACTCTCAACTAAATTTTAAGGGCCTGCGGACTGTCCGGCCCGAATCCTAAAATCCATCAGTGAACCGGACTCTAGAGTCCGATAAAGACTCTCGGACAGGTCCGAAGATTCCGATTAGGAATTTCCCATAGCACTTCTTATATGATGCTACAAATATTCTTTTAACATCTTTTTAAACATGTTTATGCTAGGGTTTTAGAAAAAAAAATTCATGAAAAAATATAGAAAAATATCAGAAAATATATAAAACAGAAACCTTAGCGTGAGGATATTAGTTAAAAATGTCATTTTTATAGAATATTAGACCTTTAAAAACTAAACTTTTGAAATAAATGAAATATATCATAAATAATTGAAAAATGTTCAAAAAAATTAGACAAAAGAAAAGAAATACGAGGAAACACTTGATATTAAATTCATGTTTTCTAATGTCCCATCATAATATGTATCTTCTAATACAATTTATGATTTTTTTTAAAAAAAATTGTATTTAATGAAAATGTTGGGAAATTAAAAAAATACAAAAAAACACAAATACCGTAAAATCTATATCAATGACACTTCATTAATTCCATAAATATTTAGATATAACTTTATTAATCTTTTTCTACAAGAAACTCCAAAATAGAATTATCTTAGAAATTCAATTTTCATAAATTTATTGAAAAAAATTGAACAATTTTATAAGTACCGTATAGACTAAATCAATCACATTAATGCATCTCTATTCAATTTCATAAACACTGAATATTATTTTTTTAAATTATTTTAAAAAAACTAGGCATCTCTCTTTAGTTTTATCCGAAATATGTGAATGGGGATGTTTTCATATGTCTTAAAGACTTAGACAGATACTATAAAAGGCCTCGATATCTTAGACTTAAAAAAAAATTAAAATTATCTATTTAAAAATTGAACACAAACCAGCCACGTTTCACGTTCTTTGTTCCACGCAGAAAGTCCAAAAATCCTTTTTCTTTTTCTATGTTATCTTTGTTGGATAGAGGGTTTCTTCTCAAGTAAGTGGATTGATTTTCTTTTTTCTTCTCCTTTATTTGATCCAGTAAGGAGGTGTGTGTTTCGTGTGAATGAAACTAGTCAAAATTGTATAGTAAATAATTTTTTATTTACATATTTTTACTATATTTTTTTATTTTTAGATACGGATATAAAAGAACTTCAGTTATATCTTTCGAAATCTTCAATTTTAACATAAAATCTCTTTTTCTATTTTCAGATATGTTTTTTTATAAATTCTCTCTATTTTTTATAATCATATGATAAATTTGAACTAAATCCTTCAAAACCACCAAATCTCATCTCAAAATCTCTTTTTCTATTATAAATCTATTTTTCAGATGATTATTTTTTGAACTAAATCCCATCTTAAACTCTATTTTCTTATTTTTAGTTTTTCTGGACAGATTTTGTCTCTTTTGCTTACAAATATAAAAGCAAATTACAACAGTTTAATAAGTGAACCGTCACGATTCATTTGATAGAAACTTAATCCATGTCTTTATAAATAGATAGAGTAGAAGGATAATATACTTACTTAATTTACACTAATCAATTATTTTTCTTATTCTGTTAGGATAGATAACACACTCGTGACATGTACACTATACAAGTTTTGAAGATATACAATTTCGATGTGTATACGGCTAAAGAAATAAACATTATAGATTTATAGTAATTCATTATTTCATTTATTATTCATTATTATACATTTCATTCCTTATTTATAATTTTTTTTTATTTCATTCTACTCAATTACTCTCATATAGATCCTTTTTTCCCTCATCCTTCCTTCCATTTATTTAAGATACAATTAATTTTTTTTAAATTTAATCATTTTGTATTAATTAATTATATAGTTTTGTAAGAAAATTACTAATGTTTTTATTTTTAGCTATTTTTTCAATTTTTTGTGAAATTGTTAAAATCTCAGTTGGTAACTTGTAATCTCATTTTGATGTCTAAATGAATGTTAAATAATGATACAATTACATAAAATTGAAATTGAAATTTTCTTTTACATTTTCTTTAATTTTTCATAAATTGTTGAAAAAAAAAAAAGAGAAAATATATCAATGCGTGGCGGGGCGGCCATCATATCATTTCAAACGATATTTACACCCCCACAATCACGTGGGACCCTGGGTGGTATTTCATTCCAGCTAGTCTCAGTCGTCGATCTGTGATAATCACGTGGGCTATATTTTATTCCAGCGATTCTCACCGTAGTTTTTTCAAAAGCTGTCCGTTGAAGCCGTACTCTGGTGCGATTCCGATGCTTTGACCGTCGTGAGTTCTGTGTTGGCCGTCGTGGCAGGTGGAGGGAGTGGGAGAGAGAGGGGAAGACAGGGGACCACCACCAACCCACGTGGGGTTGCTATTTTTTTACATTTTCTCTCTCTTCACGAAAGTGGTTCCTTTACCCTCTCCAAGCAAATAAAACTAAGACACGTGGAAACTGTAACAAACACCACGACACTGTTAACAAACGTTCAAATTGAATTAATATTTTTTTAATGACTTTAAAATATTTTTTCAATTCTTAAATTTAGACATTTAATGGAGATTTACTTTCGTAGTGTTTTAAAAAATATAATCAAGCTGTCTATCCTCTTCAGATTTTGATCATTTGAAATAATTTTAGTCTTTACATGGGCCCACTTTCATTAAATATAATCAGTTTTTTGAAAATATCTAAATATGAGTATGATATTTAAAAATATTAATTTGATCAAGTTGAAGAAGCTATATGTTTTAAGTGCACTAAATTTTTATGACTTCAAACTATCTTTTTTTAGATAACATAGGTATCTATTAATGAATTTTATTTTATTTTTAGATATAGATATAATGGAACTTCAGTTATATCTTTTGAAATCACCAATTTTAACATAAAATCTATTTTTCTATTTTTAGATATTTTTTTTTACAAATTTTCTCTATTTTTTATACTCTTTTTAATAAAGTGGAACTAAATCCTACCACGTGACCAAATCTCATCTCAAAATCTCTTTCTCTATTATTAAGCTATTTTTCAAATGAATTGATTTTAACTAAATCCTTTCAATTGACTAAATTCTATCTTAAATTCTATTTTCTTATTTTTAGTTTTTTTAGATGAATTTTAAATATTTTGCTTACCAACATGAAAGCAATTTACAACTCTTTAATAAGAGAACGAACTATCACAATTCATTTGATGGATACTTAAACTCTATCTTCATAGTTTATATATAAATATAGTAGAAGGATACCGCCTCTGTGTAATGTACTTAACTTAATTTACACTAATCAAAACTAAAGACAACACGCTTGTCGCATGTATACCATACAAGTTTTGAAGTATACAATTTCGATGCTTATACGGCTAAAGAGATCCGAATATATATCACATTTTAATGCCAAGAAAGACCCCCAATCCATTTTTTCAAAATAAGATTCAACTTTCAAGCCAAATTGTGTGAAAAATGAAAGGTCCACGATTTTACAAAATATATAAGACCGTGTGGAGAAATCCTCTTTGTATATGGTCGCGGCTTCCGAAGACACGAAATAGTTTGGGTTGAATGTCGTGTCCTTCTTTTGTTTTTTCCCTCCCCTTGTTGAGGTTGCTTTCTTTTTTTACGATACCATGGGTTAAAGGGTGGTTTTTACGAAAGAAATAAAGAAAGAGGGAGAATGGGGGTGTCATTCGAATGAAAGGGGAGTGATTCGAATGAATGGGGTGTGATTTGAATGAATGGAGGTGTGATTCGAATGAATGAGTTGATTGGGGCTAACCGAACGACTGGGCTCGGGAGAGGGACCTGCGAATGAGGGACGGGGGAGCTTAGAATGAGGAAAGGGAGATTTCTGAGAATGCGGGAGACACAGCCGGAGCCGGAGAGCGAAAAGGGGAGGGAGAGCTTCAATTTAGGGTTTCAAAACGAGGGACGGCAAATGAGGGAAATGTCACGCCCCAACCCGACCGGTGGGCCCGGAACGCGACTGATTTTTTTTTTTTTTTGAAAGATAAACTAAACCACAAGCATTCTTACTGAGCCGGCTCAACAGTTAGGCCCAGCGGTTACACATCAGCCCGTTAAGTGGACTCAAACATGTACCATATGCCTGCCCCAAAGACAAAGCAAAAACAACACAACAATGACATCCACTCATAATATGATCAAACAGATACCAACATTGATTAATCAATCATAACATTGTTTCAAATGGCAACATAGCCGATTACAACATTTAAACATAAATTAAGTACCGCATCCGGTACTTAATACAAAAACAACGGTTCCTAGAACCAACAGAAAGATCAGGGCATTCCTCTCCGGGGGAATCCCAAGCACTGCTTTAGCTCAAACGCCCTAAGCCTGAAAGAGAGGGTCCTCCTCCTCGGGTTCATCCCCTGAAAGGTGAGTGGTGTGAGCTAACTAGCCCAGTGAAGGATAATTAACAATGCAAATTAAGTAAATATAAAACAGGTTAGCAACAGTTCAATATCACATGCTTGATAGAAAAATAAGCATAATCTCAAGTAATATATCAACATCAATAATCCACTGCCATTATCCACCGTAACGCCTGCCGACTACACTGAGACCAGTATTAAGTCCCAACACGGTCAAAATACATCCTTGCAAGTACATCTCTGGCTCTTAAACTTAGCCGATACTGACACCCTCAAGTCAGCAACTGACGACAGCATGGTCCGCCCATGGTCCAGTAGACATAAACCATCTCTCATATGGCCGATATTGGTTTAATAGCCCAAGTACGTGGAAGCAGTCTTACATACATATACGGTCAACACCGTAACATCAAATCATCACAGCACTCTTACCATAGTGCATCATGTAGAGGCACATGAGTGGGTTCATCAAAACTGAAACCACTCATTGCTCAAAATAACACCTGTTTACAAAATCTGCAGAGTTAAGTTCCCTCACCGTGATCGTGTGGTTTCGCGGTCTCTGTCAAACAACATACAAGTGCACAATCAATATACATATCAGATACGTACATATACGTAGTATTTGGAAATCACACGTTTTCCCACAAAATATCTAGGGTTCATGGAAATGAGTCTCCTACTTGATTTCTAACCTTTTTAAATCATCCACAAGATAATAATATAATAATAAAAAGGGGCTCAGTCCAAACTCATATTGTCTTCTAGGCATTGACCAGATTGACGTATTGAGTGAGGTCTAGATCCTCGGGTCACTTCTCGATTGTCTTCTGGATAGGACCAGAGCTGACATTTTGAGTAGGCCTCGAGGTCACCCAATGCCCGACTATAGTGCCGGCCTGAAAGTGAATCACTCAGTTCCCGACTAATGTCGGACTGAAAGCGGATACAATAATATTTACACTATAAATAATAAGAGAAAGGGGTTAGTACAGTTTTATTTAACAAGGGGGGTATAAATCATCACATCACATAATCTAACGAAATAATAATTTTTTTTTTTGAATAAAATAATAATATTTAAATATTTAATTATTTATTCATTTTTTTTTTTCGGTGGGAACCACCATTTGAAATCATAAGCAACCATATTCTCAAATAAAAATATTTTTTTTTTTGGAATAAAATAATAATATTTAATTATTTATTCATTTAATTTTTTTTTCTTCGGTGGGAACCACCATTTGAAATCATAAGCAACCATATTCTCAAATAAAAATATATTTTTTTTTTTGGAATAAAATAATAATATTTAATTATTTATTCATTTATTCATTTATTTTATTATAATACATATATTTATTTATTTATTTTTCAATGGGAACCAACCTTTTAAAAGCACAGCAACATTAATATCAAAAAAATATTTTTTTTTTTTTCATTTTTTTTTTTCCATTTTTTTTTTCTCTTTCTTCTTCCTCTTCTTCTTCCCCGTTCACTGTCTGCAACAGACAGTGAACGGTCGGTGAACAGTAAAATTGAAAATAAAAAATGGGGTATTTTCGGGACTCGGTTTTTACATCTGACCGGTCCGATGGATTCCTCCGGGAGTCCTCTTTCCACAGGAAGAGGTTTGGAGTTTTGAAACTCAGTGAGCCATTCGATCTTAACACTGGAAGCTCACTGATACGAGGAACCCTAAAATTTTCCCTAAATTTTTTAAATCGATTTTCTCACTGAAATCAGAGCCAAATTCAAAAAATTTTGATTCAAAACCGATCGAAATTGAAAGGGGAATGCAGTGGTTACCTTTGATTGAATTTCTGGGCTGAAATCCGGATTTTTTTCTGAAATTTCCCACTAAGTTACAGGTTGAAAAAAGAGCAGAGGGTCGGCTGCAATCAGAGAGTAGAGAGAAGGGAGAAGAGAAGGAAATCAGTGGGAGTTAAAACCGATCGAAGGAGGCCGGTTTATATAGGTTTTTCGGCCGAGAAATCCGGCACGCGCGATGGGACGGGACGTCGGAAAATCATCGGAAAATCGGACAAGCTCCACGCTGGTGACGCTGATACAGTTTACTGCAGATTTTTCTGCAGTTTGCAAATCAGCCCTCCAATATTTCCATTTTTGCAAAAAGCCCCTAGTTTTATTAAAAACCTGATTTTTAAGTAAAACAATAATTTCAAAAGCTCAAAAATTTAATCCAACCTTACAGATAGGTTGGGTTTTAAAAATCTTAATCACCATAAAAATTTCAGATTTTATCTCTTATTAAAAATCATTTATTTAAATAAAATTCATATTTTACCCATAATTACTTAATTAAACAAATGTAAAAATAACTAATTTTTAAATCTTATTTTGAAGTGAAATGAAATAACTAGACCATTCTTAAAATGGTCTACCATAAAATACTAATTTCAAAATTTATTTCATTTTCAAAACCCTTTAAAATAATTAATACTCCCTTTCGGGGTTTTGACGGGCGATATTTAAATATTATTTTCTGAAAATAATTTTATTTTAAAATCAGAAATGCAAATCCTTAATTAAGGAAAACATTATTCACCAATAATATTCACAAAATCACACAATTTATAAAAATATACACAACAAGTGGTAAATTACCAAAATGCCCCTCCAGCTCGATGAGCTGAATCACTGAGTTTTCGGGCTCAGATCGGGCCAAACTTGGGCTTTCCTCGAAGCCCTAACCAAAAACCTCAAGATCAACCGGTTAAACAAGATTAACGAGCTAAAACTCGCCTAATCTGGGCAGGGTATTACATCCTACCCCCCTAAAAGAAAATTTTGTCCCGAAATTTAGAACAAACTCTACCTTCTTGACCTGTGAACAAGCTAGGGTACAGCTTCTGCATCGTCGATTCAGGTTCCCACGTCTCATGTTGAACGTCACGATGTTGCCACAACACTCGCACTAGAGGTATAGACTTCCTCCTGAGCTCTTGAGTCCGACGCTCTAAAATCTTGACTGGTGCTTCTTCAAAGTTAAGTCCTCTGACACTTCAATCTCTTCAAAATTGATCACATGCGACGGGTCAGGCTCGTACTTCCTTAGCATAGACACGTGGAACGTACTATGCACTCTCTCCAAAGCCTGAAGAAGATCCAACTGATAGGCCAGTTCACCTATCCTCTTCAAGATCTCAAAGGGTCCAACATATCGAGGTGATAGTTTTCCCTTGCGCCCGAACCGCTGCACTCCATGACGTGGTGCCACACGTAAGAAAACTCGGTCGCCAACTGCAAACTCCAAAGGTCGTCGCCTTTTGTCAGCATAACTCTTTTGTCTGCTCTGGGCTGTCTTGAGACGCTGTCTGATCACTTCAACTTGCTCTGACGTCTCACGCACTAGATCAGGTCCTAGTAGCGCTTTGTCTCCTACCTCTGTCCAACAAAGAGGTGACCTGCAAGGTCTGCCATACAGAGCCTCGTAAGGTGCCATCTGCACACTGGAGTGATAACTGTTGTTGTAGACGAACTCGATCAAAGGCAAGTGATCTTCCCAACTTCCCCACATATCCATCACACAAGCCCTTAGCATATCCTCTAAGGTTTGAATGGTTCTCTCTGACTGACAATCCGTCTGAGGGTGAAAGGCAGTGCTGAAGCACAGCTTAGTCCCCAACTCTTCTTACAATCCTTGCCAAAACCTTGACACGAACCTCGGGTCTTTATCAGATACAATGGATACAGGTACTCCATGCAATCTGACTATCTCCTTCAAGTACAGTCTGCTTAGAGTAGCCAAGGAATCTGTCTTCTTGATCGGTAGAAAATGAGCTGACTTCGTCAATCGATCGACTGTTACCCAAATAGCGTCGTTCTTTTTTGGAGACTTAGGAAAACCAATTACAAAATCCATCGTGATATGCTCCCACTTCCATTCAGCCACTTCCAAAGGTTGCATCTTTCCGCCAGGTCGTTGATGTTCCGCCTTCACTTGTTGACAAGTTAGGCACTTGGATACAAAATCTGCTACCTCGCGCTTCATACCTTTCCACCAGAAAAGTCGCCGCAAGTCACGATACATCTTCGTACCACCGGGATGCACCGCAAAGCGAGATCGATGAAAGTGATCAAGCACCTTTCTCCTGCACTCGTCCGACTTTGGCACAAACAGTCTATTTTTTGAAGTCAGACTTCCGTCTGCTTTGATCTTCCAATCCTCTAGAGTTGCTCATCCTGAAAGCTGAGTTGCCAACTCATTCGCTTCTAGGTCGCTCTGTTGTCCTTCCAACACCAATCCAACTACCTCGGGTTGCAGAACCAAACTATGGATTCTTGCTGACCCGCTTCCTTCGATCAGCTCCAGATCGTACTCAGACAGAACTTCGAGCATCTTCCACTGCAAGGATGTCATCCTCGCCATGTCGTTGTGAGACTTCCTGCTCAAGGCATCGGCCACCACGTTGGCTTTCCCCGGGTGATAGGAGAGACTGAAGTCATAATCTCCCAAGTACTCCATCCATCTCCGCTGTCTCATATTCAAGTCTTTCTGAGTGAAGATATACTTGAGACTATAGTGATCAGAAAACACATTGAATTTCTCACCATATAAGTAACCTCCAAATCATGAGTCGGGTAGTTCTGCTCATGTCCCTTCAATTGCCTGGAACCATAAGCTACTACCTTCCCCTCTTGCATCAGTACACAACCCAAACCAAACTTGGACGCGTCGCAATAAACATCGTAACATCGTCCTTGCTCGGGTATCACCAATACTGGAGACGTCGCCAACTTCTCCTTCAGCTCCTGGAATGCTTTCTCACAAGCTTCGCTCCACTCGAACTTGACGTTCTTCCTCGTCAGCCGAGTCATCGGTATCGCGATCTGAGAGAAGTGCGGGATAAACTTTCGGTAATATCCTGCTAATCCCAGAAAGCTCCGGATCTCGAACACGCTCTTGGGACTTTCCCAAGTCTTCACGGTCTCTACCTTCGCTGGATCTACCGAGATTCCTCCTGGAGACACCACATGTCTCAGAAATTGCACTTGAGTCAACCAAAACTCACACTTGCTCAACTTAGCGAACAGCTGATGCTCCCGAAGAGTCTGAAGAACAATCCGCAGATGTCGCTCATGCTCCTCTTCTGAAGACGAAAAGATCAAGATATCGTCGATGAAGGCTATCACGAACTCTCGTAGATACGGTCGAAACACGCGATTCATCAAGTCCATGAACATGGCTGGCGCGTTCGTCAAACCGAAAGGCATCACAACAAACTCGTACAAGCCATACTGCGTCCGAAAAGCAGTCTTCGGAATGTCCTCCTCTCGAATCCGCAACTGATGGTAACCCGACCTCAAATCGATTTTCAAAAAACACTTCGATCCCCTCAAAAGATCAAAGAGGTCGCCTATTCTAGGCAACGGATACTTATTCTTAATAGTTACCTGGTTAAGTCGCCGGTAATCTATACATCCTCATCGATCCATCCTTTTTTTTCACAAAGAGAGCAGGTGCGCCCCACGGTGAGTTGCTCTGACGGATAAAGCCAAGACTAAGAAGCTCTTCTACCTGCGTAGCTAGCTCTCTCTGCTCTGCCGGCGCCATCCGATAAGGTGCCATGGAAATTGGATATGTTCCTGGCTGTAGGTCTATAACAAACTCTATCTCTCGGCGTGGAGGTAGCCCAGCCAACTGGTCAGGAAAAACATCCATAAACTCACACACCACCCGATGAGCAACAGACCCTACACCACCTACATCTTCCCAACCCATGCTTGCCACCACACTACCGGGATACGCCCTAAGGCCAGAGAAAGTGACTCTCATCCTTTCATAGGGTACCAACTTCTCCATAAACCTCTCACCGGTTGAGGAGACCCTATGAATTCTCCTCTGAGAGCAGTCTATCAAGACTCCAAAAACAGACAACCAATCCACACCAAGGATGATGTCAAAGTCCGTCATTTCCAGAACCAGAAAATCATAGGACAACTCCACTCCACTAATCTTCAAAACACAAGATCTACACTCTTGGTTTGCCAAAGCCTTCTTACCCAAAGGTGAAACTACCATTAGCGGGTTAACTACTTCTACCGGTTTCAAACTCAATCTAACACAACAAGTTCTAGAGATAAAGGAATGCGAAGCACCGGTATCAAACAACACTCGAGCCAAAAGACTGAAAAGATTAAGGGTACCTTCCATCACCGTGTTCTCCATCGGTTCCTCCTTCTGAGTCCCTAAAGAGTAGACTCTCCCTTGAGGACGCCTTCGTCCTCTCCCCTGATCGTTCCGAGGTGGTCCGTTCCTTGGTGTCGCTGATCCTCTGGAAGCCTGCTGAGAACCTCTGCCGACAGATGGCTGCGCCATAGAGTAGGAAACTCCTGCGCCTTGCGAAGGTGCCGCTTTACCAGAAAAAGGACAATCCTTGAACAGGTGCCCGGTCTGCTGGCAGTGAAAGCACGCCCTCTCTCCTTTGGATTGGCAGAACTTGGAAGTATGCCCTGACTGATTGCAGGTGTAGTACACGATTGGCCGAGAGTCAGACCGACTGGACTGGCCTACATTGGGTTGGCTCTTCCTGAAGAAAGGCTTCTTCTGCTGATTGAACCTTGCCTTCTTGTTGAAAGAAGGTTTCTGAGAGCTGTCAGTGTTCCGGTTGATAGAGTCCACTGCTTCCACCTTCGAAGCGCGCTCGATGATCTCCTCCAGAGTGTTGAACACTAGGCCGGCCACTTGTCGCTGCAGGAAGGGTCTGAGTCCGTTCTCGAAATGCTGGATCTTCTCCTCCTCATTGGCTGCAATCTACGGCACAAACTGCATCAGGTTGATGTAGCGCATGGCATACTGTGCCACTGTATCTAAACCCTGCTGAATGTTGAAGAACTCTCTCTTCCTCGCCTCCTTCACCGTCTTTGGAAAGTAACGGGCCAGAAAGGCTGCAGAAAACTCCTCCCAAGTCATTGGCTCGTGATTACGAACCAAGCTCTTCGCCTCCCACCATTCGTAGGCGTTCCCTTCGAGCTGATAGGTCGCCAAGGTCACACGTAAGTCGTCGGCGATCGCTAGGGTATTGAGGATTCGGCTAATCTGGGTTAGCCAGTTCCTCGCAGCGCTGGGGTCTTTTGTTCCCGAGAAGCTAGTCGGGTTCAGACGTTTGAACTCTTTCAGAGCCGAGGTGGCTCTCTCCTCTGGTGTTTGGACTGGCGGACGTCGCATATTTTCAGCTATCTGATTGAAATGCTTCTACTGCCGCTCTTATCGCCTCGTTGGGTAGGTCACGGGGTGGAAGACCAGTCCTCCTCCCACGGAAATTAACTCGGTTTGCGTTGGGTTCTGACATATGTTATTTACACTTGTAAATATCATTAACCAATTTTTAGATTTTATTAAAGCAAAACACACAAGTTGCAATACAAAAGCAAGTCTAACTAGGTAGTAACCCATCACAGTCCTAGAGTTGAACCTACGCTCTGATACCAAGCTGTCACGCCCCAACCGGACCGGTGGGCCCGGAACGCGACTGATTTTTTTTTTTTTTTTTAAGATAAACTAAACCACAAGCATTCTTACTGAGCCGGATCAACAGTTAGGCCCAGCGGTTACACATCAGCCCGTTAAGTGGACTCAAACATGTACCATATGCCTGCCTCAAAGACAAAGCAAAAACAACACAACAATGACATCTACTCATAATATGATCAAACAGATATCAACATTGATTAATCAATCATAATATTGTTTCAAATGGCAACATAGCCGATTACAACATTTAAACATAAATTAAGTACCGCATCCGGTACTTAATACAAAAACAACGGTTCCTAGAACCAATAGAAAGATCAGGGCATTCCTCTCCGGGGGAATCCCAAGCACTGCTTTAGCTCAAACGCCCTAAGCCTGAAAGAGAGAGTCCTCCTCCTCGGGTTCATCCCCTGAAAGGTGAGTGGTGTGAGCTAACTAGCTCAGTGAAGGATAATTAACAATGCAAATTAAGTAAATATAAAACAGGTTAGCAACAGTTCAATATCACATGCTTGATAGAAAAATAAGCATAATCTCAAGTAATATATCAACATCAATAATCCACTGCCATTATCCACCGTAACGCCTGCCGACTACGCTGAGACCAGTATTAAGTCCCGACACGGTCAAAATACATCCTTGCAAGTTCATCTCTGGCTCTTAAACTTAGCCGATACTGACACCCTCAAGTCAGCAACTGACGACAGCATGGTCCGCCCATGGTCCAGTAGACATAAACCATCTCTCATATGGCCGATATTGGTTTAATAGCCCAGGTACGTGGAAGCAGTCTTACATACACATACGGTCAACACCGTAACATCAAATCATCACAGCACTTTTACCATAGTGCATCATGTATAGGCACATGAGTGGGTTCATCAAAACCGAAACCACTCATTGCTCAAAATAACACCTGTTTACAAAATCTGCAGAGTTAAGTTCCCTCACCGTGATCGTGTGGTTTCGCGGTCTCTGTCAAACAACATACAAGTGCACAATCAATATACATATCAGATACGTACATATACGTAGTATTTGGAAATCACACGTTTTCCCACAAAATATCCAGGGTTCATGGAAATGAGTCTCCTACTTGGTTTTTAGCCTTTTTAAATCATCAACAAGATAATAATATAATAATAAAAAGGGGCTCAGTCCAAACTCATATTGTCTTCTGGGCATTAACCAGATTGACGTATTGAGTGAGGTCTAGATCCTCGGGTCACTTCTCGATTGTCTTCTGGATAGGACCAGAGCTGACATTTTGAGTAGGCCTCGAGGTCACCCAGTGCCCGACTATAGTGCCGGCCTAAAAGTGAATCACTCAGTTCCCGACTAATGTCGGACTGAAAGCGGATAAAATAATATTTACACTATAAATAATAAGAGAAAGGGGTTAGTACAGTTTTATTTAACAAGGGGGGTATAAATCATCACATCACATAATCTAACGAAATAATAAATTTTTTTTTTTTGAATAAAATAATAATATTTAAATATTTAATTATTTATTCAATTTTTTTTTCGGTGGGAACCACCATTTGAAATCATAAGCAACCATATTCTCAAATAAAAATATTTTTTTTTTTGGAATAAAATAATAATATTTAATTATTTATTCATTTAATTTTTTTTTCTTCGGTGGGAACAAGCATTTGAAATCATAAGCAACCATATTCTCAAATAAAAATATATATATATTTTTTTTGGAATAAAATAATAATATTTAATTATTTATTCATTTATTCATTTATTTTATTATAATATATATATATATATATATTTTTTTTTCAATGGGAACCAACCTTTTAAAAGCACAGCAACATTAATATCAAAAAAATAATTTTTTTTTTTTTCATTTTTTTTTTCCATTTTTTTTTTCTCTTTCTTCTTCCTCTTCTTCTTCCCCGTTCACTGTCTCCAACAGACAGTGAATGGCCGGTGAACAGTAAAACCGAAAATGAAAAATGGGGTATTTTCGGGACTCGGTTTTTACATCTGACCGGTTCGATGGATTCCTCCAGGAGTCCTCTTTCCACAGGAAGAGGTTTGGAGTTTTGAAACTCAGTGAGCCATCCGATCTTAACACTGGAAGCTCACTGATACGAGGAACCCTAAAATTTTCCCTAAATTTTTAAAATCGATTTTCTCACTGAAATCAGAGCCAAATTCAAAAATTTTTTATTCAAAACCGATCGAAATTGAAAGGGGAATGCAGTGGTTACCTTTGATTGAATTTCTGGGCTGAAATCCGGATTTTTTTCTGAAATTTCCCTCTAAGTTACAGGTTGAAAAAAGAGCAGAGGGTCGGCTGCAATCAGAGAGTAGAGAGAAGGGAGAAGAGAAGGAAATCAGTGGGAGTTAAAACCGATCGAAGGAGGCCGGTTTATATAGGTTTTTCGGCCGGGAAATCCGGCACGCGCGATGGGACGGGACGTCGGAAAATCATCAGAAAATGGGGCAAGCTCCACGCTGGTGACGCTGATACAGTTTACTGCAGATTTTTCTGCGGTTTGCAAATCAGCCCTCCAATATTTCCATTTTTGCAAAAAGCCCCTAATTTTATTAAAAACCTGATTTTTAAATAAAACAATAATTTCAAAAGCTCAAAAATTTAATCCAACCTTACAGATAGGTTGGGTTTTAAAAATCTTAATCACCATAAAAATTTCAGATTTTATCTCTTATTAAAAATCATTTATTTAAATAAAATTCATATTTTACCCATAATTACTTAATTAAACAAATGTAAAAATAACTAATTTGTAAATCTTATTTTGAAGTGAAATGAAATAACTAGACCATTCTTAAAATGGTCTACCATAAAATACTAATTTCAAAATTTATTTCATTTTCAAAACCCTTTAAAATAATTAATACTCCCTTTCGGGGTTTTGACGGGCGATATTTAAATATTATTTCTGAAAATAATTTTATTTTAAAATCAGAAATGCAAATCCTTAATTAAGGAAAACATTATTCACCAATAATATTCACAAAATCACACAATTTATAAAAATATACACAACAAGTGGTAAATTACCAAAATGCCCCTCCAGCTCGATGAGCTGAATCACTGAGTTTTCGGGCTCAGATCGGGCCAAACTTGGGCTTTCCTCGAAGCCCTAACCAAAAACCTCAAGATCAACCGGTTAAACAATATTAACGAGCTAAAACTCGCCTAATCTGGGGCAGGGTATTACAGGAAAAATCTTAGGGTTCGGTGATTCGATCGAATGAATCACCGGTGAATATATATATAGTTGCATTTATTCAAATGCACGTTTGAAGGCATTCATTTGAATGAATCAGATGTATACGAATGAATGGGCTAAACAGTATTCCGTGTTACTGTTCAGCCCAATCATTCGAATGAATGCCAAAATGAACTGGGCATTCATTCAAATGATTGGAAACGCATACGAATAAATGTTCATTCGAATGAATGGGCTGAACAGTATTTCATGTTACTGTTCAGCCCAATCATTTGAATGACTGCCAAAATGAACTGGGCATTCATTCGAATGATTGGAAACGCGAGAGTAAAATGGTAATTTACCACGAAAATCCGGATTCAAGTAGATAGAGGCAAGATTTCCGGGTGTGTGTAAGTGCGGCTTAGATTTATAGTAATTCATTCTTTCTTTTATTATTCATTATTATACATCTCATTTCTTATTCATAATTATTTAATTATTATATAGTTCCATTTTTTTCTCTCATCTTTACTTCCATTTATTTAAGATACAAGCAATTTTTTTTGAAATTGATTACTTCATATTAATTAACTATATCATATTTTTGTTGGGAAATTACTACAATTTTTTTTTCATTTTTGTGGTTTTTAGCTATTTTTTTCAATTTTTTGTAAAATTGTTAAAATCTCAATGTCATAATTTTGATGTCTAAATGACTTTTAAATAATAATACAATTACATAAAGTTAAAATATACATTCTCTTTAATTTTTCATAATTTTTGAAAAAAAGAGAGAAAATATATCAATGCCTAACGGGGCGGCATCATATCATTTCAAACGATATTTACACCCCTTGCCAGAATCACGTGGGACCCTGCGCCGTATATCATTTCACCTCCGCGAGGTCGTCGATCTGCGATAATGACGTGGTTTTTTCAAAAGCTGTCCGTTGAAGGTCTCTGTTCGCCGTCGTGGCAGGTGGAGGGAGTGAGAGGGAGAGAGACGGAGAAGGCAGGGGACCACCACTAACCCACCTGGGGTTGCTATTTTTTCATATTTTCTCTCTCTTCACGAAAGTGGCTACTTTATCCTCTCCAAGGAAATAAAACTATGACACGTGGAAACCGTCAGAAACAGCACGACACTCTTAACCGACGTTCAAATTGAATTAATAAATTTGTTTCTTTTATTTTACTGACTTTAAATTATTTTTTCAATTCTTAAATTTAGACATTTAATGGAGATTTAGTTTAGTAGTGTTTAAAAAAATATAATCATGCTGTCTATCCTCTTCAAAATTTGATAATTTGAAATAATTTTTAGTCTTTACATGGGCCCACATTCATTAAATATAATCAGTTTTTTGAAAAATACCTAACTACGACTATACGATACGAGTATGATATTTAAAAATATTAATTTAATTAAGTTAAGAAGCTATATGTTTTAAGTGCACTAAAAATTGATGATTTTAAATTATCTTTTTTTTAGATAACATGGGTGTCTACGTAATGAAATTTTTAGAGTATTTAATTTACAATTTATATTATGAATTTATTAAATTCCTAAGATTTTATTCTTTAACTTTAGATGAACTCTTAAATATTAAAAATAAAAATAATTGTAGAAATATCTATTATCAATTTATAATCATTCATATTTAAATAACTAAATTTTAAAATTTAGACTAGGCTAGGCTAGATGGAAGACGCTAGTTTATTAAGATGTAAAGGTTGCCGTTAATGTAAATTTCGGTGTGGACAATAAAGCTAGATGTAAAGATGTCTTGCTCTTTATCACATTTTTCACTTAATTTTATCCTCCAATTTCATCAATCTATAATTGAATTGATTAGATGAGATATAGAGCTAAGTACAACAACAACGGGTTTGATACGTTGATGGAACATATAAAAGAGTAGATCCCATTGTATTACAATAATAAAAAAAATGATGGATAAATTATTATAGAGAGTAGAGACTACAAATTTTTAGAAATGAGATACTAAATTATCTCGACCTTTAATTTTTTAAAAGTTAAAAAAACTATTTAATGAATATTTTTCATATCATAATATTCTAAAAGCAAGGATGCATTAAATATAAATCAAAATTGTATCTAGTAATTTAAATTTAATTATTAAATGGGCTCACATGAGAAAAGTATGCTCAAGCAGACAGTGCACCTTCGCCAACCTAATCCTAATATCTTTTTAACTCCAAGGACCTAATTTTTTTACGATAAGTATTTTCTAAAATACCAATCAAACACATTTAGTCCCATGTCTTGAACTCCACCCCTCTGGGCTTCACAAGGCCCAAGGGTGAGTTACATGAAAATTAATTCTTACCGTTTATCTCAGTATGTAAATTGGATATTTAGATAAAAGATTTTAATGTAGTCAAGGCACATGTAAAGCACAAATGTAGAAACAAACATTTATATCTTATAATAAAAATTGTAGGTAAATTAATAAATGTCTATTGCTTTAAAATATAAAATTTATAAAGGTGTCGTTAATATCATGATACCATCAAATTTTTTTCAGTGGAAAATTGTAGGAAACTCAGTGTAAAATTCCTACGGGTGATACCCAATATACTTAGGGTACAACATATTAAGCTACGAGGGCTCAATATTATAATAATATTGAATTTTGACTATATTAATAGAAAATGATATTTTCCTAATATTATCACCTTAAAAATGAAGATGTCACTTGTATTTGTTTCGTGATTAAATAATAGGATAGTATCTAAATTATCAAAATAAAAAATTAATCCTATCTAACATTTTAGCGCCACACTTTATTATGGATCCAATATTAGAAAATTAAGAATGAGTTAACATGAATTTTACTATTTCTACAATCTACAACATCTTAATTTGACACGGATTAGATTCTTATAAGCCATTTTCTTTTACTTTCACTAAGATATGTTTGTACTTTAATTGAAATTAATATTTTCAATAAAAATATATTTTTAAAATAATTGACAAAACTTGTCTTCAAAAAGCAATGGCGATCTTCTGCGCCTGCGCCTCTCTCCTCCAAATCATAAGAAGAAGAAGACGACAAGGACGACGTGGCTGCTTGTCGTTGGGCACAGTAATGGCGATCTTCTGCGCCTGCGCCTGCGCCTCTCTCCTCCGTACTCAACAAACTCGATATTATTCCTTCGTACAATTCAGAAGACGACAAGAAGGAGAGAAGCATAAGAAGACGAACGAAGAAGACACCGATCGACGAAGAAGAAGAAAGAGGAGAAGAGGAAGAATTGGAAGATGAAGAAGAATCCTGCCATATCCAGAACCGGTCAAAATCCGTCCACAGACACGACTGCAACCTCCAGCCATGCTCAAAATCGCAGAGCATTTAGTTTCTTCAGGATCTTGATGCCCTCGTTTTTTGACAAGCTTGTAAAACTCTTTACTCTCTATCTATCCGTTGAAATTTCTGGAAATGTCAAATGAATTGATTTTGGGTTTTCCTGGAAATTCATTAAACCGAAATTTCCAGTATTCTGCAAAGTTGCATCCCCACTTCAGTGGATGGTGAAGATGCAGAAGACCTAACTACAAAGGTCTCCTGCATCTAATCATTTATCATTAAAACTTTTAAGCAAGTTGCCAATATCCACATCATTGTCTTAGTTTTTCACATTTGAGATTTCTTTCAATAGATAGTGCAAATATTGGATTTCCATATAGATACATTGCCTATTAAATTAAAGGCGAGTTACGCCTAAATGTCTTATTCATACAGCCAATACCCAGAAAGTTCACACGGGAGTTTGGGAATGAATTGTCGGATACTGTCCAGCTAAAGGATCCAACCAGTAAAATCTGGGAAGTTATGTTGGAGAAAATTGACGGTGAAATCTACTTCAAAAGCGGTTGGAAGAAGTTTGTTGATTACCACTCTTTGGGCTATGGATACATGCTGGTTTTTAATTATGTTGGGAATTCACATTTTACAGTCCAAGTATTTGATACGAGTACTTGTGAAAATGAATATCCATCTCTTGAAGAATCCCCTGAAAACAATGCAAGTGAAGAAGAAAGTGATGATTCTGTAGAGAATTTGGGTGTACATAATGCTGCAGATGGAAAGCAACAAATTAAAGAACATGGTGAGTCTTGGTAATTGTACTTTCATTGTCAAATATTAGTGTTGTTTGTTCAGTTAGTTTTAGAGCATTAACTGAATCATGCATCGCTTTGACAGGTAAGAATTTTTCGGTAAAGCAATCTAGTAAGTCCCTTGCTCACCGTTATTTTTGTTTTCAATTGCAGTTAATTGTTGTATATGAACTTGCTGTTTGTGTGCATATGTATGTGCATGAGTTGGTCTGATGTCTGTTTCTATTTGTGGTTTCGAGTATCAAAGTACAGAATTGTTCATGCCTTCATTAGGTGGTAAACTCCTGTAAAGATTTTTCTAATTTTTTTGTACCTTCTACTACCTCTCTAGGTCAAATGTTAGGGTGTCTTGTTTTGCAGGAAGCAAAGCACTGAATTGTGCATTCTTTTATCAGGTGAAATTTTCAGTAAAACAGACAATCTACAAACTGAACTACCAATTTGGGCTGTCATCCACCATTCTTCTATTGTCAAATATTTGTGCATTGATGCATGTGCATGTGGTTGGTTAATCGTACTTGTCGTTGTTGTAAGGTGAAACTTTTCAATAAATTGAGAGATTCATGAACTGAACAACCTTGCTGTCTATTGCTCAATATTATTTTACAGTCAAGTTTTAGTGTCTAAAGATGGTTTTGGAATTCTTATCTGATGCATCTTGTTGAAGCAATGAAAGCTTAGGCACTGAATTTTACATACATTAGTTAGATGAAAACTTCTTAATAAAACTAGAGCATCAACAAACTGAACAGCCCAGCTAGCCAACAAGTCTTTTGGTCTTCATTCCCTTACAGAAAAATGTTTATTTGGTTTCATGCATGTCTGGTTTTGGGTAATCATGCATGCTTTTCACAGGTGAAAATGTTTTTAGCAAAGCAAGAGTCTACGGTATTGTGTGGTAGTTTTGCCATTTCTTTAGATCATTGTGGCATAAACACACACAATAATCAATTTAGTTGTTTGCGGACTCTTCTTAATGATTCAGAAGTTCCAAAAGTTGGATTACTGACCAAGGAGATAAGGTCCTCATTTGCTTGTTACTTTTGGGCTGTCTGTAACTATCATCACTTATGACCATTCCTATGTACAAACCAAATGATGTAGTTCACTAAGGCATTAATCTTTGTACTTTTGGTTCATGGCTGGTTTTCCAGATTAGGTAGTGGTTGACCTAAAATTTCCAGATTGGAGTTTCTAAACTATGATCAACAGCTTATCAATAGACAAGTAGGAAGGGTGCAGCAAGAATCATGGAAAAGGCAAACAATCAGTGAAGGAACTTCCAATTTGCAATAGTTTAAGTGATCCCCAAACCATAATAGGGCCAATTGATGGTCTAGGTGATAACAATTACAACGGCCCAGTTGTTCATGTATTTAGAAGATTATTGCCTCAGCTAATTGTAAGTATTTTAAGGGCCCTTTCAAAATATTTTATACACCAACATGAGATGGTGCCATGCTCGAACTTGTACAGTTGATGATTGGACATTCTGGTCATCTAGGTGGGTGGGGGACCTTCTGTAAATAGAGGACGTGTGAAACGTCAACCCCACTAAGGGCATTAGCCTTGTATTCTTGTCCCAACTTGTTAACTATCAAAAGCATTTACAAAAGGATTATTTGAAAAAGAAAAAAAGAAACTTTTGTAGGATCATAGTGCTAGGAACCTGCATTGAGTTTTTGTACAACCTCTAAGTAGTTCCCTACACATTTTTTGTTGAAGGGCAAGTAGTACCCTGCACATCCTCTCCAATAAATGGTCTATACTTGTGCATTCACATGCATTGTACAATATGTTGCATCACTAACTGTAGTGTGCACACAAAAAAATGGGTGAGCATGTTTCTCCTTGAGAAGTTGGGCTAGGGACATCCTATATCAACCAATTGTTTTGTGCAATCTAAATTCCCCTTGGAAAGTTTAGTGAGAACTTCTCATTTGGACCACCTATATCAATCCAATTGCTTTATGCAATGTAATCATGTTTCGTTTTGCGTCATTATTTCGAAGAAATTGATAAGATTCACCTTGACTCAGCCAACTCTACTCAACTTGATTGGTTTCACATCAAGCCTATAATTATACTTCCAGAAGTTACTTGACTGCTGGACATGGTCAGTCCCATAACTTAACTTGGTCGAGTCACTTGACTTCTGGACTTGTCTCCTGCACTGCATGCTTTTTCATGATTAAGAGGAATGTTAAAGAAGTCCCCCAGCTCACACCATCCCATAAAATGATCGAGTGTTTTAGACAATGTAGGTACATGCTCGAGCTCGGTAGTTGTGATGCGGAGCATAATACCAGTCTCTGCTATTTTTGCTATGCTTTATTTTCTTTCTTTCTTTTGTTAGTTTATTTTTAGATGAGAATAATAATGTAATTTTAGTTTCCTTATTTGGGGGTAAGACAAGCTTATAAAAGCCCCTCTTGTAGCTTGATGAAAAATAGACGATTAATGAAATAAACATTGAGATTTTTTGCAAGATACCTTTGCAAGGTGCGATTGATTGTTGGCAGATTCCAAAGAGCGTGAGGCTACGGCGTGAGACTTGGTGTGACACCATACCTTCTTCTTCAAGTATTTCTCTTTCCATTTTCTATTCTCTTCTCTTCTCTTCTCTATCCTCTCTTCTTTTGTTTCGTCCCTTTCATACAGCCTTCTATTGCTGCTCCAAGGTCTTTGAATCCTTTCCTAAGCCCTTCCAAAGTCCCAGATCTACTGCCGCAGCCCTCCTTTGGGCCTCCTTGTCTTCTGCCACCTTCTTCCAACCATTCCATGTGACTTCCGCGACCCCCACGACCATTCCCTATTTGCTGCGAGTCTCCCATGCCTTCGTTTCCTATGGAGTTACTTCCGGACTCCACTTTTTTTTTTTTGTGGCCGTGACCCACTAAGCCCTCCCTCCTATCTTACTATTTAAAACCATATGTCATCTCATTTAAGGCTACATATACATATTTCATTCAAAATCTCAGATTCCAAGGACATTTATACATAATTATTTGTGGTAATTTTATATTAGTTAATTGAATTTTAATTTTAGCCCATATTAATTTTAGGTGCATTATTTTCCTCCCTTTTAACTTTTATGGAACCAATTTAGGCATTTAGGGTTACCCTATTAGTTGTCTTATATCAAATTTGGTATCAGTAGCCTAGGTTAGGAGAGTTTTTTAACTTTCCAGATCTTAGGTCGCATTTAAAATTTTAATTAATTAATTGATTAATTAATTTAAAAAAATAATAATTAATTAATAATTAATTAATTATAAAAAAATTGCATTGTATCATTCTTAGAGTAGATCATTTTAGGACATTCAACATGGTCCCCGCACATATTGCCAAGGTTGTATTAGAGATAAGTGCTCGCTTAACCCGTATGAAAACCAAGTTAGGATTAGAGACATTTTGTTGTCACTGCCGATGCTACGAGCATCTTGCTCGTGAGTGCCCCACTCAAGTTAAGAAATTTAGGTGTGTCCCCATACCGTCCCCATCCACAGATCCTATTTCGGTGTTAATGTCACTTAATCTATCTGAGTATGTACATGCATCTGCACAACACATTCATGAATCGCACGTTGAAATTAAAAGTCACATTAATGGATGCGATGAAAAATATGAGCTTGTTACAGATTTTCAATGTGAGTCTAAGGAAATTGATGTGGATAATAATGTGGTAGACCTCACACCCAATCCAGAACCAACATCTTCACTTCCAAGCTCCATTTCACGTATACGTGATTGTATTTTTAAGACCCCACATTGGGAAGACGCGTGCGTGGGTAGATTTGTGTCTTTTCATCTATTTGAACTCGAGGTCAAGTTCTTTTTCAGAAGAGGAGTTTGATGCGGAGCATGATACCAGTCCTTTTTTTACTATTTCCGTGTCTCTGCTATTTTTGTTATGCTTTATTTTCTTTCTTTCTTTTGTTAGTTTATTTTTAGATGAGAATAATTATGTAATTTTAGTTGCCTTATTTGGGGGTAAGACAAGCTCATAAAAGCCCCTCTTGTAGCTTGATGAAAAATAGACGATTAATGAAATAAACATTGAGATTTTTTGCAAGATACCTTTGCAAGGTGCGATTGATTGTTGGAGTGATTCCAAAGAGCGTGAGGGTATGGTGTGAGGTTTGGTGTGAGACCATACCTTCTTCTTTAGGTATTTCTCTTTCCATCTTCTCTTCTCTTCTCTTCTCTATCCTCTCTTCTTTTGTTTCATCCCTTTCATACAGCCTTCTATTGCTACTCCAACGTCTTTGAATCCTTTCCTAAGCCCTTCCAAAGTCCCAGATCTACTGCCGCAGCCCTCCTTTGGGCCTCCTTGTCTTCCGCTACCTTCTTCCAACCATTCCATGTGACTTCCCCGACCACCACGAACCATTCCCTATTTTCTGCGAGTATCCCATGCTTTCGTTTCCTAATGAGTTACTTCCGGACTCCACTTTTTTTTTTTTTTTGTGGCCGTGACCCACTAAGCCCTCCCTCCTATCTTATTATTTAAAACCATATGTCATCTCATTTAAGGCTATATATACATATTTCATTCAAAATCTCAGATTCCAAGGACATTTATGCATAATTATTTGTGGTAATTTTATATTAGTTAATTGCATTTATTAATTGAATTTTAATTTCAGCCCATGTTAGTTTTAAGTGCATTATTTTCATCCCTTTTAATTTTTATGGAACCAATTTAGGCATTTAGGGTTACTCTATTAGTTGTCCTGCATCAAGTTGTCAAATGGGTGAGAAGAATGCAGAATCTTGTGGACGAGGAGACTACAAAAATCGGTCCATCAGATGATCCTAACCCTTAATGCTGTTCTGTCAGTGCTTACAAGGGTTGATCAAGATTTTTTTTTCATGAATCTAATACTGAGAATGAATTGAAGTAGTGTTGGTCTGGCTGGCCTCAAATTTTAGTAGTGTATTTTATAATTGGTCCCTCTAATTGGTCATACTTTTATCAGAAAGTCTGCCTAGACACATATTGAATTTCCATATATTTCTATTTTGTGCATGAATATATATGTGCGTGTGTATATTATATATAGATAGATAAATATGTAGATAGATATTTAGCTGTTCTCACTATTTATTTACAAATTTTGCTGCCCAGGTTCAGCATTAGAAGATATGGAGCATTTCCAAGAAAGAAAGACTACCAGTACTGTTAAGCTAATGCGTTGTTGTAGATATATGTCACGGAGAGATTTAACTCCTAAAAAGACACAAGAGGCACTGTTGAAAGCTGAAAATTTTCAATCAGACAAGCCATTCTTTGAAGCTGTCATTAGGCCTTCTTATGCATCTTTTTGCACTGGTTTGGTGAGTATAGCATCTTTACATTTTCAACGATCTGCAAAAATCATTTTAAATTTCAAGACTTCACCATCAAGTCGCGAGGGGATTTAATCGTTAATTCATTATTTTGAGTGCTAAGCTACTTTTGTATGTTCTCTCACACCTGGATTGCCCCCATTAAATACGAGCATGCCAATCCATGCTTGCAAACACAGACACCTAGTCACTTGTACATGCTCAACAATCGCATCAGACAGCTGTAGCTGTGCCAGACACCCAATTGGTTGTAGGATATTTTGTAAGACATGCTTTAATGTTTTTACTATACTTCATAAAACATACAAAAGAACGGCTATAAAAGATCCTATAATGAAAAGCTTTAAAAGATAGGCACACAGGTGAAATTTAGGATGGTTGAAAGGCAAATTATTTAATAAAATAAAAGAAATAATAGCATGGGAAAAATAAGTAAAGACTTGTAAGACCTAATAAAAAAATATATTTTGAACGACACTCATAACAGTAGCCGGTGTCCTGGATTTTGAAACATGGAATGTTGTATGCCCTTCTCATATCTGTATTTGTACCTCTTAATCATAGCTTGCAAATATGGACCTTATTTTGGATTTAGTATTTTACTTAGAGACTAAATAACTTTAATTGAATGTCTTTACTTATGTAGAAAATAAAAAACTGTAGTCTTGCAACTGAAGGCTTGTGATATTTAATTGAGAATGTTTCAAACAATTATACAATAGTTAAATCTCTGTTTTACTAGGATCACTTTCAACAGTCCTCTTTGATCCTCTTAATGTTCTCAGGGTGGGATGTTTTAAATTGATCTTCTTACATAATGATGTTATGTCAAACTATTCAAGATTTGGAAACCTTTTGGAAAATAGTGATGGTGGTGACAATGATGAACTTTGTCAGTTTTCAATTAAGATTCTGCGTATGAGAGGCCCCTCCTCCACCACCACCACTGATAAAGCTGCACCCACCAAACTGCACAGAAGTAACCTTGCTCTATAAACAATGAATTGCAGCACTTGTCATCTATGAGCTTAGATTTCTTTATTAATTGTGACGTGATTTTATAAATTGCTTGTGTGGTTCACATCACCCATATAGAGAGGTTGTTGATAAGTCGCATCTTTTCAGTTTAGGGCCTTTTGGTTGCAGTTTGTGTACTCCTTTTACAATAGTTCATCACCTTTGCTACTACATTTGAAAACCAGAAGGTGAGGATTTGATATCCACCTAAATAGCAACAACAGAGACTAATATTGCATGTAAAACTGAAAGCTAGAGACTACAAGATAAACGTAGTATACTGTTATAGGACCCTGAAAAAGGTAGCTTGACTACCAAGATTTTAGACAGTAATGGGAGACCCTTTTTGAGCGATAGACCTCTTTGAAAGTCGAACCGAATAAATCCTCTTTAATCAAGGTCAAATGAAGAATGTGATGCATCTCACTTGGAAAGGTCAATATTGCTGCAGCTAGAAGCAGTCCAGAATTCTGCAAAGAACATGCCACAAATTGAAGACGGAGAAAAGGAAAAGAAGGGAGAAGAGGAGGGGGGTGGGGGTGGGGGTAGAAAATCACACACAACCAGCCCTTACACTTGGCTAGATCTCACAGGCTCACAGAAAAGGTGCCTATATATATATATATATTGGATTAACGTGTGGAAAACTCAGACACAGTCCTACTAAAACCCCCACTGATGAGCCCACTACTCCTAAGGCACACCAAGGTTAGACCATGGGGGCTCGAACCCCCAACCTCCTGCTTCCTGAGGCGGGAGGCAACCAGTTGAGCTGCCTATATTTTTACTTGTCCATTTATGGAATCTTTACATAGGCTCAAATAAACTCCACATACAAAGATGGGGGGACCGTCTTTTTTGTGCAACCTGTGTGAATGACAATTATCTCAAAGCATTATAGGCCTAATAAATCTCAACTTGTGGGGCCCAACTGGCCATCTGAAAGTATACCAAGCATGGAGGTGGGTGGAATGAATAGGAGCCTCTTGATCCAAGAGGATATAAAGTTTATGCCCAGTTGAACATGTCTAGGGTATGATTTAGTTGCCCATAGTTTGATGATATATTTGTGATCATATTTGATCTCAATCCAACAGTATATATCAGTTCTGGGTGTTGAATTGGGACAAGTAATGATTCACATTGACGAATAGATGTGAAAGGACTATATTTATTGTACAGGGGAGGGCGGGGGGTTAATAGAGTTCAAAGCTCTCTCTGTATAGCTATCTGTCTATCTATCTATGTTTCTATCTATTTGTCTATCTATACATTCGTCAATCAATATATATATATGCTACATGGAACGACTGCCTTTATAGGGTCTGTGAGCTCCAATCCTAGTGACCTAAGAACTATTAAAAAATATGGCGTGCAAAATGTGATGGTATTTAATGGCTCCACCATATGTGAGGGTTTTAGATTTCCAAAAGACGACAATTGAAACGTATTGATTGTTGTTAGAAGCATAACCTTAGAAGATAATTATTATCTCTGCAACGAAAGGCTAAAAGTAACGAACAATTCTAATTTAGTTTTTGAGACACTGTGTACAATTATATATAGGGTATATGCACTATCATCTCTCCTTGTGTGCACCGATGCATACATGTGCAGTCCCCTTTTGGTACCATTCATCTTTTATACTTGTTAAAAGAAAGGGTTTCAACTGTCAAAGAGTGTACCTCAATTATATACACATAAACTCATTCTGTTCCTGTACCCATGTCCTAGAATTTGAATGTTTCATTTTGCATCCCCATTCCCATGTCTGTACCTGGGTGTCATAGGTTTAATTTGTCTAACCAAAGGCAAAATCCCCAACGTAGCATCTCTACAACCCATCCATCCACCTAGGGGCATGACAAGCACTCTAACCAATATCTGTTTATGTTTGCCTTCCACTTTGAGGGTCCAAAGCTTAACCAACCTATAAGGTGACATTTGATAGATTTTGGGGCTCCAATCAGAGCCTTGTAGCTTCATGTGACATCTCAAAGGATAGTAAGACTTGAGAAAATCTAACCTACAAACTTCAACAGAACCAAAGCACCACCTCTAATTTTCTAACAGTCCTCAAATCACTGGAATCCTGACTACCTCCTGGAACCACCTAACTATATGGGGCTTTTCCAGTTCATTTGATTTTTCATGGACTGAACTTTTCCCATGATGGTCGATCTTCCCCTCTCAGGAAGCACAGTCTACACTAAAGGTTTCTCTGGAACACCAACCCCACAAACATTAGGAGACTTGACCCCGATTCTCACAGATGAAGAAGGGTGAGTGGTGAATTTTCCAACATGACCACCCACAAATAAAAACAACTTCACCAACTGTATTTGGCATTTTCCACCTTTGGTTTCTTTCCTTGTAAGAGTTTTCCATGAACTTCTTGAATAGCGTGAGACACCTGCTCCTCCATACTGAACCTCGTACAAGGAAAACCCCACCAAGCATCTTCAATGGGGATGAAACTATCCAAATTCTACAAGACTTTCTAAACATAGCAAAGATGACCAAAATTCTCCGGTGTCTCAAAAATGAGGAAAAAAAACCCTTTTCATCAGCATTAAGTCATTTTATCCCATCTATCTGGGAATGACACTCATAGTTGGATTTGTCAAATTGTTTTTATTAGCCTACTACCTAACACCCATATAACTTGTAGCCTTACATTTGCAACAATGAGCACTTACAGTATTATTTTACACACTTTTATCCTAACTCCAACACTCTTCTCTCTCTCTATTGTACCATTCATCCCAAAGATGTCAAAATTGTTTCAAAAACACAACAGAAGCACAAAGTTAATTGCCCATTTAAGGGACATTGTTGCTAGATGGAAAGAAAGTCCTTCTGAGGAATCATCGTTCAATTAAGAAATTGGCAATCATCAGTGGAGAGAAGTCTAACCTGTTCACCCACCTCTAACCACAAGACCTTTACAACCTTACATATTTTCATCTCATAATCGTACATTCTTTGGATGCCATTGCTCTTTGAAAGATTCTACATTTAGGAATAAGATAAAACACCAAACTTTTTTTTTTTTGAATTTGTTCAACAAAATGCTGGTCTCATGTTCATATCCATTTCCTTAACTGTTAACAGTTACACTTTTAGGGATTGGAACTAATAACAAATAACATTTCAACCAAGTTCTTCAGGTTGCTACCCATGATGCCCATTTGGACATGGTAATAGGGACTAAGTGATATGCTGATACCTTCTGATACTTCAAGAAGCATGATTGTAAAGAATTAGCTTTTTTCTCTTTTTAGTAGTTGTCAGATTGCAGTTAGTTCTATCCTTTGGTAGAAGGGAGAGTTATAAAATGCAGCAGTCAAGGCACAAGGGGCACTAAAAATCGTAAAGGGGTTCTGGAGCCTAAGGTGCAAGGTGTACACCTGGGCACAAGCCTAACTTTTCTAAGTGCACTTCTTTAGATATTTTTAGAAGTATATAACTATTATTTGCTTAGTGTTTTTATGAACTGTCAATAACAAAACCAATGCTCTCATCCGCAACAAGAACATACCCTTAATTATTAATAGGATCAAAACTTAAATAATCCATCAGGCTAAGTGTTGACCCTTTCATCAGGGCCTGGATCCGTGGAATGCCTTTTATTGCCATGTTTGTTATACCTTGAATTTTGTGGCAGCAGACACTCAAACACCGCATTAGAAGTGATACTCTTCTTCCACTTCTATCCCAATTAATGCTTGTGATTGGCTGTGATAATGAGTTGGGGAGGAAAGAGGCACCCAATGAATCACTGTTTCTAACTTTCAGGCTGATTTCCTTTCTTACATCTATTCAGTGTTAATGATTTCAAGTATACTACTGATAATATAAATTCTAGGTCTCATGTATTTGGTATGGTAATCTTACATCTATCTAATAAATGCAAACGGCACCATTTTTCCTCTGCAGCCAATTCCAGCAAGATTTGTGAAAGATCACTTCAAAAGACGACCTGAAGTCGTCAAACTTTGTTCAGATCGTGGTGAATGGGAGGTTAAATGCAAGTACTGGAAGAAAGGCACCTTTTTGTTTAAAGGGTGGAGTGAGTTTGCATCAACGAATAACATTAAACTAGGTGATGTATGTATCTTTGAGCTAATCAACAAAAATATGCAATTCAGAGTCATCATTTACCACAGCTGATGAAAGCCAAGTCAGATGTTCTCATTAGACTGAGGGAAAGAAGCACGAGCATCATTAACTTCACTGGCAATCAAGTGTTTTTGTTTTTCTAATTGCTAGTTCCATTTGTGTTCAATTCTGCAAATTTGCAAGTGCATCAACATTTCGTTTTATACTTGTATGTTTTTAGTAAATGACTCCAATACTGTGTCCAAAAGAAAGAATATTAACATTTTGATACAGGGAATTACTGTGTTATGCACTTTTTGTCTTCCAATATCACTTGTTTATACCATAAAATGATGAAAACATTATTGGGTAATGAATTTGATTAGAGTTTATCGTATCCCAAACATCAGAATTAGAAAATTCAAAATTCCGCTAATTCTGGAATGTGGGTAATTCCTGCGAACTTTCTTTTCTTCTAATGTTCATACTTCTGGGGCATAATCTCATTTTTAGTTGGAATCCAAGAAGTCCTTTATGCATTGGGTGTGCAACTTGAGTTGGGTTTTTACATTTGTATCTAATGAGCTTCACCCTTACCCAAAAATTAGGAGGGTCGGGTCTATGAAATTTGGTTCACGAGTTAGGTTGTGCTCTAACTTCCAAAACCTGCCGAAACGTCTCGTTGGGCTGGGCTCAAATTTTCAACCACTATATAACCCAGTCCAAATCTACACAAAGAATTAGGAGGAAACAATGTACGACCATATATTTGAAATCCGTTAGTTTCACTGGCTGGAGGAGGATGTATGGGAGCTCTTCAACTAAATTCAAAAGTTTGAACCTGAGATTGCCATCTGAGGAAGTTGCAGCTTGAACTTCCGGGGCCTGAAAGTTGGAGCACAAGAACAGGCTATGTTTGATTAACATTCTCATCTTCCAGCTGATGGAATCCTGATTCTTCAAGAGTGAAATTATTTGATAATGCCCTTCTCATACTAGGTTGGTTTCACTCTCTTGGGCCTGTTGTGGGTTAAAATCCTTGGGCTTTCAATTCATGTAAGTAAGGCGATTCCAAGTTCAGACCAGACTGGGCTCATCAAACTCGAGCAAACCTGTGCTGATCTAGTTTAAGCTTTTCGTGGTTTATTTTTTTCCCTTTTTCCTGTACTTTTTTGGTTTTTTCTTTTTATGTATTGCACCTCTGGTGCCTTTATTATTAATATATGAATCATTTAAAAAATAAAAAACTCGAGCAAACCAGCTTGCGTTGCACCTTGCCATAGAGGGAATTGATTTAGTCGCGGGTACTTTCTCTTAGATGGGGAACCCGATGGTGTAATTTAAAATTTTCCCATTTTAAAGGCAAAATCAGGAATAAGATGAAAAAATGGTCTCAAAATTATATCACCCGATTTCTCATTTAATAGAAACTACAGGCGCAAAAATCGATTCCTTACCTTAAATATACACCTAAGACCAGAATTTATAGTTCACCTGGAATCAGAATTTGTTGGGTTTATGAAATCTTGATCTGGAATTCTAGTTTAAAAAATCGTGGAATTTATCAGAGAATCCTGCAAATTCTTAGATTTCTGATTCCATTAGAAATTCTGGCACTTCATCAGTTTTTAACGAAAATAATAAGAAATATATTTACTAAAAATTGTAAATTAAGATTCTAGTGGGATGCCTAAGACCAGGGATTTTTATATACACGTATCGGCCGATATAGGTAGTTTTTGAAAAAATAAAAAAAATAGGAGAGAGAATATCGGCCGATACCGAGATTTCTACCCCTGTCTAAGACTATGATCCATCTGTTGTTTTTAATTTATGACCTAGGTTTCAATGTCTCTTATAGCACCTCACTAATCCTCAGGGCAAAGGTTCAAATATCGGCCGATACGATATGTATCGGCCGTACAATAGTATTATCGGCCGATATGGCTGATATTCGAACCGGTCCCAATATCGGCCGATATTCATAAATATCGGTATTTAAAAAAAAAATTTAAAAACACCAATACGGTTTTTACACGGTTTTCCACGGTTTTTTGCGGTTTTTAAAGGTTTTTTGCGGTTCGTCAGGATACGGCTTTCACAGTTTTTTGCGGTTTTTAACGGTTTTTTGCGGTTCATCATGGTTCGTAACGGTTCGTCAGGATACGGCTTTCACGGTTTTTTGCGGTTCTTCGCGGTTCGTCATGGTTTTTTGCAGTTTTTTCACGGTTCCGATATCGGAGGAGAGAGAAAATGTCGATATCGGGAGGAGAGATAAAAATATCGGCCGATATGCATATCGGCCGATATATCGGCCCGGACGTTTTTTAAATCCGAGGCTCAGGGTATATGCAAGCCTCCCTACCCAAACACACTGAGTAACTCTAGGTAGAATAATGATACTTTGGGATAGAGTGGAATCGAAATAAGGACTTCCGCTTCCTGAAGTGAGTTCGTGACCATCACTCCAATTCCTTTAAGTTACATATCTTGTTCACTTTGAAGTGTGCATACGAATTTAACGTTAGAGTGTAGAAGAATTATGTGATTTTCTCCAACTTTATTGGATAAAATATTGTATTCTCCTTTAATCCATAATTACAATAAAATTAGTTGTTGAAGCATCTTCAGTCTTACGTGAAACTATCTTTTTAAATTTTATTTTTACATTCAATAATATTAAAAATCATGTTCTTTACCCTGATACCTTACAAGTGACGAGTCGAGAATATTAAATCAATGATTAATGTGCTTGGACATCTTTGGCCTCGACACCTGCCCTAGTCTTGTGTCTTGTTCTAACTTTTGAACGCATTTGTTATAGGCTTATTACTATTAAAAAAAGAAAAAGGAAAACAAAGTTGTGGGAGTGCTTGGAGCTAAGTGTAGTGCATGCACATAAATGATTGACCAAGTTTCTCCATGGGAAGTTCGGCAAGAAACTTCATATGTGGAATCAAATTACTTTATGCAATCTGAACTTCCCTTGGGAAGTTAGACTAGGAAACTTCTCATGTGGACCATCTTATAACAATCTAATTGCTTTATTCAATCTGAACTTTCATGGAGTGACGGATTATTTTGGTACATTAGAAGTTGACAATAAGTTTGTAGGAGTATTCTCTTTTTAATTTTCTCTATCGTATTTTTCTTTTTCTTTTTTTTTGGGATGTTCTTTCACCTTTCTCTCTTTTGGTCTAATTCTCTTGACGCTTTTAATTTCTCTTGTATCTTTCCTTTCTCTTCTCTTAATGAATTTTTTCTGTTATCGCTCAAAAAAATATTGGGCTAGGAACTACTATGTACCATTCTATATCAATCCAACTGCTTCATCCTATATCTACCTTACGTGAATTGTTCGGGTCGCATTTTCCATCTTTCTTAAAAAATTGATAAGATTGGCATTGACTTGACGTACTCAACTCTACTGATTGAGTTTCATTTCAAGCCAATCGTTAGACTCAGTTTAGTTACTTGAGTTCGGGATTTGAAGTCTTAGTGTGGTTTTACTCCCATTTGATACATGTCAACTGTTTCACTAAACAATATGAACTGCCTTGACTTGCGAACTCAACTTAGAAAATGAATAACAATGATATATGAAGGGAAACTAAGGTGTTCAAGAGGTCTATTGGGATTTAAAATTGTTAAAACTTCATAAGGTTTCAACAAAAACTTCTCTGGGTGCTCAATCAATGTAATTGGTGCTGGTCTGCCAGTGTTCTGTTCCAATCGATTTGTAGGACCATCACTGAGTGGCTCTTGCAGGTCCCAATTTATTCAGTTAGATTGGGAGTTTGGTAGTCTGGGAATCAATTGGGGTCACTATCAGCACACTGCCACACTCAGACCAGGCCTCATATTCCTTGTACCCCTCCACCAAGTGGTAGAGTCAAAGTAAGTTTTGATGGTAGCTGTATCAATTCCACCCCTTAGCTGGTTTTGGGGGAATTATCAGGGATGCAGATGGTTCAGAATTCTTTTTTTTCCCCTATGGCCCTCTTCCCCAGTAAACAGGCGATTTTTGTAGAGCTAAAGGCAATCTGGTTTAGAAGGAGATGTTGTAGAAGGTGATTCCATGGCTGTGATTCTTTGGATGAAGGGAAGACCCTGACCTTGGAAGTACCTGGACCTGGGTAAGGAAACCAAAGGGATCATTGCTACGAGAAATCTGGTGGTTCTTCATACTCCTAGAGAAGCTAACTCTAGAGCTGATCAGCCGGCAAAGAGGGTCTCTCCTTGGTTCAGTTAAGAATTGAGAGAGCTTAATTTTTCTGTCTTTTTTGTAGTTGGTTTTAACTGTTGTCTTTGGGCTCCCTGCTCTTGCTGGCTGTTGGGATTTCTCCCCACCTCATCTGTTTTTACTGCTGGGTTGTATCCTTTCATTCCCATTCTTTTTTTGTTCTTTTTTAAATAACGTTAAAAATTCCATTGAAAAAAATAAGTACAAAAGAGACTGTCTAAAAAAATTAGAACAAAAAAAAAACAAAATAAACTATTCGGCAACGCACTACAACAAAGAGAAATAAACATCATGCAAATAGTTTGCCGAACTTCCCCTTCTTCAAATGCAGAAAATCCGTACTGAGTTGTTGATTCTATTTTTGGTAAGTATGTCACACCATTTAATGTATGACCAACATGAATAAGGGAAACATCCAATTACGCTAAATCTTATTCCCATTTTAAAAAAAAGTACGTATTAAAGAAAAACACAAAAACATAAAAAGTAATGGTGTTGGTCTAGACTAGATTCGAATTTGTGAGGTGTAGTTTGTAGTTAGTGCCATTGGTTGACATTAGGCCATTGCAAAAATCTGTTATGATTATCATATATCTATATTATTTACCTGAATATATACACACCCGTACTTATGATTATTGTAATATTTATTTACATATTTGATGTCTAAGTACATCTTCAAAAGATATGGAGTAATCTGAAAATGAAGGAAAGACTATCGTGTCTGTACTCCGTAAAGCTAATGTCTCGTTGTAGGTGTATGTTAAGGAGAGAATTAACAACTAAAAAGATGCAGAAGGCATTGCTGGAAGCTGAAATATATGAAACAAATAGGCCACTCTTCATAGTTGTCAATTTGTCACGAGGCTGGTCGATAAGGCGAGACGTATCCGTCAGTATTGGTCAACACATTTTTTTTTAATTTAAAAATAATTTTGACTATTTTTCAAGTTTAATCTTGCATTATGTATGATTTAAAAAAAAAACAATTAGAAGCGAGTTCTTCAAATTTGAATGGAATTTGTCAATTTCAAACTTTTTTTTTCTAAAATTTTACCATTTTAAGTTATTTTCATGATTTTTTTTTTGAAAATTCAATTCTAAAATAATACTCCATCTGTCCCAAATTAGTTGTCTTATATGGATTTTAAAATTATCCCAAAATAGTTGTCTCATTTATATTGGAGTAGTATAAAGCTAAGGTCCAAATATCGGCCGATACATATTGTATCGGCCGATATATATCGGTTTTTTAAAACCGAGTAATATCGGCCGATATGGCCGATGTTCGGTCCGAAATATCGGTCACAATATCGGCCGATATTCATAAATATCGGTATTTAAAAAAAAAATTTTAAAACACCGATACGGTTTTTCGCGGTTTTTACACGGTTTTTCGCGGTTTTCCAGGGTTTACGGTTCTCAGGGGGGTTCACGGTTTTTTGCGGTTTTCGCGGTTTTTCGCGGTTTTCCGCAGTTCAGGGTTTACGGTTCTCAGTGGTGTTCGCGGTTTTTTGTGGTTTTTTGCGGTTTTGTCACGGTTCATCACTGTTCATCACGGTTTTTTGCGGTTTTTTCACGGTTCCGATATCGGAGGAGAGAGAAAATTCCGATATCGGTATGAGAGATAAAAATATCGGCCTATATATCGTCCGTATCGCATATCGGCCGATATTTACATATCGGCCGATATATCGGTTAAACCGATTTTTTAATCCCTGGTATAAAGTGTGTTGAAAATGGATAAGATCACATGGAGTGCTAGCCTTATATAGAGTTCCTTAAAAAATACAAATATTTCAAATGAGACAACTAAAATGAGACGCAGGAAGTATCAAATTAGGGGTTTTTGTGAAAATAATTTAATGAAATAATATTGAATGCTTATGGAATTCAATTGAGATGTGTTAATGTAATTGACATAGTTTATAGAGTGTCTATATATTTTTCTAAGTTTTTCCTAAAAAAAAGTGTAAATCAGGTTTTCTAAAATACTTTTCATTTTCGAGTTTCTTATAAGAAAAATCAATGAAATAATTTTTTTTCTAGAATTATATAAAGAATCCTTAATGTGATTTATATAGTTTTTAAGGTTTTTATGTGATTTTTCTAATATTCTAATAATTTTATGAAGTTCAAAATGTTTTACAATAAAAAAATTACGTATTGTAATAGTAAATACATGTGACTAAGGGATACTTGAGAACATGAATTTCATATTAGGTATTTTGTCATGTTTGTTTCCTATTTTCTAAAAAATTTAGACATTTTCGAAATTTGTAGGACATACTTTATTCATATAAAATTTTGAATTTGAAGAATCTAATACTCCATAGAAATAACCATTATTTTTAACAAAAATATGCACACTCTAGGTTTTCCATATTTTTCTATTTTTCTCTTTTTTTTTTTTATAAAAATAAGAAAAAACAGAGGAAAACCGTATAAAAAATATATAACAAATAACATTTTTTTAAACCCTGTTCTAAATTATAAACTTCTTACTTCTGGACTGCTGCAAAAGAAAACAAGAGTATCAATCTCTTACAAACTAAGATGCCTGAACACTTGTACATGTACATGTTAAACTCGTCCTGCTAGCCCTATTTCTAGGATAATTTGTAAAAGATGCTTTAAATCATTTTGTAATACCTAGATCATAATACATACAAAAGAAAAGCTATAAAGATCTAATCATGAAAGGTTTAAAAAGTAGAAACTTATATCGGCCGATATTTAAAATATGATTCAATATCTCAATCAATTTCATACTTGAGATATTGGCGATATTCTAACTGTACAACTAATATTTATATCGGCCGATATATCAACTTTGAAAAAATCGATTTATATCGGCCGATAAAATAAGTATTGACTCGTATTTTGGTCTACGAGTTTACAATGAAAATATAAGAGTTTAAGAGACAATAAAATGCTGAAAATTAGATTAATTATTATATTCATGTTAGCGTAATCCAATGTAACACCCATACAGAGCACGTGCTTAAATCACTCCATGGCACTCATTGAATTCTTAGCGTCATGCGTGGAAACAAGAAAAATTGAATGGAAATAACACACAACACAACACAATATTTTAAAGAGGTTCGGCCCACCTGGCCTACGTCAACGGAGCGACAGAATATTCACTATAAAAGAGAAAGAAATACATGTACAATATTAATGACTCCTTTGAGTCATGAGCCCAAACCCGAAGTTCCGAGCCCCTTCTACACCCATGTATAAGACACACCGATGTCACCTCTCAGTTGATGTGAATCTCTCTCATACCCAGAATAGTGAACCCAACTTCTGTGTTGCTCCCTCTATGCTTCTCAAACGCGAGCGTCTCCGATGATGGTATGTTCCACATATAGAGATCTGCACTTCTACTCTGGCGATGGGGCTTCATCTTTCCAGCCACACTTCTGCTGGCTGTCACTCACAGATCTGAAAATCCAGATCTGCAACGGTACTGTACTGCTGCTTCCGCCCCTCTTCGGCCGTCAAGTTGTCCTCCAGACAACATCAGATCTGCAGCTCCTCCTTGAAGGCACATCTCCTAGATGAGAAGACACCATTCACACCATGAAGAATTAGCACACCTTGTCCTGGCTGTACCCATGCGAAGGCATGGGCCAAAATACTCTTGGTGGTTGTGTTCCTACATGATGTGCTCTCTTCTTGTTATCCACACTGCATGTGTATCAATTATATACACATGCAGCCCCACCCTCTTTGTAGAGTAAGAATTGTAATAGCCCGAATTTTTAAATCAACATATATATGGCATTTATTTATTTTAATAATAAAAAAATGGAAATTTTGATGTTATGGATATTAAATGGATCAAAATTTGGAGCAAAGGCTCAAGTATGGTCCAATGGACCATGGATTGGATGGAATCCATTTAAAGGGTCAATAATGGTCAAAGTGGGCCCGATAACCATATGGGATCCAATGGGTCAAAATGAGTCAAACTCTAAGGTAAATGATAGGAAATAATTTAATTGGGCCATGGGCCCAATGGTGACCCAATTAATTGGAATGGGTTGAATTGGAATTAAACCACCTAAGTGAATGATGAGATGATGGCATAACTAAGTGGGGCCCACCTCCACCTCACCAAGTGAGGTGGCGTGTGGACTAAGGAAAAGGTGGGGCCAACCTCCATGGTTGACTTGGTCAACCATGGATAAGTTAAGGGGACTAAGGAGAATTAAAATAGATTAAGTTGATTAAATTATTTTAAATTATCTAAGTTACGATTAATGAGGTTTAAGTGACATGGCCGAATGGGGCCCACCTCCACCTCATCAAGTGAGGTGGCGGGTAGGGTAGGTGTTGGTGGGGGCTGTCCACCATGGTTGACTTGGTCAACCATGGGTGGATTTCTTAGAAAGAGAATTTAATGGAATTAAATTGAATAGGAATTAATTAACCTAAGTAAGGAATTAATTTAATTAATTAGGTTGATCAAATTAGGGTCAAATGAATAAGTCAAAGGGGCAAGTCAAAGGGTGGTTTCATTCCATTGAAACCACCCAAGGAAACACAAAGGAAACTATGGACTTAGGGTGGTGGTTTCATCTCAACCACCACCACTCAAGGTATGAGAGCCCATACCCCTCTCCATGATGGGTAGTCAATGGACTTGATGGGAAGACCAAACCACCCACCTTAAAGACCCAAAACCATTGGCATAGTGGTGGTTTCATCCCAACCACCACCACCAAGGACATGCAAGCCATACTTACCCATGTTGGTTGGTCAAATGGAATGATGGAGGAGTGTAACCCAAGCCACCAAGATGAGATGGGAATGGGTCTAGGGTCTCATCTCATCTCCATCTCTTCATTCCCTCTCCCAAAACCATCCTCCCTCTCTCTCCCAAGTAAAACACCAAGAAAGAAGAAGAAACTTGGAAGAAAAGAAGGAAAAAACTAGGCTTGGCAGACCACCACTTCAAGACCAAGGTTTGAGCATCTTTTTCCATCCTCATCCCCTCTCCCTTTCTCAAAAATCTAAACCAACCTTAGCCAAACCCTAACCATGGAGACTCCATCTTGATCAAGCACATCTTCACCGAATAACAAGGAGAAGAAGAAGAGAAAGGGCTAAGGAGATCAAAAAGAGGAAGAAAGGCCAGAGGAGTCGTCGGTGTGGTAAGAAATTCTTAGACAAGAATTTATATTTTTAAAGGTTAAGATATATTTATGTAATCCATTTCTTAGAATGAATGGTGGCCACAAATGTTATGGGCCTTAGATCTAAGATCCATTCAATGATAAGATGAGAAATGGATGAAAAAGGGGAGAGATAGATTAAGAAAAATAATAAGTAAAAGGATTAAGGAGGTTATGAAATTAAATGGATTTAAGCATGGAAGTAATGGGTTTTTGAATGGATTGATGGACCATAGGGTTCGGCCATGTAGTGTGGCCGAACCCCATGGTAAATGGTTGATAATTTAATTAGGGTTTTAAGGTTTAAAGGCTATGGAGAATGATTATGATTGTAGGCTTGTAAATGATTAAATGTTGGAAAAATTTAAAGAGGGTTTTAAACAAGAAAATCATAGGATATCTAAATGATTTAATGGCCTCCAAAAAAAAAAAAAATGGTGAATGAAGGAGAATCATGAACCATGGGTTCGGCCATGGTGTATGGCCGAACCCCATGGTGATGGAATGATGAATTAAATGGTTATGAAAGCATGGAAATTAATGGAGGAGATTAATGGTAATTAAGTGGATTTTTGTTAGGTATTTTAAACAAGGTTTTAAATGAGTAGCGATGAGGTTTTTAAAATAAAAATTATGGACCATGGGTTCGGCCATGGTACATGGCTGAACCCCATGGAGAGACTTTGAGGAATTTAGTGTTCTTGGAACCATGGAAAATAAAATGGAATGATGGTTAAATTAAATGGACCAAAGTATATCTTATGATGATTATGAAAGGATGATTTAAATATATGTTTTAAATTCAATTATGGTGGGACCAAATGAGGTGAAATGGACCCAAGAAAAGTAGAAAAAAAGACATCATGGGTTCGGCCATGGTGTATGGCCGAACCCATGACCCATTGTAGGTCATGTTATGGGCAATAATTGGAATTTTGTATAAGTTTAGATGATTTGAAATTTAATTAAATTAAGTGGCTGATTTTAGGGATATTGTGTCATGGGCATTAAATCATTAATGGGGCTAAGTATATGGATGAATTATGGACAAAAATGTACATAGATGGAGGAAATATTAAAACGTGGAAGCATAGTGGCAAAACCGTAATTATTGGCCACAATGAAGAACCATGGGTTCGGCCATGGTATATGGCCGAACCCCATGTAGGTTGGACATGAACTTGGGTACATTAAGATGACATTATGAGTGATTAAATGAAACTTAGGTTGCTGCATTTTAGGCTCACAAATTAGAATGTTTAATGGGCTAAAATTTGGAATTATACAATGGAAATGAGGCTAAGTTAAGGGCCGATTTATGATAATCTTATAACATGGCTAGGGAGCATTAATGAATCTAGGTTTATGATCAATTAGGGACTTAATCATGGATAAGATATGGACTAACTTGGAAAATGTATAATAAGGTATTGGCACATCGCAAACGGTACGCGATCGGCGACCGGAATTATCGGACGAAAACGGAAAGGGACGTTATCGGTATTCGGTAGGATTCCTACCTTTTTGTAAGCCGTGGATTATGTATATGTGATGGTTTCCGTATTTTATTTCTGTAATTATATGGTTTATTTTATGGATGATATTTTAAATGCTATGGATTATATTTTAATGTTATGGATGATATTTTTAAGGCTATGGATTATATTCCAATGGTATGGATTTTATATTAGTGATATGAATTATATATATACTACATAGCATAATGCACTTACATCTCATGCATGGCATGGGCGGGAAAATAAAGGAACCGGAGTCCATGCTCCGTCAGGGCGACCGAGAAGCAAACATGGGGAAGCCTGATGCACTATAACCGAAGTCCATGCTCCGTCGGGGCGACCGAGAACAAACATGGGGATAGCTTGATAGGCTATAACCGGAGTCCATGCTTCGTCGGGGCAACCGAGAAGCAAACATGGGGACACCTTGACGAGGCTTTGCCGTCAAGGGGGATATGACATTTTATGATGATATGGATGATAGGTGGGACACATGACATAGGCACCCATGGCATGGCATTCATCATATGGTTTTTATTATATTGTTATCGGTATGTTTGTATCACTAATCCATGTGGTAGCCCTACTCAGAGTCCTACTGGGCGCATTGTCTAACGCCCTACTTCTACCCTAGCTAACGACGTTGGAGACGGCGGAAACGATGGACACGACGGGAGCCAAGCGTAGGAGCTTGGGAAAGCGGCTACTTTGTTTTATTTAAGTTTTATTTTGGAAAAGTTGTAATTTAAGTAGCATAGCTTGTCGGCATGTAATAATTATTGTTTTCTTGTTATGGTTTGGACTATACGCTGGACGTTATCATTTTGAGACATAATTATGAACATAAAGGGTATTTTAGTAATTTAATGATGTATCTGTCCTTCTATCTAAAATTGGTAGGATAGGCTCTATCATAACCCCCGCGTTAATGTTAAATTTCCGCAAGCTTACTTCTACATGTGAACCATTCTTCGTGGACTTAGTTCCACGCACACGTAGGGTTGGCCAATTAAGGGCCGGGCTTTAGAAGCTCGGAATTAACTCGCGTCGTGACGTCCGCGCCCGTTGTCACTATTCATTTCAAAAAAAAAAAAAAGACTGATTTCGGTGAAAACGGGGCGGGCGTTACAAGAATAGTATATTCTATTCTTGTATAGGACCTATTTTATCTCCCACTTAAAATAAGCCTTTCCCATAAGCAGTTGTCGTGTCTCTCTTTCCTTACTATCTATACACGGCTACAACTTGCCATTCCTTATATTCTTATAGCAAATAGAGATTCCCATGCATATCCTCTCCTAGATTTTATCTTTTTGAGAGAAAATCATGCTCTTGATTTAGTGGAATCGAGCCATACGATCCCATCAATCTCCACCTTGGCAAGAATTCACCAAATCTCCAGAAACGATCCGTTATGACTGACCTCCACTGTACACATTTGACCTTGCTCCACCTCGAGCATGACCCCTTGGTGTTCACGACCCCTCTCGTTCTCAGATACTGCTTTGAGCAACAACCCTTTTCTTACTGTTGGTGCAGCCCACAAGCCGTCCCTCATACTGCAATATCTGCAGTTCCCAACGGGCAGCACACACACCCTCCTTCACTCTGAGAGAAGATCAAGACGGTGCTGCCTCTTTCTGTTTTAGTGCACGATTGCCTTCTCTTGAACAGAGACTCCAATCAGCACCTCTCTACTAGAGAAGACAATTGCACATTTGCTTGTTCCAACAACAAGCCAAAAACGCTGCCTGGTCTACTCCTCTTGATGACTTATGTAAATCACCCTGTAGTCCACCACTTTATCTCCTACTACTCTAACAAAAGCCTCTCGATAATAGCCCCCTATGTAGAGATCCCAACAAGCCCACGTTGTTGTCTGTCTGGTTCAACGCTGGCAGCTCTCTTTTAATCACGATGGATCTGCTGTTCCCAGCAATTTAAAAAAAAAAAAAAGAAACAACACCTCTTTGTGGCTGTATAAGCGTCTATGCAGCAACACCCTTTGCTGCTATGTACTGCTCTTCTTTCTTGACCAGCAACTAGACCGTGATCTGCTCCCACAACAAAACACGTCTAGCATGTTGTATGGAACTCCCCTTTGCCGAGACTAAACAAAACCTCAGTAATGAAGATTTAATCTGGTTGCATTGCACCCCTTTGGCTACACCTCTCATGCACTGCATCTATGGCTCCACCTCAAGTTGTAGTTATGCCCTCAGACCAATCGATCATGAGCAGCTCCTTCTTAGCAGTACAGATCTATAACTCGGACAGATCTCTCCCATCTCTGCTATGCACGCTGCTACTTCTGAGTTCTGAAAGAATACTTGATCCTCTCTGCTCCTCAGACTCGCAGTAGAGCAGCTGTGCTCTGTTATGTAGTTTCCAGACAGACCTGCCATGTTCCTTCTCAGTCTGTTTGCCTGCCCGATCGCTCCACCTCTCCTGGCAGAATCTGCTAAACTTCGGTTTGCAATCATTGGTGTTGTATTCCGTTTACCCACGAGTCTTTGGTCTTTAACCAAAGCTACTGATACCACTTGTTAGCGTCATGCGCGGAAATAAAAAAATCGAATAAAAATAATACACAGCACAACACAATATTTTAATGTGGTTCGGCCCACCTGACCTACGTCCACAGAGCGACAGAATATTCACTATAAAAGAGAAAGAAATACATGTACAATATTAATGACTCCCTTGAGTCATGAGTCCAAACCCAAAGTCCCGAGCCCCTTGTACATCCATTATAAGACACGCTAATGTCACCTCTCAGTTGATGTGAATCTCTCTCATACCCAAAATAGTGAACCCAATTTCTGTGTTGCTCTCTCTACGCTTCCTGCGTCCTACGAGCAACTCCCGATATGTTTCTCAAAAGTAAGCATCTCTGATGATGGTGTGTTCCACACACAGAGATCTACACTCCTGCTCTGGCAATGGGGCTTCGTCTTTCTAGCCGCACTTCTGTTGGCTGCCACTCACAGATCTAAAAACCCAGATTGCAGCAGTACTGCACTGTTGCTTCTACCCATCTTCGGCAGTCGAGCTGTCCTCCAGACAGCATCAGATCTGTGGCTCCTTCTTGAAGGCACATCTCCTAGATGAGAAGACACCATGCACACCATGAAAAATTAGCACACCTTGTCCCGGCCGTATCCATGCGAAGGCATGGGCCAAAATACTCTTGGTTGCCGTGTCCCTACATGTTGTGCTTTCTTCTTGTTGTCCACGCTGCATGTGTATCAATTATATACACATGCAACCCCACCCTCTTTGTAGAGTAAGAATAGTATATTCTATTCTTGTATAGGACCTATTTTATCTCTCACTTAAAATAAGCCTTTCCCATAAGCAGTTGCCGTGTCTCTCTTTCCTTACTATCTGTACACGGCTACAACTTGCCTTCCTTATATTCTTGCAACAAATAGAGATTCCCATGCATAACCTCTCCTAGATTTTCTGAGAGAAAATCATGCTCTTGATTTAGTGGAATCGAGCCATACGATCCCAACATGAATTCCATATCAGAACTCGGTATCTCTTTCTTTGATTAATATGAAAGAAGTACCAAACCTTATGAAATACAAAAAGTTTAGCTTTTTATCGTATTCCAAATTAGATTGGTCAACTTAATGTCTGCTTGGTCGCATTAGACAAATAATAAGTCATGGATGAATCTATTTAGAAAGTAATTGAAAGGAAAAGATTATAAAAAATGTAGGATTTATTATTGGTATAGATAAACACGTGTAATTATAAAAAATAAAATCAATATAAGAAAAATTACTCCTTAAAATGTGTTTTCTCATGCACTTGTCTTGTATTTTCAATGATAGAAAACTTTAGTGAAGCTTCGTTTTTATAGTAGAATTTTATTTCTCTTTAGCCTCAAATGTTTTTCCCACCATCAAAATATCTTTCCAATTCCATTATTTTTTTAGCTTCAATGAAAAATTACTGCCACTTATGATAGACTACCTTCCATAACTAGAACAACATTCTAATACGGGAAAACTCTTTTAGCAGACATGGGTTTTAGTGAACTTCCCATTTTACCCCCATCTGTACGTACGGGTTTTAGTGAACTTTCAGAAATCGGTTCATTTTCCAGTGAATTGGTGCACCGATCGGCTCACTTGGAAACAAAAATTTGTGGAAAGTGATCCTATAGGTGCACCGATTTCTTGAGACGTGTAAGAGTCCAAATCGCTGCACTGATTCACTGGAAAGTGATTCGATCGGTGCACCGATTTCTGAATGTCTGATTTTTAAAAACTTTTGTACGAACGGATGGAGGCAAAGTGGGAAGTCTGAAAAACCAGTGTCTCCTAAAAGAGTTTTCCCGTGTTAAGATGATACCCTAATTATTTCATGTCTATAGTGTTGATACTATTTGGTGAATTTTTCTACAAATCACTTGTCTATTTAATAGTTATAGGAGTCAATCAATATGTTGGTACTTATTTAATAAATATTAATGAGTTATGTTAGAGTTAAGTGACTATTTCATAAATATATAACTAGTGAAAAGCATGTGACTCACATGAGTGACATTATTAAAAATAATTAGTAGTAGATAATTTTTTTTATTTATAAATTTTATAAAGATCAAATCACTCAAACTCATCCAATTCAAACTTTTTTTTTTCTATCTTTAGCATCCAAACGAATGGAGTCTTGACCTCTTTTAAGCTCTTTAGCATCCAATCTTTTTCTATTCAATGAAAAAACATTCTCGTTAGATTTTTTATAATTATTTTTAAAAAACAAGGCGCAAGAGTAAAGTTGCACTCACACTCATCATCATCTATGGGAGAGTGGACATTGGAGACAACTAAGGATGTTCATTCATCTAAATCAAGCCCATGATTGGACCAAACCCGACTTAAAGAAACAAGCTAGAACAAACATTATTGTCCGACGGGCAAGACTCAGGCTTTACTTAAAGCACATCAACCTTTTAGGGCCATTTTAAGTTTTTCTTAAAATAATTTAAGAAAATGAGTCACAAAATAGACAGACTTTAAATGGATGGGCTTGGACTTTATATATTTTAATTGGATGGACTAAGGCTTGGCCTTTAAAATGTTGGACGGACTTCGAACATGCTCAAGGCTTTGTAGATATATATGGGCTTGAGCTTTGGCCTTTAAAAGTTCGATGGGTTTTGAACGGAGTAGAGCTTTTGTAGATATAAACAAGCATGATTTTTTCTCCACAAAGCCCAGCCCGTAAACAAAGCCCACAGACAGTACACTTTCTTCCCTAAAATAGTCCAAGACTTTCTTGGTTACCCCTCTCTCTCTTTAGCTGTCATTTGTAATCAACTTAATCATATAAAATCTTATTGATTTCTTTTTCTATAACAACAATTATTTGAAAATTATTGCTCCATTGATGTGTATGTCTATGACCCATATCGATCAAAAAGTCATTGTCAACCATTATCTTATTAACGACTTTGTTGTCAACTAAGGAAAATAATTCAAATTTAAAAAAAATAGGATGTGTAAAAGAAATTCTTTGAGTTTTAAAGCTAAAATCTTCCTCTTATCTATTTGATATCAGCTTCACATTTATGCACAATGAAATTTATCAAATTATAATATTAAATTTTCATTTTAATGAAACAACAAGATAAAATTTAAAACACTATGATACTAATCATTAATTTCTGAGAATTTCCTACTCTCTTTATTTTAAAATATAGATATGTGACACCATTTTAATACATTTTTAATAGCATATCTTGCGTCAATTACATTTTTCGCAGCCCTTTCGCTTGTCATCGCCGCTCTCTCCATCTCGGGTGACGCACAACAACTTTCGTTTTTCCCTCGCTGCAAACCCTCGTCGTCTCCGGCAGCGACAAGATCGACAACGGCCAGTTTCTCTTCCTTCTTCCTCTTCAGCCTCCTTTTTACACAGCCCTTCGTCGACGGAAAAGCTCTCTCCCAAACCCAACCCTCAAATCCCCAAGTTCCTGCTCTGTCATTCGCCGATCTCTTCCGACCAACACGTCCTTCGATGACTGGAGATCCCTTCCATGTATCTCACAGCAAGGTAAGCCCTCTCCCTTCTTGCCTTCTCTCTCGTCTCTCTCTGTTTCTTCTCCCTGTTCTTTCTCTCATTCTCTCTGATTTCCCCTTTTTCTCAGATTTCTCTCTCTGTTTCGCTCTTTCTCCTTCTGTTTTCTCACAGCAACTGTTTTACCCACCCAAACCACTGTTGACTCACTCGACTCGCTGCCCGACTCAGCAGACTCATTGCCAGGCTTGGTTCTTTCTCGGTTGTATTTCTAAAAAATATCGGCTTTGAGGTAAGAGGAACGGACAATACAAATACAAATATGATTTTAATTATGGGGATGAACTACTTTTAAATTGAACATGAATTATTTTTAGTTTTAATCTGATGAATTTTTTCTTTAGAATTATTTGTTTCTAATTTTGTTGGCATGGTATGTTGAAGTTTGTATAATTACTTCTGCTTGATGTAATTTCCTCACCTTTAGTTTCTTCATTCTACTTAAATTCATAAAATTTAAGTTCTCATATCCTCTTTTCTATGCTAAGTTACCAACACCTCTACAATGGTTGCTGGTGTCCTTCCATTTTCTATCTCACTCAATTTGTTCCTTAAACGATTCAGACCTCAAATCACAGCCTCTATGCGTTGTTTCCCATTGCAATTTTGAGAATCACATGTTAGCTCAGGTGGTGTTTGAATTTGGCTTGAGACTTGTCTGAATTCGTTAAAAAAATATTTGAACACGCAGGGCCGTCTACACCCTTTGCTAAGAAAGGCGATTGCCTTAGGCCCCGGACGAAAAATGCCCCTCTATCCGTGACTGGGCTCCCATCCAAGTTTCTCTCGCCATGAGGGCTGAAGCTCGATGTACCTATAAAAAGGGTTCTTGTTTCTCTCTTTGAGACTCTCAATCTCTCTTCAACCCTTCTCTCTTTGCTGATTATTGGAACCCAACAATCACATCTTCACTCTCTTTCTCTGACTTCTGCAAGTCTTTCCCATTTCATTTCTTTATTATTTATTAGTTTAAAATTTCAATTTTAATTGATAAATAGTTTGGATTAATTAATTTATGACACAAGGTAGTTTTGAAAAATTCCTGTTAAAGTCGAAATGAAAATTCGTTCTGAAACTCAGATCGGTCAAAATCCCTCTTCTTTCTCTTTCATATTTTTGTAAATGATTCTTATATTAATCATTTTATCTCTTTTACTTCTTGATTTAATGCTAATGTTAGTTTTAATTAGAATCAGTTTTATTCTCAAAACTTGTTAAGATTATTTTCAAAAGATGTTTAAAACTATGAAAGTAAGTCCAGGAAAACTTTTCTCTTTGTTATTCCTCCATCCCCATTTCGTTTCTTAGGTATGTTTTCCTTAAATGTTTTGTTAAATTTGATATTGTAAATGGGATTGAAAAAAAAAGAAGGAAATGATTTGGGTTTGTTTTTCCACTGCCATTATTCAGCTAATTGATTGTAAATTATTCAGATTATATATATTAAAAAAAATGATAGAGAGAACTCATCTCTCACTCTCTGTTTGCACTTCGGCCCACTCAGTATACTGATCTTTTAAAGTGTTCTTATTCTGTTTTAATTGCTGAATATGCTACTTTCACTCGGATGGATAAATTTTTCAATGCTCTGTATTGTTGGCCTCTTGATCTTTTTAAGTTAAAAACATTATTATATAGAATAATTTATTTTATTATATATAATTAAAATTTTAATTAAATATTACTTATAATAATATTATGTTAAATACCAAGAAGGCTCCATTTAAATTTTTTGCCTTAGGCCTCAACTTATGTCTAGACGGCACTGTGAACACGTATATCAACTAGTCGGGGCGAGCTCGGACTAAATTGTTGAGTCCATTTAGCTAAATGGATGGGTTGAGGCTTATACAAGAATTTTTTTTTCAAAATTTATTTTAATGTTCATTAGGAAATTGACTGTTCATATTATGTGTTTATATGTATAACCAATCTATTTTTCATTTTTTCAAATTTTATTTTAAAGTTAATTAGAGAATTGACATTCATATTGTATTGAATGTAGATATAATGAGCTACAAGTGAACAAAATTTGAATTAAAACTCAATTTTTAACTACTTGAATGTAGATATAATGTAGTAATGTAGGCGTCTTTGTCTTATTGATTTTGAAAGACATATGGTTGCTAGAAATTGAGTTTTGAGCTTAAATTTGATGCAGTTGTACTCATCATGTCTACTTTCAATCTAAAATGTTGAGATTTTAACAGTCTCAAATGGGCGAGCTTGGGCTTAGTACTTTCAATCTTTGTCCTATTGATTTTGAAAGACATATGGTTGCTAGAAATTGAGCTTTGAGCTTAAATTTGATGCACTTGTACTCATCATGTCTACTTTCAATCTAAAATGTTGAGATTTTAACAGTCTCAGATGGGCGAGCTTGGGCTCAGTACCTTTCCAAACAGGTGGGCTTTTAGACAGCTAAAGATGATCCCGAAAGATTGGGGCAAAGTCACTATCTGATCTAAAATACCGAAGTTTACTTTATGTCCCCACATGGATCACTTGATGCCAAAATTAAAGAGCAATGAAGGGTGTTAAGAAATGTTAATCTAAATTAAATATCTATTTATTCATGTGTATAAATAGGAAAGGATCAGATGGGCAACCTCCAAAACTAGCAGCATCTTATCAAAGCCATGGCTAAGCCCAGGTAAAGTTTTCTTCGCCTTGCAAATTACAATATATAGATTTGCTCATCAACTTCCAACTTACATTGTTATATTTTAAATTTTTGTCTTGTCTTCCACTTAATTTACGAAATTTCTAATAGGTTGGAAGGCAAGGTGGCCATTATCACAGGAGCGGCCAGTGGCATTGGTGAGGCAGCGGCAAGGTTGTTTGTGGAGAATGGTGCACTTGTCGTCATCGCTGACGTCCAAGATGAATTGGGTCATCAGGTGGTAACATCTATTGGTCCGGAGAAGTCTTGTTACAGGCACTGTGATGTAAGGGATGAAAAACAGGTGCAAGAGACCGTGAAGCATGCCGTCGATGAGTACGGTCGCCTGGATATCTTGTTCAGCAATGCTGGGATACTCGGTCCCAGAGGCAGCATCTTAGAGCTAGACATGGGAGAGCTAGACAACACGATGGCCGTCAATTTGCGAGGCGGGGCTGCAATGATCAAGCACGCGGCAAGGACAATGGTGAGTGGACAAATTCGTGGATCAATCATTTGCACGACAAGCATTGCAGCATCCCTAGGCGGCACTGGGCCGCATGCCTACACCGTGTCTAAGCATGCACTTGTTGGGCTAGTCCGATCAGCCGCTGCTGAGCTAGGGCCTTATGGTATCAGGGTCAATTGCATCTCCCCTTCTGGTGTGGCCACGCCTCTGTCTTGCCAAATAAGTAACTTGAGTGCAAGTGAAGTGGAAGCTAAATGTTGTGCCCTATCAAACTTGAAGGGGATCACACTAGAGCCATGGCATCTCGCAGAGGCTGCTATGTTTCTAGCTTCGGATGAATCATCATACATCAGTGGACATAACCTCGTCGTTGATGGAGGTTTCACTGTTGTTGACCATAGCTACTCTTCCTATATTCCTCCTCTCAACTGAAATCCAAGACAAGAGGAAAGCGTGCTAGTTTGCATGTGCGCGTGCACATGTGCATGTGTAAGTGAAAGGTCCATGTGCATTTGCTTTTGATTCTCTTTGTGAGATGCATTCACTTACCCTGTATTGTTGCTTTGTTTGTGTATATCCGTTGCTTGTCTATTCTCTTCTCAATCCTAAATCATTTTTTTTCAAAGATTGCATTTATAAAATTTATAGAGACACCGGTATTTTTTATAATAAGGAACATTGAACTTACCTTTTCGTCTATTTGTTATCACTTAAATAGTAAAAAAAAATTACTTTGATATCTTTTATTATAAAAAATACCGATGTCTTCATCAATTTTTGTGCATTTCGCTAGTTCTCATGCTTGCCAACTGTTTACATTTTATCTTGTCTATACATGGTACCAACCCATAATGTCTGATATTGTCCCAAGACCCAGTTGTATTTGACCTCTAAGTTATCATTTTCTTTGATAGTTGACTTCAGTTTGATTGATGTTATCAATTTCTTGCATCTATCTATAAAAGTTACTGTTTTGAGTAACTTCAGTTTACGTATGACTTAGGCAGTGAACAACATTTGAATTGGGTCCGATCCATTCATATAACTACTTTGTAGGTAGGTATATGGGGAAAGAATGTGTGAACTCAAGTTCTAAGCATAGGCAATAAATAATACTCCTTATGTCCCAATTTAGTTGTCTTATATGAATTTTGGAATTATCCCAAAATACTTGTCTCATTCATATTAGATTAGCATAAAATGTGTTGAAAATAGATGAGATCACATACAGTGCTAGTTTTATATAGAGAGTTCGTTAAAAAATATAAATATTTCAAATGACACAACTAAAATAGGACGGAGGGAGTAAATTTCTCTTAAATGGCCTTAACTTTATCTGCGTTGCTTGCCCATTAGATTTTAAACAGCCGCTTGAGCAAGTTGGGCGCACTAATCTGAATCTGCCTTGAAAATCAAGAGATCCTATCACTATCAAAGGGTGATATCATAGTCACAAATCTGATTAAAAAGATTTCTCATATTGATTGTGTGTACCTTTTGTCATAGTGTAGATGAAGCTCAGTCACATTTGTTTTTCACTTGCCCTGCTATTGTTCCTAATTAGTGTCAGTTTGATCTTCATATGAACTACAACATCAATCATCCTCTATTTCATTACATTTTCACTTTACACAAATCTAAAACCCAGTCCTCTTCTTATGTGGGAAATATGGATTTCTAGAAATTTATGTAGATTTCAAAATGCAGGTGGAAGTACACCCTATCATTCCGAATGCCATAAGGGAGCTGGTGGAATTACAATTTAGCCCAGAAAATTACTGACACTGCAGGTTCGATTGACAATGAAATCCCTTAGTTCTGTTTTGTGTGATCTGCCTTTGTCCGTCTCTCTCTCGGTCTTTGTTTCGTTATCTTCGATGCTTTTGTATCTGGTGGTTAAGTATAGGAAAGCGATTCTCTCATCGACATTTTCTATTTAACGACATGAGTTTTAGTGTATTTTTTATTTTATCTTTCACATAAATAATAAAATTTCAATGGGCTGATTTTTACTGTTCACGTGAATTTCGGCGAGCCGATTTGCATTGTTCATGAATTTTGGTAAGCCGATTACACTGTTCATGAAATTTGACAAGTCAATTTGCACTGTTCATAAATTTTGATATTCTTTTTCTTCGGTACTGCAGATGGAGGGTAAATTAGGTATTACGGTAAAATATATGTCTGTATACACAAAATGCTCGTGAGAAGATCGCTGACCTTAATTATAAACTCTACTATATACTAAGTTCTAGTTTAATACAATGTTATTAAAACTGGACCGTCTATTGAGCTGTATTCAAAGAATGTTGGGCTAAATATGGTTCAATTGTGGTCAAATTTAGTCAAACTTGTGTCCATCAATATAATATTAAATATTCATAAAAATAAATATTTTTCATAAAAAAAATATTTTTATGAAATATTTAATATTCATAAAAGTATATATATTTAATAACGTGTGCACATGTGCGTCTAAATGAAAGGTCTTTCTGATTCTCTTTGTGAGATGCATTCACTTTTCCTGTATTGTTGATTTGTTTATGTATATTCATTGCTTGTCTATTCTCTTCTTTATACTCAAGTCATTTTTTTTCAAAGATGTACATTTATGAAATTCATAGACACCAATATTTTCTATAATAATGAACATGGAACTCGTTTTTTTGTCTATTTGTCATCACTTAAATAGTAAAAAAAGTTATTTTGATATCTTTTATTATAGAAAAAAATCAGTGTATCAATTTTTCTCTAGCCCTCATTCTCACCAAGTGTGTACATTTTTATCTTTGTCTGTACATGGAACCAACCCATAATGTCTGATATTGTCCCAAGACCTATAGTATTTGACCTCTAAGTTATCAATTTCTAAGTAAAATTTAATATATCTGTTGGTTAAATATATCATAGTAGTCATAGTTCTCTATTTATCATGTGTCAAAAGTAAAATTATAAAAATCAAGTCATCCATTCTCTCCTCTAATTGCATCTAATCCATGATTGTAGGGTGCTCTTCTATTAATCTAACCATCTATTTACTATAACTCAATAAAAATTTAAGATATCAATTTTCACGGTAAAATAAACGATTCTAACAATTAAATTAATCACTCATTAATTACTAAATCGTTTTCTATATAATATGAAGATTAAATTCTTTTAATATATCTCTCTAACTTTTCTGATAAATTTATGATAATTTATTTTTATTTTATACTCTCTAAAACAGATTCTTAGTTCTAAAGAAAGGTTTTATGAAGATTTGGAAATTACTATACGTAGTTTCTCTTATATGTTAAACTTACTACTACTTTATTAAAATATAAAAGTAAGTTACTTTACATTTTATACTCTTGAAAATATATATAACTTTTTCAAAGATTGACGTGTCACTCGACCAAATGTGATCTATAAGCTGATGTGAAAAATATGAGTTTGAAATTCTAAAAACGATTTTGAATTTAATAATAAAATAATAAATATTAAAATGTCAACAAAAATGAATTTTTTTTTTTAACAAAAAGCATCCCATTATTAAAATATTTATTTTATATTAATCCTATACATATGCACGTGTCTCATTCTCACTTAATGTGGGTCCCACATGGGTGCAAGCTTCAACCCTCCACGTGAAGGAATCCCAAATGGAAAGAAGTCCTGTTTTGAAAACCCACTTCAAAGGTGTTGGTTGTTAATCTTGGCTTGTGCTTCCTTAATGGGTTATGGTATTATTGTCACCTTCATTTTTCAAGTTCTTTTAATTGGTCAAATCTAAATTGAAGTTTTGATGGGTTTAGAAAAGTATCATTTTATTTCAAAATTTGTTATTTTACTGTTTCATTCGAATAATTCTAAGTTAACTGTATAAAAATAATACAAAAATATTTTTTAACTGAGGTTGTATTTAACAATATCATAAATTATTATTTTAATACTAAATTTTTCCACATTTTCTCTTTCAATTTATATAATTAAATCACTTAAAAAATCTTCCACGTCTTTTAAGTTAAGAAACTATATAAAATATATGAACATAATTTTAGCAAAAATTACAATTAAAGAATATACTGGAAATAGGTCTCCGATTTCTTGTAAAAGGCTGCAATTAGTTATACTTAACAATTTGTTATAATTGATCTGGAAAAAATGAAGGTCCACATATCCAAAATGAAGCCTGTTAAGAAAGCTGTTGCATTGGACGAGCCTAGCCCATCTTCGTACTATTAAGACCAGCACCTCTTAACAAATCCACACCTTTGAATTCATGGGCTGAATCTGAGCCAGAGTTTAGGCCATATCTAAATGGACTGGGTCATTGGGGCTTGGGAAAGTTATACTTGGCTCGGCCCAGACTTGCAGAGGGCCCACTCCGACGATTACCCTTCAAATCCATTCATCTTTAAGATGATTTTGTACTCTCATTTATTGGTTTCGGCCTTTGTCAAGCTCACAAATATAGAGACCAAGATCTATGTTTTTACAACAATGCCACATCGGTCTTTATTGGTTTCGGCCTTTGTCAAGCTCACAAAATCAAAATTTTCTTTTCTTTTTAATTTTACCCCATTTTTAACAAATATTTTGTATTTTCCTAACTGGCATAAAAACAAGGGTAGTGATTTTTGCATCACAATTTTCATTCATGGTGCACCTCCCATAAAAGAAAAATTCCAGTTTTGACCTTATTTCTCTCCTTCACTCTCTTTTCCTCGTTTTCAAAAGTAAAAGCAAAGTTGGAATTTTTTTTTAGGAGAGTGCACCATAAGAGAAAATGGTAGTGCAAAAATTACTACCTAAAATGAAATTAATAAATCAAAATTTTCTTTTATTTAATGGTTGATATCATAAAAGGAAATTGATTTGATATTTCAAGTGATAGAAAAATAAAAAAAAAGATTTGCTACATTTTTTAACCAGAGCCTTCAATAAATTTTTAGTCTCTATGAATAAATGATTGTCAAGAAAAGATAAATGAAAAGGGGTCTAGGTTTCAGAAAAAAAAACCCATTCTTTTGGCGACACATACTTGATAAATTTAAATTTTTTTTTTTTAATTTACGAGCAGGATATGCAGCATAAAACCTACATGAGTGATATCCATTGTCCTTAAGGTACACCAAGTTAGATTATGAGAGTTCGAACTTGGCACCTCTCACTTTTTGAGGCGAGAGGTTAACCGGTTGAAAGTTTGATGTTTGGTTTCATGCACATTAGCTTCTTGCTTTTCCGATGCATGCTAGGAGAGTTGAATTTGTCTCGACGTCATCTATTTAAGTGGCTCATTTGAGGTAAATTCAACGGCCGTGTCTCTTTTCTTAATCTAAATTTGTTTATTTACTTTTATTTTTAGCTTTATTTGCACGAGTCGTTGTAGTATAGTGGTAAGTATTCCCGCCTGTCACGCGGGTGACCCGGGTTCGATCCCCGGCAACGGCGTTTTAATTTTTATCTCAAGTTTATTTATTTTTTTTCCACTTAATACTTTTTCTATACTTTTTAAAATTTTATTTATTCACTTAAAAATAAAATCTTGCAGATTAAAATAATACTCTATGTTCAAACATTATTTAAAGTTTTATACCACAAGTTTACTTCTTTTTTTCCACTTAATGCTTTTTCTATATTTTTTTAAAATTTTATTTATTCACTTGAAAATACAATCTTGCAGATTAAAATAATACTCTATGTCCAACCATTATTTAAAATTTTATACCAAAAGCAAAGGCTTTCTACTTTTTTATTATGAATTATGCTTTAAATGGATTTGATTAGAATTCTTTTCTAACTTACTCTCAATTTTTACCGTATCTCAGCCACTAAAAATGTTCAATCATCACGTGTGCAAAGTACATAGTTCTTACTAATCTTTTAAAAAGATTTTCAGTATAAAATGATAAATTCATTCAAATGCACGTAATTGGAATATCGTGGACTTTATCGCGAGTGAAATGGACATTTATTCATTTAAAAAATATCATGTTAGTCACTGAAGCAACTATTTCCAAGTAAATAAATAAATTATTGATTTGCTGAAGCTAATGGTCAAGATATCTTTTGACTTTTTGGTGGTGACATTTTATTTTAGGATAGCATCATTTTGTCAAATACGCTTAGAAAGAATCATTTTATTTTAGGATAGCATCATTTTGTCAAATACGCTTAGAAAGAATCATGGAAGAGAACTGGTCTCAAGATAAAAGAGCCTTGATCCAGATAAGGCTGCAAATCTAAGCTCTGGATCAGAATAGATTGAACCTTGATCGGTTTTCTGAAGGCCGAAATCTCGGCAGAGATTTTTCTCTCTTTTTAAATTTTTTTTTTTTAAAATCTCGGTTGTTTTTTTTTAAAAAAATCATTTAAAAAAATAAAAAAAGGCTTTTTAAAAAAAATATATATAAATCGGCCAAACTTTTTTATCTCTGGTCGATACTATGCATATCGACCTAAATATCTCGACTATAAAAATCCCGAGATATTTGACCCCTGAGTCTAGGTAAGCTGACGAAGGATAGAATATGGTTTAATGCCTACATATGCCTTCGTAATAAAAGAAAGTAGGAAAATAAAATCCAGCTAACCCGATATAGATACAAGGAAATTCAGGTTCAAAGAACCTAATGTCTAAGGAGATCCTTAGATCAACTTCAACAGAAAATGCATCTTGATCCGCCCTGATTTGCAGGGAGACAGAGCTTCAACATAATTAATCAAAACTTTAAAATTCTCACAGGAATAATAGAATGAGGTTAATAACTTCCTCAGGTGAAATTGCCACTATGCAAAATCTACCAAACAAAATAAGAATTCTAGAATATAATTTCTTAATTCAATTCCAAGAAATAGAAATTAAATTCATTCAACGCATCGAAAAAATTAAAAATAGAAATAGAATTCAAAATAGAAGAACACTAGAAAATCAAACAAGAACTTAAAAAGAGAACTAAAAACTTACACAAAACAAAAGTTGAATTGATTTTGGTTTATTTGTAAAATGACCTAAGGCCTCTATCTATACACAATTGATAGAAAAAAAAAATTACACTAGTGTCTATATCAATTTCCTTTTAATATTATATCGGAAAAATATTACAATTTACTAATTATGCGCCTAAAATATACCGGAAATAAAAAAAATAATATCTAGAAATGACGTACAGAGACTAAAGAGCAACACAGAATAATTACCGATTCGTACCGCGAGGAAAATTATGTTCATATATTTTACATTAGATGGAGTGCTCATATTTGCTTTTGTCTATTTCTATACTATATAAATACATTATTTTGAAAATATAAATTTACTCAATATTTTGAAAATGACATTAATTCAAGAAAATATTTTAGGTAATTGTAATTTTGATATTAAAGCTTTCATATAACTTCACATTTTATCAGTAACATTTTTGTGATACTTTTACAAGGTTTAACATCTAAATTTTTGTTTATTCAAATTTGTTTTTCTTGATTTCTTTTTAATTTATTTATTTTATTTTGTCGATCTTATAGGTGTATATTCCAAGTGGGTGTAATTTTTTTAAATGTTTTGATATTCTCTGATAACATTAATGTCCAATCTAATACCAATTATTGAATCACATAAGTTTTCATAACATTATTTTGAAATTAATTACATGTGGTATGTAATTCACTCACCTTATCAAATTAAAATAGAAATTATCAATATACCAATCACAAGAAACAAATCTAATTTGCACATCATCATCAATTTAATTCAAAGCTATGTATGTTTAATAAAATTATTTTTTAATTACACATCAGTAGATTTTTTTTTTTATTTATTTTATAAAGTTGTTTGTCCTACTTCATTGCTACATCTTGTCATTTAAAATGGAGATCTGAATAATCTTAATTCAAAAGTCTTTTTTTATCACGAATCCGTACCCGTTACCCAAATCCCTTGATCTATAAAATTTAAAAATTTATTCAAAAGTTGAAAAAAAAAATTGTCTACCAACTCACCAATGCATAGTCCATGTCTACTAATATTGTATTACATGATCCATATTCAATCAATCCTTACTCTTAGTGTGCACAAATCCATATTTCAACCGGTTTTGATTAAAATGAATGAAATAGGTTTGTTTTTATTGGAAAATGTATTATATTTTGGTCAGATATATATACTTATTTTTTCATTCCTTAATTTAATTATTTCTTATTTTTTAATTTGATAGTAATTTATTTTCAATTCTATAATTTAATATAATAACTATTGTATTATTTTTGAATTTGTAATCATTAATTTTCTGTTCTCCATTATTTAATTTTGTATCTTTTGTTTTTGCTAATTTTTTTTTTATAAATTCATCAGTGTCTATTATAAAATGAAATGCCATAAACATAATTTCAGAAAGAAATGGGAAATTAGAAAAGTCTAAATAAACAAATCTACCACACCGACCAATCCCATACTCAAAAAGGATGGTAGGAGAGCAATGCAATTTGTGGACTCTATTTGAAGAGTGTTCACAGTTTCTCTCTAACTTTCCTTTAAAAAAGATAATAAATTAAAAAAACTTAAATAACGAAATTAATAAAGATATGATTATTTTAATAGCATAGAGAAGAAGTTAGGGCAGGTCTCTAGCTCTAAGTAGACACCTTTATAAAATATCTAAATTTTTATTTTAATAATTAAATTAGTATTATTTTGTCTTCCTCTTTTGAGTTCGGATCAAGTAGTCTGTGTAGTTTTATTTTTCTTTTAAAACTTAAGAATTGAGATGATTAATTGTCTCTATTATAAGATTAAAATGATTATATAAAGGTCAGATTTTAACTAATCCTTATTCTTATCATTTTTTTAGAAATTTTAAAAAAGTGTGATCTAAAGAAGTCTCTAAATTAGGAAACTTAGTGTCCACTGTAATATAAATGGTTGAATGAAAAAAAAATGGGTTTAAATGTAAATGACTATTTTGTGCTTTATAGTTTATAATTGAGTGATAATTTTTTAAAATAATTTTACTTTATAAGTTGCTTTAAATGGATTATATACTTTAGCATATCAACTACTCTTTTTAAATACAATAAAATAGTTAATAAAAAATCAACATGAATGACACAAGTGGAAATTAAACTTATCATAAGAAACATTGAATAGATTAACTATCTTATCTATTGAAAAAAGATATGTTAAAAAAAACTTGGATATAATATTTTAATTAGTAATTTTGTATCTCAAAATCCAAAAAGAGTAAATTTTAAATAATACTTTGTTATAAATTTGATTATGATATTTTAAGAGTTCGCTTAGGACACCTGAAATCTCAGAACCGGCCCTACATTTGAAATATGTGAATTGGAATTTTTTAAAAAGCAATATATTTATTTATCATAGAGGGTTTTCTAGAATTTTCAATGGGCATGGCCCGGGCTTCCCATTGGACCACCCTGATTCAGATCGAATTTCTATCGATTGAATACTTCATCAGGTGAGCCCTTTGTGAGCCCATCTAATCAAATTCATTTCAGCAAACCTTTTTATTTATCCAATTTTGACCAATTCAATAAACATAAACATATCACTCGTTGGCCAAGGCTCAGAAGAATTTGATAAAACAAATGGCTCCTATGATAAAGAGAATCCAATGTCGTAGGACCAATTAGAATTAGAGAAGCAGTTGGCCCACAGAAAAAGTTTGCCAAATTCAATTGTTGATGTCAACCCTAGTTGGTGAAATAAATGGATCCTCTAATGCAGATCCATTGTCGTACTAATGCACATATTTTTGGGTTTTTTTATGAATCTTTAATTGAATGGAATTTTGATCCATGATTTTAAGTTGAACAAGGGTTTCAAGATAAAAATCCTAAGGATCTTCCCTTAAATCTCTTGATTACTTTAAAGAAAAAAGAAAGATCTGACTAATTTCAACTGGATAATTTGTTCGAATTAAATTCACCATTCACAAAAAAAAATAGACATTCTCAGAAGTTAATTGAATGAAAAATTAAATTCAAAAGAAATTTAAGACAATAAAGACGTCAAAACAAAGTATAAAAGTTTCAATATTTTAAATAAAATTCAATTTGGTCAAATATTGAATTTTATAAGGCCTTATTTCAAATAATAAAAGGAAATAAACCTTCGACTTTGAACCCAGTTAACACGTTCAACCCTCCTGCTTTCTCTCTACTGTTCTTGGTAATCGGTCTTTTATCTTTTATTTTTCTTCTCTACTTTCTTTCCTTTTTTTCCTCTCTTTGTTCTGAAATTCTTTCCCCATTTCTTCTCTCTTTTCGTTCTTTTTTTTTTTCTTTACTTTCATTCTTTGCATGATTTCTTTCATTTCTTCCTTAATACTCTCATCGCTGACTACATGTACATCGTTGTTCTTCATTTCTTTCTTATTTTTCTGTTTCTTCTTTCCCCTTCTGCAGCAGCGTCCTCAGTTCTTTCCTTTTTCTTTTTTCTTTTTTAATCTCCTCTCATCTCTCCCCTCGGCCAGCCTGGGTCTCCCGATCTCTCCACCGATTCTGTTAGTAAAATCAATCCTGCCAGCGACCCTGGTGCCTTCCTTCCATTCTGGTCGATCCCAAGTAATGTAACAAATACCGCCGATATTTTCAAATTTACCATGAAAATATCGGTAAAATAACGTTTTCGAGTTAAAAATGCGATATTAACGCTAATAACGTTTTAACTGATTTTTATCGTTAATATCTCGTTTTTAACGCGAGAAATGATAATATCATGATATACTGGTAGTTTATCTCCCACGGTTTTACACACGCTTGTGTGAAGTCACGGATTAGAGATCTGTACTCTCGGATAACCCATATAAAGTGGGAAGCTCTCTCATCCCTTTTTCTCACTTTCGATGTGGGACAACTTTTTTGATTTTTTTGCATGTTGCCTTGCTTCGAGCGGTGAGAGTGTGAGGCATTTTTCTTTCACTACTTTGGTAAGTTATTGAGTCAAGAGCTTGGATAACTCACTGACATATAATTTCAATATATTTATTAGTTATATTAAATCTTATAAAACTAAACTAAAATTTGTCTACATACAGAATATAATAAATAAGTTTTATTTAAATATGTTTCTTTTATCGATTTAAATAATAGAAATTGATATTTGATAGAAACCTTTATTTCAAGTGTTTATTTTATTTTAATTTAAATCAGGTGGCTAATTGCGTTTATAAAAAAAATAAAAAAAAAATTCACATCAAAAATTATCTTTTGATTTTATAGAGTCGATACACTTATCTTATATATTTATTTATTATTTTAAGATATTTATATTTATTTTATTATTTTTTAAATATTTATATTTTCTGCGAGATTTTCCCGTTAAATTTCTGATAAAAATCTGAGAATTTGAAAATATCCCGTTATTAACAGTTGCCGTTAATATCCTGAGAACCGTATTTGTGACATTGATCCCAACAACTAAATTTCCGTCTCTCCGAATGTGATTTTGGGTTGGCTTTCTTGCTTGAACGACTGAGCATACACCGTGTGGGACCCACATGTGTGTAAGTGGCACTTCATGTGGGGTCCACATTGCTTGAAGGTAGGGGTCCACAGCAGTGGTACTCAAAGTGGGTCCTCTCTTCCCAACATCGGTCCGATCTCCAATTCGAGGGATCAATTCCCCAATTTTGATGAATCACGCGATCGGGTCTCTATCAAGTTTGATGGATCTGATGCTTGGATGAAGCAGATTTGGTTGGATAGAGCAGGGGTTTAAATATCGGCCGATACGTATCGTATCGGCCGATATATATCGGTTTTGGCGATGTAAATATCGGCCGATACATATCGTATCGGCCGATATTCACCGTATCGGTCTTGATATCGGCCGTATTATATCGGCCGATATCAAAATATCGGCCGATATTGGCCGATATTTAAAAAAACGAGGAAGAAAGAGAAAAATATCGGCCGATATATCGGCCGATAACGATATATCGGTCGACATATCGTATCGGCCAATATATCGGCGGATACCGATTTTTAAACCCCTGGGATAGAACACCCAACTCAATCACTTAGCGGAAACTCTCACGTAACCCAAATATCCTGATAGTGAAGGTTAAGAACCAATACAGGTAAAACCCAACCAAAATAACTTTAGAATTAGTTGAAAATGAGGATTCAAAATTGTCTAATGAATTTTAACGAAACCCCTTCTAAATCTCAACCAAAACTTTTCCAATTTCTGGAGCCAAATTAATTAGGTTTTGAAAACTCATGGAATTTTGCTACACATACAAGGCCCAAACAGATTTTAAAATCCTTAAAATTGGTCTCAAATTGCTATTTCAGAACCCCACACAGAATTAGAATCCACTTAAATTGGTGTGCATGGTTTCTATTAATAGACTTATCAATTTGAGTTTCGTTCAAGATTTAAACAGGTTAAAATATTGAAGTCAGTTCCACAAATAATAAGGACTGTGTTTAATTTCTAAATCAGTCTCAGATTAGATGTCAAAAACTAGTTTCAACTACTTTCAAGCTTTGTAAATTAATCACAAGTCTGGTTGAAATTATGGGTTTAAAACATTAAAGGACATTAGTTAAAAACAGAATTTAAAACTGGGATTAAACCCCCTTAAATTGGTCATTAACTGACGTCAAACCCACATAAATAAGTTTAGTTTCAGAAGCAAAAAAATCAGTCAACCAACGCCTGAGTTCACATTGTTCCAAACAGTTTCTGGGCTCAAGAATTGGATCGTTCCTAGTAAATTATATCCAACAGAAATTTCGGCCAGAATTAACCAGAAAATTAAAAGAGTTAGGATTACGTGGGTTGGAGATTAATCACTAATCACCCTCCACATCCTGACTTTTCAAGACTCAAATCATATATTGCAAGACTCAGCGGCGAATGGGTCTTCCTTAAGCCAAATCTGCTTAGGAGAAATAAAAAATTTACTTTATTGATCTCATTCTCTGCCTTATTCGGTGGTTTATATATATTGTAAAAAAGGATTCTCCAATCTATGAGCCAACCCTCATGTATGCGAAATTTGGAATTAAACAAAGTTGGAAATATAAAAGAATGCCACTTCTACTTACTAAATAAGAATGGATCCTTTAGAACCTAATCCTTGCCTGATTAGGATTCTAAACTCGTTGGGACATGCTAATTAAAAAAAAAAACACAAGATTCTCCCATGTTAGATTCATTGTCACAAATCTCGTTCTCAGGATATTAACGGTAATTGTTAATAGCGGGATATTTTCAAATTCTCGATTTTTTATCGGGAATTTAATGGGAAAATCTCGTGGAAAATATATTATTTAAAAACTAATAAAAATAAATATAAATATAAGAAATAAATAATGTGGTCAGAGTTTGAAAACATAGATGATATTTCAGAAATAAAAAATTTGTGTTTGGGCCAAGCGTTTTTCTCGCGATTTTAACGGGAATTTACCCTTTCTCACGATAGAAGCGCGTTTTTAATGGGAATTTACCGTTAAAAATGGTACACGTGATAAACTCGGATTTTTAATGTGTAAAAGTTATTTTGCCGAAATTTTCGTGATAAAAATGAAAATATCGAAAATATTTGTTATATTGTTGCTATGAAGGGGAAGTTACACATGATGGAAGAATAGAGCAGAGAAGGAAGTCGGCCAACAAGCATGCTCGGCTGAATAGGGTGTGGGTCCAACCCAAGCCCGGCCCTGACCTTAGGCGGTGTAGGGCCCCTAAATTATTAGGGCCCCCAAGTACATGTTCGTTCAGAGAGGCTCGGGGCCAAAAAAATTCATTTTTTTTAAAGTAACGGAAAACACATGGAAACGGGAAACCCTAAATAGCTGGCTATAAAATTACTCCTCTCTTCCGTGAGAACCCTTTCTTTTCGCCGCTCCTCTCTATTCTCTATTCTCTAAGACTCTTGCTCTCATTGACTCTCTCTACTCTTGCCACTGGCGCAACTCTCTCTGTCTCTCAGAATCTCACTGCTCTCTCTCTCTCATAGCTCGGTTCCTCTTAGATTTGCAAAACTCTCTTCTGGAGAGTGGAGATCCCTGTCTGGCTGACTCTGCCCAACGGATTCTCTCTGGTAATTACTAGTCAATTTCTCCTCTCTTTTTTATTTTTATTTTTTTCATTAATTTAAATTAGGGAAATGAGGGAAAAATCGGAGAAAAAAACCAGAAAGAGAGAAGGAGAGAGGGAGGAAAGAAGGTCAAGGAGAAGAACTGAAGAAGAGGGAGAAAACATGTACCTGAAGTCGGCCGGGAGGACAGAAGGGGCGAAAATCCACAAATCCGGCACTGTAGGCTGTAGCATATGGGGCTACAATGACAGTGCTGCGGAAGGCATGAAGGTTAAAGATTGGAGAGTGATTTCTTTTGTGGAAGCATCCAGTTATATATAGAGAAAAGAGAATGAAAAGTCAGGATTTCATGTTTTTCTGGAAATACACTTGCACTTTTTTTTTTTTCTAAAAACTGAGTGCTAAATCTCTACTATTGACTAGTCTGTTTTGATTGTTCCTTTGTTAAACTACACATATGACATTATAGAAGTAATTTAAACAATTTAGTGGGCGGGGACTGTGACTCTTTCCAAAAAAAAGGAAGAGGGGAAGTATCAAATGGGAGAATGGTTTAATATATATTTTTCAGAAAACAGAGACTTTGGACCAATGATTTTGATTCCCCCTGCTTTTAGTTCATTTTGAGAGAGTTTGAAAGGATTATAAAAAGGTTTGGAGAATGAATTAAATGTTTCAGAGATTTAGGCTTTTACTTAGGTGCATCCTAATAAAATTCATTGTAATAGCATCCAACACAACTAGTTTTATTTTTATGTTTTGTTTTTATTTTTATCTTAAAGAGCTTTTAAGGAGTTTCTACAGATAATGAAAATCTTGTTTTCTATTGTGATATGTAGAAGGAATTTCATCTAAGGTCTGTTCTAAATGTTTCTTTAAAATTCTGTAAAATGAAAATACCAGTTTTCAATTGCCATATGTATGATACCTTTTGAAAAAAAAAAGAAAGGAAGAAAGGAAAAGCCATATGAATGTTGTGTGTGTTGGTGATGTGATTGCTTGCAAGAAATAAAACATGGACACATTGTAAAACAAATTTATCAAGTGTCTGGATTGGCTTGATTTTTTTTTTTAATTCCACTTTAGTGTTCTACTCTCCTTGGGCCTCTTCTTTTTCAAATAATCTGTTATTTGTGGGTTGTATGTAATGTATTGAGTATTCTAAACTCTAATACTTCATAGACTATAATTCTATAAATGGAAGATGATGGGAAATTGAGAAATTCTATTATAATAGGAAACTCGTACTAAAGGCAAATAAGAGTAGCTGACTGAAATCTGATTTTTTTTTCTTCCTTAATGAATCTCTAGACCCTGAATCCAACTCCAAAAAAATAGTGTCAATTTACTTAATGAATCTTTATTTACTTTGTTAAATATTTACTTATAATCTTTGCTATGTTCATATTTTGCAGTGAAATGTTCTGTGACTGTGATTAATTTTGTGTGGACGGGGCGACGGGCGTGTGATCATTTCCAACTTGTTCTGGTTTATTCGCAAAGCAAATAAGGTTTATTGTTCTTTAATTTTGATTATTTAGCTGTTAATTTTGTATTGATTATTATTATTATTATGTCTACTAGAAAATATCTTTCTGTACATGAAAAAAGAAAAAAGAAAAAACAAGTTCAAGAATTTATTCAATCTCAAGCAGGTTCTCTTAATAAATATTTTAACAAAAGTAAACAAATAGAAAGATCAATTGAATGTTTGGTTAATGACGAACATAATAATAATGAAGAAACTATGAATGAACATGATGATATTAATTTGGTGAATGAAGAACATATGGATGAGAGTGATAATGAAAATAAAAATGAGAATGAAGAAAATGAAAATTTCAATGAACATGCTCCTTTAAACATTTATAATCCCGGTAATTGGAAAAATATTGACCAAAATTTGAGACACATGTTAGTAAAAAGAGGTCCCATAAGAGATACTAATATTGACTTTTCTAAAGATTCAAATAATAGATATTTTTCTATCACACATTATATTCGATATTTACCAAATGGAGAAAAACATGATAGAATATGGCTTGTTTACTCAATTGCTTTGGATAAAATATTTTGTTTTTGCTATAAGTTGTTTAATCAAGATGGAAACAAAACTCAATTGTCAAATGAAGGAATTGACGACTAGAAAAATGCTTGTTATAGACTTAAGCTTCATGAAACTAGTAATGACCATATTACTAACCTAAGAAGGTGGATAGAATTGGAAATAAGATTACAAAAAAATGAAACAATTGATAAAACTGTGCAAGAACACATTAATAAAGATAGAGAACATTGGAGACGAGTACTATTTAGAATAATTGGTGTTGTGAAAGCTCTTGCTAAAAATAATTTGGCATTTCATGGAGATAATGAGAAGATTTATGAAGAAAGTAATGGAAATTTTTTAACTTTTATTAAAATGATCGCCGAATTTGACCATATAATGCAAGAACACGTTCGACGTATTCAATATAAAGAAATTTACTACTACTATCTTGGTCATAAAATTCAAAATGAATTAGTACTTTTATTAGCGGGTGAGATAAAAAATACAATAATTAAAAGGATCAAATAATCAAAATACTTTTCGATTATACTTGATTGTACTCCAGATATAAGTCATGAAGAACAAATGTCTATTATGGTACGTTTTGTAGATATTTCAACAAGTTCAATAAAAGTAGAAGAGTTTTTCTTAAGATTTTTAAAGGTGGACGATACATCGGGCCAAAGACTTTTTAATGAACTTATAAATGTTATAAAAACTCTTGAATTTAATATTGATGATATAAGGGGAAAAGGATATGATAATGGTTCTAATATGAAAGGGAAAAATAAAGGAGTATAAAATAGGGTAATACAAATAAATCTTAGAGCATTTTATACGTCTTGTGGTTGTCATAGTCTTAACTTGGCACTTTGTGATATGGTAAATTCTTGTTCTCAAGGTAAAATAGTTTTTGGATTATATAACGTATATATAATGTATTTTCATTTTCTACAAAGCGTTGGGCAGTTTTTAAAATTATGTTAAAGGTATCACACTTAAGCTATTATCACAAACATGTTGGGAAAGTCAAATTGAAAGTGTAAAAACAATTAGATTGCAAGCTCCACAAATTAGAGATGCTTTAATTGACTTAGCGAGCACTTGTGAAGATCCTAAAACAAAAAATGATGCTGAAGACTTATCAATATTAAAAATTGAAAATTTTGAATTCTTATTTAGCATGATTATTTGGTATAATATATTGTTTGCAGTTAATTTTACAAGCAAAACACATAAATATTGACATTGCTTTAAATTCTTTAAAAAGACTCATTTCTTTTTTTGAAACTCAAAGAGAAAGTGAATTTGAATCTGCCATGATTGATACTAAAGAGATTGCTAGAGAAATGGAAATTGAATCTATATTTCATGAAAATCGTATTATTCGTAAAAAAAATATTTTGATGAGAATGCTAGTAACGAGATAACACAATCACCTGAAAAATCTTTTAGAGTTAATTACTTCTTATATATAATTGATCAAGTTTTTATGTCACTTAAGACTAGATTTGAACAACTTCAAAGATATGAAGATATTTTTGGATTTTTGTTTGATTTGAAAAAGTTAAATTCTTTAGATGGTGATAGTTTAAAGGGTTCTTGTAATAAGCTTGAAGATTTTCTAAGACATGACACGATTTCTGATATTGATGGAAGTGAATTATTTTCAGAATTGTAAAGTTTGAAAGATGGAATGCCAAAAGAAACAATTGAAGTGCTACATTATATAAAAAGAATGAATTGTTGTTTTCCAAATGCTTGGATTGCTTATAAAATAATGTTGACTATACCAATTATAGTAGCCTCTGCAGAAAGAAGTTTTTCAAAGTTAAAACTAATAAAATCTTATCTTCGGTGTAAAATGTCAGAAGAAAGATTGAATGAATTAGCTATTTTATCTATTAAAAAAGATATGTTAAAAGAACTTGAATATAATAATTTAATTAGTAATTTGCATCTCAAAATCCAAGAAGAATAAATTTTAAATAATACTTTGTTATAAACTTTATTATGATATTTTATTTGAATATTTCACACTTTGTAAAAAAAAAATGTATGATTTTATTTTTTGTGAGTATATATAAGGGCAGAAGGCCCCATCTTAAGAGTTCGCCTAAGGCCCCTGAAATCTTAGGGCCGGCCCTGGTCCTACCTGGCTTACTAATTCTATTCATCCTGAACTCTATAAATTGATGGTTTCGGTAGAGGAAAAAATGGAATTGGATAGTACAAAACATTGAAAGGAACGACTGAAACAAAGGGGTTGTGGCTAAGGCTCGGACTCCAACGACCAATCGGGTTTTATTTTTCCATTTCTTTTTATTTTAATTCTTTTATAATGTCTGGCTAATTTTTGTACTGAGGTTAAGGATGAAACCCCATTAATTAATTATTTTCACCATCAATGACTTGTATTTTTGGTTGTTAATATTAATATCTAATTAATAATGCATGATTTAAACCTTTTGATTAATTGTTTTCTTTTATTTTAATTTAAATACATTGGATGCTTAGATTAATCACTTTGATCCATTGTCTTTTGAATTACAATAAGATACGTTGAATACTTAGGATTTACACTTTTAAGTGAAGGAAAATCAATTTTTGAAGACTATATTAATGCACTTGAATGTTTAAGTCTCTTAAAATTGTGAATTAATAAATAAATAACTAGAATATTATGGATTTAATGGTGGTGGAATCCGATACCTTAGACTCTTAGTAATTTCTCACTTGAATCCAATCTCTATTTTTAGTTGTTTTATTTAATTTTTGTATGTTTAATTCAACAATCCTTCATAAAAAGTGTTAACTAAGTTAATGTTAAATTGTTAGGCTTTTTAATTTGTTTTCTCGTTCATTCTAAAATCAAGTCCCTGTGAGTTCGACCTTGCACTTGCATATCTCTGTACTCCAATTTGATTCGTGCGCTTGTGAGTAAATATAAATTTAAAATTTTCACAACAACTATTACCAAATTTCTTGTTGTGTGTTTCAAAATGGGTTGAATGAAGTATAAATATTGATAATATCAGTTTTTTTTTTTTAGAAAGCTGTATAAATTTAACTTTATTAAAGTTTTTGATAAATTTCGATTGATTGTCAATAGGATAGATACAGCTTATGCCCGATAACCAAAACATCTAAAAAATTAGTTATCTTCAAGAGACTGAAAAATTAATTAACTGAAATTTATAATTATGAGTTGACTTCAATCAGTAGATTTTTTTTTTTTATAGATTTTAAAGGCCGATACAATCCATGTTTGTTGATATCGATGAAGGTGTCATTTCTTTACTGATTTATTAATTGGAAAAATACAAAAAATGTTATTTTAGCTTGAAAATGCAAAAGAGATGGTAACAACATAAGACATCAATTGTAGAAGCTTCTTATTATTTATATATGATGATTCATATCTATGCCATTTATTTTTAGTATTCCAAAGAAGGAACCATAGATAATAGTCAATCACAGATGAGTGTAACATCAACATGAGAATAAAGGGTAAACTGGTTGCATGTCAGGGTAAAATAGTCCAAAGTAGTGATTAAACATGGCAAAGAAGAATGCATCAAAGCGGCCATTTGGTCTCTTTGGTGTCCCGTCACTGTGAGTTATGTGATTCAAGAGATTTGTATTGTATGTACGGGCAAGTTGTATGGAAGTATAGTTGTTGTTGCCCGTCCAAGGCCACCCGGTCTCCGTCACTACAATCCCCACATTGGTAACCCCTACTTTCTCCATGGCCGAGTAAAATTATTAGAGTTGATCATATCATCTTATCTTCTTATCTCTACATTTAGGGATTTGATTTCATGTGATTATCTTTGTATTTATCTTTTCTATTTTTGTATTTATCTTTTCCTTATATGTATACTTCAGTTCTTCTATTAATACAAAGGATATACGGGTCTCTCAACACAGATGAGAGAACACAAATTTACTCTCCATATTTAATTTGACATGGTATTGAGCCAAGTTACCGATCTTTGAATTTTTTTTTCTCTATTTGTGTCTTTCAAATCTGGTCGGGCCTGCTCTAAGCCAGATCTGGATCTGCTGCCGTCGGTGCTATTGTGCCAGATTCGCAGCCAGCGCCGACCATCCTGCTGTCTCCCTGCTGTTCCGTATTGCAGAAGAAGCAACCCATCCATGTTGAACGCCACTGTGGTTCCCTCTTCCTCTGCCTGCCATCGCCACAGATATGTTTTTTTAGATCTGGTTTGCTGCCGTATCGGTCTTTCCCGACGCTGCTTGGGTACTGAGAAGGCCGGAATCAGCCCGCCTGGTGCTCTGCTAGCAGTGAGCTTGTTGTTCACCGCCTACATCCAACATTTTGGAAGATCTGCCATCACACCTTCCTAGTGCTGCCTTGGGACCTTGCAGCCCCACCGACGTGATCAGATCTATTCTTGCCAAGAAAGGGCAAATCTTCAGATCTGACTGATGCCTGAGTTAGATCTACTCAGATCTGATTGCTACCTGAGTGAGAGAGGACCATCACTAGTTTCCTTCAGATTCTCATCTCAGACTGTCCCAAATCATCAGATCTGAGTTTTCTGCCGATAGACAGCCTGATCTTAGTGCTGTCTTATATCAGCCTCCCTGTTGAACTAGACAAGATCAACTCTAATATGCAAATCATGATAAGGGAAGATACCCTCATAAAAGATTACATCCCAAGAAGTGTATATGGTCTTGGATGCTATGTCAAAGAGACGATAACCTTTTTGAGCATAAGGATACCCAACGAAAATGCCCGATTTTGCGCGTTGGTCAAACTTATGTTTAATATTGTGATTGTAACCAAAGCATAGACTTCCAAAAATGCGTAATTGAGAATAATTTGGTTTGGAGTTAAACATAACTTCATGAGGTGATTTGCCTGAGAGGAGAGGGGTGGGCATTTTGTTGATAAGATAGGCCGCATGAGGACACATTCTCCCCAAAATTGTAATGGAAGATTGGCTTGGAAACGAAGTGCACGAGCGACTTCAAGAAGGTGGCGATGCTTGCGTTGATGAATGACCCCATGAGTAGTGAAAAAAGACTGCATTGCATTGGAAAGGAATTTGGTTCCATTATCGGTACGGACTTGTTGGATGAGAGGAAAAAGTTCACCACCAGTGCCTGAAGAAAGAGAGTGAATGTGAGATTGAAATTGAGTCTTAACCATGGTAAAGAATGATGCTAAATGGATTGTGTTTCAGATTTTACATGCATAAGATAAATCCATGTACATCGAGTGAAATCATACACAATAGTTAAAAAATAATGGCATCCATTCAAAAAAGGTTGTGAAAAAGAACCCCATAAATCACAATGTATTAAAGCAAACGGTCGAGCAGTACTAATGGAACTAGGAAAAAATGGCAAACGGTGGTGTTTAGCCTGAGGGCAAACAACACAATTTTTATTTTTTGAACATGTAATAAAAGAAACATCCTTTGCTAAATTATGGAGACTATGATAATTCAAATGCCCGAGCCGGAAATGCCAAAGATCAAGAGGAGGGGGATGAAGGATGGCCAGTGCAGTAGCGGTATGGAAATAATAGAGCCCCTCATGAGCGTCACCCTGTCCAATCGTCTTCCTCATTGACAGGTCTTGAAAAATACAACGAGTAGAAGAAAAAGCAAGAAGTGGAAGTGGCAAGATGATGAACAGATAGAAGATTGAATTTAAAAGAGGGAATAAATAAAACATGCTCAAGTGTAATGGAAGGTGAGAGATGAACGGCGCCAATATATGTGACGATGGAGTTGGAGCCATCGGGCAGTTGGATAGAAGAGGGGTGAGAACAAGCAGTGTATGATGAAAAAAGAACACATGTGATTGGTGGCACCAGTGTCGACAATCCACACAGAGTGGGAAGGAACAATGAGAGCAATACTTGCAAGGTGAGCACTAGAACTGTTGCTACCTGAAGAGAGCATGGCTAATAACTGATTGTACTGGTCTGGAGTGAAAAGCGGCGGGTTAACTGTAGATTGAGTCATCAAGGCATTGTCGCCCGAACGTGATGAAGAGGCAGGTGGTCGAGTAGGATAGCCAACAAGTTTGTAGCAGCGGTCACGAGAGTGGCCATCACGACCACAATGATTACAATGTGGACGAATCCTGAGGTTGGATGAAGCACCACGCTGAGAAGAGTTGCCATGGTTGGATGAAGCACCACGTTGAAAGGAGTTGCCACAGGACATGGGCTTGGCAATGAGGGCGGCAGCATCAGGAAGAGGTGGTGTCGAGGAATTAATTTCTTGTTGCTTCTCCTCTTGACGGATTAAGGAATATATCTTAGTGACACTGGGAAGTGGCTCCATAAGAAGGATTTGACTCCTTAGCATCGCAAAACGATCATGGAGGCCCTATAAGAATTTCATAGCCCTATATTTCTGAATTTGAGTAGTAACCATTGGCACATGATTACAAGTGCATGGTGGGAGAACAATTAGGGAATCAAGTTCATTCCACAGAGTCTTGAGTTTAGAATAATATGCAGAAACGGACAAGTCCTCTTGTCGCAGGGTGTACATACACTCATGCAATTGATAGATCTGTGGGTCGTTGGATTGAGAGAACCGTTCTTTGAGATCCAACCAAATGTCTCTAGCAGTTGTGGAATATAGGATACTGATGCGAATGTTAGGAACAACGGAATTGAGTAGCCATGAACTAACAAGATCATTACAACGCTTCCATTTAGCAAGATCAGCAGGTGTGGTTGGTGCAGGCAAGGTGCCATCAACAAAAGTAAGTTTGTTCTTGGCATGTAAAGCCATGGTGATTGCGCACAACCAGGACCCGTAATTATCGCCTGATAAGAGAGGGGACACCAGCACCATTGTGGGACTGTCCGAATGATGAATGGCAAAGGGATCATTATCGTCAGCAACAGCCACGCCAGTTAGAGGAATTTGCGCCTCAACCATGAAGATATATATATCTTTTTTTTTTTTTTTAAGGTGATGCACATTTCTAAAGCAGGAGGCTAAAATGGTCAGATAACAAGCAAATCCGAGCAAATAAACTGCAATGGAGACTGAGGGAATAACAGCAGGCCCTCAAAAGAACATCTGGGTGCTCCCAGATCAGTGGTGGAGAAGCAGAGAGATGTGAGATGGTCTACGAGCGGCAAGAGTCAATTGTATCTGCCAGCAATGAAATAGGATCTGTTGGGTTTCTAAAGCTTTCCTCCTTGTTGTAGCGAAGACAGATTAGCAGAGGAACAGATCGGGATTTGAACACACAATCCGGCCAACATAGATGCCGGAAAACACCAGGCAGCAGAAGCGGCGCAGGGAAAGATCAAATATGGGGATGGCGGTATGGGCGGTTCACCAGATCTGGTAACAAAAACATCGATGATGTAGAGCAGGTTTTTCATAATCAAAGTCTGATTATTCACTATTCACTCATCACAAAGGAAGTTCCTCCACATTTGTTCTGGTATATGTCGATGATACAATCATCACCAGTAATGATGCCTTGGCTATTCAACGTCTCAAGCATTTTTCTTGAAAACAACTTCTATATTAAAGATTTGGGTTGTCTTAAATATTTTCTCGGGATTGAAGTAGCCCGTTCTCGATAAGGGATTTTTCTTTCTCAACGGAAATACCTCTTGGACATTTTGAAGGATACCGGTCTTATTGGAAGATGTGTTTCTGACTTTCTTATGGAACAACAATTACGCGTGTCTTCTAATGATGGAACTTTGCTCCCTGATCCCACCACATATCTCCTCATAGTGGGCCGTCTTATCTATCTTATAGTTACTTGTCCCAACATCAATTATGTCGTCCATATTCTCAGTCAATTTATGCATTCTCCTCAGACTGTTCACTTGGATGCTGCACTTCGTGTTATTCGATACTTGAAGGGTTCAATCACTAAGGGGATCCTTTTGTCTTCCTTAAGCAACCTTCATCTACAAGGTTTTTGTGATTCAGATTGGGCTGGTTGTCCTTCTACTCGGCAGTCCACCATTGGCTACTGTACCTTCATCAGTTCCAACATCATCTCTTGGAAGACTAAGAAACAGAATACTATTTTCTCGCTCCTCCGCTGAAGCAGAATATCGCGCAATGACAACTTTGACTTGTGAACTTCAATGGTTGAAATACCTACTCACTGATCTTGGTATTCCTCATCCATCTCCTATCACTTTATTTTGTGATAATCAAGCTGCCCTGCACATAGCCAACAATCCAGTTTTTCATGAGCGGACAAAACATATTGACCTTGATTATCATTTTGTTAGAGAGAAGCTTCAGTCTGGACTCTTAGTTCCTCGGCACATTCCTTCTTCTAATCAACTTTCGGACGCCTTTAACAAACCTTTAGGCAATGACCCCTTTCATACATTGATTCGCAAGTTGGGCGTTATCCACATACACGCTCCAACTTGAGGGAGAGTATTAGAGTTGATCTTATCATCTTATCTTCTTATCTCTTATCCCTACATTTAGGGATTTGATTTCATGTGATTATCTTTGTATTTATCTTTTCTATCTTTGTATTTATCTTTTCCTTATCTGTATACCTTAGTTCTTCTATTAATACAAAGGATATACGGGTCTTTCAATACAGATGAGAGAACACAAATTTACTCTCCATATTTAATTTGACAAAAATGCATCGATCATGGCTTCATAGAGGCTATAATACAACAAACTTCCATCTTCGACTGGGATTGTATTGGTACTCATCAAAGCATATTCTAGTGGGATATTAACTGGGTCCTGTTCGTATTCTCTGTAAGGGTACACATTCACCATGAGTGGTGAGCCAATGTTGGCTAGAAGGGATACGACTGTTGTCATGTCGCCGACTACATCATCTGAGAAAGAACCTTGTGATGGAGGGATGGACACTCCCATGCTAGAACTTGAGACAACAGTGCTCACCTTTATGATCGCCTGCTCAACAGACTGAGCTACGTCGTTGGGGAACACATTATTTCTGACTGTTACGTAAATGAAGTTGACGTCATTGTAGAGAGTGACATTTGTAGAAACCCATGAATTTGCTGCCTCTTGGCTCCTGGCAAGATTAGGAATGTCTTCGTTGCATGTCCCCAAAGAGACTTGAAGCTTTGATCCTCTCAATGCCTATAGAACATCAGGTTTGGGGTCATAGAGTCGTATCCGCTCGATGCCGCACCTCTTGTACAACTTGATCACATCTCTTGGGGCTGGTTGATTGACCTCTTGCATATAGCAAACACCTGTGGCGTATTTGGCACTTGCAACAATGTTTTAATCTTAGAGACACCATCAAATTTCATGAATTTTTTGCTTAACGGATGTATTTTTCTATCTAGCTAGTAATTTTGTAGTTAACTGAGTTAATTATGAGATTGATGGAAGTCAATGGATCCTACTTGTCAAAGTGATGCAGTTAATAATGAAGAAGAGTGCCATGGCTATGCTTCTGCAATCCATCGATGGAGAGTACATCCTCACTCTAACGGCTTCAAATAGTATACACACCTGCACTAGAATATCAATTAAATTAATAAATAAATGCATTATAAAAGGTTCATGAGAAGGCATGTCCCATACACAATCGGCCTTGGTGGTGGCCAGGCTCGAGCCCATTTTTTTGTCCTCTGGGTGTTTGTGAAAACAATATTTTAAAAACCAAGTCGTGGATAATAGGACAACGTTGTGTTTGGAAAGAGTTCAAATCAGGTTTAACAACAGTGACATTCGATCAATCGTGTCACATTAGTATGATATCATATATTAGTTAATTAATTAGTCATTTAATTTATAATTGATATGTTAAAAAAATAATATTTTCTCTTGTATATGAAATATTTGCATTGCAATTTCTTGAAAGGTAAAGAAGAACATTTATATAAATATCTTGTTTATCATAGAGGGTTTTCTAGAATTTTCAATGGACATGGCTCGGGCATCCCATTGGGTCACCCTTATTAAGATCCAATTTCTACCAACTGGATACTTCACCAGGTGAGCCCATTGTGAGCCCATCTAATCAAATTCATTTCAGCAAATCTTTTATTTATCTAATTTTGACCAATTCGATAGACATATCAGTCATTAGACTAGCCTTAGGAGCACTTTATAAAGAATTTGATAAGCCAATTGCCTCCTCGATGAGAATCCAATTTCATGACCGATGAGAATGGAGAAGCAGTTTGCCAAAGTTCAATTGAAGATGTCAACTCTAGTTTATGTAACGAATGACTCATATGACGAGGATCTCTTGTCGTACTGCTATAGATAATTTTGGGTTTTTTTGAATTTTTAGTTAGATAAAGTTTTGGTCTAGGATTTTAAGTTGAAGAAAGGTCTCGATGATAGAAATCCAAAAGATTTTCTGTCAAATCTCTTGATCACTCTCAAGAAAAATAAAATAATTTCAGCGGAATAATTTGATCAAATCAAATTCACAGGAGAAATTAGACATTCTCAACAATTAATCGAGCGAGAGCTTGGGAGCTCGAATGCAAATTTCTAAAGCATTTAATTAATTAAATTAAATACAATAGAATTTTAAAACATGCTTCAACTCTAATCAAACTAAATTCGAAAACCTTCTAATCAATTAATTTGGATCGTTAGCTGATCAAGAGCTGATCGGTTCTAGGATCATTCATGACATTAAAAATCGTATTTTCTTCTTGTGTTCTAATGAAGATCTTATTGTAACGCCTCGCCCTTTCTCACTATGCTTAGCCGAAAGTCAGAGTCTATATATATATATATTTTTTTGAAATAAAGGGTGACAAAGGGCGCGGGACTTCACGACGAGAGTTAAGTCCCAGCTTCTAAAACCCGGCCCTTAACTGGCCAACCCTACGTGTGTGTGGAACTAAGTCCACGAGAACGGTTCACACGTTGAAAGTAAGCTTGCGGAATATAAACTTAATGTGGAATTATAATAGAGTCTATCCTACCAATTTTTAGATAGCAAGGATTACATCACTTAAATTAAAATACCTCAAAATTAGAATGTCCAAAATAAAGTCCAAACCATAACAAGTAATCTAAATTATTACAGTCCAACTAGCTAAGTTACTCAAATTACATTCCCAAAATAAACTTAAGTAAATAAACTAGCTCGCTCCACCAAGCTCCTATTCTTGGCTCTGGTCGCGTCCTTCATTTCCTCCATTTCCTGCATCATCATCTAAGGTGGAAGTAGGGCGTTAGACAACGCGCCCAGTAGGTACTCCGAGTAGGGTCAACACATGGATTAGTGATAGCAAAACACATAGATATAAGTATATTAAAATCATGCAAGTAAATGCCATGCCATGGGTGTCATATGTCATGAGTCCCACCCATCATCCATATCATCATTATACAATGTCCCTCTTCCATCATACATAATGTCCCCCTTGATGGAAAACCCTCATCAAGGTATTACAATCTCATAGTACCCCTCTTGATGGATGAAGCACATCAAGGTATCCCCATGTGTGTTTATTGGTCGCCCCGACGGAGCATGGACTCCGGTTTCATTTCATCCCTCCCATGCCATGCATGAGATGTAAGTGCAATATGCCATATAATAATACAAATCATGGCATTAAAACCCATCTTAAAACATGTCATTTGGTTACCAAAATAAATTAAGTAAAACATTCATATACACATAATCCATGGCTTATAATGAGGTAGGAATCCTACCAAATACCAACTAGTGTTCCTTTGCGTTTCCGTCCAAGAATTCGGTCACCAATCGCGCACCGCTTGCGAGGTCCCGTTACCTTATTACACATCAACAAATTAAACCCACGTTTTAACCATGCCTAAGTCCATTACTCATACCTTAGTGGGGTTCGGCCATACACCATGGCCGAACCTCACCCACTTGATTTCGGGTCCCATTTTAATCCTTAGATTATTTTAGTCATATGAGTCTAAACCAGCCACCCTTTGCTTCATTAACCAATACATAAGGTCATCATAAAAGTCCCTAAGTCCATAACCATCCTCAATGGGATTCGGCCATACACCATGGCCGAACCCATGGTTCTTCATTTTTGGCCATAATTACATTTTTGCCACTCCTTCTTCCCATGGTTAATCACCTCTCATTTATGCATGTCCATACCTCTAACTGATCCATAAACATGGATCCATCAATGCCTCATTAATCATGATACAAAAATTATATACATCATACATTTTCTCAACCTAAATCCCATTCATTTAAACACATGCATAGACCTAACTTAGCCCATAAATGACTCCTAAAATGGGTCATGGTGTATGGCCGAACCTATGATGTCTTTTCCTCATTTTTTCTTGGATCTTTCACAACATTTAGATCCACAACAAAGTCCCTCCATGAGGGGATTCCATCATACATTTAGGTCATCATTTTTTTTATCATCATTAAGTACATTTTGAGTCCATTGAAGCCACCAACATTCCCTCATCATTTTCCATCTTTTTCATCCATTAAAGTCACTAATACACCTCCATAGGGTTCGGCCATACACTATGGCCGAACCCATGGTTCATGGTTCATCTTTATTTGTAACATTTAAGACCACAAATACTCATTAACCTTTCTCCATGGATTCCCTCACTTAACCCCTTTAAAATTTACTATCATTTAACCATTCAAAACCCTAAAAATCATTAACCATCATTCCATGGTTTCCATCCTTTAAACCCTTAAGAATTACTTCATTTCCTTCCATGGGGTTCGGCCATACAACATGGCCGAACCCTATGGTTTATTATTTCTTCAAAAATCATACTTCCATGACTTGTTACTTGATGCTTCTCATACAAGAAACCTTAGGGTTTGGCCATGCAAGGGTCAAACCATACATCTTGATCCTTCATCATATTTTTGACATGCATGAGGTCCTTTCCACATCTTCATAACAGTTAGGGTTTGGCCCTGCAATGGCCAAACCATGACCCTTGAACCCTTTTTGTCGTGCATGCACACATAACCTATATACATACATAGTGTCCTTATTTGTTCCATTATTCATAGCCTACATTACCCATTAGGGTTTGTCCATTTCTCATCCCCTTTCTTAGATGGATTTTAGATACATTTCCCATAAGATTTTGGCCACCAATTCAATCCAAGAAAAATGGACTCCATGGTCTCCTTTTAACTTTTTTGAAAATAAACTCTTGTTGAGGACTATTTACCAATCCCGCGGCTCCTCCGGTTTCCTTTTTGCTCCTCTTTGATCCTTAGCCTTCCTTCTTCCTCTTCTCTTTGATCTTCGGCCAATATATAAGCTTAATCAAGATGAGATCACCAAGGGTTGGTTCGGCCAAGATGGAGGTAGGTTTGAGAGAGGGAGAGGAAGAAAGAATGGAAAATATCCTTAGTCTTGGGTCTTGGGAGTGGTTGGCCAAGCTTGGAATCTCCACTTTTCTTCTAAGTCCTTTTCTTTGTCTTTCTCCTTGTACAAGGGTCGGCCAAGAGAGGGAGGGAGAGAGGGAGAGAGAGAGAGAGATGGAAAATGAGATGGAAACCCTAGATTTTTCCATCTTGTTTTGGGTTGCTTGGGCTAGACTCCATCACCTCCCCTTTGCCCAATCATAGTCCTTGCATGCCCTTAATCTTAGGCCTCTTGTCTAGCATACCACCCACGTACACGGTTTTGGACTTGGTGGTTTGGTGGTTTGGGTGAGGTGGAACCACCACCTCACAATGGGCCAATGCATGCCCTAGCATGCCCCCATCTTATGGATCTTTGTCTAGACATGGAGGATGCATGCCCTCCACATGGCACTCCAAACCCCTCCATGGCCAACGGTTTTGCATGGTTTGGATGAGGTGGCACCCCCACCTCTTTTTTGGCCAAGGCATGCTCTCCACCTAGGCTTTTGGTCTTGCCAAGGGGGAAGCATGCCCTCCATGTGGCACTCCAAATCAGCCAGTGATTTTGGTGGGTCTTAGCTTGGTGGTTTCTATGAGATGAAACCACCCATTTGACTCACCCATTTCCTAGGTGACTCACCCCCATTAAACTCACCCCATTTATTTAATTAATTTGATTTTTAACTTAGGTCATTTAATTTCATAATTTAATTCCATTTATTTCCCTTTAATTTCTCCATGAATCCACCCATGGTTGACCAAGTCAACCATGGTGGCCGGCCCCACTAATGTCTTAGCCCACCTGCCACCTCACTTGATGAGGTGGAGGTGGGTCCCACTTGATCATGCTACCTTGGTTTATTCAAGATTAACTTAGGTGATTTAAATTAATTAATTCAACTCAACTTACTTTGATCCCCCTTAATTCACCTTGAAAACCCATGGTTGACCAAGTCAACCATAGTGGTTGGCCCCACCTATGTCTTGGTCCACACGCCACCTCACTTGATGAGGTGGAGTTGGGCTCCACTAGACCATAACACTTGGATAATTTCAATTTAATTTAGGTGATTTTAATCACTTCAATCCATTCCATCTACTTGGATCACCATTGAGCCCATGGCCCAATTAAATCCACTTCCTACCCATTTACCTTAATGCTCAAACCATCTTGACCCATTGGGTCCCAAAAAGGTATTTGACCCAATTGACCATCCTTGACCCAATTAACCATCATTGACCCAATTAATTGGAAATAATTCAATCCATGGTCCATTGGACCATACTTGGGCCATTGCCCAAATTTTGATCCATTTAACATCCATTCCGTCAAAATTCTTAATTTCAACCATTAAAATAAGTAATAGCCAACATATGTATTGATTTAAAAATTTGGGCTATTACACTTATAAACCTCAGTGATTCTTTCTCGGCTGCGCGAGACATGCCGCCTCCAACTCCTGCTCGTCCGAAGCCTCCCGACCCTCCTCACGATGTGATCCTTGACCACGGTTATCTTCTCATTGTGGATTTTGATACCCCTGATGGTACCTTCCTGGGCGCACTATTTGAGAGTAGAAATTCCAACCTGGCTGGTGTCACTTGCCTCCCTCCTATTGGCCATATTTCGACATCAACAATCTTGAGCTTTGTTCAGAAAATCCTGCTATCTCTCCACAACCTGGGGCACTCTTTCAGCTGTCTGTATCTTCGCGAGGAATTGGTTTCGCTGATCAGCAATTTGGAAGTTCAAAACTGGGTCACTCATGGCCATGTTTGTGCTATCAGGGCTATCTTGAAACTCTTTGATCTTGATAGCCCAAAGATGGTTTGTTTTTGTGATATTTTGTTTAACCACCTAATGAATCGTGTAAATGCTGGGGACCACGAAATTTTTTCTGAAGTCTTAATATAATTGGTGGGATCCCCTTGGTCCTCTGTTTTTTTGTCTTGGCCTCTGCGGGCCTTATTTTTTGGCCTCTTTTTGTTTGGCCACATTTGCCTGGCCCGAGCTGTGGTATTTGTTCATTTCTTTGTACATATCTCTGGACTTTCTATTTGAATGAATTCTTACCCATTATTAAAAAAAAAAAAAATTTGGATGGTGGATTTAAAATTTATCCTCTTCTTATCCTCCTACGGTTCTGTTTTTCCTCTACTGGTCTTCTTCCTAATCGGCCTTTTATACTTTATTTTTCTTTTCTTTCTTTATTTTCTATTTTTCCTCTCTTTATTCTGGGATTCTTTCTCCATTTCTTCTGTATTTTCTGTCTTCTTTCTTTACTTTCATTCTTTGCATGATTTCTTTCATTTCTTCCATTCTCTCATCGTTGGACTGTGGGTACAGCGCCGTTCTTCATTTCTTCTTATTTTTTTGTTTCTTCTTTCCCCTTCTACCATTTTTTTCTACCATATTGTAGCTGGCGTCCCCAGTTCTTTCCTTCTTTTTTTATCTCCTCTCATCTCTCCCCTCGGCCACCTAGTTTCCCGATCTCTCACCGATTATGTCAGTAGAATCGATCATGGTAGCGGCCCTGCTGCCTTCCTTCCACTCTGGTCAATCCCAGCAACTGGATTTCCGCCTCTTCGACACTATTTCGGGTTGGCTTTCTTGCTTGAACGGCTAAGCATACACCGTGTGGGACCCACACGTGTGTGAATGTCACTTCATGTGGGGTCCATGAGATGTGAGGTCATTACAGAAGTGGGTGCTTGAAGGTAGGGGCCTGCAACAATGGTACTCAAAGTGGGCCCTCTCTTTCCACCGGTCTGACCTCTGATTCTTAGATTCGAGGGACTAATTCTCCAATTTTGATGAATCGGAACTCGATCGGGTCTCGAACGAGTTTGATGGATCTAATGATGGATCTAATGATTGCATGAAGTAGACTGAATGAGGTAGAACACCCAACTCAATCGCTTAGCGGAAGTTCTCACATAAATAGAATACCTGATTGTGGAAGTTAAGAACCAATACGGGTTTAACCCAACTCGCAAAACTTAAAATGGTAAATCCAACTCAAATAACCTTAAAATCATTTGAAAGTAAGGATTTTGGGGTTGCGATTAAACCCATTTAAATTGGTCACAGATCAGTTTTAAAACCTTAAATAAAATTAGTTCAAAATAGATTTTGGGGTTGGGATTAAACCCCTTTAAATTGGTCACTGACTGACGCCAAACCAACATAAATAAGTTTCAGAAGCCAAAAAACCAGTCAGCCAACGTCTGGGATCAAGAATTGTTCCCAACAGTTTATGGGATCAAGAATTGGACCATTTCTAGTTAATTAAATCCTATAGAAATTTCGGCTAGAATTAACGACTATAATCAATTTAGAAATTTGATTCAATTAATCCAGAAAATTAAAAGAGTTAGGATTACTTGGGTTGGAGATTAATCACTAATCACCAATCACCCTCCACGGTCTAACTCTTCAAGACTCAAATCATGTATTGCAAAACTCGGCAGTGTGAATGGGTCTTCCGTAAAACAAATTTGCTTAGGAGAAGAAATTCATTTGTTGATCTCATTCTCTGCCTCATTCGGTGGCAAATGTATATATGGTAAAAAAAAAGCCCGATTAGACTTCATCTTGGCCCATTACTAAATAAGAAGGGATCCTTTAGAACCGATTCTAAAATCTTTGGGACATGATAATTCAAAAAAACAAGATTCTGTTGATTCACGTTTGGGCCCTATTGAGTTGTTGGCGCAGCCAAAATTAGACAATTACTAAATAAGAAGGGATCCTTTAGAACCGATTCTAAAATCTTTGGGACATGCTAATTCAAAAAAAAACAAGATTCGCCCATGTTGATTCACGTTTGGGCCCTAGTTGAGTTGCTGGGCCTCACGAGCTGGGCTAGATCTTGGGCTGTTGGGGCAGCCAAAATTAGACTTGATCTTGGCCCAATGTGGAATGAATTGGACCAAACTGCCATCCAAGATGGGTTGGCTTGATGTGAGTTGTGCTTTGGCCCAGACCAAATCTTCCAACACTGAATCATTTGCATGAGCGTTTCATTAGAAGAGTTAAACAAAATGTAGATGCGACTTCAAATAATAATGGAAGAAATCCCGAGTGGATGCCACCAAAGCCCAATGTACTTGAAAAAATCTTTGTTTAAATACGATTCCTAAAAAATAACCTTAATTTAGACAACGGAAGCTATGTTTTCAAAAAAAAAAATCAGAAATTCAATTCATTGTTCAACCCAAATTGAGGTCAAATTTTGTAAGGATACAAATATTCGTAGGTATATGGATGTGAAGAGGGGATTTGATTAGGGTTATATTGGGTCCATTTGCTTGGGGACCAGTACCAGAGCCGCCTTCTCCAAGTTCATTACACTCATTAAAGTTGTTTGTGGCTTCTTTGAGTTCGTCATAACTGAAAACATATGTTGGCAAGTTGGAGTTGTCGTTTGATGGATCTGAAGATCTAGTTCAAAGGATGAATTCTGAAGTAGAGGAAGTCTGTGTCTTACGGTACCAAAGGAAGGCAGTTATACATATTACACAGATCAGAAATCCCCCAAAAACACCTGAAAGACAATAGAAAGGACTTGAAAATTCTAGTTTCTCATAGAATCTACATTGTGTTTGATGCCTACAATTTTTCACCATTTAGGACTTCTTTATCTACTAATGTAACACAGAAATTTTAGGAGTTCAACCATCCAACAATTATTGGTAAAAGGATAAAAAGAATTTAAAGAATAAGATATAGCTTTAAGAGGTATGATACCAACTGCAGTCGCTATCGTCCTCATAGAAATTTTGTTGCTTCCTACAAAATCATACCACATAGAAGGCTAGATAAACACAAAATATAATATAAATTAATATAACACAGTCTTAGAAGAAATGAGGAAAGATAGAATAATTAACATAACAAACGAGCCGTTAGTCTGATCCTTTTGTCATGGTTGTATGCACTTGTGAACATCATTTAAATATTAGACTTGGTGTTTGGGTTAAAGACAGTTGTCTTGAAAATATTATCTGGTGAATTACACATATACTGTGATTCTCAGTTGTTTCAATCCATAGAAATTTAATGGAGTTGAGATCTGGGCTTTGAAATTTAATGTTAATAAAATCATGTGTGCACAAAACTTCATCTCTAGGACTGCAAGTCATTTGGGAATTTGTTATTCTGCAAGTCTAAACGTGCTGACATGCAATATGTATGTGAGATCTAGCTCTTAATCAAGTGGGCCAAACAGAACATCCATGCTGTACAATCTGCCTTGGAAATTAATAGTGATTACAAGAGAAATAATTTAGCTCAGTATAGATGCTGCTTATCGGAGGATTTGGAGGGACATTTTTGTGGATATTGCTTATCTCCTCAATTACATATTGGTTTATCACCAGCAATTGGGTTGTAGTTGCAATTGCCGCCGGAATAAGCACAAATATCACACTTGCCATAATCGACGACCCATGACAAATTGAATCCTTCCTTCACTACATCATCAAAATATGATGAATTATCTTTTGAGGCGGTCTGCAACTGAATTGAGAAGTTTAAACACAAAAACCAAGCAATTTCTGACAAGTAGTAGGCAAGTTCTATATCATTTTGCAAACAAGAAAATGGATGAAGGTTAGAGTCTGTAATTGCGGACGGACAATCATAATACATAGTGAGGTTAACGTTGTTGTCTCCATAAGTGAAAATTGAGGATTCTAGCTCCGAATTTTCCGATGGATGAGGACAATTGGTGCCAATAATACCACTCTCAACAATGATAAGCGTCTCACTTGAATAGTCAATTGTCCTGACCTAGTATTCCTTTGATGATATGTTTATCATCGGATAACCACCACAGCTGAAATAGAGTTCGAGCCCACGAACTCTGCATTTTGTCGGGAGGCCTCCAACCGAAAATGGATATGAGATGTTATTAAGGTCTCCACAGTTGAATTCTGTCGGAGCGCATAGCGGGTCTTATCCCTTGTCTCCTTGGGACAAGGAAGCTACCACCAGGATGGTGAAAAGGAAGAGGTAGTGTGGATGCACTCGGAGAGATTCTAATGCAGCGTATAGCAGGATCGATGAAATTAACTGGGTCGAACTGCTTGAGGATGACAGTTAGGGAACATAACGGTAGCAGGTTAAGTGTTGGTGGGTTGTGGGGAACAGGATGTATAGGCCTTAGTGGAGCTTAGAATGAGACGAGGTAATGGAGCCTGGGTTTGGATGTGAAGACTGGTCGATCGCTGGGTTTGCTGGATAGTTGATGTTGGTGCTCTCGAATGAATCTGGCCTCTATCCAACTTCATTATGATTTTTTTCCCTGGTTCTGTGAGATTGTAATGATTCAAATTGAATCAAAATGAGAAAGTAACTGTTTTTTAAGGACATCTTAATTTGTTGTATGAAACTCTTGTTTTATCCATCCTGATAGCTTGATTGGGAGTTTTAAAAACTTTGGCGAACGCACAAACTCTCACAACCCATGCACTTAAGGATATGAAAGCAATCAGTGAGATTTTATATATGACCTTCAAAGTCTGATTATTCTCAACTCTCATGGCCTTAGTCTCATTGTTGACTTAAACTTTCAACACTACTCTGATCATCACCGTTATTAGCCATTTTCCTATATATTTGACGTTGTTTTTTGAGTCATATGTTTTAAAAAACTACTATGGTCAAGAATAAAATTTTATTAGAAAAGAAATCTATATAGACAATAGACCTATATGATGGAAACAGGGCCAGTAGCTTGAGGGCCAGTAGCTTGAGAAAAGAACCACTGAATCCGACAAAAAGAAACAACTGATTCAGAGGATGCATCAGTAAAAGATTTCTCTCTTTTGTAAAGGGTGCCTTGAAAATTAGGCCATCATTATTTTCTCTTATTATAATATTAAAAATAAGGATCATTTTTTAAATCACAATATAGAATTTTTTTCAGATTTTAGATAATTCATTACATGATAGAAAATTTTCATATTTTAGATAGTTCATTCGAAATTTCCCTTCATAAAGTGTTCCTAGATGTTGGCCCACTCTCAAGAAATCCCTATCCAATCAGGGATGGATGTCCAACTGTGTATTTTCCAACCACAATGTTGGCCCACTTTATCTCATTTTTCGCTTAATTTGATGTTTTCATGTATTACAAAAAGAACAATCTGGTAACGGGGAACACAACATGAATACAGATTTTCCTTCTGCTTTCTTCTGTCTTCTCCCTCTTCTCTTTCACGTCTCTATTCTCCCTCTCATACTCTTTTTTTTCTTTGCAAAACTATTGGTGCCAGATTTCTTGGTGCTGCCCAGATCGTCACTCCCTGCTGTCTCGCCTTCAACAGGACGCAGCCATGGATGTAGAATCTAGAAACTAGCCATATGAAATTATGAATAATGGAAGAATGGAAGAAATTAGGGGTTTATCTGTTTTCCCCAAATCAGGTCCAAGTCTAGGAAGCAGGAAGCCAGTAACCAGCCAACCAAGGACGGGGAGTTGGGGTTTTTCTTTTTCTTTTATTTGGTGGCAATGTGAGCAAGAAAAGCAGCGAGATAGTGCAGTGAGACAGTGCAATGAGAGAGTTGAGACAGAGAGCAGCGAGAGAAAGAAGGTGGAGAGTGCAAAGAGAGTTGAGAGACTGAGAGCAGTGAGGGAAAGAAGGTGGAGAGTGCAGAGAGAGTTGAGAGAGAGAGAGAGCGGAGCTAGAGAGGTCTGTGTACACTTCTTAGGTTCCAATGACCCGTATTTAAAAAGGCTAGCTATCCTCATACGGGTATTATGTGTATATAGACACGGGTTTTACAGTATGCCGAATTTGCCCTCTACCTCCGTACCGAAGAAAAAAGAATGCATGAACAGTGCAATTCGACTCTTCAAAATTCATAAACAGGCAATTTGGCTCTCCAAAAATTACAAGTCGGCTCGCCAAAATTCATGAACAGTGCAATTCGGCTCTCCGAAATTTCAAATCAGCTCGCCAAAATTCATGAACAGTGCAATTCGACTGTGTAATTCGGCTCGCTGAAATTCATGAACAGTGCAATTCGGCTATTTGAAATTTCAAATCGGCTCGCCGAAATTCATGAACAGTGCAATTCGACTCTCTGAAATTTCAAGTCGGCTCTCTGAAATTCATGAACAGTGCAATTCTTGTAATTAGGTTATCCGAAATTTCAAATCGGCTCGCCGAAATTCATGAACAGTGCAATTCGACTCTCCAAAATTTCAAATCGGCTCGCCGAAATTCACATGAACAGTAAAAATCAGCCCATTGAAATTTTGGACATTCCTGTAATCGGCTCACCGAGGGCTATTAAGGGATCCGGTTGGTGATCCAATTTTGGACATTCCTGTATTTGGCTCGCCGAGGGCCATTAAAGGATCCGGTTGGTGATCCGATTTTGGACATGCCTGTATTCGGCTCGCCGAGGGGCATTAAAGGATCCAGTTGGTGATCCGATTTTAGACATGTTGTGAAAATTTTAAATTTATAATTACTCGCAAGCGCACGAACCAATAGATAGTATAGCGATTAAGTGCGGAGTCGAACCCATCGGAACTTAGGAAAATATATCCGTTAAGATACACCATTGAATTACGTTTTTTAAGAACTTTAAGAAATATGGAGATAAATCTTAAATATGGAATTAATTCTCTGATCTATGAAGTTTAATTTTAATTTAGAATTATTCTAGACTTAAATATAGAATCTAACAATTTAACTAATTTTAATTAAGATGGTGGATTTAATCTAAACCTATAAACAATCTTAATCTAACGTAGAAAACAAAATTAAGATGCAATTACTTAATTACCAACCTAGTTCTCCAATTTGATGAGTTTTTGAATTTTAAAAACAAAAAATAAAATTAAAGACACCTAAATTACCTCTGTATATATTTACGGTGGAACTGGATCAAAGAATTATGGAGGCTTTATTTTCCATATCTTAAAAATAATATCAAGGCCTAGAACACAGAGCTCACATTTATTATTTATCATGCACTCAAATTCTTCATCTATTAAAATCCTCATTATGAAGTTTATGTAATCAATTAAAATAAGAAAATTCAAGTCCGACCTTAAGCCAAATAAAATTTCAACTTGCAATTTCGAATCTAAAAGTTTTTCTGCTCTTAAAAAGAGTCTTAGACTGAAAAAATCAAGTTCTATTCAATCTAAAATATTTTTCTGCCTTCATTGAACAACTTATAATAATCTCTCATATAAATCTATAAAAATAAATAAGTGGAAAACCATATTTCTAAGGGTTTTTCTTCCTTTCAATTATTAATAAAAATTGGAATTAAGAATTACAATGCATTGGAATTTTGGATTTAAATAAAAAAAAAAAACAAAACAAGAAGATTCATAGACTTTTTTAATTTATAACTGAAATTAATCACATTGACATTGAATTGAAGAAATTAAAGACAAAGAAATTATACTATTATTAGTGGAACTAAATTATAAGACATGAATTAAAATAAATGAAACTAATTACAAAAGAATAAATAAAAGAAAATAAAAGAAAAACACTAACAAAAAACAAACTCCAAAAATTCTTCAATGCTCTAAATCCTCTAAAAATCAATGTTCAGGTTCGAATTTTTGTGTAGCTGAAAGCCTCTTTATACAGTGTTTGGAGAAGGTAAATTAGGCAACCATGGGACCACTCCCAATTCTCAGCCGATTCTAAGTTGTAAACGGCAACTTCTATTTCTTTTCCACTTGCTTCTCTCGATGTCGAGCCAACATATCTTTCCGGACACAGCAGCCCATCGTCCTTCTCCCTGCTTTATTCGGCTAAATCAGCCACGGTGTGATCTTTCTTTCTCTCTAGCATGTGACAGCAAACCATGGCAACTTCTATTTTTTTCTTCTTTCTAATCTCTTTCTTTCTTTTATCTGCTCTTCTATTTTCAGATTTGGCCAGAATATAAAAACACAGATTCTTCCTGCTATGGCTGGAACAGTCACCGTCCCTGCTTTTCTCTATCTACAAGATTTTCTTTTACTTCTCTGTATTCAGCAAATCCTCTTCTCTTTCATTCTCCTTGCCGCTACACTCTGCTACAACTTCCTTTTGCTTTCTTATTAATTCTGCTGGACTCGTATAACTGTGCCATGTACCGCCTCAATCTCTAAGATTTTTGTTTCTTTTTCAAGCTGTAGAGATTTTACATTTTGTCAAATCCTGAAAATGATGGATTGCCTTCTCTATAGTGCTGGCCCAAGTTCAAATGCTTTCACTTGTGACAAAGCTTGTTCCATCTCCAACTCCAGTTCTCACATTCTATACTCTAGTATTTTCACATTGAACAGTAACGATCTCATCAACCATGGTTCTACAATTATGTTGCATCTCAACATCCTTTGCAATTGTCTTTGTAAGGGAGAATCATCTGTTTTTGACAAAGAACATTTGCAAGGTCAAAGTGAAACCTATCTGCATCATACTCTCATATTGTTTCATTTTCATTTTCAATCAAATCCTTTTCAAACTTGGACTCTGTCAGTCGGCCCACTTGTGTTAGCTCCTCTAAATCAAGCATTCCAGATCAGCTTCGGATTTTAAAAATAATTCAACCTTAAACAAAAATAACACAATAATCAGATGAAATTAATTAATATAATATATAACAAATATAATTTTAGAATATATAATATATTACAACAATAATAGAAAATAAACAAAATTTAAGAACTAACTAATCCAATATTATATTAAAGGGTAAAATTATCATTTTCCAGTGCTTATCAAGACATTCCTGTATTGGGAGAATTCGGCTCTCCGTGGGCCATTAAGGGATCCAGTTGGTGATCCGATTTTGGACATTCATGTATTCGGGGAATTCGGCTCGCCGTGGCCTATTAAGGGATCCAGTTGGTGATCTGATTCTCGACATTCATATCTTCTTTCCTGTACGGCAAGTGAAGGGTAAAATGAAGATCCATTAAAATCCGTGTCTCTATACACAAAATGTCCGTGGGAGGATCGCTCTCCATCTCACATATGCTCTGTGATTTTCATTTTGGTGCATATTGAAATATCAGATTTCCACATCCTAACATACATTTGGTGGATATTTTAAATATATTGGTGAATATTTTAGTATATATGATTTCTACATCATGCATAAATTACTTATATGTAAATAAGGCTTCTCCCGTACGCCATGAGTTTGTTCTTTATTTCATTTTTTTCATGCATTTGTTGAGGTTAAGAGTCAATTGGACGACTTCTTTTGACATTCAACTAAATGTAAATAAAAAAATTCCTATATATAATAGATATATTTAATATTTTCAAATATGCATCTTGAAAAACTTAATAAATGTTGGCTAATATAGCAAATATCTACCATTATATTTTTTTAAAGTCAGACCGAGTCTAAGCATGGCTTTTTTTTATCTATAGGATGGGAATATTGACTTTAAAAGTTGTCACACTGTACCCTTTCAACACCTCAACGGGACGTGATGTGACTGCACAATATAAAATAATTGTCCATCTATAAAGGTCTTACATCATAAATTCGTGGTTAAATTTTTTTTTTTCTCAAATAAATAACATGAACAATTACGAGCCAATGAATTCTTCATGCCATATTCTAATAAGTTATATAAAATTTCTAAGCATCATTCCACATAATTTAGAATGATTAAAATATTCTATCACATGAACGTTTCTAAACTCACAAGTTTGCTCACATTCTCAAACTAACAAATAACATAAAGTCCTCAAATTTACTCCACATTTGAATTTATTATTCAAGCTTCAATAAACTGAATAAATAAACAAAAATTTCCTCAAAGGGTCTCCAACCAACACATAAATCAAATATAAAATCTAAGTAAGTGTTCAATCTTTTAATAAACTATGAAATTCTAATTTTTCTCCAAACAACACCTTGTCCTCTAAACCTAGTTTTGATCCTCATCAATACCCAAGTCCAAAGAATTCCTTGCAATGTAAGGGGTGAGCTCCATGTCCAATGAAAAAAATAATAACTCATACATATATTTCAAAAATTCACTAAGCATGCCTCATCAAACATAGGTTCATTATGTATAACAGTATATCACATATCATATTCTCAAAGAACATAAACAACGTAACATATTCTCAAACCATATATATTCTCAATCCCCGTGAATAATGCTCAATGCTTATGGAAATGCCATGATACTCAACACCACCCACACCACTCTCAACCAACTAAAGATTGTAATATCCCTTTTTTTTTATAGACTTACTGAACACCTAAAGGCTCAGTTCTGATACAAGATTTTGCCCATCACTTATTGAAAACTATACGAAAGATCTCTTTTTATATAATCATAAAAGGTGGGTGGTAATAATAAACAAAAGAAAACTATACTTACTTGCTTGGCTGAAACGATGATGGAGGCTGGGGCGATAAGAGAAGGCTTCACGTGAGAGGGAGATAGTTTGTTGTTTTGAAGACGATGAAGGAGAGAAAGGAATGAGAAACGATGGTGAAAGATTGGATTTCCTTTATGCGGCTCTTATGTACACGTGCATGGGTTTTTAAAGGAAGGTGGATAAGTCGGCAAGATTTTAGAGGGATTTTGAGAGAAATTCGAGAGTAGTGATTTAGATAGTTTCGACCATGGTATTTCAAGGCAAGGGTAGGATTTAAATTTTCGAAAACTACAAACATAACTTAGAGGAAACGTGTAATGAATTCTTTAATTGGATAATTTATTTTAATTTTAATAGGAACTTCTAATTTGATGATTCAGTTTTCTATTGATTTGAATTTTAATTTTCAAGGAGATAATCTTGTGAATTTTTAATTGAAGAGAAGGTTTGTACAATTGGGGCGTATTGTTCAATTCCTAAATTTAAAGTATGTTTTCCAATTTTAATAAAATTAAATAACACACTAGCATAAACAATATTAATTTCTAAACTGGTTCTACCCACTACTATTAACCCGTTACTTTGGATAGGGTCACTACAAAAGCCCAGAAGGCATGGCCCATAAACAATCGGTCTTGGTGGTGGCCAGGCTCGAGCCCATCCTTTCGTCCTCTGGGTGTCGGTGAAAACAATATTTTAAAAACCAAGTCGTGGATGAGAGGACAAGGTTGTGTTTGGAAAGAGTTCAAATCAGGTTTAACAACGGCCACATTCGATCAACCGTATGACATCAGTATGATATCATATATTAGTTAATTAATTAATCATTTAATTTATCATTGATATGTTAAGAATATAATATTATGCAAATAACTATAAAATGTATAATGTCAAATACAAAATACAAAAATATAAAAGTTAATAATCGAATTTTCATAAAAATGTCTAAGTAAAAGAATAGTTTAACAGCCTAACTTACTAAGATACAAATCTTTTGGGAGCTATTACGGGTCGATTGTTCCAACTCTTTCAGATCATGAGTCGTTAACAATTTTTGAAGATTTGAATTTCCAAAAGATTTTAAAAATAATTGAACTGTACCAGTAAAAGTTAGGGTTGATATGGAATTAAATTACTGAGAGGTGTGTGTTTCTAAAACACGGAGTGAAACAAGTGATGTCCAATTTCTATCCATGTAAGATTAATTCTAGTGAAAATTTGGAATAAAAAAATGAAACGAATATTTTCTCTTGTATATGAAATATTTGAATTGCAATTTCTTGAAAGGTAAAGAAGAACATTTATATAAATATCTTGTTTATCAAAGAGGGTTTTCTAGAATTTTCAATGACATGGCCCGGGCATCCCATTGGGTCACCCTTATTAAGATCCAATTTCTACCAATTGAATACTTCACCGGGTGAGTTCATTGTGAGCCCATCTAATCAAATTCATTTCAGCAAACCCCTTTAATTTATCTAATTTTGACCAATTCGATAGACATATCAGTCATTAGACTAGCCTCAGGAGCTTTTGATAAAGAATTTGATAAAACAATTGGCTCCTATGATGAGAATCCAATTTCATGACCGATGAGGAGAAGCAGTTTGCCAAAGTTCAATTGAAGATGTCAACTCTAGTTTATGTAATGAATGACTCACATGACGAGGATCTCTCTGTAGATATGAGGATCTCTCTGTAGATATTTTTGAGTTGTTTTGAATTTTTAGTTGGATAAAGTATTGATCCAGGATTTTAAGTTGAATAAAGGTTTCGATCATAGAAATTCAAAAGATCTTCTGTCAAATCTCTTAATCACTTTCAAGAAAAATGAAAGATATCATTAATTTCAACGGGATAATATGATCAAATCAAATTCACAGAAGAAATTAGACATTCTCAACAATTAATCGAGCGAGGAATTAGGAGTTCGAATGCAAAATTTTAAAACATTTAATCAATTAAATTAAATACAATAGAATTTTAAAACATGCTTCAACTCTAATCAAACTAAATTCGAACTAAATTGGAAGAACTTCCTAATAAATTAATTTGGATTGTAGAACTAAAATTTATCCTCTTCTTATCCTCCTACCGTTCTGCTTTTCCTCTACTGCTGTTCTTCCTAATCGGCCTTTCATATTTTATTTTTCTTCTCTTCATTCTTTCTTTATTTTCTATTTTTCCTTTTCCCTTTCTCTTTATTCTGGGATTCTTTCTCCCTTTCTTCTCTATTTTCTTTCTTTACTGTCATTCTTTGCATGATTTCTTTCCTTTCTTCCATTCTCTCATCGTTGGACTCTGTCAGTAGAATTGATCATGCCAGCGGCCCTGCTGCCTTCCTTCCATTCTGGTCAATCCCAGCAATTGGATTTCCACCTCTTCAACACGATTTCGGGTTGGCTTTCTTACTTTTAAAGGCTGAGCATACACCGTGTGGGACCCACACGTGTGTGAGTGGCACTTCATGTGGGGTCCATGCGATGTGAGGTCATTACAGATGTGGGTGCTTGAAGGTAGGGGTCCGCAACAATGCTATTCAAAGTGGGCCCTCTCTTCCCACCATCGGTCTGACCTCCGATTCAAGGGACCAATTCTCCAATTTTGATGAATCGGAACTCGATCGGGTCTCGAACGAGTTTGATGGATCCAATGATTGCTGGAAGTAGACTGAGTCAGGAAGAACACCCAACTTAATCGCAGAAGTTCTCACATAACTCGAATATCTGATTGTGGAAGTTAAGAACCAATACGAGTTTAACACGACCTTGCAAAACTTAAATGGTAAAATCCAACTCAAATAACCTTAGAATTAGTTGAAAGTGAGGATTTTGGGGCTGGGTTTAAACCCCTTTAAATTGGTCACAGATCAGTTTTAAAACCTTAAATGAAATTAGTTCAAAACAAATTTTGGGGTGGGATTAAACCCCTTTAAATTGGTCACTGTCTGACGTCAAACCAACATAAATAAGTTTCAGAAGCAAAAAAACCAGTCAGCCAACGCATGGGTTCACATTGTTCCCAACAGTTTATGGGATCAAGAATTGGACCGTTCCTAGTTCATTAAATCATACAGAAATTTCGGCTAGAATTAACGACTTTAATCAACTTAGAAATTTGATTCAACTAATCCAGAAAATTAAGAGTTAGGATTACCTGGGTTGGGGATTAATTACTAATCACTAATCACCCTCCACGTTGTGACTCTTCAAGACTCAAATCATATATTAGAAAACTCGGTAGTATGAATGGGTCTTCCTTAAAACAAATCTGCTTAGGAGAATAATTTTTTTTATTGATCTCATTCTCTGCCTTATTCGGTGGCACATGTATATATGGTTAAAAAAAAACCGACCTTCATGTATGCTTTAAATTTGGAATTACACAAAGTTGGAAATCGAAAAGAAGACAATTACTAAATAAGAAGGGATCCTTTAGAACCGATTCTAAAATCTTCTGGGCATGCTAATTAAAAAAAAAAAAAAAAACAAGATTCGCCCATGTTGATTCATGTTTGGGCCCTAGTTAGTTGTTGGGCCTGACGAGCTGGGCTAGATCTTGGGCTGTTGGGGCAGCCAAAATTAGACTTCATCTTGGCCCATTGTGGAATGAATTGGACCAACTTGCCCATCCAAGATGGGTTGGCTTGATGTGAATTCTGCTTTGGCCCAAACCAAATCTTCCAACCCTGCATCATGTGCATGAACGTTTCATTTAGAAGAGTCAAACAAAATGTAGATGCGACTTCAGATAATAACCCAAATTGAGGTCAAATTATGTATGGATACAATCATTGGTAGGTATATGGGTGTGAAGAAGGGATATGATTAGGGCTATATTGGGTCCATTTGCTTGGGGATCCTCATTTGATGAATTTAAGGTTGGAACAAGACTTATTCATAGGCCTAAATCTAGCCTGAGTTGAGCTTGGCCCATACCTTATAGCGAAGAAATAAGTTTGGCCATACATAATAGCCTGACAAGCTAGGCTCAAGTTCATTTTAAGCCTATTTAGCTAAATTTGTAACCTTAGGCCACGGGTAAAAAATTCACTGATACCGAGATATCCGCTGATCTCAGCCGATATATCTCTCTCCTAAGTTTTTTGGGGCAAATATCGGCTGTTTAACTGGGTATGGGATGATATCGGAGAGATCTCAACCATATTTGTCAATATCTCGCCAGTACAGTCGATACCCACCGTAACAGCAGAGATTTGTAACCCTGGCTTAGGCTCATGGAATAAGTCCATGAAGCCTGTTGGGTTTCTTAGCCTATTTATCCATATGTGAGTGTGTTGTTCATCTGTAAATGATATAAACATACTAATGGCAATCATAATAAAGAGGCAATGCAAAAATTTTCACTCCTCAATTTTTTTTTAGTTATTTTATAAAAATTCAAAAACATTTAACTCTAAAAAGGGCTCAAATTGGCACTGGAGCTTTAACCATTAAAGCTCTATGAGCTAGGGGTTGGCTTGCGCTTTTATAAAACTAATCCATGAATAACCCTAGAACTTACATGATCCTAGTTGTTTTTAGAGACACTTTTTAAGATAAAAGTTACAGCTATTCTCATGGATATTGTTAGGAAGTTTAACTTCATAGAATAATTTTAATATAGAATAATATTAATATAGCATCATAGACAAATTTTGGTTTCTTGCAGGGATAGTATTAGATGCATCAATAAAATTAAATGATAAATAATTTACATGTTTAAGATTCATTTAAAATGCTAAAAATGAAATTTGAAGTAGGTATATAGCAAATTCTCAAGCCTGAAAATATTTAAAATAAGTTGATGATATTGGGATTGGAAGAAGGGAAAAGATTGTTGAATAAGGAAAAGGCAAAGCTGGGCCACAGATGAAATAGGATAGGCCCTCTTTGAGCAACATGTATAAGCTTCCAACCTCATTTGTTTACATGGCAGAATCACCATATTTCACAATATGTGTTTTCTGTAGGGGTGAAACTTGGGCCTGGTTTTAATATGATCTGAGAAATCAATGAGCTTGGTTATGTATTTATAATTTTAGGGTTGGATCGGGTTGGAAAAAAAACCCTGTATGGAATTTGAGTCAGGCTGGATTTAGAAATTTAAAATTAATCCGATCAGATCCAAGTTTCAAAAAAATTTAAAAAGTTGCTGCTGATTTTTTTCCACAAATATGAGCTAAAAAAGGGTGGGGATGTTGGGCAGCAACTCGGGTTGGGTCATGTCAACAACTTGGAGTTGGGTCGTGTCAATAATTCGGGTCGGATTTTTGATATGGGGTTGTGTTGGGTTTATTAAAACCCTCTCAACCCACCTCATTTTGAGCTCTAGTTTTCTAAGTATAGACATTTTATTTCGATTTTTAATAATTAATTGTTAATAGATAATTTTCCAAATTCAATCTTTGATAAATAAATCATTTGAGGGTGGAGATGAAAAATCTATAGAAAATTTTAGTGTTAAATAGGATACAAAAGTATCCACGATATCCAAAGTCATTTGGTTTAAAAGTCAAAATATCATGTATTATGGTTAGCTCAAATTGGTCTCAAAAAGTGAGAGGTGTAAGGTTAGAACTCACGGACTAATTTTAGTGATGCCTTAAAGGATAGACGTACCACCCGTGGAATTTTAGTAGGACAGTTTCTGAAGTTTCCAACACAACATAAATCCAAAAAAAAAAATATCATGTATTAAAATGAGAAAAATAATTATAAACTATTTTTAATTTGATCTCATTGGTCCAGACAAAGATTCCTTCTCTTTTATCTTTGTACAGAGGTGGACGTAGCTTATGTTCCTCAAGATGAAACTTGATTCCCATAGTAATAAAGCTTATCCTATAAATAGAAATACCTCTGTGTAGGCTTGTAAACGGACCTAGGTCAGGCTCGGCCCGACAGGATCCAGCCCGCCCGATAATATAATTGACAGTCCACGATCCAGCCCAATAAAAGAAGGTCCAAGTAGTCTGGGATCTGGCCCAGCCCAATAAGCATTTCAGACCGTCTGCGGCCCAATAAAGGCCCATTTGTGTGTTTTCTACCCAATATGCTACAAGGTCAGAAATTATTATTTTTAATCTTAATATTTAGCAAATTGAGCCCAATAAATTAGATATTTTATTCTAACTCTAAATCAGAATTTGAAAATTTGAAATTAAGACTTATTTAATAGTTCTATTATGTTGAGAAATTTAATTAAGTTCTAAAAAAATTAAAATAATTCTTCAATTGCTCAATTTGAATTTTTGTTGAGTCAAATTAACTCTAACTAAAACAGTTGAAGTTTTTCAAGTTCTTAAACAGAATATTGGATGAAAGGCACATCGAATACCTCTTTAAAATGATTTTAATTGAAAAATAAGATATATTTAAACTTTTAAATTGATAATTTCTTTATTGAAAAAAAAAAAGAAGAAATTTTTAGTTCACATCATTTTCTTCAAATGAGGTCCGGATTGCTTTTAAATTGATCTTTAACTTCCATGAGACAGACATATATATATGATGATAATAATGGTACAATCCATTGAAATTAAACTCAAATAAAATGATTTCTGAATTGGAGCTCTCCTTCTCTATCTTCTTTTTCATTTCAATAGCTTTCTTGAAATCCTTTGCCGAAATTAAAAGACTCAAACATCTCACTCCCTCCACCATAAACCAAATTTATCCTCCTCTTGACCTACAATTCACATACAAAACAACCGACAAAGAAGCCCACATGAATTTTCATATTACTTCCTATAATACACAATTATCTACTTAATAAATAAGTGAATTCATTAAATCACATCAGAAAAAACACATTCACAACCCACATATCATAAGAAAACAAAACCCTTTAACTTACAACCAAAATATGAAACAAGGACCAATGGGCTGAAAACAAGCCATCCTTACAGATCAAACACACCTCACTGCAAATTAATGTGTGCTGACAATTTTTCACTCTCTAGTTGTAAGAGATGTTCGAGTGTGACCAAACCTACCCAAGCACAACGTTGATCATCAATGAATGACTAAAACAAACTTACAATCTGAATGAAAAAGAGCTCATTTCCTACTATAAATTCTCAAAAAGAAAAGAAAAGAAAAAACAAATCTTTCACATTCAAACCAGTCTCCCAATAAAAAGATCTTAATGAATAAAGGTGATAAAAATTCATGCAGAACAAATGATATGAGATGATAATTTAAGAGTGTAAAAAGATCTGAATGAAACTTTCAGAAATTGCAAACATGAATGCCATCAATGCTTGTCTAAATGCTTCACAATGAAACCGGAACATCGACTTCAACATATCTTATATTTCTCAAGCTACCATCTTTCACACCAATGAAAATGCCAAGAAAGATGGTATATCTCAAGCTGGAAAACTTATTCAACCAATTCTGAAGTTGCTGGCTGAGGATGTATCTGAAGCTGTACAGGTTAGTGCCTTTTATGATTTGGATATTACTTTAGGTTGTTAATTAGGCTAACTTTAAAAAAATCTTATGGCTCAAGTACTCAAATCAGATATCCCTAATCTTCTTCTGATACAAACAAACGTGAAAGACAATAGCTCAACCCAATCTTCCTGAATGGAGCCCATACATTTTCAAACTAAACAATAATTTTCCAAGTTTCCTTAAAGACCAAGGGGATAACAGCCCAATTTTATAGCAACCTAGGGTACAATTCAATGCACACCAAGGCTAACTCATGATACACCACAAATACTAGTTGATGGGAAAAATGGAAATGATGCAGAGTGAAATGTGCATGGCAACAAAACAGTATATGCAAAAGTAATCCTTCCTCCAAAGAAAATGTCATTAATAATAAAATCATTTGACACTCAAATCAATGTGAGAGAAATCCTCAAAACATAACAGAACCAGAATGAAGTCTCTGTGACAAATGAAGAAAATGTCCATGAAAACTGTGACTCTATCAAGAAATTCTAATAGAAGGACAAGAAGATAGAACTGTAGTAGAGATTTGTCACAAAGATGAGAATTAGAATCCAAGCCAATTTGCAATGGATGCTTTGATAGACGTCATCACTTTGTAAAATGGCATTGATTCCATTAACACCTAAAATGTGCCAAGGGTTGTCCATTATTGAACAACCACTTTACTACATGATCATCATCCTAATTTTCCTACAGTAAATTTTGCAGTTCAGCTACTGTAAGAAAAACAGGGAAAGAAGAGAGACCGGGTGAGACAGAAAATCAGTATAACCCAAACTCCAAAATCCCATATCGGTAAACTTATTTAGAAAACAATTAAGGAACTAAACCCGTTTGATTCAACCTGAAAATAAATAAATAAGAGAGGTGAGTAGAGTCTCGGTTGACCCAAAGAGAGAAGTCCAGAGAGTGTGTGTGTGTGTGTGTGACCGATAGAGAGAGATCCAGAGAGAGAGAGAGACCTAGATTTGCAGATCGACCAAACAAGGCCGGAATCAACAAGAGGGAATCGGCTGAAGTCTCGATCTGAGTGCAGAAGCTGCAGGCAATGGAAGTCTTGATCGGATTTCTAGAGAGGTGCGAGAGAGAGGAGAACGGAAAGAGGGATAAAAGAGAGATCCGGTGAAAGGGAGATCGAGAGAGCGGTGAACATGAGAGTGGGTCTCTGAGAGGAATCGCAAATGAGAACGGAAGAAACCCTGAAAATTTTCATTAAAATTCATTGGACTCGCGGACTGTCCGCAGACCGTCCGCTGCCCGCTCGAGTAGTTATCGGACTCTTCGGATATGTCCGCGAGTCCTTATCGGACTCCAAAGTCCGGCTCGTTGATAGACTTTAGGATTCGGGCCAGACCAGGGTCCGATTACAGGCCTACTTATAATTAATTCAAAAAATGACGTATAGTTTATTGAATTATACCTCTCTCTCCCTATAAATAGAAGGACAAAAATCCTACTGAGACATGTGTCTCAGTAGATAGTAAGTATATTTGAAAAAAAAAATGTTTTTTTTTCTCAAGTAATGAGATAATCATAAGACCAACAATTACCCAACTCAAATTTAGTAAAATGAAATGTGAAACAATAGACTATGAAACCAAGCCTACAACTAAAATCATCGATGATTAGTGCAACATCTTAAAAATAAGAAGAGGCAATAGCAACTGCTCTAGAGTCGGTGCAGTTGATTTGTACTAAATATAAAAATTCACCCTAAACACGACTAGAGCTTGAAGAAGCAAAATACGGTAGGAAACAAATAAACCAGTAGAGCTGTCGGGAGCAGTAATTTATTTTCATATTCAAAATCAGATATTTTTATAAAAAAAAATTATTATTCGTTAAAATGGAAATTTAGATATTTAATAAATTATTCTCACCGATACTACTCAGGTTGTGTGGTCAGTGGGTTGTGATGGGAAATCAATTCATTAATCGTAATTACACATACTTGAAATTTGCACATTGGTTTCATTTTCGTACGCCCACATTACACATAAATGAATTTCAGCGACACTAATCATATTTTATGTAATCATATCACATATGCAAGCAGGTTTGATCGGATTGAAGCACAATGCTCTCAGCTGCCTATGTACGATCATATGGTGGATCAAATCAATCGTAATTCATAACCATTCTACAACACAGACACAAGAATTTCATCCAATGTACACACTATATAGTATAACATTCAAGCATGAGAATCCATCCAATGTGCTTACACTACAATGCATCATCTAAGCATAGTTTACTTGCACATTTTTATCATGCTTCCATACTCATCACAATCACCGAAATTCTACCAATTGCATGAGATTAGACATTCAAACCAACCAAAATGTGCATAGGCCCTCACCTTGGGATCCTAGAGTGCATTCGGATTCTCCTTAGCACTGTTGTCAAACTTGAATGACTCACAAGTCGACTCGAATCATCAGGTAAAATGATACGAACCGTAGGTAAAATCGTAAAGTGAAGGTAATCGTACTATTTTGGGCTAGAATCATAAATCATGCGATTCAAACTTCAGAATCGTAGACTTGTACGATGCATCCTAAAATGGGAAGACGTGTTCATGGGATATAGGAAGTCTGTTTTAAGCTAGAAGAACATGATAGTTGTGTCTTCTAAGGGCAACAAATAATTCCACACTCGAATTTTGTTTTGTTAAATCGATTTTTGGTGAAAATTGATTTATTGAAACATAATGAATGCCCAAAAATTTAAATCAAGAGTTTGGATGTTGTGCAAATTTTAAATTTATAACTCGCAAGCGCACGAACCATTAGATAGTATAGCGATTAAGTGCGAGGTCGAACCCATCGGAACTTAGGAAAATATATCCATGAAAATACACCATTCAATTACGTATTTTAAGAACTTTGGAAAATATGGAGAAAAATCATAAATATGAAATAATTTATCTAATCTATGAGTTTTAATATTAATTTAGAAACATTCTAGATTTAAACATAAAATCTAACAATTTAACTAATTTTAATTAAGATGGTGGAATTAATATAAAAATATAAACAATCTTAATCTAATTTAGAAAACAAAATTAAGATGCAATTAAATTATTTCCAACCTAGTTCATCAATTTCAAAGATTTGAGTTTTTATAAACAAAAATAAAAATTAAAGACATCTAAATTACATCTGTACATATTTACAGTGGAACTGGCTCAAAGAATCAAGGAGACATTATTTTTCATATTTTAAAAATAAAACAAAGGCCTAGAATACGGAACTCACGTAAATCACCAATCATGCATTCAAATTTTTCATCGATAAATATTCTAACAATTAAATCCATGAATTTCATTAAATTAAAAATCTCAAATTAAACCTTAGAATGAATAGAATTTAAACTTCATCTTCAAATCTAAAATATTTCATCGCACTCTTAAAATAAGAGCCTTAGATCGAAGAAGGAAGTCTATTCAATCTAAATTTTCATCACATTTAATCTGAAATAATTAAAATAAATCCACACATAAACTTAATTAAAGAATAAAAATAAAATCAAATAATCATACATAAATTGAATAATTGGAAAACCATAGACTAAATATTTCATCACATCTCAATTTTATTTATGAAACATGAATTTAGACTTACATATCAATGAAATTTTAAAGAAAAAGAAATACAATGAAAATCAAAATCCACCAACCTTAGAACCCAATGTGGATTGAAAATCCCACAGTCTTTCTCCTTCTCTTCTTCCTCTCATCTCCTTTTCTTCAATGCCCAAGTTCAGTTTTCTCAATGGGAGAGGGCTAGTATTTATAGATGAAAGGAGGTGGAATGAATGGATTGGATTCAAAGATTTAAATAAAGCAAGGGACACATGGAGGGCGGATTTGATTTGTGCTAAATATGGAATGACTTAAAAGAGGCAAGGAGCTAAATTTGTATAAGGAAAGTTGGTGTAGAATCCCGTTTTTTACACATGCACCATCTTGCAGCTCAGTTTTGACCCTTTTAAGTTCCGAATCAGGAAAAGTCGTAAACTACAAATTTGTAACCCTTGAAGTCTTCTTTCCAACGCAAAAAGAATCAAACTAATCGGATATTGGAGTAGAAATTTATGACCAAAATATTGAACATTTATCAAACCTTCCTTATTTTTCTTCCTTTCTTATTTTCTCTCTTTCCTTAATCCACTTGCCAAATTCGAAAATCCTCTTATATTGACTTCTAAATTTCGAATTTCCTCTTGAGATGATGGAAATAGTATTCACACATGTGGATTTCTTCATGGGCTTTTCTTAATGGGCTCAATGATTGGGCTTGAGGTCCATAATAACTCATAATGGACCCAGGCTTTATATTTAAGCATTTTTTCTGTCATCCTCACTTTTAAACCTGCAAAACACAAAATTATACTAATTAGATAAAATTAAATAAAATGAGGTATTAACAATAATAAATTTAGGAGTAAAATATGTATTTATTTTGCACTCATCAAATACCCCTAAACTTACATTTTGCTAGTCCTCGAGCAAAACAAAAATTAAAAACTCTAAAAACAAAAATAAAAATCATAAACTACACCACTTTCGCTGGCACTCTCGATTGCATTTAGCGTATGCAACAATCCTTTAAACCCCTAGCTCACCACTAGTGGACGAGTTATAGTCTCGTGAGGGCTTCCAGAGATGATACCCACAAACATCAAATTTCAGCAAAAATATATTAACAAAAATTTAAACATCTTACAACTCCAAAATTATTTCACAAAATTTATACTCGGAGTGTAGTGTGTGATATAGCCAAATATTAACATAACCTTCTTTTTCAAAATACACACAAGTTTTGCAACCACCGGCTGAAAATGTGTTTTGACTTCAAATCTCACAAAAGTATATCTCTCAGAAAGATTTTCGCTCAGAGATTGGGTTAAATTTCTCTCAAAAGTATATGTGAGCGGAATACTTTCTCAAATACAAATATCTCACATATTTATCATCAAAGAACGACTAAAATCAAAGAAAAATATAGATCTCATGAAAGGATGCCATTTTCCTGAGAACGTTGAAATAATACACCATTATTCTTCTTCTTCTATTCTCCACTTAAATACCATATTAACTCAGAATCAATAGGACTTACTGTAGGACGAAACGTGGCTTAAGACCGGGTCATATCAAAGAAGGATAACAAGACTCTAAAATAAATATTTTGAATAAAAAAAAGTTAGAGGTCTTCAAAATTTTATAATGGGATTCTTTTTCCTCGATTTTTTTCATCACTTTCACAGCATTTTTGTATGACTCTTTTTTTTTCACATCCTTCTTTTTTTTTTTTGATGTATGGATGTTCTTTTTTTTTTTTTTTTTTCACATCCTTTTTTTTTCTTTTTTTTTCATTGATGATTTTCTTCTTTCTTTTGCATCTCTCATCATCATTTTTTTTTTTTTTTCTTTTCAAGTGCCATAGTTTTCTCAGAATACCATCCCAATAACAATCATCTCTAACCTTTTCCGGGCCCTAGAATAGGTCATAGATTTTTCAATTTTGTCTCAAACTCCACAACCGGAGTTGGGTATGGATAACATGGTTAATCAATAAAAATAGGCTAAATTTAAATTCAATACTCAAAAGTGGGAAGTAACATGATAACATATGACGAAAATAAGTTGGCTTCAAAGGCTCAAACGATCCAAAATAATGGCCTATATCACTTCCTAAGCTTCATATGACTATTTCATTAACTTCAAATAAATTCAGAAAAATATCTGGTGTAATAATCCAATTTTGATGTCATTCTCAGTAATTTGACCAAAACAAAGAATAATGAGATCTAACAACAATAATGATTATGCGCACATCAAAGAAAATAAAGATTTACTTATAACACTCAGATAAATCGAATGGCTCAAAAGCTCACTGGGTCACAAGTCTCCACTGGTATTCTTCCGGTGATCACTCAACTCATGAATACTTATCTTTTTCAGGCTAACATTAATATGACTGTGCAAAGATTTTCCAAGTATAAATTTTACAAAATTCAAATGGAAAAGCATGATATAAAAATTTTAATCCACATATTAATGCTAAAATTCAAAGATTTTTTCATTTTTTTTTTTTTTTTTTTTTTTTTTTACTCCAAAACAAAACATAAGACTGATTTTTTTTTTTTTTTCAAATTGACTATAAAACGGACACAAGACTAAAAACAAACACAGTGTCACCCCCTAATACCCCAAAACTTAAATTGGACATTGTCCTCAATGTTCCCTAATCTACAGTTATCAGTTGCAAATTAGAAGAAAATATCAGAAACGAACAACGCAAAATTCAGAAAAATACCTGAGAGGGCTCTCTTTATTCAAAACCTGCGAAAACAAACAGATAACAAAAACACAAACACACAACAAAGACTCTATACGGACACAAAAACAAAAAAAACTGACTCAACAAAAACGAAAACCTAAACTAAACATATATCGAAACATATAAAAAGATTCAAACAAAATTAAAAAAACTAACCTAGACAGACTAACAAACAACCTCACAAACACGAACAATCAAATCCTAATCTAGTTATCAAATACTCACACAAGTTTTTTTTTTTTTTTAATGCAACCTAATCTAACAATGCAATACCCAAAGCAAATATGCAAACAATAATCAAATAACTAAGCTAATGCATGAAACTAATACCTTAATATGCATGAGCAAATTAAATATGCAATTTTTTTAATTTTTTTATATGCAAAATAAATGCAAGACAACCTAAGAAAATCTATATGAATGCATGAAAAATTAAAAATTTAAAGAAAAGAGATTTAGGCACTTACCTTAGCTTTTAGTGTTTACTTCCGCAAAAATTTTAGAACATACGATTAAAATCCCTGAAAAATAGAACACCACAAACTTTGATGAAGATTCTGAATCTCATAAAAATGCATGAAACCTAATCTAAATGCAATTTCTTAATTTTATAACTAGTGGAGGAAATTAAATAATTGGAACCTAATTATGAACTCTAAATTAAATTAAAACCATAAAAATTTCTAAATTAATATCCACCAAATTAATCTAAATCAGATTTTCAAATAAGTTCAAAGTTGATCCAAATTTTTTTCCTTTCTTTTTGAAACTTTTTAGTTGGAACTTTCCAAATTTAGATCTACTTTATAAAAATAGAACATGACTAAATTGGATTAAAATTTTAAGATTAGAAAACGCTAAAAATAGAAAGTAGATATTTTTGAAAGTTTCTAAAAATAGAAATCTCCAAAAATAAAAAATTTCTAAATTTAGCAGTGATTCCAAATTTAGATAATCTCCTGATTATTTTTAGAACTTCTAAATAAGGTAATCTTCTAAAATTAGAATTTCTAAGAAAAATAGAAACTTCTAATTTTAAAGAGTTGCCAACAATAGATATTTCTAAAATTAACATTATTTCTAAAAATAAATAATTCAATGGCAATCTGTTTTAAGTTCCCCGGCAACGGCGCCAAAAACTTGTTGTGCAAATTTTAAATTTATAACTCGCAAGCGCACGAACCATTAGATAGTATAGCGATTAAGTGCGAGGTCGAACCCATCGGAACTTAGGAAAATATATCCATGAAAATACACCATTCAATTACGTATTTTAAGAACTTTGGAAAATATGGAGAAAAATCATAAATATGAAATAATTTATCTAATCTATGAGTTTTAATATTAATTTAGAAACATTCTAGATTTAAACATAAAATCTAACAATTTAACTAATTTTAATTAAGATGGTGGAATTAATATAAAAATATAAACAATCTTAATCTAATTTAGAAAACAAAATTAAGATGCAATTAAATTATTTCCAACCTAGTTCATCAATTTCAAAGATTTGAGTTTTTATAAACAAAAATAAAAATTAAAGACATCTAAATTACATCTGTACATATTTACAGTGGAACTGGCTCAAAGAATCAAGGAGACATTATTTTTCATATTTTAAAAATAAAACAAAGGCCTAGAATACGGAACTCACGTAAATCACCAATCATGCATTCAAATTTTTCATCGATAAATATTCTAACAATTAAATCCATGAATTTCATTAAATTAAAAATCTCAAATTAAACCTTAGAATGAATAGAATTTAAACTTCATCTTCAAATCTAAAATATTTCATCGCACTCTTAAAATAAGAGCCTTAGATCGAAGAAGGAAGTCTATTCAATCTAAATTTTCATCACATTTAATCTGAAATAATTAAAATAAATCCACACATAAACTTAATTAAAGAATAAAAATAAAATCAAATAATCATCATACATAAATTGAATAATTGGAAAACCATAGACTAAATATTTCATCACATCTCAATTTTATTTATGAAACATGAATTTAGACTTACATATCAATGAAATTTTAAAGAAAAAGAAATACAATGAAAATCAAAATCCACCAACCTTAGAACCCAATGTGGATTGAAAATCCCACAGTCTTTCTCCTTCTCTTCTTCCTCTCATCTCCTTTTCTTCAATGCCCAAGTTCAGTTTTCTCAATGGGAGAGGGCTAGTATTTATAGATGAAAGGAGGTGGAATGAATGGATTGGATTCAAAGATTTAAATAAAGCAAGGGACACATGGAGGGCGGATTTGATTTGTGCTAAATATGGAATGACTTAAAAGAGGCAAGGAGCTAAATTTGTATAAGGAAAGTTGGTGTAGAATCCCGTTTTTTACACATGCACCATCTTGCAGCTCAGTTTTGACCCTTTTAAGTTCCGAATCAGGAAAAGTCGTAAACTACAAATTTGTAACCCTTGAAGTCTTCTTTCCAACGCAAAAAGAATCAAACTAATCGGATATTGGAGTAGAAATTTATGACCAAAATATTGAACATTTATCAAACCTTCCTTATTTTTCTTCCTTTCTTATTTTCTCTCTTTCCTTAATCCACTTGCCAAATTCGAAAATCCTCTTATATTGACTTCTAAATTTCGAATTTCCTCTTGAGATGATGGAAATAGTATTCACACATGTGGATTTCTTCATGGGCTTTTCTTAATGGGCTCAATGATTGGGCTTGAGGTCCATAATAACTCATAATGGACCCAGGCTTTATATTTAAGCATTTTTTCTGTCATCCTCACTTTTAAACCTGCAAAACACAAAATTATACTAATTAGATAAAATTAAATAAAATGAGGTATTAACAATAATAAATTTAGGAGTAAAATATGTATTTATTTTGCACTCATCATTGGACAAGAGCTTACCAAAGTTCTAGCAAAAAAATACTGCCGACAGAGGAAAAATAGCTCGGACGCTGGTTTGTTTGGAAACCAACTGATACTCCAAGAGAGCATAGGCAAAACAAGTGGTTGAACAGATTGACCACGCATCTGACATGCAAGGGGGTTTCCTAGAACACTGTTGGATCTAACAATGGGTTCTTGATCTCAGGAGGGAAAAGAAGCGAAATTGGGAAAGTCATTGCAAGGGTGGAGGGACATGACCTAGAAGCAGGAAGAAATTTTGGAAGTTGAGTGGGAGAGAGGGACGACAACAATGAATTTGGGGAAGGAAAGAGGAAATAGGGTTAGGCTTTGCTGAGATGAGGTCGATTGTGAGATAAAGGAATAAGAGGGTCACAACATGAGATGGGAGGTTTTAAGCGTGGGCCCACATGGGGTCTACAAGGATTTGAGAGCTCCCAAAATCGAGTTCGATAGCTCAAGTTATGGCCTTTTTAATTAAAAGGTAAAAAATTTTAGGCAATCGGTCAATGCATCAGTCTACAAATTGATCAACTAAATGTCCAGACGGTGTATCAGTCGATGTAGCAATTGACTGATGATTGTATGAAAATTTGTGAAACTCTTTGATATGTTTAGACGATGTATCAATGAATATATCGATTGATATATAAGTCGATGTCTGATTTATCATCTCATGAATGTGTACATTTTGAAATGTGCCTCTGACAGATCTAGACGATCTATCAGTTGATTATTTCATCGACTGGCACTCAGACGACATAATAGTCGATATACCACTATCTGAGCGAAAACACTTATATTAACGGCTAGTTTCTTGTATTTTTTTTTTTAATCTCCAACAGTCATATTTTTAGAGGGCTTTAAATACAAGATTAAGAAACATTCTAAGGAGGACTCTTAAGTGCTACCATTTTAAAAGCGTAAATCCAAGCGCAGGTAGCGAAGTAATACTTACTTGGTGAGTCCGAGGTCGAATCCACATGGACTAAAGGTATTAAGAACACTATTTAAAAAGAAAAGAATTAAAATTGGATTTTTATAATTTCCACACTAAGTATGGAGCAAAGATGGTGATGAATTTAAATCAATAAAAAAATGCACTAGGGTTCAGGGATCCGTTTGATAATTCATAAGGCATTTCACCAACTTGTCTCAGTTCAAGTCGAATGACGATTCTATAGAACCGGAATATTGGACACTTAAATCATTAATAATTTGCATATAATTTGTTTGAATAATTGATGGCTAAGAATTATTAAGTACATATCACATGTCACAGGGATTCGTCAAGTATTTACTGTATTAAGAAATCGCAATAAATCAAGGAAAATATTTAGACATGGATAGGTCCTTTAAAGTTTATTACAAATACCATATATTTATCCAAGTATTTAATGTGTTCGAAAACTACAATAAATCAAGGAAAATATTTAGATTTATAATAAATATTTGAGATATATTAAACTATTCAGTTAAATGAAACTCACATTAATATCATAGGTGTTGATTTAAAAATAACCTATAAATAATTAAACTTCACCCTTCACCTTATTTAGAAATTTAGGCAGACATTATGATAAAAGACATTAAGGAAATCAACTAAACTTCAAATAAAAAGAATTAAAACAATGTATTCAGAAAATCAAATGAATAAAAAACCATTTAAGAACTTAATTAAAATTAAAGTGCTGAGTAATCTTAAACCACGATAGAGCATAACTAAAGAAAATAAATCATAAAAGAATAAATCAAACTCTTTGGCTGAAATCAAACAAAGAAGAGAAGAAAACAGTATGCTGCTGATTTTGCCGTCCACCAACGCCAGTGCCTGTCACGCAGCTGCTTGGTCCTTCCGTTGGTTGCACACCTGATCTTAAGCTCCCAAAATGATCTAGCCCTTTTCTTCAGCAAAGGAGAAGACCACACACCCAATCGATCTTGTAAACAGAGAACAAGAAAAGGAAATGAAAGAGAAATGAAACCAAAGAGTCCATTTTGCTACTCATCGATGCCCCCCTCTCCAAAGGGAGAGATTTCCATTTGTAGAGAAGATCCCGGAGTCCCAACGGTCAAAAAATCTTTACTCTTCTTCTAAATCTTGCTGCCAGCACCCCCCTTTCCTTTTTCATGCTTCTCCGTTTTTTAAAAGAACAAAATCTTAGCAATGGGAACGGCTCTCTCACCCACCAATTGAATTTCCAGTGACTTTCCATTCCTATGTTTCAGCACAAGATCTTCTCCATGCTGTTTATTTCCTTGTGCAATTCTCAGCCCTCTTTGCAATCAATTCATCTGCTCCAACGACACTGTTATTGGACTCAACTTTCACTCCATTTGTTGACTCGGCTCAGCATCGGCTCACAATTCGACTCAGGATTTGGCTCGGGGACTAACTCTATTAAATCCGCTTATTTTAATTATCTGAAACTAAAATATATGTAAATCAATCTTAATTAAATAAACTCAAACAAATGTATAAATTGTAGAAATAAAAACAAAATAAATGTGATAATGCTCAATAATATTAAGATATAAATGCAATCTTTAGCATTTATCACACCCCCCAACCAGCATGTAGCTAGTCCTCGAGCAACCAAAAGTAAAAAATTTCCATCATTTAATAAAAATGAATCCCTCGTCTTCTTTTGTTTTTTTTTTTTAATAAAAAATTTATTAAACAATAATCCCCTCATTTTTCTCAGAATAAAAATATGAAAAATAGAATTCATCATTGTAGAGGAGAATTATTATTTAACTGTAAAAATAATTTCAAATTTTAAAAAACTGTAAAAAAAACATTTTTTATATATATTTAAGAACAACACATTTTTAACCTAGTTTTTTTTTTTTTTTTTAACAACTAAGCTCCTACTCCCAACCTGAATGGGACATTGTCCTCAATGTCAAAATTACTTGAATACAAAGAGTGTATAACGAGAACAACATTTAAGGACACAATAATCAATAAAAAATAATGTGAGAGAGTAGGAGACACCTGAAATTGATGAGTGCACGCATGAGGATGCTGCTAACAAAACACAAAAATGAAGGTAAAAGAAAAACAAGCCTAAAGACACTCATAGAATAGTGCTAATTTTGATAAACAAGATCTTCTCGAGCGGTGGACTCAACCTCTAGTACAAAATGTTCCAAAAATGGTTTTAATCGTTGACCATTTACCTTAAAAATATTACCATTATTTGGATTTTCTATCTTGACGGCCCCATAAGGATAAACGGTCTTTACAATAAATGGGCCAGACCATCGAGATCGAAGCTTACCAGGAAACAAGTGTAGCCTTGAATTATACAAAAGAACTTTCTGTGAAGGCTCACATGATTTCCGAATGATATTTTTGTCATGAAATATTTTCATTTTCTTCTTATATATTCGAGATTTTTCATAAGCTTCATTTTGGATTTCCTCCAATTCTTTATATTGAAGCTTACGAAGAGAGCTAGAATCATCCAAGTTAAAATTAAATTTCTTTATAGCCCAATACGCTTTATGTTCCAATTCTACAGGCAAGTGACAAGCCTTTCCAAAGACAAGTCTATAAGGTGACATACCAATCGGAGTTTTAAAGGCAGTGCGACAAGCCCAAAGCGCATCAGTTAGTCGTAAAGACTAATCTTTGCGATCCGCGTTGACCGTCTTTTCCAAAATATTTTTAATTTCCCGATTGGATACCTCGACTTGTCCACTTGTTTATGGGTGATAAGGGGTATTGACTTTATGAGTAATTCCATATTTGTGCATCAAGGCCTCAATGGGTTTGTTACAAAATGTGTACCCCCATCACTAATAATGGTCGAGGTGTTCTAAATCTAGATAAGACATTTTCTTTTAAAATTTTCAAAATGGTATTATGATCATTATTTTTGCATGGAACTACCTCAATCCATTTGGACACATAATCGACAGCTATTAGGATATAAAGATATCCAAAAGAGGGGGGAAAGGGTCCCATGAAATCGATTACCCAACAGTCAAATACTTCTATAATTAATATTGGGTTCAATGGCATCATATTTCGATGGGGGTCCCTCCCAACTTTTGACAACGGTCACACGTTTTATAGAATTCATGAGCGTCCTTGAAAATAGTGGGCCAATAGAAACCACACTACAAGATTTTGGCAGTGGTTCTCATGGCAGAAAAACGACCACCACATGCACCTGAGTGACAAAAGGAGATGACTGTTGTTCAAATTTTAAATTTATAATTACTCGCAAGCGCATGAATCAAATTGGACTATAGAGATATGCAAGTGCGAGGTCGAACTCACAAGGACTTGATTTATAATTACTCGCAAGTGCATGAATCAAATTTAACCTTAACCTAGTTAACACTTTTTATGGAGGATGGTTGAATTAAACATGCAAAATTAAAATAAAACAACTAAATAGAGATTGAATCAAGTGAGAGAAATTACTAAGGTATCGGATTCCACCACCATTAAATCTATAATCTTCTAATTATTTATTTATTAATTCCCAATTTTAAGATATTTAAACATTTAAGTTCTTTAATATGATGTTCAAAATTCAGATTTTCCTTTGCTTTTAAAGATGTAATTTCTAAGCATTCAATGTATCATATCTTAATTCAAAAGACAATGGATCAAAGTATTAATCTAAGCATCCAATGTATTTAAATTAAAATAAAAGAAAACAATGAATCAAAGGGTTTACTTTTATTTAATTAAAAACCAAGCATTAATTAATTAGATATTAGTATTAATAACAAAAAATACATGGCATTGATGGTAAAAATAATTAACATCTATTAATTTGATGAAGCCAAAATCATAAATAATCAAACACACATAATTTGGAATTAAATAAATAAAAGAAGAATTATTTCATTAATGGGGTTTCATCCTCAACTTTAGTACAAGAAATTAGCCAGACATCATAAAATTAAAACAAAAGAGATAGAAAAATAAAACCTGAGCCATCGTCGGAGATCCCAAGCCAATGCAACTCACTCCTTTGTCCCTTCTTCTTCACTGTTCTGTCCAGTCCTTTGTGCGACTGGGTTCTCTTCTTTAAATAAGAGTGTGGGTGGCATGAGATAGGAAAGATATATCGTGTGGGCCCATCTCAAATCCCTTCTTTCCTTTTTTTTTTTTAGATTCCACCGTCCTCTTTTTCTTCCTTCTATTTTCATTCATTCCTATCTTGATCTCCTTTCTATCTTTCATTCCTATACACCAACGTGCATGGGCTGGAATCTTAACAACAACATATTTTTTTAAATTTCTATTTTTTGCATTTCTTTTACAATGCTCGAGAATACAGTAGACCCATTTATCTCTCTTTTGAATCAGTCAATTTTCTTCTCTTCACATAGTCTTGTTACAAAGTAGTGATGCCTTGAATTTGGTCCATATTATTCTTTGATTTCTCTGGGTTGGCTACAGTATGAAAACTGACCCGCTGCAATGCTTCTAGCTTATTCTATTAACTTCACTTGCTTTCTGCAATGGCTTGGTACAGCTGGAATGTTGGCTGATTTTGGCCTTGGCAACCTATTGTATTTTTCTTGATTCATCGGCTGCTTCTTGTGTCCGCCTCCATCTTTTTACAAAGCACATGAAATAAATCTCGCTTTTGAGTTTTCTTGTTGCACTTCTCTTGTCTCTAAAAATACACTATTACACGAAATTAAATAAAATGAGATATTAACAAGTATTAAATAAAATGAGATATTAACAAGTATAATTTTAAGTATAAAATATATTACATTAATAATACAAAACAAATAAAATTCAATAACTAACTAATCCAATAATCAAGGGTACAATTATCATATTTCTGTACTCATCAAATACCCCCAAACTTAGATTTTGCTAGTCCTCGAGTAAAACTAAAACTAAAAACTAAAAACAAAAATAAAAATCCTAAACTATACCACTTTCGCTAGCATTCTCGATTGCATTTAACATATGCAACAAGCCTTTAAATCCCTAGCTCACCATTAGTGGACGAGTTATAGTCTTGTGAGGGCTTCCAGTGATGATACCCACAAACATCAAATTTCAGCAAAAATATCTACACAAAAATTTAAATATCATACAACTCCAAAATTATTTTACAAAACTTATACCCGGAGTGTAGTGTGTGATAACCAATATTAACATAACCTTCTTTTTCAAAATACGGACAAGTTTGGCAACCACTAGCTGAAAATGAGCTTCAACTCCAATTCTTACAAGATATCTCTCAGAAAGATTTTCGCTCAAAGATTGAGGTAAATTCTCTTAAAAGTATATGTGAGCGGAATAATTTCTCAAACGCAAATGTCTCACATATTTATCATCAAAGAGCGGCTAATAACAAAGAAACCATAAATCTCATGAACGGATGTCATTTTCCTGAAAACATTAAAATAATACACCATTATTCTTTTTCATCTATTCTCCACTTTAAATACCATATTAACTGAGGATCAATAGGACTTTTTACTAGGACGAAACGTGGCTTAGGTCCGAGTCATATGAAAGAAGGATAAAAAGACTCTAAAATTAATACATTGACAAGAAAAAGTTAGAGGTTGTCAAAATTTTAAAATGGGATATTCTTCCTCTATTTTTTTTTCTTCATTTTCAGAACATCTTTTTTCCTGTCTTTTTTTCTTTTTCACATCCTTCTTTTGATGTACGGATGTTTCCCATTCTTTTTTATTCTATTTTTTTCAAATGCCATATTTTTCCAGAGTACCATCCCAATAAATCATCTCTAACCTTTTCCGGATTCTTAAAATAGGTCACAGATATTTCGGTGAAGGCTCAAACTCCATAGTCGGAGTTGGGTATGGATAACAAGGTTAATAAAAAACAATTTGGCTTAACTTTAATTCGAGGGTCAAAATGGGAACTAACAAGATAGCATATGACCAATATAGGTAGGTGTCAAAGGCTCAAACGGTCTAAAATAATGGCTTATATCACTTCTTAAGTTTCATATGACTATTTTATTGCTTCAAATAAATTCAGAAAAATTTCAGGTGTAATAATCCAATTTTAATGTCATTTTCAGTAATTTGACCAAAATCAAAGAATAATGAGCTCTTACAATGCAAATATTGCACACATCAAAGAAAATAAGAATTTACTTATAACCCTCAGAAAAATCAAATGGCTCAAAAGCTCACTGGATCACAAGTCTCCACTGGTATTCCTTTAGTGATTACTCAACTTATGAATATTTTTATTTTCAGGCTAACATTAATATGGTTGTGCAAAAGTTTTTCAAACATAAATTTCATAAAATTCAAATGGAAAAGTATGATATAAAAATTTTGATCCTCATATTAATGCTGAAAAATCAAAGATTTTTTCAAAAAAAAATTTTCAAATTTCTTTTTGTTTTTTTTTTCAAAAATAAACATAAGAATGATTTTTTTTTCTTTAAATGGACTTAAACGACTAAAAACAAACACACAAAATTGACACAGTGTAACTTCTCAATACCCCCAAACTTAAATTGAACATTGTCCTCAATGTTCCCTAATCTACAGTGATCAATTGCAAATTAGAAGAAAATATCAGAATAGAACAACTTGAGTTCAGAAAAAAATACCTGAGAGAGCACTCTTTATTCAAAACCTATAAAAATAAATAAACACAAAAACACAAACACAACAACAATGACTGTAGACTGACTCTCACACAAGACAGACAGACTCAAACGAATTCAAAAATCCTAGACTAGTCTGACTCAACAAAACCAAAATCTACAGATACACAGACACACCGACAGACTGACTCGGACTCAACTGACAGACATACAAATCAACCCTGGTCCAATACAGGTGGCTTTTCAACACTAACAAAGAGAGATTCGAATTTTGTCTTCCATTTACCCGTCTCCAAAAATGGGGTGGATTCCAGCAGAGCATTCGCTTATATGACCCCTTTTTCATTGAAATTAGTGTCAAAATTTGACAAGCATTCCTCAAATGGGTCATCACATGTAAAGTTCAGAAATGACTCATGGATTGTACTCTCAATCATGTTTACCTCACATAGGTCATTTGTATCTGGATGCTGGTGGCCACAATTAAACACATTGAGCTCTAAAATCATGTTACCAAAAGACAGTTTGAGCACTCCATTCCTGCAATTGATGATTGCATTGGAGGTGGCCAAGAAAGGTCGACCAAAAATTACTGGAATTTTCCCACTGGTGTTCATCACAGGTTGTGTATCATTGACTATAAAGTCCACTGGAAAATAAAACTTGTCAACCTTGATTAGAACATCTTCTATTACACCTCTTGGAATTTTGACTGACCTATCAGCCAATTGAAGTGTAACATGTGTGGGTTTCAGTTCTCCTAGCCCCAATTGCTCATACACAGAGTACGGCAACAAATTAACGCTCGCTCATAAATCAAGTAAGGCCCAATCGATCGAATGGTCACCAATGACATAAGAAATAGTAGGACTTCCAGGATCTTTGTACTTGACATGAGTTTTTTGTTGAATAATAGCGTCACATGTTCAGCCAAAAATGCCTTCTTTGGAACATTCGTCCTCCTCTTTAGTATACAGAGATCTTTCAAGAATTTTGCATAAAAAGGTATTTGTTTAATATCATCGAGGAGATGAATGTTTATGCGGGCTTGCTTGAACACCTCTAACACGTCGTTATGTGGTGTACTTTTTTTAATTAGAATAAATCTCTATGGGTAGGGAGCTTTTGGGACAAAATCAGTCGTGACTGACTCTTTGGGTTCCTTTGCAGGCGGGCAATCAGTGCCCTTTGATGGCTCAGATTCATCATGGCTTTGGTTATCCTGCTGTCTTTCTTCTGGCATCCTAACCTGATTATTAACTGTCTTCCCTGACCTAAGAGTGATGATAGATTTAACATCTCCATGATGTACTTCGAACTGACCCTTAGGATTGGGAATGGGTTGACTAGGGAAATTACTATTTTCCCCCTCTCCGATAGCACTTGCAAGTTGACCTATCTGTGTTTCAAGCTTTAGTATAGCTTGAGAATTTGACTGCGAGGCTTGTTGAGTGGACTGCATGAATTGTTGCAGTGTATCCTCTAGAGATGGTTTATGATGCTATGGATTAGGTTGATAGGACTGACTCTGAGATGGATGGGATGGTTGATTTTGGGGTGGATGGAATGGCTGGTCGGGTGAGTGGAATGGCTGACCGGGTGTTTGAAACTGATGAGGTCCCTAATTCATGGGTTGGTTCTGGCTCCAAGAGAAATTAGGGTGATTCCGCCAATTCGGGTTATAGGTAGCAGAGAATGGATTCCTTTGTTGCTTCCCAAAATTATTTAGTACGTTAGCCTGTTCGGCTAGGCACTTCGGATTTGCATTTAGGGAAGGATAGGTTTGTGCTGCGTGTTCCAGATTAGTACACAAGGCACACACCTCAAAGTGCATGCCCACTGACGGACTCACCCTCTGAGTCATTGCTAAGGCCTCTATTTTTTTAGTCAGATTTGTAATTGCGACCTTAACCTCAAAATCATTATTGACTTTGTACAAACCTCCTCTTTTGGAGGTTTGTCCTAATCTCTCCTTTTTGGAGAAATCCCATCGTTGAGAATTCTCCGCCAAATTTTCCAAGAAATTCCATCCGTCAACTTGACTTTGTTCCAAAAATGCCCCACTTTTCATAAACACAACCAAAGTACGGCTAGATGTGGTTAAGCCATCATAAAAAAATTTAATGAGTCTCAAAGTTTCAAAACCATGATGAGGACGTTTACTTAATAGATCCTTGAATCTTTCCCATGATTATGAGAATTGTTCACCCTCTTTCTGAATAAAAATTGAAATTTCTATTTTGAGGGCGTTCGTTTTAGATATCGGGAAAAATTTATTCAAGAATTTATTTACCAATTGATCCCACTTGTTGATGGAATTTGCAGGGAGGGAGGTCAGTCATGATTTCGCTTTTTCTTTGAGAGAAAAAGGAAAGATACGAAGTTTAATAGATTCATCAGTGACATTTTGAAGTTTGATAGTGGCGCAAATCTCTAAAAATTCCTTAACATGTAAGTAGGGATCCTCACGATCAAGGCCACGGAAAGCGGGGAGTAGATGTAAAAAGCCTGGTTTTAGCTCATAGGTGGCATTGGTGGCTGGGATGACTATGCTGGAGGGTGTGTTAGCTACCACCGATGAAAAATAATCTCGAAGAGTTTTCTCCTGTTCTTCGGCCATTTTGGGTGATGGTGGTGGTGATGACGGTAGTGATGACGATGGAGTGTCTATGTCTATGACTGGGCCTGAATGAGCCCCGGAGGCAATGATCGGTGGTATGACGGACAGTGTAACTCGAACCAAGCGATTGGTGGAGTCACGAGACCAATGATGTATACACAAACACGAACAAACACACTCAAATGAATCCACACAAAATATGCCTTAAAACTATACTAACACACAACTCCTAGACTCTAGACTGCTCCTAATCTCCTTTCCAAAAAATTTAAGTCTCCGAGGAGAGTTTAACCACAAACACAGCCAGGTAAGTTTCCAGGTAAGTGGAGGAGCACAATGGCAATCGACTTAAGCTTCCACTTATCCTTTCGGCTATTTACACATTGGTGACAAAACTAGCCTAGACACCATGCTTAAAGCAAAACTATTCACCAGTGAAGTAAAAACAACTGAATAAAAAATGGTCCTAATGAGCATGAACAACCCTAAACAATGGTTCTAGATTGATTTTATTTGGGTAATGCATGAACCAATTTTACTAATCTTTTTGAATTTTTCTATTTTGTGAATGCAAACCTAAATTACCAATGCAAGATTCAAGCAAATATGAAGACAATAAGCAAACAATTTAATCTAATGCATGAACTAGCAACCTAAATTCATGAACAAATTAAATATGCAATTTTTTTTATTACTTTTTCTTTTTTTTGCAAAATAAATGTAAGACACCCTAATAAAATCTATATGAATGCATGAAAAATTGAAAATTTAACGAAAGTGGTTTAGACACTTACCTTGGCTTGTAGTTGCTTTTGCAATTTTTTTCAACGTGAAATTCAAAATCCTGCAAAAATCAACAAACAAAGCCTAGGTGAAGACATCAAATCACATAAAAATATGCATGAAACCTAGAGCTAGATGAAAAATTCCTAAATCTACAACTAGTGGAAAGATTAAACTAATAGAATTTTTAATTTTATTTTTACGTTTCAAACCCGTCCCCGGCAACGGCGCCAAAAACTTGTTGTGCAAATTTTAAATTTATAATTACTCACAAGCGCATGAATCAAATTGGACTATAGAGATATGCAAGTGCGAGGTCGAACCCACAGGGACTTGATTTATAATTACTCGCAAGCGCATGAATCAAATTTAGCCTTAACCTGGTTAACACTTTTTATGGAGGATGGTTGAATTAAACATGCAAAATTAAAATAAAACAACTAAATAGAGATTGAATCAAGTCAGAGAAATTACTAAGGTATCGGATTCCACCACCATTAAATCTATAATCTTCTAATTATTTATTTATTAATTCCCAATTTTAAGATATTTAAACATTTAAGTTCTTTAATATGGTGTTTAAAATTTAGATTTTCCTTTGCTTTTAAAGATGTAATGTTTAAGCATTCAATGTATCATATCTTAATTCAAAAGACAATGGATCAAAGTATTAATCTAAGCATCCAATGTATTTAAATTAAAATAAAAGAAAACAATGAATCAAAGGGTTTACTTTTATTTAATTAAAAACCAAGCATTAATTAATTAGATATTAATATTAATAACAAAAAATACATGGCATTGATGGTAAAAATAATTAACATCTATTAATTTGATGAAGCCAAAATCATAAATAATCAAACACACATAATTTGGAATTAAATAAATAAAAGAAGAATTATTTCATTAATGGGGTTTCATCCTCAACTTTAGTACAAGAAATTAGCCAGACATCATAAAATTAAAAAAAAAAGATAGAAAAATAAGACCCGAGCCATCGTCGGAGATCCCGAGCCAATGCAACTCACTCCTCTGTCCCTTCTTCTTCACTGTTCTGTCCAGTCCTTTGTGCGACTGGGTTCTCTTCTTTAAATAAGAGTGTGGATGGCATGAGATAGGAAAGATATATCGTGTGGGCCCATCTCAAATCCCTTCTTTCCTTTTTTTTTTTTAGATTCCACCGTCCTCTTTTTCTTCCTTCTATTTTCATTCATTCCTATCTTGATCTCCTTTCTATCTTTCATTCCTATACACCAACGTGCATGGGCTGGAATCTTAACAACAACATATTTTTTTTAAATTTCTATTTTTTGCATTTCTTTTACAATGCTCGAGAATATAGTAGACCCATTTCTCTCTCTTTTGAATCAGTCAATTTTCTTCTCTTCACATAGTCCTATTACAAAGCAGTGATGCCTTGAATTTGGTCCATATTATTCTTTGATTTCTCTGGGTTGGCTACTGTATGAAAACTGACCCGCTGCAATGCTTCTAGCTTATTCTATTAACTTCACTTGCTTTCTGCAATGGCTTGGTACAACTGGAGTGTTGGCTGGTTTTGGCCTTGGAAACCTATTGTATTTTTCTTGATTCATCGACTGCTTCTTGTGTTCGCCTCCATCTTTTTACAAAGCACATGAAATAAATCTCGCTTTTGAGTTTTCTTGCTGCACTTCTCTTGTCTCTAAAAATACACTATTACACGAAATTAAATAAAATGAGATATTAACAAGTATAATTTTAAATATACAATATATTACATTAATAATACAAAACAAATAAAATTCAATAACTACCTAATCCAATAATCAAGGGTAAAATTGTCATATTTCTGTGCTCATCAATGACACTTTGAATTTCACTATTAGGCACGCATCTCATGATTATTTGGTCGGGACAATATTTAAAAAGGTATGGATTGTCCCAAAAGAACTTTCTCACTTCGACCAAAAATTTCTTTTTATCTTGTTGGGTCCTCTGGGCTGGAAGTTCACCTGTAACCAAAAAATTAGCAATGTCAGCATACTAAGGTAATTGGGAGACACTAAAGAGTTGCTCATCGGGGAACGTGTCCTTGATTGGCATTGTCTCCAAGGAATCAGAAAATATAAGCCAGGATAAGTGATCAACCACCACATTCTCTACTCCTTTTTTATCTTTAGTTACCAAGTCAAACCGTTGGAGCATGAGGATCCACGTAAGTAATATGGGCTTTGCATCCTTCTTAGTTAAAAGGTATTTTAAAGCCTCATGACTAGTGAAGATTATAATTTGGGATTCAATCAAATAAGACCGAAATTTGTCTCTAAGGCAAAGACCACCGCAAGGAGTTCTTTTTCTGTAGTGGAATAGTTCATTTGAGGATTGTTCAATGTTCTGCTCGCACAATAAATGACATGAGGCTTTTTGTCCTTGTGTTGTCCTAGCACGGCCCCAACTGCATAATCACTGGCATCACATCTAATCTCAAAAGGCAAATTCCAATCAGGTGGTTGCATAATAGGAGCAGAAGTTAACATTCCCTTCAGCTTTGTAAAAGCATCTTGGCATGCTTCAGTCCACTCAAAGGGGATGTCCTTTGACAGAAGGTTACACAATGGTCTAGATATTGCACTAAATTTTTTAATAAACCTTCTATAGAATCCTGCATGACCCAAAAAAGATCTAATGTCTTTAACAGTCTTAGGGGTGGGCAGATTAGCTATCAAATCGATTTTGGCTCTGTCCACTTCAATTCCTTGGGAGGAGGCAATGTGACCAAGCACGATCCCTTTTGAGACCATGAAATGACACTTCTCCCAATTCAAAATGAGGTTTTTCTCCTCACATCTATTCAACACCATTTTCAAATTATTCAAACACTCATCAAAAAAATTGCCAAAAACAGAAAAATCATCCATAAAGACCTCAAGGAAACGCTCTACCATGTCACTAAATATGCTCAACATGCATCTTTGGAATGTAGCAAGGGCATTACATAGTCCAAATGGCATCCTTCGATAAGCAAAAGTTCCAAATAGACATGTAAAGGTGGTCTTTTCTTGGTCTTCAGGTGCAATCTCTATTTGGTTATACTCAGAATAACCATCTAGGAAACAATAGAATTTGTGGCCAGTTACCCTTTCTAGAATTTGGTCTATGAATGGTAAAGGGAAATGGTCTTTCCTAGTCACTGAGTTCAGTTTCCTATAGTCAATGCAAATGCGCCAACTGTTGTGACTTTAGTTGGGATTAATTTATCATTGGCGTTCTTAACTACTGTTACCCCAGATTTCTTAGGTACCACTTGAATAGGACTAACCCAAGTACTGTCAGAGATTGGGTATATAATTCCTACATCCAAAAGCTTTATGACCTCTACTCTAACAACCTCTTTCATATTAGGATTCAACCTACGTTGTAATTCTCGAGAGGGTTTAGAATTGTCCTCCAAATAAATCCTATGGGTACAAATTGAGGGATTGATTCCCTTGATATCAGCTATGGTCCATCTTATTGCACCTTTATGTTCTCTAAGAACACCGATTAATTTTTCTTCCTGATTTGATTTAATTTTGAGGAAATGACCACTGATAATGTCTCTGCTGGTCCTAAGAATGCATACTTGAGTTCAATGGGTAGAGGTTTCAACTCAAGTTTTGGCACTTGAACACAGGATGGGAGGGGCATGGTGTCACTAGGGTAACTCTTCAAAACGTGCCCTCTACTTATTAGTATCTAATAATAGTGCAGCCTAATGTACAAAATTAATTATAGAGTCCTCATCAAAATTAAAGTGCGCTAAATAAACCTCAAGAGGATCAGTGAACACTGATAAAGGAACTGGTCTTGGTTGAGCGTTTCAATGAAATTTACTTCATGCACATCACTATCATCACCTGGTTGTTTGTAAATATTAATTATGTTCAATTCCAAAGTCATGTTGCCAAAAGAAAATTTCATGACGCCATTCCTGCAATTGATTAAGGCATTGGAGGTTGCAAGGAATGGATGCCCTAGAATGACAGGAATTTGGGCGCTCGCTTTCAACACAAGTTGTGTGTCCAAGACTATGAATTTGACAGGAAAGTAGAATTTGTCTACTTGGTCTAACACGTCTTCAACTACTCCTCTCGGTATCTTAACTGAGAGGTCAGAAAGTTGGAGTGTTACATTGGTCGGTTTAAGCTCACCAAGCCCCAACTGCTCATATACCGAATAAGGAAGGAGGTTAACACTCACCCCTAGGTCAAGCAAAGCTTGCCCAATTTGGACACCCCAGATCTTTGTATTTTGGTGGGGTATTTTGTTGGATGATAGCACTCACTTGTTCCGTCAAGAATGCTTTCTTTTGTACATTTAGATTATGCTTTACTGTACATAAATCTTTTAAAAATTTAGCATATGACGGTATTTTTTTAATAGCATCCAACAAAGGAATATTGATTTTGACCTGTTTGAAATTTTCAAAAATGTCGGTATTGGTCACTGATTTTTTAGGAGGTTGTGACCTTTGGGGAAAAGGGGCAGGCATTGGATGTTGTGAAACCACATTAGGCTCAGACTCGTTAGGCCCATCATCACTCTTTGAGTTTGAAAGTTCCTCGGGTTTGCTAACCTTCGTCGGAATACTTTTATCAATTATTTTTCCATTTTGTAGAGTGGTGATGGACTTAGCATGTTCTTGGTGTGAATTAGAAGAATTTGAATTATTTCCCTTAAATTGACTTATAGGATTTGGTTGAGGTTGAGCAAGGAACCTATCCATTTCTTGATTGTTGGACATGGAGGTAGACTTGTTCATAACTTTTTTTAATTCACTCATGTCTTGCATTATCTGATTATTAAGGACTGATTGACTTTGCATGAATGCATTCAAAGTTTCCTCAAGGGTCTTCTTATGTTGAGGCACATAAGGATTAAAAGTAGAAGGCCCTTGAGGGGCATGGTTATTTCCATTGGGATCATTTCTACAACTAAAGTTGGGATGATTCCTCTAGCCAGGGTTATATGTTTTGGAGTAGGGTGAAGAAAAAGGCCTTTTATAGGTGTTCATGGCATTTGCTTGACTGTATAACACTTCTTTAAAAGCTAAGATTGTCGGAAAATCCTGAGTTTGGTGTCCAATAGTCTCACATATCCCACATACATCATCTCTTTTTTTAGTGGCCTTAATTGAGTGTACTTTCCCAAGTTCGATGGCCTCTACCTTTCTGGTCAAATTGGCTAATTTGGCATTAACATCATCTTCTTCTTTAAAGAGGTACATACCCCCATTTGTCATGGCGCTAGGTTTGGTCTTTTCTGCCCTATCAGATCCATCAGTATCATCCCAAGATTGGGCAGTTTCAGCTAGATGGTCAAAATAATCCCAAGCTTCCTCAGGGTCTTTACTTAGAAATTCACCATTACACATCATTTCTACGTATTGGTGCATATTAAAATTTAGACCATCATAGAAAAAATTGATAGTGAGCCAAATTTCATGGCCATGATGTGGGCAAGATTGCAATAATTCTTTGTAACGCTCCCAACATTGGAAGAACATTTCACATTCTTTTTGTTTGAAATTCATGATTTTTTCAAGAATTCTCATTGCATTTCTTGCCAAGTGCATATGAATCTTGGTCTTAGAGAATTTAGCCAACTTTTTGCTTTCTCTTTTAAAGAAAAGGGGAACAATTTCAACCTTGCTACATCAGTATTAACATTTTGCTTATTCAAAGTAGCAAAAACCTCTTCAAATTCTTTTAGATGTATGTAAGAGCTCTCTGAATCCAAACCATGATACTTGGGAAGTAATTAAATCACCCATGGTTTTAAATCAAAAGTACGCTGATTATTAGGAAAAATAATACAAGATGGAGAACTTGATCTGGTTGGTAGCAAATAATCACGCAACGTTTTCATTTGTGGGATACCATCATTTTCCCCATGATTACTCTCATGTTCAGACATTGTGAATGATGAAAATGAGTATTCTTATTCTTCAAACAAGTTCTCAGATAAGTCTTCAGCAATAAAATCAATTTTTTTAAGGCGATTTGTTTCGTCCCGTTGCCACGAGGACATCCAACAAAGAAAAAGATGTAACTAAAATAACGAAAAGAAAAAAGAAAAAAAAGAAGATAAGGAACGAATTTACCAGATGCGCAAGAATTCAAAATAAAATCACCTAAACAAGAAGATAAGAAAAAGAATTTAAAGAACTAATTTTTTTAAATTTAATTTAATTTCTATATATATATATATATATTTGAATGTTTGAATTTTTTTTTTGTGTGTTCGTAAAATCATTATAATTCCCCGGCAACGGTGCCAAAAACTTGCTGCCACTTTAAAAGTATAAACCCAAGCGCAGGTAGTGAAGTAATAATTACTCGGTGAGTCCGAGGTCGAATCCACAGGGACTAAAGGTATTAAGAACATTATTTAAAAAAAAATTTAATCGGATTTTTATAATTTCCACACTAAGTATAGAACAAAGATGGTGACAATTTAAGTCAATAAAAAAATGCACTAAGGTTTAGAGATCCATTTAATAATTCATAAGGCATTTTCACCAACTAGTCTCAATTCAATTCGAATGACGATTCTATTGAACCAGAATATTGGACAGTTAAATCATTAATAATTTGCATATAATTTGTTCGAATAATTGATGGTTAAAAAATATTAATTACATATCACATGTCACAGGGATTCGTCAAGTATTTACTGTATTCGGAAATCACAATAAATCAAGGAAAATATTTAGACATGGATAGGTACTTGAAAGTTTATTACCATACATTTATCCAAGTATTTAATGTGTTCGAAAACTACAATAAATTAAGGAAAATATTTAGATTTATAATAAATATTGGAAATATATTAAACCATTCAATTAAATGAAACTCACATTAATATCATAGGTGTTGATTTAAAAATAACCTATAAATAATTAAACTTCACCCTTCACCTTATTTAGAAATTCAGCGGGACATTATGATAAAAGCCACTAAGGCAATCAACTAAACTTCAAATAAAAAGAATTAAAACAATGTTTTCAGAAAATAAAATGAATAGTAAACCATTAAAGAACTTAATTAAAATAAAAGTGTTGAGTGATCTTAAACCACGACAGAGCATAACTAAAGAAAATAAATCATAAAAGAATAAATCAAACTCTCTGCCTGAAATCAAATAGAGAAGTGAGGAAAACAGTATGCTGCTGATTCCGCCATCCACCAACGCCAGTGCCTGTCACGCAGTTGCTTGGTCCTTCCATTGGTTGCACACCTGCTCTTAAGCTCCCAAAACGATCCAGCCCTTTTCGTCACCAAAGGAGAAGACCACACACCCAACCAATCTTGTAAACAGAGAACAAGAAAAGGAAATGAAAGAAGAAGGAAACCAAAAGAGTCCCTTTTGCTGCTCATCGATGCCCCCCTCTCCAAAGGGAGAGATTCCCATTTGTAGAGAAGATCCCAGAGTCCCAACAGTAAAAAAATCTTTACTCTTCTTTTAAATCTTGCTGCCAGCACCCCCTTTCCTTTTTCATACTTCTCCTTTTTGTAAAAGAACAAAATCTCAACAAGGGTAACGGCTCTCTCACCCACCAATTGAATTTCCAGTTGACTTTCCATTCCTATGTTTCAGCACAAAATCTTCTCCATGGTATTTCTTTCCTTGTGCAATTCTCAGCCCTCTTTGCAATCAATTCATATGCTCCAACGGCACTATTCTTAGACTCAACTTCCACTCAATTTGTTGACTCGGCTCGGCATCGGCTCACAATTCGACTCGGGATTTGGCTCAGGGACTAACTCTATTAAATCCTCTTATTTTAATTATCTGAAACTAAAATATATGTAAATCACTCTTAATTAAATAAAACTCAAATAAATGTATAAATAGTGGAAATAAAAACAAAATAAATGTGATAATGCTCAATAATATTATGATATAAATGCAATTTTTAGCATTTATCATTAAGCCCAAGAAATACTAGAAAAGATTAGACAAAGTAAAATCAAAGAAACCCCCTTTCTCCTCAAGATTTTTAACTGTTTTTCTTCAAATCTAGGAAAATCAAACTAAGCTCTTGAAAATCTCTCTCTCTCTCAATCACATTTGAAGAATTTATAGGAAAATCAATTGAGCATCTAAATCTCACATTGAATGTGACTAGAGATCTCTCTAGGCTAAACCTACACATATAGGAAAAAATCTTCCTTTAGCCTAGAAACTTCTTCTCCCACTCTTGGTTGTTCATCATTGGAAGATCTATACTTCACTAAAGAGCCGAGCAAAGAGAGGAACTTCAAGAACGCGACACAGCCATTTCAACATCAAGACACGAGCGTTTTTGGTAACATCAAACTTACTTCTTTAAATAATTGAGATAGTTGTAAAGGGTTGGTGTAACTGTAGTGAAAGTCAAGAAAGGTGTTTTCTTGATGCTCGTAAGTTAAGGTTAGATCTACATCTGTGAAGTAGTCATAGGTTGTATCTCTACCCATGAAAGAGATCAGGGGTTGTAATAGGTTTCTTCTCCACCCTTAAAGGAGAAGGTTAGTGAAATCCTCAAGTAGTGTACTTGAGGCGTGGATGTAGGCAAGGTTGCTGAACCACGTAAAAATCTTTGTGTTCGATTTCTCCATTTCTTCTAATCTCCCCTCCTCATTATTGTTCTTGTGTTTATCTTCTATCTTTATTGCATGTAATTTGGATTAATCTATTAAGACCAATCAATTATTTGATTCATATTTTGAAGAATTCTAAAATTTCGCTATAATCCTATTCATCCCTCGTCTAGGACTATTATAGACATTGGTCTAGCTTGACAAACACTCACTATTTCGTGGCCATCATTATCCTTTGTCGGTGACCCTAGTGCTAAAGTCTCTTTCCCTGACTCACGTGTATGGATCTCTCCACTACTCTCTATTTTGTGGCCACCACCGAGCCCGGCTAGTGACCTTTGTTGTAAAGTCTTGCCATTACTCTTTATTTCATGGCACTTGTTTATGTCTTCTCTTCTCGTGACTCCCGCATATGGATCTCGTCACTACTCTCTATTTTATGGCCACCACCAAGCTCAGCTAGTGAACCTTGCGGTAGAGTCTTGTCATTACTCTTTATTTCATGGCACTTGTTTATATTTGCTCTTCTCTTGACTCCCGCGTGTGGATCTCATCACTAAACTCTTCATTTCATGGCCATCACTAGCCTTCGTTGGTGACCATAGCGTTAGAGTCTCTCTCCCTGACTCATGTGTATGGATCTTGCCACTACTCTCTATTTCATGGCCATCACTGAGCCCGGTTAGTGACCTTTGCGGTAGAGTCTTGTCATTGCTCTCTACTTCAAGGCACTTCCACATTTCATCTCATCAGGTTGTACAACATATGTAATATCCTGACTCAGATTAGGCATAGTTTAGCTTATTAATCTTATTTGACCGGTTAATCTCGAAAACTATGGTTAGAGCTTTGAGGAAAGCCCTGGTGTGGCCCAATCCGAGCTCATAAGCTCAGTGATCCATCTCGTCCAGCTGGAGGGGCATTTTGGTAATTTCCGGCTTTCAGTTATTATTTTATAAATTATGTTGTTATGTGATTATTATTGGATGATAATGTTCTCCTTAATAAAGGATTTGTATTTCTGCTTTTAAAATAATTTTATTTTCAGAAAATAGTATTTAAAACTGCCCGTCAAAACCCCGAAAGGGAGTAACAATTATTTTAAATGATTTTGGAAATGAGATAAATTTTGAAACTAGTATTTTATGGTAGACCATTTTAATGGTGGTCTAGTTATTCTTTAAAACCCCAAAATGAGGTTTCTAAATTGTTTTATTTAATATTTGTTTAATTAAGTAAATAGTGTTAAATTGTGATTTTTATTTAAATCAATGATTTTTAGTGAGAGTTAAGTCCCAAGATTTTTATGGTAGATAAATTTTTTAAAACCCAACTTATCTGTAAGGTTGGATTAAGATTTTGAGTTCTTAAAATCATACTTTTAGTTAAAAATCAAGTTTTTTATCAATTAAAGGGCTTAATTGCAAAAGGGAAACTGTCGGAGGACTTATCTGCAACCAACCCAAGAGTTACTGTTACAAGCGTAAGCATCGACTGCATGCAGAAGCATGCAGTGGTCGGATGGCCCCCTTTCCCGGCCAGATTTCTATATGTACGGCCCTCAGTCTGCTGGTTTAACTCCCTCAGACTTTCTTCTCATCTCTGTCTCTGTCCCAGCTGCCTGAAAACCAAACTAGCCGATCCCTTCCCTCTCTGTTTTTCCTATTTCATTCACCCGTAGCTTAAGAGGGAAAGATTTTCAAAGTTCGGATTTTAGCCCAGAAACTCCAGTGAAGGTAACCCTGTGTTCCTTTTCAAATTCTAGGTGGTTTAGAATCAAGAAAAACTGATTTTGGTAGAGTTTTGAGTGAGAAAAATGGTTTCAAAGTCTAATGAAAACCATGGGTTCTCTTGTACCCGTGAGGTTTTGGTTTTAAAATCGGATGGCCTAGTGAGCTTCAAAGCTCCAAACCTCTCCCTATGGAAAGAGGACTCCCATAGGAGTCCATCAGACCGGCTAGATGTGGAAACCGAATCCGAGAAATCCACTGTTTTCAGATTCATATTTTGTACTGTGTCTACCGTCACTGTCTGCTGGTGCAGACAGTGGAAGAAGACAACTCTCGGACGGTCCGAGAGTCGAGCTTTGGACGGTCTGAGGGTTGAGCTTCGGACGGTCCGAGAGCACCCCTCGGACGTTCCGAGCTTCACCCGAAGCTCAGTCACGCCCGAGGCTAGCCTGACCCACTCGGACGACCCGAGTAGAGTTCGGAAGGACCGAACCCCACTCGGACGATCCGAGCCTCCCTTCGGATGTTCCGAAGTGTATAGACCCACCGAGACTTGTTTTTCTCTATTTTTCTGTTTGGATGGACTTCGGATGATCCGAGACCAGATCTTCGGACGATCCGAAGTCAGACCCAAGATCCGAGGTCAGTGACTAGTTTAGGTGTGGTTCGGATGATCCGAAGCCACAGTACCTGGTTCCGAGGCATGTTCCGAGGGACCCAGTTTTTGAAGTGTAAAATGTTCTTGTTTGATTATTGTCGATTGCATGTGATGTTAGTACCCCTTTGCTAAATTAAAAATGTGTGCTAACCTTCTTCTCTTATTACTATAGTGTATATACTATTGTATTCACTTCCAGGCCGACTCTATTGGTCGGGCACTGAGTGATGTCACTTCTAGACCGACGCTATATTTGCCGAGCACTGAGTGACCTCGAAGCCTTACTCAACATGTCAGATCTGGTCCTATCCAGAAAACAACCAAGAAGTGACCCGCGAATCTAGACCTAACTCAATAAGTCAATTTGGTCAATGCCCAGAAGAGAATATGAGTTTTGGACTGAGCACCCTTTTTATTTATTATTATCTTATGGATTATTATAATTTAAAAGGGATAGAAACCAAGTAGGCGACTCAATTCCATATTCCTTGAATATTTTTTGGAAAAACAAGTATGATTTCGAAATACTACTTGTGTGATGCTATCTATATTGATGTGATAATGATTGTGCACTTGTTTATTGTTTAAACAGAGACTGCGAAACCACACATATACGGTGAGGGAACTTAACTTTGCAGAAAATGTAAACAGGTTTTATTATGATATGAGTCTTGAACAATGAGTGGTTTCAGAATTGATGAACCCACTCATGTGCCTAGACATGATGCACTATGGTAGCAGTGCTTATAATGATTGTGAATTTTATGATGTTGATCATATGAGATGTGATACTGCTTCCATGTACCTTTTACTATTAAACCATCGCCGAGCTGAGGTGTCGATGATGTCTACTGGACCAGGTGGGTCGACAGTGATTGGCAAGGTGTGTCAGTACCGGTTTGAGGTGTATACCGGAGATGTATTTGAAAGGATGTATTTTGACCGTGTCGGGACTTAACACTATTGGTGTCAGTATAGTATCTAGGGGTTACGTCGGATGACAGTAGTACTGGAAAGGAAATGATGAATTATGGGACTAATGATGATATTATGCTTATTTGTTATCAAGCATGAGGTGCTATTGCAACTGTTTATTATTTTGCTAACCTATTGTTTACTTAGCTGTACCATTATATTTCCTTCACTGGGCTAGTTAGCTCACCCCACTCACCTTTCAGGAGATGAACCCGAGGAGAAGAACCCTCTATTTCAAGCTTAGCGTGGATAAGGGTTTAGGGTGTAGGGTTTACAACTTCTTCTATTTTGGTGATGAGGCAGGATCTTCTTCGGAATATTAGGTTAGGGTTTGTCGGGGTTACACGGAGATTTTGTTGTAAGGGTTGAGTTGTTTTGTTATTTTGAAGGGTTTTCATACCCTCCTAACCTTTGTACTTGTTGAAATTTGAATGATTTCTAATGAATTTATGCAAACTTGTGTGATCTGTCTTGAATCTCTTAAAATGGTTAAGTGATATTTATAAGTGTAAATAACAGATGTTAGGACCCAACGCTAGCGGAACCAATTATCGTGGGAGGAGGACAGGTCTTCTACAACCTTTGACTTACCCAATGAGGCCGTTCGAGCGGCGGTTGAAGCATTTCAGCAGATAGCTGAAAATATGCGATGCCTGCCAATCCGTACGCCAGAAGAGAGAGCCACTTCGGCTCTCAAGGAGTTTAAGCGACTGAACCCGATGAGTTTCTCAAGGACAGAAGACCCTAGTGTTGCGAGGAACTGGCTGAATCAGATTAGCCGGATCCTTAACACCCTGGTTATTGCCGACGACTTGTGAGTGACCTTGGTAGCGTACCAGCTAGAGGGAAACGCCTACGAGTGGTGGGAAACGAAGAACTTGGTTCGTAACCACGAGCCAATGATGTGGGAAGAGTTCTCTACAGCCTTTCTAGCCCGTTACTTTCCAAAGACAGTGCAAGAAACGAGGAGGGAATTCCTCAACATCCAACAAGGATCCGACTCCGTGGCACAGTATGCCATGCGCTTCATCGACTTGATGCAGTTCGTGCCGTGAATAGCGGCAAACGAAGAGGAAAAGGTCCAGCATTTTGAGAATGGACTCCGACCATTTCTGCAGCGGCAAGTGGCCGGCCTAGTTTTCGACATTTTGGAGGAGATCATCGATCGAGCTTCAAAGGTAGAAGCAGTGGACTCCATCAACAGGAGCGCCGACAGCTCTCAGAAACCTTCTTCCAACAAGAAGGCCAAGTTTAACCAGCAAAAGCCGTCTTTCAAGAAGAGCCAGCCTAGTGCAGGACAGTCGAGTCGGTCTGACTCCCGGCAATTTGTGTGCTATACCTGCAGCCAGCCTGGGCATACTTCCAAGTTCTGCCCGTCATGAGGAAAGGAAAATGCGTGTCATCACTGCAAGCAATCCGGGCATTTGTTTAAGGACTACCCCTTATCTTGGTAAAGTTGCACCTTCGCAAGGCGCATGAGTCTCTTTCTCTGTAGCGCAGCCGTCTGTCGGTTGAGATTCTCAGCAGACCTCCAGAGGCTCTGTAGCACTGAGAAACGGACCACCAAGGAACGGTCAGGGGAGAGGACGAAAACGTCCTCAGGGGAGAGTCTACACGATTGGGACTTAGAAGGAAGAGCCAGTGGAGAATACAGTGATGGAAGGTACCCTTAATCTTTTTAGCCTTTTGGCTCTAGTGCTTTTTGATACCGATGCTTCGCATTCCTTTATTTCTAGAACTTGTTGTGTTAGATTGGGTTTGGAACCAGTAGAAGTAGCTAACCCGCTAATGGTAGTATCACCTTTAGGTAAGAAGGCTTTGGTAAACCAAGAGTGTAGATCTTGTGTTTTGAATATTAGCGGTGTAGAGTTGTCCTATGATTTTCTAGTGTTGGAAATGACGGACTTTGACATCATCCTTGGCATGGATTGGTTGTCAGTTTTTGAGGTCTTGATAGACTGCTCTCAAAGGAGAATTCGTGAGGTCTCATCAACCAATGAGAGGTTTATGGAGAAGTTGGTACCCTATGAAAAGATGAGAGTTACTTTCTTTGGCCTTAGGGCGTATCCTGGTAGTGTAGTGGCTAGCATGGGTTGGGAAGATGTATGTGGTGTAGGGTTTGCTGCTCCTGGGTGGTGTGTGAGTTTATGGATGTATTTCCTGACCAGTTGGCTGGGCTACCTCCACGCCGAGAGATAGAGTTTGTTACAGACCTACAGCCAGGAACATCTCCAATTTCCATGGCACCTTATCGGATGGCGCCGGCTGAACAGAGAGAGCTAGCTACGCAGGTAGATGAGCTTCTTAGACTTGATTTTATCCGTTAGAGCAACTCGCCGTGGGACGCACCTGCTCTCTTTGTGAAAAAGAAGGATGGATCGATGAGGATGTGTATAGATTACCGGCGGTTTAACCAGGTAACTATTAAAAATAAGTATCTGTTGCCTAGAATAGACGACCTCTTTGATCTTTTGAGGGGATCGAGGTGCTTTTCGAAAATCGATTTGAGGTAGTGTTACCATCAGCTGCGGATTCGAGAGGAAGACATTCCAAAAACTGCTTTCCGGACGCAGTACGGTTTGTACTAGTTTGTGGTGATGCCTTTCGGTTTGACGAACGCGCCAGCCATGTTTATAGATTTGATGAATCGTGTTTTCCGACTGTACCTGCGAGAGTTCGTGATAGTCTTCATCGACAATATCTTGATCTTTTCATCGTCAGAGGAGGAGCACGAGCGTCATTTGCGAATAGTTCTTCATACTCTTCGAGAGCATCAGCTGTTCGCTAAGGTGAGCAAGTGCGAATTTTGGTTGACTCAAGTACAGTTCCTGGGACATGTGGTGTTTCCAGGAGGAATCTCGGTAGATCCAGTAAAGGTGGAAACAGTGAAGACTTGGAAAAGTCCCAAGAACGTATCCGAGATCCGGAGCTTTTTGGGATTAGCGGGATATTAGCGAAAGTTTATTCCACACTTCTCTCAGATCGCAGTGCCAATGACTCTACTGACAAGGAAGAAGTCAAGTTCGAGTGGAGCGAAGCTTGTGAAAGAGCATTCCAAGAGCTGAAGGAGAAGTTGACTACGTCTCCAGTTTTGGTGATACCCGAGCAAGGACGAGGTTACGATGTGTATTGCGACGAGTCCAAGTTTGGTTTGGGTTGTGTGTTGATGCAAGAGGGGAAGGTAGTAGCTTATGGTTCTAGGCAATTGAAGGGACACGAGCAGAACTACCCGACTCATGATTTGGAGTTAGCAGTCGTTGTATTCTCGTTAAAGTTGTAGAGACATTACTTATATGGTGAAAAGTTCAATGTGTTTTCCGATCACCATAGTCTCAAGTATATCTTCACTCAAAAGGACTTGAATATGAGGCAGCGAAGATGGATGGAGTACCTGGGAGATTACGACTTCAGTCTCTCCTATCACCTAGGGAAAGCCAACGTGGTGGTTGATGCCTTGAGCAGGAAGTCTCACAGCAGCGTGGCGAGGATGGCATCCTTTCAGTGGAAGATGTTGGAAGCCTGTTCGAGTACGATCTAGAGCTGATCGAAGGAAGCGGGTCAACAAGAATCCATAGTTTGGTTCTGCAACCCAAGATAGTTAGATTGGTGTTGGAAGAACAATAGAGCGATTCAGAAGCAAAGGAGTTGGCAACTCAGCTTTCAAGAGGAGCGACTCTAGAAGATTGGAAGATCAAGGTGGACGGAAGTCTTACTTTCAAAGATAGACCTTTTTTACCAAAGTCGGACGAGTGCAGGAGAAAGGTGCTTGATCACTTTCATCATTCTCACTTTGCAGTGTATCCTGGTGGTACGAAGATGTATCATGACTTGCGGCGACTTTTCTGGGGGAAAGGTATGAAGCGAGAGGTAGCAGATTTTGTGTCGAAGTGCTTAACTTGTCAACAAGTGAAAGTTGAACATCAATGACCTGGTGGAAAGATGCAACCTTTAGAAGTGGCTGAATGGAAGTAGGAGCATATCACGATGAATTTTGTAACCGGATTCCCGAAGTCTCCTAAGAAGAACGACGTTATTTGGGTAATAGTCGATCGATTGACGAAGTCAGCTCACTTTCTACCGATCAAGAAGACGGACTCTTTGGCTATTCTAAGTAGATTGTATCTAAAGGAGGTAGTCAGATTGCATGAAGTCTCTGTATCCATTGTATCTGATAGAGATCCGAGGTTTGTGTCAAGGTTTTGGCAAGGATTGCAAGAGGAGTTGGGGACTAAGCTGTGCTTCAGCACTGCTTTTCACCCACAGACGGATGGTCAATCAAAGAGAACCATTCAAACCTTAGAGGATATGCTAAGAACTTGTGTGATAGATATGCAGGGAAGTTGGGAAGATCATTTGCCTTTGATCGAGTTTGTCTACAACAACAGTTATCACTCCTGTTTGAAGATGGCACCCTATGAGGTTCTGTATGGAAGACCTTGCAGGTCACCTCTTTGTTGGACAGAGATAGGAGACAAAGCGCTGCTAGCACCTAATCTAATGCGTGAGACGTTAGAATAAGTTGAAGTGATCAGACAACGTCTCGAGACAGGCCAGAGCAGACAAAAGAGTTATGCTGACAAAAGGCGACAACCTTTGGAGTTCGCAGTTGGTGACCGAGTTTTCTTACGTGTGGCACCACGCCATGGAGTGCAACGGTTCGGACGCAAGGGAAAACTATCACCTCGATATGTTGGACCCTTTGAGATCTTAAAGATGATAGGTGAAGTGGCCTATTAGTTGGATCTTCCTCCAGCTTTGGAGAGAGTGCATAGTACATTCCACATGTCTATGTTAAGGAAGTACGAGCATGACCCGTCGCATGTGATAAGTTTTGAAGATATTAAAGTCTCAGAGGACCTAACTTTTGAAAAAGTGCCAGTCAAGATTCAAGGACGTCGGACTCAAGAGCTCAGAAGGAAGTCTATTCCTCTAGTGCGAGTGTTGTAGCAACATCGCAACGTGCAACATAAGATGTGGGATCCAGAATCGACGATACGGAAGCTATACCCTGGCTTGTTCGTGAGCCAAAAAGGTATAAGTTTGTTTTAAATTTCGGGAAGAAATTTTCTTTTAGGGGGGTAGGATGTAATACCCTGACCCAGATTAGTCATAGTTTAGCTTGATAATCTTATTTGACTAGTTAATCTCGGACATTACGGTTAGGGCTTTGAGGAAAGCACAGGTGTGGCCCAATTCGAGCTCGAGAGTTTAGTGATCCAGCTCGTCCACCTCGAGGGCATTTTGATAATTTACCGCTTTCAGTTATTATTTTATAAATTATGTTGTTATGTGATTATTATTGGATGATAATGTTCTCCTTAATAAAAGATTTGTAGTTCTGATTTTAAAATAATTTTATTTTCAAAAAATAATATTTAAAACTGCCCGTCAAGACTCCGAAAGGGAGTAATAATTATTTTAAATGATTTTGGAAATGAGATAAATTTTGAAACTAGTATTTTATGATAAACCATTTTAATGGTGGTCTAGTTATTCTTTAAAACCCCAAAATGAGGTTTCTAAATTATTTTATTTAACATTTGTTTAATTAAGTAAATAGTATTAAATTGTGATTTTTATTTAAATCAATGATTTTTAGTGAGAGTTAAATCCCAAATTTTTTATGGTAGATAAAGTTTTTAAAACCGAACTTATCTGTGAGGTTGGATTAAGATTTTGAGTTTTTAAAATCATACTTTTAGTTAAAAATCAAGTTTTTTAATCAATTAAAGGGCTTAATTGCAAAAGGGAAACTATCGGAGGACTTATCTGCAACCAACCCAAGAGTTATTGTTGCAAGCGTAAGCATCGACTGCATGCAGTGGCCGGATGGCCCCCTTTTCAGGCCAGATTTCTATATATACGGCCCTCAGTCTGCTGGTTTAACTCCCTCAGACTTTCTTCTCTTCTCTGTCTCTGTCCCAGCTGCCTGAAAACCAGACCAGCCGATCCCTTCCCTCTCTGTTTTTCCTATTTCAGTCACCCGTAGCTTAAGAGGGAAAGATTTTTAAAGTTCGGATTTTAGCCCAGGAACTCTAGTGAAGGTAACCACTGTGTTCCTTTTCAAATTCTAGGTGGTTTAGAATCAAGAAAAACTGATTTTGGTAGAGTTTTGAGTGAGAAAAATGGTTTCAAAGTCTAATGAAAACCATGGGTTCTCTTGTACCCGTGAGGTTTTGGTTTTAAAATCGGATGGCTTAGTGAGCTTCAAAACTCTAAACCTCTCCCTATGGAAAGAGGACTCCAAGAGGAGTCCATCGGACCCGCTAGATGTGGAAACCGAATCCAGAAAACCCACTGTTTTCAGATTCGTATTTCGTACTGTGTATACCTTCACTGTCTGCTGGTGCAGACAGTGGAGGAAGATGACTCTCGGATAGTTCGAGAGTCGAGTTTCATACGGTCCGGGCCCTTAGGACGGTCCGAGAGCACCACTCGGACGTTCTGAGCTTCACCCGAAGCCCAGTCACGCCCGAGGCTAGCCTGACCCACTCGGACAGTCCGAGCCTCCCTTTCGATGTTCCGAAGTGCACAGACCCACCGAGACTTGTTTTTCTCTGTTTTTCGGTTTGGATGGATTTCGGATGATCAAAGACCCAATCTTCAGACGATCCGAAGTCAGACCCAAGATCCAAGGTCAGTGACTAGTTTAGATGTGGTTCGGATGATCCGAAGCCACAGTACCTGGTTCCGAGGCATGTTCCGAGAGACCCAGTTTTTGAAGTGTAAAATGTTCTTGCTTGATTATTGTTGATTGCATGTGATATTAGTACCCCCTTGCTAAATTAAAAATGTGTAATAACTCCCTTCTCTTATTACTATAGTGTATATACTATTGTATTCACTTCCAGGCCGACTCTATTGGTCGGGCACTGAGTGATCTCACTTTCAGGCCGACGATATATTTATCGAGCACTGAGTGACCTCGAGGCCTTACTCAACATGTCAGATCTGGTCTTATCCAGAAGACAACCGAGAAGTGACCCGAGAATCTAGACCTAACTCAATAAGTCAATCTGGTCAATGCCTAGAAGAGAATATGAGTTTTGGACTGAGCACCCTTTTTATTTATTATTATCTTGTAGATTATTATAATTTAAAAGGGATAGAAACCAAGTAAGACTCAATTCCATGTACCTTGGATATTTTTTGGAAAAACAAGAATGATTTCGAAATACTACTTGTGTGATGCTATGTATATTGATGTGATAATGATTGTGCACTTGTTTATTATTTGAACAGAGACTGCGAAACCACACATATACAGTGAGGGAACTTAACTTTGCAGAAAATGTAAACAGGTTTTATTATGAGATGAGTCTTGAGCAATGAGTGGTTTCAAAATTGATGAACCCACTCATGTGCCTAGACATGATGCACTATGGTAAGAGTGCTTATGATGATTGTGAATATTATGATGTTGATCATATGAGATGTGATACTGCTTCCACGTACCTTTTACTATTGAACCATTGCCGAGCTGAGTGTCGATGACGTCTACTGGACCAGGTGGGTCGACAGTGACTGACAAGGTGTGTCAGTACCGGTTTGAGGTGTATACCGGAGATGTACTTGCAAGGATGTATTTTGACCGTGTCGGGACTTAATACTATTAGTGTTAATATAGTATCTGGGGGTTACGTCGGATGACAGCAGTACTGGAAAGGAAATGATGAATTATGGGACTAATGATGATATTATGCTTATTTGTTATCAAGCATGAGATGCTATTGCAACTGCTGATTATTTTGCTAACCTGTTGTTTTCTTAACTGTACCGTTATATTTCCTTCACTGGGCTAATTAGCTCACCCCCTCACCTTTCAGGAGATGAACCCGAGGAGGAGAACCCTCTATTTCAAGCTTAGGGTGGATAAGCTGCGGCGGTGTTTTCGGATTCCCACTGAGGGGAATACCCTCATCTTTGCTTTCTGGTTCTTGGAACCATTAGTTTTTGTAAAGTACCGGGTGTGGTACTTAGTTTGTATCAATGTTATGTATTGAAAACTACTATGCTTCTGTAGTTACTCTGATGTGATTTTGAATGATAATTCAATGGTTGGAATTATGTGACCATGCTTTGTGTTATGTGTTATATCTATTTGTCGGGTAGACTTATGGTATATGTTTGAGTCCATATGTTGGGATCATGTGTGACCTCTGGGCCCAACTATTGATCCGGCCCAGTTAGAATGCTTGAGTTAGTTTAGTCTTTCCAAAAAAAAAATCAGTCACGTTCCGGGCCCACCCTTCAGGTCGAGGTGTGACAACATAACTCATCATATGATTCATGTATCCAAGCATGAGAGGTACATTAAGAGTTTCCTTCATCACACATCATTTTTACATGAAAATCATATATACATTCTTTGTTTAGTCCGCATTCCAACAGCTCATTTTCCACCCATTTCCTTACGTGTCGAACAGTCTAGCATAGCATCATAGTTAGACAAACAAAACATCTTTACTCATGTTATCAACATGTCAAATTTTCATATAGTTGTCCGATGTCCCAATTCATAACATCCATCAATTCCATGCTACATCATGCTATTTGGAAGTTAAGCACCATTCAATCAAGAGCAATGCCATGGACCCTCACATCATGTAGTTTATCATCGCATGAAAAAATTATCTACTCATTCACATCATCCAGCATATCATTGTCATTCAATTTCAATAAAATATAATTTCAACATATATCACTCCTATGTATGGAATTCACATGCATGGTGTGCAACCATCATCACATAACTTCATATACTCATCATCATGTATTTTCCATACCATTCATTTTCGATTTCCTCTTGTGTCTCCACACAATCATTCACATATTTACACAATTCATCGTATTTTGTTACCATACCATCGTTTTCAAACGTACAATTTAACCCTTCAAGGGCTAAATTAAAGTAAATATACTATAGTGTGGAGTTTTACCCTCACCTAGTACTCCGGTGGTGAGTTGGTCTTGCCAATGTGAGAATAAGTACTCGTCCCGCGGATGTGAGAATAAGTACTCGTCCCTGATGAGCCAGGTGTTGTGTTGCTCAACATAACAAACAACGCATAAAAAGCACAATTTAGTTTCCAATCAATTTGAAGGAACCTAACCACTTATGTATCCAACCCCAAATCTCTACAACCAATCTCACCCTAGGGATGGAAGAGTCCCATCACCCAAAGTCTCCCAATTCCCAATTGAACCCTTTCTAAGCCTAACACTCCAATTTGTGACAAAACCCCTTATTGTCCCTAGCTCACCTCTTTTCTAAGGTTATTTGGGTTCTATCTCCTCCAAACCCACATTCAAATTCGTCCCCACCCATTTTTTCCCAAATCTTCTTATCCTCTCAAGTTCCCAAACTCAAGTTGGTTTCAACTTCCCTCTTGCAAGCCCCAATCCACCACTTCCCACCCTTTTTCCAACTACATTACTTGATTTATGCTTCATTCCACAATTTGACACACACTTCATGTGATTCTCAGTCCATCATACAACCCAAAGAAGAGAAAAGAGTGGGGAAGTCAAGAAGCTTACCTTAGAGAAGAGAAAATCTGCAAGACGAGGGGTTTGACGGATGCCAAGTCTAAATAAGGCACATGCACGGGCTGAAATAGAGGCTAGGAGGGAGGAGAAGGGTTCACCCACGACTAGAGTCTGGTTTGGGGGGGTTTGAATTAGCTGGATTCGGGGTTTAAATATTCTCACGTTCGCGTGACTTCGAGCCTTCGAAGATCCTCCCGAGCCCTCGAACGCGAGAGCCAATTTCTAACTTTTTTGCAGTCTGTAAATTGTCTTACTCTTAGTCCTGAGCCCTCGAGACTGGCTCGAGTACTCGAAAATGACAACAAAATTCTCACTGTAGATTTCTAAATCACTCCCCCCACCCCTCCCCCCCCAAAACACACACATGCAAGTTCTATCTTCACGTGCCTAGTTATTCATTTTTCATTATGATTTATTATTTCCAATTCGGGTCATTACAGTCCACCCTTCTTTGAAAAAAAATCCGTCCACAAAATTTAAAAACAACACATACCTATCGGGAGAAACAATTCCGAGTACAGCTCCCCCACAATGGACTCCTCTCCCAAGTGGCTTCCTCTGCCCCTGGTGTCGACATTGCATTCTCACTAACAAAATCGTCCTCCCACGAAGCACTATCACCCACGAATCTGAAATCTGGATGGTATCATCGACGTAGGCCACGTCCTCGGAGAAGTTCACTTCTTTGCAATTCAGCACATGTGATGGGTCGGGCTGATACTTTCAAAGCATCGATACAGAAACACATTGTGTAAACAGACCCAGGTTCAGCCCAGCCCATCAGGATCAGACCAGCCCAATAGGATAATCGGATCGTCCGGAGCCTGGCTAAATAATATATGGTCCAATTAGTATTAGATCATGCCCAGCTCGATAAGCATATCGAACCATTCACAGCACAATAAAGGCCCATTTGTCTGTTTATGACCCATCATACCAATGTTATCAGAACCAGACCGTCTTCGAAGCACTTTGGATTCAAGCGGATTCAATCACAATTAAAGCCGATCAAGTAATAATATAATATTAATATTACAAATAACATTAAATAAGACACTTTTTACAAATAAAATTAATATAAATATTATAAATAACATTTGAACTCTAAGTAATATACTAAGATGGTGAAGAATGTGGAACAGAAATGATAAGACACGTTTATATTTCAAATATATCCATTTTTTTAATATTAAATTTTGATATTTTGAAGGGAAAAAACAATTAAAGAAAAATTCAAATTCAATAAACCGCAATTTGCGGTATGCAGTTTTATCCAAAAACCACAGTTCATGACAGTTTTATGCAATTCAACTGAAGAACAAATTTTTCAATTGGACCAAACCGCAGTCACAGCAGTTCCGGTCGAACCGACATATCATTCGCAATTCGATCCGGTTTTAATAACATTGTATCATACTACAAAGTCCGAAATCATTTTTTTAACCTTAATTTTTATCATACTGGACCCAATAAATCAAATATTTTATTCTAATCTAAATTAGAGATTGAAACTTTGAAATTAAGACTTCATTTGATCGTTATTTCATGTTGAAAAGATTGGATGAAAGGCACATTGAATACCTCCAAAATAATTTTAAAGAAAAAATGAAGATAAATTTAAACTTTCAATTGATAATTTTAATTTTGAAAATTTTTCAATAAAGTCCGTATTCAAATTCGAAAATAAATAAATTTAATTCACATTCTTTCTTTCGAATGAAGTCTGGATTGCTTTTAAATGGATTTAACTTCGTTTAACTTCCATGAAACACAAATACATGATAATAATAATACTACAATTCACTAAAATTAAGCTCAAATAAAATGATCTCTGAATTGGAGCTCTCTTTCTGTATCCTCTCTTTCATTTCTGTAGTTTTCTTAAGATCCTTTGCCGGAATTACAAGCCTCAAATATCTCTCACTCCCTCCACAATAAACCAAATTTATCCTCCTCTTTAGCTGCAATTCACATGCAAAACAACATATAATAAAAGGCCAATAACTCATAGTTTATATATATATATTTATAATCTTCTAAGAGCAAACATAAGCTAGGTCGGAGAGGTAATTTATAGATTCATCAAAATGAAATATTAAAAGAAAAAAAATAATAAACAATATATAGGTATAAACAAGGCACCGATGTACCTGGAAAATAGATAATACAGTGACAAGATCAGTTGCTGATATAAGAGCACCAAATATTAGACATTCAACAAAAGATAACCGGTACATTTGAAGTAAATTCCCTTCTGTTATCGATCCTCAAACATTTGATCTATCAAAGTACACCTTGAACAATCATCTTAGATTCCTTAAAATTGAGACACATTTGATTATTCTTTCACAAAATAAAGCCATATAAAAAAACTTGTAAAATCATCAACAAACATTAACATGTATTGAAACTTGAGTGTGAAGTCGCTTTAGAAGGTCCCATCATACCACCGTAGATAAGTTTCAAAAGATGCATTACATTTTGAGAAGACCTTTTTTTTCTTTTGAATGTGGGGTAAGTGTTCATTCAAAAGAGAGAGAGACTCAAAAGATTTACATAAGGAGAGGGCAGAACCCGCGCCCCCCGCCCCCCCTCCTCCCCCGCCCCAAAAAAAAATAATGAAGCTGCCCACAAATTGGGCCAAACAGATCATAAACAAGAAAATATCCCACAACCTGGCTCAAACAATGTCGGGAAAATGAGAAAAAATCCCCAGCGTGCACGTGTTCAGAGAAGGCTTCCCTCTCCAGTAACCGAAAAGCTTCTCATGTAGAGTCAGGAGCAAGGTAGACAGATGCATTGCAACGCAGCAGGTGATGCTTGATGCCATCGACATGGATACGAAATGACCAATAGATAGTAGTAGTGGCTGATAGTAGCCTGAAGAGATCTTTATCCAGGCATTGCAGATGAGTGAGTTGCAGGGCAATATCATGAATAAAACGAAGAATTTTCTGGGTGTAGATCAGCAGGCTGTTCTGAGTAGCAGGAAGATGATAGAGGTGTTATAAAACACCCAGAGCTGTACCTGGTGGGACCTTGGTAGTGAACAGCAAGGAGAACCCTATTGTTGTGCCTAAAAGTCCCAATTAACCGTATGTAATCAGTGATAACAGTAGGACTAGTAATAACAGTGGCAACATCATTCCTAGTCAAGGGTTACTCAGGAGAAGAGAGGTCCCAGAGGGCTGGAAAAGGGCCCTTTAATTTGCAGAGATCATTATTAGATAATAGTAAGAATATGTGACTCCTGATGTCAGACAGAATGGTCATACAAATTAAATGATCGGACCTGGTAGTGTTGTCGAAGATCCTTCAATTCCTCTCATTCCAGACATGCCAAATCAAGGCAGGAACAGTTAGACAAGCAGCCAGAAGTTCTAAGCGACCGTTCACGACCATGGAATCACCAAGAATGTCACATGAAGTGCTGTGTAACAAAATTTACACATGATAAGCCTCCAGATGCTGAGAACAGTTCTGCACTGAAGCAGATGGTCATTTGTTTCCAGATGAGTGTTGCATAGGATACAGGTTGGATCAACTTGGATGCCAAGCTTGATCAGCAGCTGTTTGGATTTCAGCTTGCATAGGATACAGGTTGGATCAACTTGGATGCCAAGCTTGATCAGCAGCTGTTTGGATTTCAGCCCAGAGTTAAGGAGCAGCCATAGGTAAATGGATCGTTGGTTTACACAACCCGGGAACCAAATCTGATTGACATAGCCATACTGAGGAAGCACGCTAAAGTTCGACTTGATAGCAGTGGCATTGGAAAGGAAGCCAAATTGATCCCCAGCCCAAAGGAGCTGATCGCTGGTAGCCAAGAAAGATGCGTCTTTCCATTTTGACATCCCTCATATAACTCTTCATATAAAATCACGTCAATTTTGGTAGTCCTTTGACTAAAATTTTAATCACCTTTACTTTCAAATTATCGATGTCACTTATAGTGGGAGATAGGGTGTTTTCTATGTTTTTGCTTTCCTTTTTGTTTCGGCCTAACTCTCTTAGGCCTTTTCTTGTAATGTTCTCTTTTTTCTAATATAATATCTTTGTTACCGCTCAAAAAAAAAAAAAATAGAAGCATCATTATTGGAACTTGTTTTATCAACATATGACTTGGAAGGATATAACATCTGCATCTAAGCATAATATTTTTTGGATGAACTTGATATCAGTGTGCCCAAACAACACATACTGACCTGCATTGACAACATTTTCCACTTAAAATAGATTCAAGCAGCCATAACTCTCAAGTGGATAAGTAGGTCTTTGCCAACAATATGCAATGCTTGGATGAGTTCTGCATTCATGCAATCTTTATTTAGGATTTTATTGATCTTTACATCTGATAATGGCTGAAAGTAGAAAAATTAATAGCTTTTCTTTATGGGAAGAATGACAAGACACTCATGTTCTGCAAGTTTCTGAAATTCGCCTCAAGGCTGCCACGGTTTTCTAAATAATCTTGGGAAGTTCCATTTATTGGTCATTACCGCACTAGCTGGATTTTTGAAAGCTAATACATGGTAGATTGGAACAGACAATATAATTGATTTTAAAAGGCTGAAGTAGCCACTAAAAGATTGATATTTACCTTTGCATGATGCAAGCTTTTTTGAAGTCATTCCATGATGGGATCCCAAACTGCTTTCTTCAGTTTCCAAATGCATGGTAATAGTCCCCCTAAAAAAAACTGATGGAAATTAAGCCTTGTGGCCTCCACTTCCCATCATGCAGAACTGTATATTAGTACCTAAGTGCTCACACTTATGGTAATTAGTTCTCAAATAACATGTTGATTTGAACCTTCTAAGAACAGCCACAGTATTCAGTATTTGATATCTAACTGATTTACAAAATAGAATGGTGTTGTTATTTGCGAATTGGAGAGAGCAAATTGCTAAAGGACAATCTAACTCAACACCTAATGACAAATTAAACTCCATGGCTTTTAGAAGGAAAGAAGTGCCTCAACAATCACAGTAAATAGCATACAGGGTGGCTTCTACCCAGAAAAGGGATGATTAATCAATTCCTTAAACCACTTGAACTCTTGAAAAGGCCTTTGGAAGAGCCATTTTCACACACCATGTCGTAGGTTTTTTCAAGTGACATTTACATGGCATTTGATACTGTTTTACATATACTTGAATAGGGTGAGCTCCTCACAACACAGTTGACTAAGAAGATAAGAATAGTTGACCCGAATCTGTAATTGATGATTGATTTATGATTTTATTTGCTTCCTTTTTGGCTGCCTTCATTAGCTCCATAAACTCTATTTATACATGTAATTCTCTCAATAATGAAAACAAGAAAATAATCTTTTCCTCCCCATTTCTTCTCTCCCTCTCGCTTATCATTCAACCAAAAAAGGGTGCAGATAAAATTAGGGATCAATCGTGTATCAATATCATTATGTCAGATAATCTTTCCATGTTTTAACATCAATTCAAGTATAGAGAGCTTGTCAAACATCACCAGTTACACATTCTCATTTCTTCACTGAACGATAATTGTTTCAATGCCAAAGTTGGACTTCCAAATGTTGCCTATAGAATATTACTGCAACACAGATCATTAATCTAACCCCATTCATATATCCTCATTCTGCTTTGCATTACCCCAACATCAATGAAAAGGGAAAAAAATCTTAAAGTTCAATGAATATTGCTTAAATCCCAATCTCTGATTCTCCTCACTTTGTCATGTTAATGCATCAGCAAATCCAGATTCAAGCTTGAAAATCTTGTATCTGCCGAAAAGGGTAGGTACTACAGAGTCCAGATTCATTCTTCTCTAAATTTCATACCCTAATCAATTGTTAAACGTCAATTTTGAATTCCAACTTCTCAAAACGCCAACAATCAATCAAACCCAAGCAATATTACCCAAATTTCGTATCAAATTCTTCCTAGATTTACTACCAGTCAATTAATAAACTTCACTCCAAACTCTGAAGCACAGTCAATACCCAAAGGAACAGACCACATTCCAACATCCATTCTACCATCATTCTCCCATCAAAATGCCCTAAATCTTTGAAATGCAACAAGCATTACCAAGCATCCAAATGAACTTGTTTCTCATTTTTTCAATCCTAATTAATTGAAAACCTGAATTCAGACTCGAAATCCAAATCTACCCATATCAAACTCTCCCTCTTATTCCTACTTTGTCCTAATCGATTAAAAACTAACTTGAGAACTTGCAACCCAAACCAAAAAGAGGCAAAAATCCTACACCCTCAGATTGCGGCATCTATGGAAACAAGAAATTAGTTTTTTTTTTTTTTAAATAGTTTTCTAAAAAGATAAGGTTTGAAGTCCTAAAAGGGTGTGTCAAACATCTTGCAGAGTTCATACAACATGAGTGCCTGGGCACCTATACTCCATTCAAGGGCCCACGTGGACAGAATGTGGGCTTGCACATGTAAGATTAGCAACTCTTTACAAGAACATCTATCTGTTCCTTCTTATTATGTTTCAATGTCCTCTAAAAGAAGTGGGTGGAATGCTTAGATCTGCCTTGTTGGAGAACTCAAATATTTAGATACCAACTAGATCCTAAATAACCAGCAAAATACATATAAATGGTATCATCCAATCTAAAACAAGATTTGGGCAGATATCCACGGTTACTCATGTACTTTGATTCCTACATCAATATAAAAACAAATGTTTGCTTGAGCCAAGTGAAAGGTGATTCCTAGAACGCCCCTGGGTTTTTCTTAAAGGGAAGGAACTTACAGATTCACTTTAATTTTTTAGTAAATCAGATTGTCATGTTCCTTGATGTTTGTTTTAGTGCATTGTCAGGATACAAATGGAGGGTGGAAAGCAAGCTTCATAATGAATATTTAGAAATGTTTTGAGTTCTTTTGGATTTTTCACTATTTTAGAGTGGGTTTTCTTTTGTGGGTTATAACATTTCTGTATAGTAGATTTTTCACTATTGTAGTTTCCATCATTTTGTACTTACCATTGTCTCCTCATCATCCTCAACACTGTTATCATTATTACTGTCTTTCTCAAGCCACTACTAAGAAAGTATAAAGAACTGAATCATTCTGACCATCATAAAACGTTTCTTCTATTTTTAAAAAGTTTCCTTTGAAGCCCTGCCTATCTAACTAGCACATGTAGGAGAAGGGGCCTATGGTGCCTAAAGGAAATCAACTGGCCCAAGAAAAAAAAAACGAAAAGAAAATAAAAAAGAATAGCTCCATGCATGACTTGCACTGCCTAGCATCTACAGGTCCTTAAGGAATTATCAGATCCTGAGTGTCGATGCCCAATCTCTGGATAAATACAAAATAGATCATTGGTCAAAAACTTAAGAGAATCAACACATAGGCCCTCGAGTGAATCACAGATTAGAATAACAACCATATAATGGTCTCCCATGAAAAGACATTTTACTACAGAATATAGACAAGGGAAAAATTAGAAAGAAAGCAGAAGCACTGAGAGAAATGACATTCTAATATGGAATAGTTTTAGAGTATGTTCATACCTGATGAATAACATTCAGAATCATTAACACATGGCCCCACATACAAAATCAGGAGTATTAATGAACAGTACATTCTTGAACTTCAGCATCAGATAAATTGTTCAACACTTTTTACCTACATTACACAAAGTTGCTAAGGTATTTTTCATCATTTGAATTGGGAAAGTCAAAAACATGTGCTTGATATCTACTTTTTAACGGCTCAAAACAGCATCTCATCTTTCATCATCATCACAGCCATAAAAGAGTTGTACATCTCTGTTCTAACCTATGCGCCTTCATTTGCCTTTGCCTCCATATCTAATGTCGGTTGCATAATCCATGTCTAATAAATGTCTTAACATAATCAACCTTTTCTTTCTCATAAAGTTTATTTCAAAATTTGCCAGACAAACATTTTCTTTTGGACAAAATGAGACATTTAACCTATTTTTTCTATACTTCTTCATACTTTTCATTCTGACCAAATTTTAAACTTTTTGTGTTATATTTAGAACATTCATTATTCCTATCAAGTTGAAACATTATGAAACTTTGAATCTGACACAACTCTACGAGTGTAGAACATTCATTATTCCTATCAAGTTGAAACATTATGAAACTTTGAATCTGACACAACTCTATGAGTGTGAAGTAAGGTTTAACAACTACGAATCGGACTCCAAAATAAACACCCATAGAAGTTTATGGGAAAAATACATTCACTTCCACAGTTGTCTCTTTCTTCATCCGTAGAATCAAGTTACTATAGAGCTTGGCATCTCTCTTACTGCTTTGCACCTGAAGCTGCTTCAATGTCTTTTGTATTGATTTCACCTCTCTGCAAGTAAAAATTACAATTTTCTAGTTTGAATCACTACATCAATGGAATTAAGAAAAAGATAAAAAGGAGAAGGTGAAGAAGAAAGCGGCAACACACGACATGCCATCATCCTGTTGTTATAGTAAAACAATTCCAGCACACCTGTTCTGAGGATCAACCTCAAGAGCCTTCTTCACATCCAATTTGGCAAGTCCAGATCAGAGCTTTTCATGTAAGCTTGTGCCCGTCTATATAATGCTTTCACATTGTGAGGCTCCATATCCAACACCTGAAACTCCCAGTAGCCATAAATGTATATCAATCAAAGACACTCATTCAATGAAATCCAAGAAATGGCACCCAATTTTCTAAATGTTGCCTTGTCCAAGATCCAGGGTAATATGCAGTTTTCCATCATCAGGTATATGTATGATAACCTCTCTTAAATTCTTCATTAGGAAGAAAACCCTTAAGTTCTTGCATTTGAAAGACCGTATAGTATATTCCTCCTTTATGAAGATTTATTATTTTAACATTCACAAAATATAATTTATAACATCACTTCTTTCAACAAGAGATGATAGTAAAGCCCTTCAAGGGAGAAAAATCTTCCATTTTGGCTGATAAATACACCCCTCTAACTGTACCTTAGTTTGAAGTTCTTTACATAGAATATCTATCAAAATTAAGGGCTGCAAAAACCATTTTCTTTCTGCTCTTATGTATGGAAAAGTCAAATGTAATATTTACCAGATTCCCACCTAAGAGAAATCACTTCAACTAGGCACTTGGTACAGGTCAAACTCAGGACAGGCCTGCCCTGAAGAAAACCTGATCTTTTCTACCTATAAATAGGAATTGGTTGGGCCAACCACAATCAAGAACAATTTTTTTGGTCTATATACAAGTTACTGCAGGATGTATTATATATGATTTGCAGGTATTATGTTTTACTACCTTTGAACATAACCTGACTGCTTCCCGAAATTCATTCAGTTTAAGGCTGCATGGTGCATTATTCAACCAGCAAGACACTATTAGAGGTTTGATCAACTTCTGCTCATCGTCCTCATAGAATCAATCTTCATTTCCCAATCCGGACATCAACTCAGTCCAAAACCTTACTCTGGCCCTTCAAGATTTCAACACATACACAGGCCTCCAGGTAAACTTTAAAATAGCATGAAAGTTTTTTTAAAAAAAAACAGAAATATATAAACAGAATGTTCAGAATGAGCAAAAAAGAGGAAGAAGATCCAAGTTTTTGTCAGTTCCCAAACATTAAGCTACCTTCTCACAGGTTTCTTGTACTTCCCACACTTAAAAAGTCTGTTGCCTTTATCCTCTATCCTCTCATGATTATTCATCTCACAGCTTTCTTGTACAAATTCAGTATTATTTGTCACTAAATGCCTTGACTACTCATTTATTGTAGTTTCAAATAGGGGGCAGAACAACTCTATGGGAAAATGGAGGTTTAATTCAAAACAAGGACTTAGAACACAAGTACAGACTAAGTAACTCAATTGTTAGTCTTGGCCATCTTCTAGGAAATACCAGACGTAGTGAAGCCCCTATCTAAATGGTACAAATAAAAATACTTATATTTCTGTTTACTGGCAATTATAGTGGTAACAATGGTGATCAATTTCTTGGTGTCAGAACATTTGAAGGCTGACAACAAGTTCTATCAAAATTGACTATTTGCTCCTTACTAGAGGTGTTCTAGAAATGTCCTTGATCGAGTAAATAGCTCCAAGAACAAGTGGACTGGACCGATTAAGAAAAATGGAAAGATTTATACAATATAAATTTCATCTTAAATGTTGTTTAACAGGGAGTCAGAACACAGGTATGAACTAATTCAACGGATAGTCTTGGTCATCTTATTGGAATACCAATGGTAGTGAAGACCCCACTCTAAATTATACACAAACACATTCATATTTTGTTTCATGGTGGCAGTTATAGTTGCAATAATTTTTATCAATTTTTCTGAGTCAAGACATTTGAAGGCTGATAATAAGCTCTTTCAAAATTGACTATTTGTTCCTTAGCTCCAAGATTCAATGGATTGGATTGATTCTGAAAATGGAAATATTTGTACACAACACGTTTTATCTCCACTTTGTGAAAAATCATTATGTATGAATATGTCAAACTGACTAACAAAAAAGGCAAGAAAGAAGCATCTCTGTCCAGAAAAAAAGATTTTTTTTCTTTGTTAATCTACAGCAACTGATTCTTTTAAACTCTGTCATGCATCATTACATCCTGCAAGGGACACAACTGACAGATCTTTGAAAGTGTCTCAAATACGCTACTGAAAGTATCATAAAATATAGAATTTGAAGGAATAACACGCAAGTAAAAGGATGAGATATTGCAGGAAATTAGTGCATTGCTGTATCTTTAAAACTATGACTGCTGCTCTTCTAAAAAAGAACCAGAGGAAATATTACACTAGTAGAAAATAAAGAGAAGAAAACAAGATATTATGGTGACAAGCCCCTGTAGCACAGTTGGTAGGTGCTTTATTGTTGTAACTATAAATGTTGTTGTCGACTGAAGTTACCATTAAGGAAAAAAAAAAAAACAAGAAGAAGAATATTGAGGTTTGCAGGTAAGCACATTTTGGGTGCTACATACTCAACCAAGAGCACGAATGTCAGTCAAGCTCAGATTGTTGGCATGGTTTTGTATGAACCTAGAAAGTTTTAGTAAAACAGCTGCAAGCTGATATTATACCTGAGAACCCATGCCAAGAGTCCTCTAGATTAAAAGGGACTGAGGATGGAAGGAAATAGGGATCCAAAGGGCACAATATGCATATAGACTTTTTTTAGATCAGAACATTATATTTGTTTCCCTTATTCACCATCCAGTTGTTGCTGCTAAATCAAATCAGGCACGAAATGATATGATTAAAAAAGATCATTCCATTCATCATTCTCAAACTCAAAGTCATTTATTCCATCTTCCCAGATTAGCACCCATAATTGGATTTGACAATTGTTTTCAATAGGTCCACCGCCTATCTGATGCCCATACTGTTTGAACCTGCAACCTTAATCATTTAAACAATAGACACGTACAAATTCAAGTTTGTGACATTTCAATTGTCAAATTAGAAAATGATAAGATTTAGATAAAACAATCAAACAAATGATGATGGGAATGCATCTAAATATAATCTGTAAAGGGTAATAGACCAAATAATATGTTCAAATCATAGCTAAAATGAGATTTTGTATTTACAGTTTTTTATCAATGGGTCATCACCTGTGTAAAGTCCACCATCTCAACTTCACAAGTTGTCGTAGAACATGTAGGAACAACAGCAAGATCCTTCTTTACTTCAATTTCCCCAAACCCATTGGCCAGCTTTATCGTGATTATAGCTCACCCTTCTTCATTGTTGCCACAGCTCTGTCTAATCCAGAAATTACTTGTTCTACACAATAACCAAAACAACACTGTTAATAGTACAAAGGCATTAACACTAATGGGAAATCCTCCAAGTGGACCATATTCCTGTATCCTAACTTAATGAGTTTAGCATCCATTCATTTTCAAAGGAAATAAAACAGAAATGAAATTGATATGGAATCAACCTTCATCTATGAAAAATTCAAAAGACTCATCTTCATTGAACCCCTTTTTCTCAAAGACAGTCCCATCTTCCAGCATGGCAATATACTCAACTGAAAAAGGATTTTAACTCAATAGACAATAAGTATCATAAAGTACATAAAAACCAAGACAAATTAGTAACAGCATTACTGAGTCCGGATGTTCACGTAACACAGATAATTGATCTGACAGTTTCTCCTTTTTTTCATTTTTTGGGAGGTAAACAATTGATCTGACACTGCTATGGATGTTCCTGGCCATCCCAATTGGTCATTTCTCAGCAAACCACTGCTATGGCTTCTCTTTAATTTGTAGAGAAACAACTTGACAGTCGCTCTTCCGAAAGAAGCTCCTCATCCACAGTAAGGCCCATCAGACTAATTACAGGATCACCAACCAATCAGCTCCACTTGTTCAAAATGGCCATAACAATAGAATTTATATGATAATGCAACAGGATTTTTAGCCAATGGCTGCTGCCCCTGCTGCTCTCCATCTCCGGCACTTGTGTTCTGCTCCCTCCAGATGCAAGTTTTTTTTTTCTAGTTAACATCTCCTGTTCCTCCTGTTTGCCGTCGTTTTGCTGATCTGCATGGGTGGCTCAGCGATTCCAACTGCTCTACATTTCTTTCATCACATGCCAGACCACCTGCTTCGGTGGTCAACTGCATCTCCTGCTTCGAGTGTCTTGTCCTCTCTCCTGGCCTTGACCATCCGCCAAGCCTTGTACCAGTTTTTTTTTTTCAGCTTAATTATCTTTTATCCTGTTTTGTGGGCCATTTGTTGGGCTTTTTTTCCCCTTGTATTGGCACCTCTCATGCTTTTATCTATTCTTATTAATATATGAACCATTTAAAAAAAAAAAAACAAGAAATACTAAACCAAATGAACATGAGGATACTATTGACATATTAATGCATACAATTCTTAGCCAAAATCTACAAAACAATACTCTATGTCCCAAATTAGTTGTCTTATTTGGATTTTGGAATTGTCCCAAAATAGTTGTCTCATTTACATTGAAGTAGCATAAAGTGTGTTGAAAGTTTATGAGATCACATGAAGTGCTAGCCTTATATAGAGAGTTCCTTAAAAAATACAAAATGTTTCAAATGAGACAACTAAATTGGGACGGATGAAGTATTAAACTGTGTGTGACACAATAAGATTGGCTATAGAACATACACATCTGCAAATGGCCAAAGACAATGTTATCCACAAAGCTGAAAACAGTTATGACCAAATAAAATCTACTAAAAACGTACACACAGGATGGATTAGGGGAAAATAGAAGGAATTAATTTAGCTTTTAATATCAGAGAAGACTGTAAAGGACAAGTCAAAATTCAACATAAATTGGTTCATTGTGGACATTACTTCCGAAATAATCCAAATGTAGCATGATAGTAAGGAGATAACCAAACTGCATCATAAGATTGCATTTAATAACCATATGACAACTGCAATATAAGATAACGTAAATGACCTAATTGCATCAAAAAATCAGAGACCAGGATAAACTTTCAAACTATCTAGCAAGGTTGCAGGGAGATTGTTAAAGCAATAAAGGGAAAGGGTAGAGTTTGTTGGAACATATATTACATGGTTTATGCTTAAGAAATGTTAATCTATCAATCTCAATTATCAGTAAGAGTTAAACGAATCAGCATGACGCTTCATTCCATCTAACATATTGCCCAATTAGATGCCAATATGGGCATTATGGAAGTGGAGTTTGGGGTTCTGCTATTCTTGAGGCTCTCTTGCAGAGAACTCCACAAAACATGGAAGGGGATGCTCTTGCAAGTTGCAAAAGAGTAATGATAGCCAGAGAGTTCTGCTCAAAATTTTTTTTCCAACCCTGTTGTTGTAGCACTTTCTTTCTTTTAACAATTTTTTAGTAAACCTTCCAAAAGAAATTTTATGACACTCTAGTCCCAATCATGGCTCTAAAATAATTTAAAAATACTTGGAATGACAAACTACTCCACAACTCGGTTTGAGTGAACATCAAGTAACTCAACTAACAATTGGGCTGACTGTACTTGGGAAAAAATATTTTTATCATAGCTAATCTTAACCATCGAATCCAATTCTACAAGTTTTTGGACCATAATCTCTTACAACATACCTAGATAGTATTGTAACACAAAGGTTGCACTTGATCATTCCTCTTACAATATTTGCTTGTAGAACTTAATTAAAGCAGTTCTGTGATGTGTTTTGGAATGTTAATTAGTAGAACTAGCAAAAGAGGAATTTATTTTCGCATATCTAGTCATGACTTACTATGTCCCAATAACCCTATTTGTCCTTGCAAAAACTTTTTCTCCTGCAAGAATTCTTGCCATGCCGAAGTCTGATATTTTTGGATTCAGTATTTCATCTAATAGAATATTACTTCTTTTAAGATCTCGATTAATGATTTTCAATCTCGAATCTCGATAAAGATAAAGGAGCTCTCAAGCAATGCCTTCAATAATGTTAAAGTGTTTATCCCAGTCTAACGGTTTTTGTTTTGATGAACCTAATGCAAACACCCATTAAACAATCAAACCAATTTCTTTGAGAACAATGGTTAAAGATGAGTAAATAATATATGGAAAACTTTCAACTAACTGAGGGACAATAAGATATGTAAACAATAGATAATTCAAATTAGAACTTTGAAATGCTTTAACACAATTCTTTAATATGTTTAACAAAATTCTTTTCTCGTATTTTTTCATATTTTTATCATCGGCTAAAAGGAAACAACTAATGAATTTAAGTGAGTATTAACAAAATCTAACAAAAAAGAAGGCATCCAAGCTTTTCTTCGGCATGTATTCATAGAGTAATATATTTTCTTCACTTTCAATACAACATCCAAGAAGCCTAACCAGATTTCTATGTTGGACTTTATAAATTATCAACTCTTCGATCTTAAAATCCTTTGAACCTTGACAGCACTCTCTAAAAGTTCTGTGCAAATTTCAAACGAGTTTAAGAACGAATCGTTGATAATTTCCAAATTCCAACATAGGAATCTCGTTAGGCTTCTTGGATGTTGCATTGAAAGTGAAGAAAAGATATTGCTCTATGAATACGTGCCGAAGAAAAGCTTGGATGCCTTCCTTTTTTGTTAGATTTTGCTAATACTCACTTAACTTCATTAGTTGTTTTACTTTAGAAGATGATAAAAAGAAGAAAAAAGGCGGGAAAAGAATTTTGCTAAGCATATTAAAGAATTGTGTTAAAGCATTTCAAAATTCTAATTTGAATTCTCTATTGTTCACATATCTTATTGTGTCCCTCAGTCAGTTGAAAGTTTTCCATATATCATTTACTCATCTTTAACCATTTTTCTCAAAGAAATTGGTTTGCTTGTTTAATAGGTGTTTGTATTAGGTTCATCCAAACAAAAATCGATAGACTGGGATAAACACTTTAACATTATTGAAATCATTCCTCGAGAGCTCCTTTATCTTCATCGAGATTTAAGATTGAAAATCATTCATCGAGATCTAAAGCCAAATAATACTATTAGACGAAAGACTGAATCCAAAAATATCAGACTTCGACATGGCAAGAATTCTTAGAGAATAAAAAGTTCTATGAAGGACAAATAGGGTTTTTGGGTATCAAAAACACAAACTCAAAACAAAAACAAAAACTAAAATAAATGCCAACACAGAAAACCACGTCTGGTGAGGGTTTCCAGTGATGCTACCCACAAACATCAAATAATCTCTTTGTTTGTCTCAGAGAATTTTCTTCCATTAGAATGCAGAGAATTCAAAAACATAGTCAATAAGCTTTGTTACTATAGCATAAAAAAAACAACCAAAGTTTAAAACACTATCCAACTGCTAAAGATAATTCACTAATATTCAAAACTCAAAGTATGAATAGATAGCCCTCATACACATAGTTTCAGTCTCAAAGTAAAATACAAGCTAAATTTCTGTCTGAAACTTGCTTTGACTCAAATCTCACCATACTTGCACTCAAAAATAAATCACTCCGAAGTAGGTGTAAATCACTCAAATAATATGTGAGGGGAATAATGTATACCAAAAAAAAAGAAGTATAAAAGCTTGAATGACGCAATTTGAATGAAAGAAAATAAAATAGTCTCATGAAAGGATGCCAAATACCAAGAAGCTTTAGAAATTACCACACTATCATCCCTATTCATTCACTTCCACATCCAATCCACACCACTCCTAAGATCAAAGTAGGACTTTAATAGGATGAAACTTTAGGCTTAGGACAAGGGTTAAAACAAAGAAAGATATAGGATATATCAAAGTGTCCGAGAATAGTTGAGATAAACAAATAATACTTAGGGCTTTATTCTTTCAACTTCCTTTTTTTTTTGAACTACTTTTTTTCTTTTGATTTTTTTTTTTTTTTCATTCTTTTTTTTTTTTTTCTTTCAAATACTTTTTTTTGACATATAACATTGAGCTCTCTTTTTCTTGAAGGGTCATTTATGTTCATACTGCATTCACCCTTTCTTTAATAATTATTATCCCTACTAATTCTCAAGACAACTAGGGTAAAAGATATAAATACTATGGGGTTATACCCCTAAATGGAGTAGGGTGAAGATAACTAGCTAACAAAGAAAGGCTATATAAAAGGCTCAAAGGGTTACCTAGTGGAAAAATTACTATGGGTAGGTTAGGAAAGCTCAAACGATCTAAAGAAGGCCTATAATCATCTCTTAGGGTTCATATGGTTCTTAGCTTCCATAAACTTAAAGGATTTCAATTGTAGCATTTCAGTGATGCACTTCTCAGCAATTGACCAAAATGAAAGAATAATGAGACTAACAACAAAATGATGTGCTTACAAGAAAATAATTGAATTTTTTTATAATAACCCTCCAAAGATGAATGTTTCTAATCTCACATGGGTAACAAGTCTCCACTAATTTTAATTTCTAGATTATACTCACTCTTCAACTTAGACTACATCTATGCGGCTATTGCAGAGTACAAAATTGCTCTGAGTTTGAAATTCATGAAACACCTTTAGAAGAAAAATAGTATAATGAACTAAGGATTTACGAATTTATTAGTATGCTAATGCATCAAAGTTAAATTAACACAGTTTCATCATTCAAAACATTGAATATTGGAAAACTTAATTCTCATCATTGCAAAGGATTTTTTTTTTTAACCAATTCTAACTACTTGCGAAAAACAACTAAAGAGACATCCTACATCCCCCAGCCTAAGGTAAACATTGTCCTAAATGTGAAAAATGCATACAGAAGATCATGAAAGACATGCTTATGAAAGGAAAGCACAAAGAGAGGGATGGGCGTAACCTAAAAGGATGAAGAATCTCCAAAGCTACTTTCTGCAATTCGTTAGAAAGAACAAAAACAAAAGAAAATAGCAGAACCGAAAAAAATGAAGACTGTAGGAATCAATCCAAATAGACAAGGTCCTCCAAAGGGGTGAACTCCCCTCTGACATATAATACCCGATGATGTATCTCTATAGAGGGTTTGGCATTGTTTCAATCTAATTGTGAGGAAATGACTGTTGAAATATATTTAAATTATCCTAATTATAGTGTAATTAGGATTCTAGTTTGATTTTATCTCTATTAAGAGATCTATTTAGATTAGAAGTGTAATAACCCTAAGGTCGGCTAAGGCTATATAGAGTTGTGTAATACTTTTTAATGAATACAATTTTCTCTTTTCTAACATCTATCAGAGCAGTTATGATCCTAATTTGAGGGTCGATTTCTGAGTTCCTCTCCTCTCCCTCTGCCCAACGAATCACGTATGTTGGGCAGAGGGAGGGGCGTTTTGCACTTGCTTCTACGTGCTTCTCTCACTGGTTTTGCCATCTCAGATCTGAACGGATTTGGGACAGGGTCTCAGTCCCTCTTCCACTGCTGCTCTTCACAGATCTACACCCGTCGCTTCCATTGTTGCCTCCACAACAGCAGTTCTGCTTTTGGCTCTCCCTCCTGCCTCAGCCGAAACAATATTCTCTATTTGCTGCCTGTAGTGCCAACGAAGACACCATCAACCAGATCCGTGCGCCTTCGATCAGATCCGGATCTTGACAACAGATCTGGCCAACAGATCGGCGCCCGATTCCGCCGCCGCCTCTGCCACCATACCAATTCAGTCCCTTCAAACCCAGATCGGGGACGGGGTTCCCTTCCATCCCGATCTGACGCTCCAGTTCCTGTAGCCGTTCCTGCAACCAGAGGCACCCATCTCTGTTTCCGCACTACTCAAACGAGCCAAATCTGAACAGAGGACACGGCAGGTCCAGCGCCGGTGCTCGGCGCACATAGCTATAGATCTGGTCTTCTCTTTCAGATCTGTGAATAGGCACACCGCCTTCTGCAGATCTGTTCACGTTTTGCTTCATCAAAGCGCCTACTTGATGCTCACCTTCTTCTCAGTTCATAGATCTGTACTCTCTCAAATCTGAACGTCAACCAGAGGCAAAGCAGCCAGATCCTGAATCGATCTGCGGATCGGAAGGTGAACCGAACAACAGCAGTCGGGTTCCTCACGCCGGGGATTTCCGCCGGCTTCTTCTCCGTCGAGACTCAGAGAGGGGTTTCTACGCCAACAGCGTTCGTCAGTCGAGGCATCGAGGCAGCTCAGATCTGAAGACCCCGTTCTTCCGTGGTTCCTTTGCGGGCACCGCCGTTCTTGGCGTCTCATCTCTCGTCTCCGACTCAGATCTGCAACTTCTTTCAGCCGATCTGCCTGGTCCTTCATCGGCGACGCTTCGATTATCTCAGATCTGCATCAAATCTTGCTCCCATGCTCCGCCTCCTTCCTCTTCCTCTCTCGCCCAGCCGTGTTGCTACCGCTATCTTGTTTTGCCCTTTGCTGCTGCTCGCCATTCTGATCGGTTCATTCCAGATTTGCTCTTCCGCCTGCAACCCAGTTCCTATCTGTGACAGGAGAGGGTACACTGTGCAGTATGCAAAGAGGGCGATTTGTTGTCGCTCGACCATCGTCCACTAATCAGTAACATAGCGACAAATACCGTTGTCGGGATATTAACGGAAATCGATAATAACGGATATTTTTAAATTCTTAGATTTTTATCGAGAATTTAACGGAAAAATCTCACTGAAATTATAATATTTAAAAAATAAAAAAAATAGAATAAATAAAAAAATTAATGAAATAAAAATGGTATAGGGAATTTACTGGGATTTTCTTGGAAATTTACCGAAAATTTACCGGGATATTATCGCGTTATTAACGTTTATCGCGTTTTTAATGCGATTTTATCGGGAATTTATCGGAAATTTATCGTTTGGCGATAAAAACGCGTTTTTAACGCGGTAATGGTATTTTGCCGATAAAAACGCGGTAAATTTAAAAATACCGCCGATATTTGTGACATTGATACGGTGTTCTGCTGTTTCTTCTAACCATAATCTTTGAGATCTGTGCCAAGAAGAAAGGGGGAGAGCTGAAGAAAGGGGCACAAATTTCCCTTCTCCTCCTACTTTCGTCGATTTCGTCGACGCTCTGAAGAAAGGGACACAAATTGCCCTACTCCGCTGCCTTTTGAGCAGCCTTGTTTTGTTGTTTCTCCAATATGAGACGGCCTCTTTATCTGAAGAAAGGGACACGACTTGCCCTTCTTTCGATCAATCTTGTTTTGTCGTTTCTCGAAAATGAGACGGTATATTTTGGACACATGTCCATTTGTTGTGGAATTCATTCACTCATTTTATTTGGAGGACTCTGATTTGTCCCCAGTCATTTGCTGGCCTTTCATGGCTACAACACTCATTTGCTGGCCTTTCCAAGGCTTCAGCCCTCATTTGCTGGCCTTTCATGGTTACAGCCCCATTTGCTAGCCTTTTAAGGCTTCAGCCCTTATTTGCTGGCCTTTATGGCTACAACTATTGTTCGCTGGCCTTTCCGATCTAATTGATCGATGTAATGGCTTCAGCCCCTTATTTTTCAAGCCATTCGTCGCCTGCATTTATCGCATATTGCGATCATTGTTTGTCAGACAGTTGTCTTACAGCCACTGCAGTTGTTCGAGCCTCTTTCTCTATTTCAGGCCGCCATCGGTGTTCACCGCCTGTCATTTTGCAGCCAGTCAATGCTGCCACATAAACACATATTTGCAGCAAATCAACGCTGCCACTTCAACAAGTTTTGCAGCCAATCAGTGTGTTGCTTCAACAAATCTTCGTGGACAGTCAGTCTGCCACTTTTGCAGTTCACCTGCTATTTCTTCACGTTCCAAGCTTCGGGTTCATCCACGCTTCAGCTTGCGGGGGAGTGTTGAAATATATTTAGATTATCCTAATTATAGTGTAATTAGGATTCTAGTTTGATTTTATCTCTATTAAGAGATCTATTTAGATTAGAAGTGTAATAGCCCTAAGGTCGGCTAAGGCTATATATAGTTGTGTAATACTTTTTAATGAATACAATTTTCTCTTTTCTAACAATGACCACTGGGAATATCTCTGTTGGACCTTGGAATGTATACTTGAGTTCAGCCAGTAGATGTTTCAACTCAAGTGTTGGCATGATATCACAAGGTTGTAACTTTTGGGGAAGGGGGTAAGAATCGGACATTACAAAGCCACACTCGAGTCAAACTTATCAAGGTCATCATTACTTATCAAGGTCATGATTATTGGGAAAGTGAAGGTGTAAATCTCATTTTTTACACAGCACCACTTGCAGTTCAATTTTGACCTACTAAACGTCCGAATCACGAAAAAGAATCAGGTCATTCAGACATCAGAGTGAAAATTTATGGCCAAAATACTAAGATTATGTCAACTTTCCTTGCAAAGTACTTTCTAAATTCGATTTTTAGTGCTTATCTTCTCTAATTTGGGATTCCAAACGAAATTAACTTGCTAAATTCTCCCCAAAATCTTCCTCCACTCATCTTGGTTGTTGAATTATCGTGTACACTTGATCACCACCGATTGGCAGGCCGGGTCAAGTTCTCTACAATGAAAACACATGCAATTAGTCGTTTTAATTAAATTACACATATTTACGTGTAAATAGAAAAAACATATGCAAAATATATGCGTTAATGTCTATCAAAATGAAGATAATAATGCAATTTAAGCGATTATCATTGGGACATAGTAAGTCATGACTAATTATGCGAAAGCAAATTCCTCTTTTGCTAGGTCTACTAATTAACATACCAAAACACATTAGAGAACTGCTTTAATTAAGTTCTACAAATAAATATTGTATGAGGAATGATCAAGTGCAACATTTATGTGTTACAATACTATCTAGGTATGTTGTACGAGATTATCAACATTAAGTTTCTTTCCAAAGCCCATACTTATAAGTTCTAACAATCTAGATTTTTATCCTTTCATTGGAAAGCCAAAACCCTAGAAAACTAATACTTTCAACGCATTAAAAGTAAAAAACATTGTTTCAAGCAAAGTCTAATCATTCAGTTATTGTTAATGTGTCTAGTGGCTATAAGTCACCCGAGTATGCCACATCGGGTCTTGTTCCCCCCAAGACATAGAAGCTACCACCAAGACGATGAAGAAAAGGAAGAGGTAGTGCAGATGCATTTGGTGGAAGGGATGGTTGGTGAATGGGAGACGGATAAATTGGGCAGAGTTGTAGATGGTTTGAACGAATGGGCGATGGCTAGTAGCGGTGGATCTAAAATGGGTGATGGTTGGAACGGCGGAAAGCTTGGCAAATCAACTGGCAAGGGCGGCACGGCAAGCTGTGACTTGTAAAAAATGAATAAAGAAAAAGTTTATTTTTTACATATTATCTTTTTAAAATTCTAATAAAAGAATAAAAAATATCAGCACATCCTTTCATAAAAATTTATAATTTGTTCCTTAGTGACATGAAATACATAATATAATAAACTATTATAACAGTTTAATAAATCACGACTAAGAAAAAGTTAATATTAAGAACCCATTATTTCAAGTCAAAATAGAGTCCAAACACTTAATTCCTACCTGTAAAAAAAAACCCAGATATCTCTCCATACAAACTCATAATATGTTCAAAATGGTCGTTAACTAAAGTGAGAAATTCTACCGAAATTTTGACAAACTTATGTATGTCTTTCGAACAATCTACAATTTTAGAAGACAACATAAACAGAGCTTATGACTCAAACTCTAATACTCGAACAGAAAAAGAAAAGCACATAGACTAAATACCAACTATCTTTCCAAGAGCCAACCAGAAACCTGACAATATTAAGCATCCAAACATCCAGAAAATCAAACACCGATGATTTCATTAGGGACATATATTGGGGCTGAACAGTTAACATGACCTCTCACCCTTTCATGGTCTTGGGCACCTTTGCCAATGCTGGAAAGAAATGGCCTGCACAAAATTAACCTGTTGGAATTCTGCTCATGAATTCAAAATAACACAATTGATATCAGGTTTTATTAAGATCACAAGGCTCCCCACATTCTAGGATGCCAAGTAATGCATAAATATATAGGTAGTGCAATAGTACATCTTTTATTCTCACTTAGATCAAGCATGTTTGACATGCATGTAAGTAAAAATTCATGGCTCCAACATCAACATGACACAGGTGAATAACATATTACCATCTTTGACATAAAACGCTACTCCTCCTTCAGGAGTTTCAGCAACAATTGATCCATCAACTAACTTGTCTTGATACTTCACTGAATGCACAAAAAGAAATTTCAGCAATACTCCGACACATTAACAGGTATGAGGCGTAGAAAATTCAAAACTTTTAAAGATGTTTTTCAATTGCCCAATTCCTCAATATAAAATTGGTTCAAATGCAATTCAACCTGTAACCTGATCCAAGTCGCCTGGTTGTTCATCTCTGAACCCATGCAACAATGTAGTCTTGATAAGCCCACCATCCTTGCAAATGTCAATCACCCTGATCCACAAGATGAGTTCAACCTCAAACTGAAGAACTGAATTAGGAGAAATTCCTTCCAAGTAAGCACTTACATAACCCAAATTGGATGGTAAAGTGAACAATGCAATCTCCCCCTTTTTCATGGTAAATCCCATGATCCAATCCAGTTACAACTTGACCTAGCATGCCCATCAACATAAAAGATATGAAAAGAAAGAAAGGAAAAAGGCATAAAGGAGAACTTCGACAATATCAAATCCAATTGAAAGCATTATAAGAAATCAAAATGAATCCCAAAAGGAAGATGTGAAATGTCACCGCTTCCAAGTTTAAAATTGAAGGGCTCTCCCTTGTCCCCTCTCGAATGAAACTTGCTTCCATCAAGTAGAGTACCCACATAGTCAACTGTACACAAAATCAAAATAGTTAATGCCAATAAAACCATTGACCATAAAAAAAAAAAAGTATCCATGTGGAAACAAATTTCAGGGTTGTACTAAATTTATATCATGATTGCCGAATTTCCCTAGTACAAAACAAAAGTAAGAAAGAACATTATCAGGCAAAAAAAAATCAACAACAATGGAACAATAATCAACCATTGAATTCAAGGCACTCTTTGGATCCATTTCCTTACGCTGGATTATGTTAAGAAAAGAAGCAAGATACCTTCCAATCAGAAATGTCAATTGTCTCAACATCATATCAATGAATTTAGTCACACATCCAAATGCAATCACAAAATGGGGTCCACTTTCCATTCAATATATAAAGTGAAACCAACTCAACTTTGGACATTTCATTTAATTTTGTTTAAACTGCAATATGGGCACCTATCTACCAAACGATAATCCCAATCTACTTCAGTGTTGGATGGAGAAGAAACTCACCTCTCTCTTTGTCAAACTTTTAAAAAGTATAGTATTTTTCATCCTAAAAATATATACTTTACCTGATCTCGTATAGGGTAGCTCAACTGGCAAGCACTTCCGCTTAGGAACCAGAGGTCCCAGGTTCAAATCATGTAGTCAAGCGATGCATGTGGCTTGCAGAGGACTGAATACATCCAGGGTTTTACCCAATGCCCTCGTACTCAGGGAGAGGTGGACAGAGGAGGGACCTCCAAGATCTTGGCGGGGAGAAGAGTTTGCTCGGCCCATCGAGATAACTTCTTTGTTGTCCCTTCCTCCACTGATAGAGTTGTCGGAACTGGCAGTGGAAGATGGTGAAGCATGAGATGCTTGGACGAGTCTTCTAGCATCAACAATGATCACAGGGTCAGGGTCAACAGGAATGCATCTCCCATGTGCAGATGAAATTGCAACAGACACCATTTGAATTTTTTCCTCCTTGCTAGCTGCATAAAAAGCTTCAAGATCAAAGCAGAAGTTGCCAACAGATGAAGGCCCACCTGACGTATCACTGTGGAAAACCTCCGAAGGGTTATGCCTCTTATATAGGGCAGCTCTATCCATCCCCTGTGCTAGGATCCCGTTTGGTATACTTTCAAGAATGGCTTCTTGATTTTTCCTAGAGAGTAGGTGGCCACCAGTTCGATGCGTTCCACATCATCTTCACACTTTAGATACTTCCCTTGGAATCCTTCCCTTTTCTTGGCCAGGATCTTTTTCTCAGCACACTGTATAAGCTCTTCAAATGCTGCTAAAGGGAGCTCAACTCCCTTTCCAATTGCTGTACCAAGTGCAGCCACCTTTACATCTTCAGACCAGAAATTTGAAAGGAGGGTTCTTTCCAAATAATTTGCTTCAAATTTTGGGTCAGGTTCAGGACTTGGAAAATCCATCACAGGTTTTGGTTTAGAGTGTTTGGAAGGTTTCTCTGATTTCCCCATGACAGCATGGATGATCACGAGAAACAGATGGTGGTGGTAAACGAATGGAGGGAAGGAGAGGGAGAGAAAAGATAGAGGTAGGATAGAAAGAAAACAGAAGTTTTTTGGACTGAATGGAGGGATCGTTTAGGATTGTAACAATAAATAATTTACAGTACAGTCACTCAGCAACTACTGTACGGGTGATTTATATATCCATGTGCCCATTTGAAGCTGGTTGGATTTAGGGGTATTCTCCATCCAAGTTACCCATTAGAACAGCCTGATTCACTAGACCATTGCCCCACTTGTTCAATTAAAGACATGGTACTTGCTGAAAATGACACAACTTTGCTTAGCAAGTATTACACCATTCACACGTTTTGTTGATAGCTACATAGACAAATTTAAAGGGGTTGCATATCTTTGCAGAATGATTTTTAATTCTATCTGCTATCTTTTTTAATTGCAGTGATTCATAATAAAGAAGATTGAGTTTATGACACCAGTGTAACAACACTAGATAATTTATGCCGCTACTAATCAGCAACTGCCATGTTGGTGATTTAAATATCTAGATTCATCATTTGAAGCGGCTGGTTTTAGAGGCGTTCTCCATCCATGGTGCCCATTAAAAGAACAATGTGGTTCATTAGACTATTGCCCCGCTTGTTCAATGAAGGACATGGGTACGTCAGCAAAGCTTGAACTTGAACAAATATGAGACAACTTTGCTTAGCAATTATAGCACCATTGACAAATTTTCAACTCATCAAGGAACTAAATGCAATTCTTATGTTGTTTTTATACCTAGATGAAGCACAAATATAAAGAGTGTTGCAGAGTGATTTTTAATTTATTTCTTCTATCTTTTTTAATTGCAATGATAGAAAATCAATTGAGGCAAGCTAGTGTCTCATGCTTTGTACTTGAACAATTTAAAACAGTCAACTTCAATATTGCATATCTTAGATGGCAATGACCAACTTAATGCATTGTCCAAATAATGTAAATCATAATGAACCACCATCCAATATGCCAATATTTGAATAATGACTTGATAATACTCACATCTCACAACAATAGAAGTGGCAAGGAAAATATAAATAGAAAGAAGAGAACAACACCTCATTTATCCATGTTCCTTGCTTTCCTTTATATTGTAATAATATCTTCTTATTGGCCCTTTAACTATGAAATCGTAACGTCGTTTACAGAGACTATTTCATTTCTATTTTGTGATTAACCGACTCTATGAAACTTCTTTCAGTGAATGCAGGTTGTTTTGGAGTAGGCAGAGTTGAAATGTTACAACCAAGCACAGAAATTACTGTTGACATGGTTGGCCTATCTTCAGCGAATTCCTGCACACACAACAACTCCAAATGTATGCATCTCAGGACTTCTTCTTGGGGATATGAGTCGCCTAATGTAGCGTCAATCAACTCTGACACCTTGCTTTCATTCCACAACTTCCAAGTCTAAAACAAAATCAAATTAAATTACATGGAAATGGATGCATTGATTTATTTATTTGTAGATGTGTACTTACGTAAGATAGAAGATTAGTAGATTCTTCTTGACAATAAAAACTAGAATTTTATTTGCTGCTCACAATCTCTAACAATAGAACCCCAAAACTGAATACATCTGATTTCTCAGAAAAGGTTCCTTCCATGGCATACTCGGGTGATATATAGCCACTGCATCCATTAACAACAACTGAATAATTAGACTTTTCTTGAAACAATGTTTTTTTTACTTTCAATGGGTTGAAACTTGAAAGTATTAGTTTTCTGGAATTTTTGGCTTTCTAGTGAAACGATAAAATTCTAGATTGTTAGAACTTAGAAGTATAGGCTTTGGAAAGAAACTTAATGTAGAGTTTGGTGCAACAAATAACAATTAGAATGCTACGTGAAATAAATATTATCCAAATAACATTTGAAAAGATAGAAACAATATTTTTATCATTGTTAATCTTATCCATCTAATCCAATTCTACAAGTTTTTGGAACATAATCTCGTAAACGTACCTAAATAGTATTGTAACATAAAGGTTGCACTGGATCATTCCTCATACAATATTTACTTCTAGAACTTAATTAAAGTAGTTCTCTAATGTGTTTTGGTATGTTAATCAGTAGAACTAACAAAAGAGAAATTTACTTTCGCATAACTAGTCATGACTTACTATGTCCCAACAACCCTATTTGTCCTTGCTAGAACTTCTTCTTCTCCAAGAATTCTTGTCATGCCGAAGTCTGATATTTTTTTATTTAATCTTTCATCTAATAGAATATCTCGACTTCAAATCTCGATTAATGATTTTCAATCTTGAATCTCGATGAAGATAAAGAAGCCCTCGAGCAATACCTTCAATAATGTTAAAAGTTGATCACAGTTTATCAATTCTTGTTTAGATGAACCTGATGCAAACACTCATTAAACATACAAACCAATTTCTTTGAGAAGAATGGTTAAAGATGAGTAAATAAGATATAGATAACTTTCAACTGAGGGGCACAATAAGATATGTGAATAATAGAGAATTCAAATTAGGACTTTGAAGTGCTTTAACACAATTCTTTAATATGCTTAACAAAATAATTTTCCCGTCTTTTTCTTCTTTATATCATTGGCTAAATGAAAACAACTAATGAAATTAAGTGAGTATTAGCAAAATCTAACAAAAAAAGAAAGGCATCCAAGCTTTTCTTCGGCATGTATTCATAGAGCAATATCTTTTCTTCATTTTCAATGCAACATCCAAGAAGCTTAACGAGATTCCTATGTTGGACTTGGGAAATTATCAACGCTTCGTTCTTAAACTCCTCTGAACCTTGCCCAGAACTTTTAGATAGTCTTTTCACAGCTAAATCCTATCCTCCCGACAGCATGCCCTGAGAGAGAATCACCAAATACATAAATGTTTATACTATTTGAGGATTACTAACACTCTATAAAGTTATTATTTTGTCATTTGTAGGGACAATACCCAAGGTGAATTTCTATTGTACAGATGGTTCAACCAAACTTGCTATAATTTTTTTAAGCAAATGGATTATGTTTTTCAATTGCTAGGGGTGTGGGCTGAGTTCACCCAATGTAGGCCCATTTATATTTGAACCTAAATTTAAGGCCCTCCCAACGATGCATTTCTCAATGTCAACCCCATAATTTTCCTTCACAAATGTGAAAACAGGCTGAGTATTAGTATGCATTTTTTAACAAGGCCACCTGTTGAAGCAATTTTGGGCCACACTGTTAGACAAACAACAATAGCAAGCTTTTAACATTAAGAATAATAACAATTCAATAGGCCATGTTAATAAGGTTCGAAAAATTCAACATTTAAATTAAATATTAAGTTTTCCAACCTTAAATTAAATATTTAAAACCTACCCCAAGTCATGTCGAAGGAATAGAAAGAAATACCTTGTATACAAGACCAAATCCTCCTTCTCCAACCTTGTTCTCATTACTGAAATTGTTTGTTGCACTTGTTACTTGACTAAAACTAAATATAGGAAACTCTGGTTCTGTTTCTTGTGATGAATTAAATAAAACTTCCTTGTCCTTTTTGTGGACACCTTCTTTCTTTTGTAATGCTGTGTGAGTTACAAAGAGATAAATTGAATGAAAAGAATGGAAGAAACAAAAAAATGTAATCTACAAAGGCTATGAGATACTTCTTTGTTTTGCTATCCACCTCCAAATAAGGCAAAAGAAGGCTGTCAATATCATTACTAGCCCCAGGATGACTACCAGTACGATCTCTAACTTGATATTTTTCTTTTTATTGCACTCAAATAATACCATTAAAATTCATAGAAAAAGTTAAACAACTTCCTCAAAATAAATCAAGTGTTAGATAATGTGTTTAGTCTAAATAAGTAGTATAATTACATTGATTATAGTAAGCTTTACATCACAAATTTTCAATGTATGTAGCTTTTCTGAAACTGTATTGTAATTAAGAGAATTAGATTTAGTGTGTGGTGAGTTTAGTATACCATCACAAATTATAGTCTATTGTTCCCACAACACTTCAAAAGATTTTTGTACATTAGTCTACATACATAAGTTTTATTAGTTTTTAGCAACGATATATTTTCAAGTAATCCCAAACTTACTAAGCAACCTAACTTATTAAATACAATTTTTTTTTTCTCATAACCTTCAATTGCTATGGAATCTCTACAGAATTCTTTGAAATTCTAAATATAAATGGGGATTGTTTGTCTGCATTTTTTTTTTTTCATTTACAGATTAGAAAAAAAAAAGAATTTTCTCACAAAAAATTCGACTTTTCCACTGAAAATTAGTCCCATCTTCTGTTAGCCTTCACCAAAGTCTTAAGTAAAAAACTAGAAAGTAGACTTTCAAATTTGCAAATTTATTTATATTAAAATAGTATAACCAATTTGACCTACTCCCATTTAACTGAGGTGGAACTAGAATTCCGACGAGGGATAAGTGCTCTTTGATCCAAATTTGCTCATAAAGGATGGGTTTCCACACGCTAAACATGCTGACATGAAATGTGTATGTGAGATCTGGCCCTTCATCAGGCATTGATAGATCTCAGCCCTTTCTCGGTTTGTTATGATTCTTGTACTTCTGGTCCTTTTCTTTTTGATTCAGCATCTCTCTCTTATATGGTACTATTATTCTTGATGTACTTAATGAAGTTTATGATTCAAAAATAAAAATAAAAAATCCCTCCCCTAGAAAAATCAAGGCATCACATTCAATAGCTACGGTGTCCATATGAGAAAAATGGGTGGATTGAAGAAAATGACCAAATGTCTCTACGGCTGCAGTGTTGAGCACTGAAAATGACTATTTTATCCTTTAATTTTGGATTAGTTAGCCTTTGATTTGTGTATATTAGATGCGTTTAATAGAGTTTTTGAATTTTGCAGTGTATTAGTGAGAATACAAGAAAAATGAATTAAAATGTAAAACAGTAGGTCCATTTGTATGTTTATAAATTTCTATCACCTTTATAATTTAACATAGTCTAAAAATTATTATTATAATTCAAACTCTCATATCCGGATCTTAATTATAATAATTTAAAATAATTCTAAAATCAAATTAGGTGGTAAATATTAAAACTTTTCAAAAATAGAACTATGGCCCACTTTTCTGCATTTTAATTCATTTTTCTTGTATTCTTACAAATACACTGCAAAACTTAAAAGTTACATTAAACACATCTAATATACATAAATCAAAGGCTAACTAATCTAAAATTAAAAGGTAAAATAGTCATGTTCAGTGCTCAACAATGCCAACTAACACAGTCGAGTTTTTTTCTTTTAGAAACTTATTTAATATTAAATTTATTTTCTATATTCTTTTAAACTTTTGTTTTAATGGTTTATAATTTTTATTTGATGCATCATCACTCTTAAATTAAATATGATAGCTCTAAATATTTATTCCTTAATTTATTTTAAAAAAAAATCAATGACCAACATAATATGAGTCCATTGCCAACATAATCAAACTTTTATTTATCATCAAGTAAGACACACTATCTAACATAAGTACTTAAACCCAGGTCAGATCAGGTCGCATTTTAATAAATTTAATTCAAACAATGTCAAAATTTATTGAATCCAACTCAACTTGACCCAACACAAGTTTCACCCCTAAAATGACATGACTGCCAAACTTGGGTCGGTTTTTAACCCGACGAGAATGACCCAACCAATGAAATCAGTGGGTTGTGTCATGTATTTGTATATTTCGGGTTGGGTCGGATCGGGTTCGGAAAATAAAAATCCGTATGAAATTCATGTCGGTTTCGATTGAGAAATTTAAAATCAACCCAGCTCGACTCAACCTGAGTACACCAAGTTATACAACAATGCTTGGGTTGACTCGTGTTACAAATATAAGTTGAGTAATCCGGGCAAGCCATACGGGTCGGGTTGGGTTGAGTTCAATAAATTTTGACATGGGTTGGATTGGCTTTGTTAAAAACAGACTTGACCCGACCTGAGTTTCAGCCCTAGTTTTCGGTATATTTTTTAATTGTAATCTTTGCTAAAATTATGTTCATATATTTTATATTAGAAGGAGTGCTCATATTGGCTTTTATCCATTTCTATATTATATAAATACATTATTTAATTTTTTTTCTCAAAGTCTTAGATGAAATTCTAAATCTTTTAAGATGAAAATTTTGAAATATCAACATCATCCAACTCTTGATAATAAACAATTACTGAATAGGAGTGATGGGTTTTGATTGTAATGCATGAAATCAGAATTTCATAATATTAGTTTGTCTTAGACATAGAAAAATATATAGTGAAGTACAGTTTAGAGAGGACGGGAGATCCTCTTCATTGGCTTTTGGAGTAAAATCACCAGCCATAGCTATAGTGGAGATTGTTTTCAATGGCTTTTGGAGTAAATAGTATCATTATTAAAGTGAAGTTTGAAGTCACTTTGAACGTCTTTTAAGAAAAAGAGAAAATTTCTTGAAGTGGGTCTGGTGTTCTTCAGCTCATTCAAGCGGAAGAGATGTACATTCAATTGTTTCTCTTTCTTCCTAATAACATAATTATTCTAATTATTCCAAAAACTTTATAATCATAATATCCTTCTCCCTTATAATCTTTCAATAATTATCATAATATCATGTGTCAAAATCAAATTAAGGCTCAGTCTTTGTCTGGCATTCACATAACAACATCATCTTAAACATATCAATGGAAGAAAGTAGAGATTACATTGCGTTAATGATATAAGTAAAGTTTTGGTGTTCCCTGCCTCACAGTCTTCGAGTTTGTGTGAGATTAAAGGTTCCAAATCATTTAGACAGAAACCAAAGATCGAAAGAGGGAAATCAGTTCCTTTTCATTATCAGATTCATCCCTTTTCCCAAGTGGGTTGTCTTAACCGTTTTTCATTTTCTTCAAATGATTCTTTCAGCCTACATTTGAAGACCGCCACATGTTCTCAAATCAAAATCAGTAGAAGACCAGTCTTGACTTCCCTACCGATGCCCATGGTCAGGTGAAAAACACCATTTTAAGTCCAGTTTTTTTTTTTTCAAAAATCCTAAATTGAGAAAGGGATTGCTCAGTAGAATTTATTAATTGAATTAATTAATCAACAGATTAATCAAATATTCTCTAAAGTAATTGAAATCAGACAAAGAAGTTGAGTTGAAGTGAGACTTAAAAAATCGAACGAGGGTCGGCTGCAGCTATGGTGACACGGTTACAACGACGGCGAAATGAAAATAGAGATGGAGAGAGAGAGGAAGAGGGTTGCAAATAGAGGCACATCTTTCATCCAACATTTGACATGTGCAAAGTAGAAGAAGTAAGTAATCTTTTGCTGTTCATATTAGACTCAATCTTTTTGACAAAATTGATCATTATGCCACTGACATAATTTTTCAATTTAGCTAACTTCCACCACTTTTTTTTTACAATTCAGTCCCTTAAAGTCTGCTTCTTGATTTTCCATGAAAGTTGTTGCCAAAACCCTAGTATCTTTAAAATATAAACACATTTAATAAAAAAGTTTACATATTTTTAAATTGGAGTTGATTAAATTCATATTTCTAAATCTCCTACTTATCTGCATAAACACACATTTTTCTTTTTTATACTATGATAATTTCTTAAAGTAACTATTTGTTGTAATTATGTTATCATGGTATAGACTTATTTTTATAGACCTAATTATACAGATTGACCCATGATATCATATTTTATATTAGACGGAGGGTTCATATTTGCTTTTATCTATTTCTATACTAAATAAATACATTATTTAATTATTATTTTCTCAAGGTCATAGACGGAGCTTTAAATGTTTCAAGATGAAAATTTTGAAATATCAGCATCATCCAACTCTTGATAATAATCAATCACTGAATAAGAGTAATGGGTTTTGTTTGTAATGCATGAAATCAGGATTTCATAATATTATTTGCATAACATCGTACTGCAGTTCTCATGGCCCAGAATTCAAACTTGTTTTGTCAGCTTTAAGTTTGAACTGATTCTGGAAAATAAACAGTTGGGCATCCATCCCCGATTCGCTTGAGTTCTTGAAAGTGGCCCCACTTCTAGGAAGAGGGAAATTTCAAATGAATGAATTATATAAAATTATTAAAGGATTATGTGCAAGTCTAATTTTTCTTTCTTTATAAATATGTTATAAGCTTGTATTATTGCGTTGTGACGTCCAAAAATAATGGATGCAATATTCTTATTCATTTTCAAATACAGATATATATAAAAAAAATAAACATATCTAAATTTTTTATTTAAATGTTTATTTCAAACTCATGATGTTTTAAATATGCATGTAGAACTTTATGAATCGTTTAATCTAAAATTAGAGAGACAATAAATTCAGAGGACTAAAACAATTCCAATTTTTACTTAGTATTTGAAGTATTTTTAACCAACACTACCTATAGAAGTAAGATTTTATTAAATAACTTGACGGGGAACACATTACAAAATAAAACAAAGATAGTAAAAAGTGTAGAAGTCATGTGCCATGATAAGTCCATAATTGTCACATATTTTACTCCTAATTTTATGTTGTTAGTATCTCATATTACTTAAATTTATCTAATTAGTGTGTTTTGTGTGTTTTTAGGTTGAAGTATTTTTTGAATCCGAAGGCTGGCTAATTAAGCAAATTTGATGAAGTTCCATCAACAATGAGCTGCAAAGGATTTGAAAACTAATCTCAGATGAGAGACCAAATTAAAAGTGGAGAAACCCCACTTCAGAAGTCCAAGCTTGTAACCCCAGCCTATTGAAGCCCGTGTCCAAAACTCGAGCCTAGAAAGCACTCTTTGAAGCTTCAGAGAAAGATGACTAGAAAGATTTTGATACAATCTATCATTCGTCGGTGGCTTGTGAGAAGGAAGGAAAGACCCATTCAAATCTAGCCGTAGCATGAAAGTCCCAATACTGCTATCAATGAAAGAGGTATTGTTTGATTTGCACAGAGAAGCAAGAATGGAGGAGAATCCAAACTACGAAGGCTTAAAACAGAGTTAGTTGAGAAGAAAAGGAAGTTCCTAAAAAGAGCGTTGCAATTGAAAATAATTCAAAATCAAAAGCAAACACCTACAGGAATGTGCATGTGTCAAATTTACACAGGATTTGTCCTCTCTTCTGTGTTGCTAAGAGATGAAAAATAAATCTTTGTATTAATAGAATAATTACAAGAGATAAAAGAGGCAAGAATATACAATTACATGTATATATAGAATGAAAATTAAGCAGAAATTAGGTTCCCTGAAATTAGAAATTAGTGGTACTAATTTGAAAGAGATCAACTCTAATACTCCTCAAGGTGGAGCGTGTATGTGAATAACGCCCATCTTACCAATCAAGTCATGAAACAAATCTCTTCCCAATGGTTTGGTGAATGCATCACTAAGTTGATGAGAAGAAGGAATGTAGCGAAGAACAAGGAGCCCAGATTGCAATTTTTTCCGCATAAAATGACAATCAAGTTCGATATGCTTGGTTCGTTCATGAAAAACTAGATTGTTAGCAATGTGTAAGGCAGCTTGATTGTCACAAAATAAGGTGATAGACAAAGTATGATGAATGCCAAGATCACTAAGTAAATACTTCAACCATTGAAGTTCACACGTCAGAATAGCCATGGCTCGATAGTTGGCTTCAGCAGATGAACGAGAAACTGTAGTTTGCTTCTTAGTCTTTCAAAAAATGAGATTGAAACCAAGGAATATACCTTGGTGTTGAATGGTGACAAAATATTCTTACGCTCGTGTTAAAAGGAATAAAAAATAAACCAGCATTTTTTAATTGGCAAAAATACATGGAGTGATGAAAGAAAATCAACAGGATCGTAACTAAGAGAAAGATAAAGAAAATGGAGAAACTGAGCGGCCTCCGCCTATTTTCTGTCTCACAAAAGCCATAACCTAAATACCTAATATGTCATGCAATGTTAAATGAGCAATTGATTTACGTTATAATAAGCCAAATTCTATATGATGATGATCTTCAAAGCTTTATCAGTTTCTAGATGAACTGAATAGTTAATTTATTAATTTATATGATAGGCTAGGTAACTCGTAAGGTTTCCTTAATAAAAAATCAGCACAAAGTTTTTTTAATATTTCAAGACTTTGTATGATAATGCATGTTCTAAGAGTTCAGTAAAAAAATAGTTAAATTCTGATTTTCTTTTTTTGAATTTACATGTGGAAAACAACGGGATGTCCAGCGTAAAATCTTCATAGGTGAGTCCACTACCCCTAGGGCACACTAAGATTAGGCCATGGAGGCTCGAACCCATAACCTCCCACTTCCTGAGGCGGGAGGCAACCAGTTGAACTATACCCATGTGAGTAAATTTTAATTTTTTTTGCAAATGAGCCCAAAACCTAAAATTTAGGCTGATTGGGAGTTTTTTGAAAATAAAAATAAAATCTTGAAATTAAAATGGGACAGAATATCAGCCTTTTTTTTTTTTACCTCCATTAAAAAAAAATTAAAAAAAAATAGTAGTAGAGTGAACCCTAATTTAAGATCCACCCTAGGTCTTACATATCCAGTCCCTCTTGTTCATGTGACCGAGTATTGGTTGCATTTTTTTACACTAGATTAATTTAACATAAACTTACAATCTATTTTCATTTTTCAGATTTTTACTCTATTTCTTTGTTTTTTCTCCAACGTCTCAATAGATTTATATTTTTTTCAATTTTCATAGATTAATTAAATATAAACTAACAATCTTTTTTCATAATCTGTTATATTTTTCAGACTTCTATCTAAACTCTAAACTCTAAAATATTCTCTCTATTCCTTTGTTTTTGCCAACATATCACGTGAAAAGATTATTTCTCTATTTATTCAAGAAAAATAATTTTATGAAAAATTATATTAGTTTTTATTTATATTATTCATTAAGTCTTTTAAAATCTAGCTTCATGTTAGGTTGTGAAATTTTGATGTTTTGATTTTTTTGCCAAATTTTTTTCATTGAAAATTAATAAAATATTATCTCGGTGAGGAAAAAATCTTTTTTTTCCTTGAAATTTTTTCATATTCGCCGTAAAAGGAAATTGATTTCTTGGAAAGAGAGAAAATAATCAATTTTCTTGTGGCCTTGGCAAAGATCTCTCATTTTTTTTATTTTCATACTTTTTATTTTTATAGTTGAAAAATGACAAACAACTCTTAAATTTACCACGCTCCTCTCCTGCTTATTTCCTAATCAGGGAAACTCATGGGGCGTTGGGTGCGAAGATTAACAACCAACACTTTTGCAATGGATTTCGAAAACACGGCTTCTATCCATTTGGGCTTCCTTCACCTGAACGGGGTCAGGCTTTCACCGTGTGGACCCACACGGGATATATATATATATATATATATATATAAGATTAATATAAAATAAATATTTTAATAATGGGATGCGGTTTTAAAAAAATCATTTCCATTGACATTTGTGTAATATTTATAATTTTATTATTAAATTCAAAATCGTTTTTAGAATTTCTAACTCATATTTTTAACGTCAGCCAGATCACATTTGTCCGAGTGACACATCAATCTTTGAAAAATTTATATATATTTACAAGAGTATAAAATGTAAACAACTTACTTTTACTAAAGTAATGATAAGTTTAATATATAAGAGAAACTACGTATAGTAATTTCAAAGCCTTTATAAAACTTTTTTTATATAACTAAGAATCTATTTTAGAGAGCATAAAATGAAAATAAATTATCATAAATTTATTAGAAAAGTTAGAGAGATATATTAAAAGATTTTAATCTTCATATCATTTAGAAAATGAATTAGTTTCTAATGGGTGATTAATTTAATTGTTAGAAGCATTTACTTTACCGTGAAAATTGATATCTTAAAATTTTATTAGGTTTTAGTAAATAGATGGTTAGATTAATAGAAGTGCACCCTACAATCATGGATTAGATGCATTAGAAAATGGATGACTTGCCTTTTATAATTTTAATTTTGACACATGATAAATATATAACTATGACTACTATGATATATTTAAGTATTTAACTGAAAGAAATTGAATTTTACTTAGTTTTGTAAAATATTTGAACTCTTTAACAACTTGAGTCAATTTCAGATGCATATAATCAGTCTTTACTTGATATTGTGGTATTTTTTTTAATCTTTATTATCTAAAAGAATTTTTAAAAGAAAGATTAAAGTTATTGAATTTCTAAAAGTTTTTATATATTTTATCATTGATGGCCATTGAATCATTTAATGCAAATAGATAATCAAAACAAAATATATAAAGATATGGAGACAGAGCCCTTCTCACTTGTTGCTTGAAGCAGAAGTTCTGGGCGAGTATGAAGGACAGAGCAGGAATGGTTATGGGTGGTTCTCTGTGGCAGGTGACTTTCAGTCAGAAATGGTAGATGGGGCTACGTCCTGTTGAAGGCGAAGCGAAGCAGCAGGGAGAACTATCTGGGCAGCAACCAGGAAATCTAGCACTAGCAGTTATGCAAAGAAAAGAGAGAATATGAGAGGGAGAACAAAGATGTGAAAGAGAAGAGGGAGAAGACAGAAGAAAGCAGAAGGAAAATATGTATTCATGTTGTGTTCTCCGTTCAGACTTTTTTTTATAATACATGAAAACATCAAATTAAGTGAAAAATGAGATAAAGTGGGCCAACATTGTGGCTGGAAAATAGACAGCTGGGCATCCATCCCTGATTGGTTAGGGATTTCTTGGGAGTGGGCCAACATCTAGGAACACTTTATAAAGGGAAATTTTGAATAAACTATCTAAAATCTAAAAAATTTCTATCATTTAATGAATTATCTAAAATCTAAAAAATATTCTATATTATGATTTTAAAAACGATCTTTATTTTTAATATTATAATAAGAGAAAATAATGATGGCCTAATTTTCAAGGCACTCTTTACAAAAGAGAGAAATCTTTTACTAATGCATCCTCTGAATCAGCTGTTTCTTTTTGTCGGATTCAGTGGTTCTTTTCTCAAGCTAGTGGCCATGTTTCCATCATATAGGTCCATTGTCTATATAGATTTCTTTTCTAATAAAATTTTATTCTTGACCATAGGAGTTTTTTTAAACAAGACTCAAAAAACAACCTCAATTCTATAGGAAAGTGGCTAATAATGATGATGACAAGAGTAGTGTTGAAGAGTTTAAGTCAACAATGAGACCAAGGCCATGAGTATTTAGAATAATAATCAGACTGACTTCGAAGGTCATATATAAAATCTCAGTGATTGCTTTCATATCCTTGAGTGCATGGCTTGTGCGAGTGTGTGCATTCGCTAAAGTTTTTGAAACTCCCAATCAAGCTATTAGGATGGATAAAACAAGAGTTTCATACAACAAATTAAGATGTCTTTAGAAAACAGTTACTTTCTCATTTTGATTTAATTTGAATCATTACAATCTCACAGAACCAAGGAAAAAAATTGTAATGAAGTTGGATAGAGACCAAATAACAAATGTACTTCATCAAGATGAAAATATCATAAACCCTTCTAGTTACAAGTTAGAAGACCATTCTTGAAAATTAAGTAGAAAATAAATAAGAGGATAAATGACAACAAAGTGGAAGAGGATGATGAAGCATTACAATCTCACAGAACCAAAAAAGCAAACAGGAAAAAAATCATTATGAAGTTGGATAGAGACCAAACAACAAATGTACTTCATCAAGATCAAAATATCATAAACCCTTCTAGTTACAAGTTACAAGACCATTCTTGAAAATTACCAGATCAATGGGAATCTGTTGTACCCTCAACCAGTAATAAATAAACCACGGATGTGGAATCTAGAAACTAGCTAAAAGAGAGAGAAAGACGCGGACCACAATGGAACAAAACTTTAACAAGATAAAAAAAAACTAAATATAGAAGCTTTTTATATTTCCAGTAACCTAAACTTAAAATCTTGAAGTCAATGCTAAACCCACAAATCTATGACCATGAAAGCCCCATAAATCAAAACAACTTCAGTCAAATATGAAGTGAATAAGAAACGGAAGATAGACAAATAGATAAATAATTTCTAGATTCATCTCTTTTTTATAACACATCAAGTCCAAAAGCATGTATTGAAAGAAACAAAAGAATAGTTCTTAGGACAACACTCCATTCCTAAGCATAGAGTATAGACCAGTGTTATTAGAACCAGACCGAACTGGTTCAACCGCGACCGCGTGTTTTGCGGTTCGGTCCAGGTAAAAAACTGACCTTTGGTCAAAACCGTGAATCTCGGTTCAGAAATTTGAAATTTTTTTTATTTTTTTTTAATTTTCAGCTTAAAAAAATGTGTATATTAGAAATATAAATGTTTATTACTATTTCTATCCCATATATTTCACCATTTTGGTATATTACTCAGAGTTTGAATGTTATTTTTAATATTTGTATTAATGTTATTAGTAAAATATGTCTTACTTAATATTATATATAATATTTATATTATTTTAATACTTAACCAGCTTTTACAGACTTTGACCTCTGTCGAACCCGGTTGAACTCTAACCTCCTCGAAGATGGTTCGATAGACGGTTCGGTTCTGATAACGTATAGACATTCCTCTTACAGTCTTACTGTCATCTTATAACTTCACTTACCTATCTAATTTTCATCTCCCCTTCCACTAAGAAATCTCAATAAATAATCAGAAGATATAAATAAGCAAATATTCATGGATGAACAGGATTGCCTCATGCATTATTGGGGATTTGTGGTGCATTTTGTATGCATCTAGCATGACTGTTATAAATTAATTTACAGCTCTGCTCTCTACAAAATGAGCAATTCATATTAACCATGCATGAATTTCAAAAGCTGACAGAAGTTCCTTTCAGTTAAACAAGATCACCAATCCATCCAAGCCCCAAATCAGGAAAACACCCATTAATCCAACAGAATAAAAAAATACAAGAACAAAACAGATTATACGGTAATTTAAAGAAAAAATCACAGAGAAGAGAAAGAAAGTATAGAGAACTTACAGATTTATAGAATGTGAGAGTGGTTGGGGAAGAAGACGCGAGAGAGAGCACTGAGAGAGACGAGAGCGAGAGAGAGGAGAGTGAGAGAGAGCAGTAGAGGAGAATGAGAGGAGTAGCAGAGGAGAATGAGAGGAGTAGCAGAGAGGAAAGGGGAATGCGGCACTTAAGGGTTTGCGGAGACACTTATACCGAGTGGGTCTCTTATTAAACGAGGCCCTTGACAGGGAGTTGGGAGAGGGGAATGCGGTACTTAAGGGCGTGAGAGAGTAGCGAGACAGTGCAGTGAGACAGTGCAATGAAAGAGTTGAGACAAAGAACAACGAGAGAAAGAAGGTGGAGAGTGCAGAGAGAGTTGAGAGACAGAGAGCAGCGAGAGAAAGAAGGTGGAGAGTGCAGAGAGAGTAGAGAGAGATGAGCTAGAGAGGTCTGTGTACACTTTTTAGGTTCCACTTACCGGTATTTAAAAAGGTTTCAGGATTCAGCTGTGCCAAACGAATGGGTTGACTGATTCAACTGTAACAATCAGTATTCAATAAGTATTTATTTATTTAAGTTTCTTATCGAATTATTTTTTTCCTTTTTTCATCTACTTATCAATTAGATTAATTAAAACTTAAATGGTCTAACTTCCCTAGCTAGCTAATATGAAGAGAAATAATGTGAGGCACGGTTTCAAGTGTACTCGAAAGACACACATTGTTCCTTAAAGGAAATTTGGTTGAATCCGGTTTAAACCGGTTGAAAGCAGTTGAATCTGGTTGAATCCGGTTGAAAGCGGTTGAACCTAGTTGAATCTGTTTGAAACCGGTTGAATCCGATTAAGCCCAAAATTCCTCGAAGATGGTTCATTATACGGTTCAGTTCTGATAACATTGATTGGGAGTTTGAGAACTGTCATATTCGACTAGGCGTAGATCTCTCACTCGTCCTGCCAAGTATTATTTCTGTCCTCTTAGCCCATGGAATCAAGGGTAAGGTGATTATGTATGCCATTGAAGATTTTGAACAGTTCTCTAAAGCCAATTGTGAAAAAAGTCGAGAAAACATACATTATCTTTATCAACGTTCACACCTGTAAGTAAATTAATTTTCTCTTTCTTTTTCTTTTCACATTTCTTCTTCTCTTATTTATTGTTGTAAAATCATAGTGTTAGGTTGAAGCGTAGATTTTAAAATTTTTAATAATTCTAACGGTGATTGGGTCGGTGGGTGGGGGTGAGAGGAGAGGGCTAAAAAATAGGTACAAAAATAATGGATAGCAACAATCTGGGTCAGACAAAAAAAAAATTAACAGAAGTTGACAAAATAAACCCATATCACGGGCCTAAGAAGAAGGGGAAAAAAATATATAAGACAAGTGAGCTAGAAAACGTCATCAAAAGCCTACATGTTAGAAAACCACGACAGGATAATATTCTTGAATTAGAACTTACTCTCAAATGCTAGCCGATAGTGAAATAATTGATTATATTGCAAAAGGCTTGTACAAAAATGGTATATATACATATAAACCCCTACTTATCCCTAATAAGATAAATACTAAATTGTCTTTAAGAACAAAATAAATTACATTGCACTGGGCACGTGGAACGTACTCTGATACTATGTTAGAAAATCATGACATTATAACATTCTTGAGATAGAACTTATACTCAAAAGTAGCAATTGAAAGTAGGATGCCTCAAGTGTTATAGAGAGTCATTGGTTTCTTGAATTAACCGATGTGAGACTTTGTGTCATTTCACGGATTGAGTCACATTGGTGGAAGTGTAGAGGGAGATTTAGAAATTTATAAATTACTTGCGTCACTCCACCTAATAGGCTAGTCTCTTGGACTAGATGTCCGGTCCTAACAAGTGATACCAGAACCAGGTCTCTCCTTGGCGGACGGGATGGCTGGCCTCTTTTGAGGGGGGATTGTTGGGGCTGCGAGCGAGTCCCACATTGGTGGAAGTGAGATTTAGAAATTTAATTATAGGCTCTCTATCATAAGAATTGAAATCAGTGAATGATTTTGGATGGGACAATATATAAGCGAACAAATCCAAAGGGTTCAATCAGGCCAAAGGGTTACACCTTCTAAAGTTACTCGATGTATGTGTTGGAAAATATATACATATATATAAGGTAGCCATTTAGACACTTCACTTTTCTTTTAAGAGATACCATATTTCAAATTTTTGTGTGAAAAATACAATTTTGTCCCTCAGTTTTGTGTAGGGGAATTGTGTTTTAAAAAAAAAAGAGGGGCAAAATGATAATTTTCACACAAAATTTTGAAATAGGGTGTCTCTTAAAAGAAAAATCAAGTGTCTAAATGACCACCTATATATATATATATATATATATATATATATATTTTGATAGTCCGATCGAACAGCCAAATGGAAGAACCAATCGAACGATTCCAGGAATCGTCCAATCGAACCTCCAAATGGAGTGGAGAGGGGTTTTCAAAAGAGACGGTTTCTCGATCGATTTTTACAAATAATGTATCAAAATTCTTCTACTCTGAACATTATGAACTTCGGGACTGATTTTAAATGAAAAGGGTATAGTTTTGGACTTAAAAAATCGTACCCAAAGAATTAAGGAAAAATGACCCCTCCTCCTGCCCCCAAATTTCCAATTCTTTGAGTACTCAGGGTTCCAAATTTCCTATTCCACTTAAAATTCCAGGCAATAGTATTATTTATGTGCTATTATTTACTCCAGTTTGTTTGACCATCTTCATGATTTCTATCTTGTGATGCTTAAACACTGCACATCTTGAGCTTGTTGATGAATGGTGATGCATGTATTTCGTCGATGAACCTTAGTGTTTGTGTTGCTGGCAATGGATTTTTTTTGCTATTTTCTCAGATTGTATCTTTTGGTGGGTATACTGGTTATAATTAGTCATGTGAGTTTTCCAAATCCGTGGATTTTCTTGAATTTCAAAGCAGCTCTTTTTTGTCAGTGATCATATGATAGATCATAAATGGAATCCGCTATGAATACGATGATCCAAATTCATTAGACAATTGTTAGTTTGCATTGCAAAGGTTGCATGTCAAAGTCATTTATAGTAGTTTTACCAACTTGGAGAACCAAACATATGATGCTTAATCTTGAAAAAAATCATCTGCTTGATTACCCCCATCCCCCAACCCACCGACCCACACACACAAACGAAAAAAAAAGAAGGAAAAGAAATAAATAACAATATAAAAGCATAAATTTTTCTTTCTTTCATGTAAAGCAGTAGCCCAGCCTGAGATAATTAACATGTGGAAGTTAACTTTGCTTTGTGGTTCAAATTTTCATCCTCTTTTGTGTTTCATTAAAATGTTTGACAAGTGAGCCTTTTTGATTAAAAAAAAAAGTGAACCTTATCGACCAAGAGCAAGCTGTTGGGGCACTAATAATTAGAAGTACTTCATTCATTACATTAATATACAGACTTAATTTATTTTTCTAAGTCTTGGAAGGGAAAATACACCAAAGATTCAGTTGGTTTTATCATTTCAAAAAATCAGTTGGCATTGTGGTTTTATGATGAGTTGGTAAGATAGGACATGGTGAGGAACATGATTGTCGATAGGGTTGAGTGGATTGAACCTAGAAAGACAACTTTAGATAGATGTGACAAAGGCTTTGATGTTGATGTTGGTGGAGGTTGAAACTTAGAAACATACATTGCTTGAGATATCTAGATTAGGCTTTTGTGGGCATTTAATGGCAACTGATTCATGTGTCAGGGTAATGGATTGACCTCTTATTGTGTGTATATGGATAAAGAGGGAGATACTTATCCATGATTAAGAAATATGAAGGGAAAGGCACTAAAAATATGTTTACTCAATGAGGGTCGAGTTGTAGTTGGAGTTATCACCTGATTCAAACTTACTAGAGGCAATTATTCTATCTGCATAACTAGTGTACGTTGATTAAATAGATTGTTGTAGTTTGTGGAGTTCATCTACCCTTAGAAAAATTGACTATAGGTAACATTTCAATATTTCATGGTTAGGAGTTTTTTTTCCCTTTAAATTTTTTTAGTGGCATAGTATAAAGAAGAGAACAAGAAAAATATGAATAGCATCAATTAACTTTATAATGAATAGATAGAGGATTTGTTTGCCCTTGGAGATGTTGCATTTGAAAAGGTGATTTTAATGAATTGCAAGGAAGCAGACTCCATTGTTTTATCTACAGTGATTATGATCAGTAGTACTGGTAGAAAAATAAAACATGATAAAAAAGAGTGATGTTGAGAAAGTGTTTATGCGTCTTGGTAGCATTTAATGTCAGTTGTACATAAAAGGAATGCAGATTATGGTGAGAGCCGAAAATGAAGTGTGAAAGGAATTAATGGAAAGTTCTGGTTTTGGAGAAGTATGGAGCACTGTTCAAAATGCACACGGTGTCAAGGATAAGCTCTTCTTGCAGGAAATGTTCATTTTTCTCCCAAGGAAGGTTTTAAAATATAAACTGGGTGGAGATGAGATACTGTGTGTTCTATGTTGTTGTATTACCTCTATAGATAACAGGTCCTGAAATGTGTACCATGGAAACTAAGTTTGACTGAAAGAGATGCTAATAGCTTGATGAAAGTTGTATCATCATCATCATCGTTGTCGTCATCATCGTCAATTGCTGCTTTCTTATCTATTTGGGGTCTCTTTTTGCATGTGTTTTCCCATTGGTTGCCACTTCAGTTTCACCTTTTGATGAAACTGTCACTTGATCAAAGAAGAAGAAGAAATCAATGTGCAAAAACCTATCAATGATAAAACATAGAAGATGCCAAACTTACTCTCAAGTTGCACCTTTTTATATCTTTTGCTGATGTGGCAAATCATTTTATTGGTATCTTAACTAAGTATTGAAGTTCCAACCAATTGTGACATGCCATATGAGCATAAAAGTATGACGGTATAATTTTGAGGATGAGAGTCGCATCTCCTTGCAACATAGCTTAGAATATGTATTGGCCATGACATCTCCATCAGCTACAATATGGACTGGCACTGATCATTCCTGTGATGGGTAAGCAGAGAGATTAAGACAAATGTTTACCACTAATGACACATACCTACCCAATAACCTATTTGTCAAATGGCCATTACTTTGTTGGAAAGTTATGACATTTCCCACTTACTACTCACGTCTATCCTCCCAACTCTCTTCTCTCTATGTTATACTTGCTATGATGTATTGTTGAAAGAGTTAATACTGGCTGACAAGTACATGCTGGTCTTGGTGAATCCATCACTTACTGCAGTTTTATTTGGTATTTTGTGTGCCTAACACATTTTTGGAATTCCGGCGGTATCAGGTGAGCTTCTGGATTCCAGTATACAACAGATCAAGAAAAAAGTTGTGTGCACAAGCTGGTATAATGGATTCATGGTGAGATTTTAATCCATGGGTTCGATGCGGGCTTTCTTTCTTATGTTTGGAATGTTGATTCAAGTTTTATTACCAAGTTAGAAAAGGACTTGTTAGAAACTTGGCCAGACACCAAACCATTGGATGTCTCAGATCTTATGAACCTCTGATGTTTTGGCAATGTGGTGCATAGTTCAAAAGCTTTAAACTTTAGTCTGCCATTGAGATTTAAGTTTTCTGACCAAGTCTGGATCAAATTTATCTATTTGCTGCTGATTCTTTGATTCATTCTTTCGACTCGATTCTGTCGGGTTTAGATAACTAGGGTTTTTGAGTGGCTCATGTACTGGAATAAGAGATGAGGTGATAGCTTGGAACTGGGGTCTCTGATAGTCCATTCCAACGATCTATGGCTCAGTCCATATTAAACACCCAGTGTCATGACAGAAACTAGCTAAGCCCATCAATCCTCTTTGATTCGCATTCTCATAATTTTGTTCTTGGGAACCTGTTTGTACATGGTTAAAGGCTCATCAGATTGCTAATTGACTGAGCTAAAGGTTATCCAAGCTGGCCCAATTTATTGTTGGGCCAAATAAATGGTCTGATTTAGTCCATGGGCCTGAAAATCAATCCTGTACCAGCCCAGTTATAATTGTTAGGCCCATTAATTGATTTGTTCGGCTGGACCATTGCTCAACTTGGGCCTTATTTTCATGTCCTCCATAGTTAAAACAGATAAATTAAGGAACTGAACTGAGCATGTTCCGATTTGTAGAGGGCTGAGTTGCACTTTAAACATATTATTGTGATCTAGACAAAAACTTATAGTTAGTGTCAAGGCCTGGAGGCTCTCACCTCTAAAGTTGAACAAATTATGAAAATCAGTGTCACTTCTAACTCTTGGTTGAATAAACTTGGTTGGATCTGGTTAAGTTTTGGACCAACTCAAGCCTGAGTTTCACCCCGAATCAACCAGACCTGGCCCAGCCTGTGAATTCAATTATCCAGCAAACTGACTGTTGCTTCTATGATGACAACTGCTGTTGCTCCCATGTTCGTCTGTTTTAAAATTTATTGTCATTGGATTAAAATCTATTTGTTCTTGATAGTAAATTTGGCTAGGATACTTTAAAAATAATAATAATCTGAGTAATCACATGATTCTATACACGTTCTATCTCATTTTTGTAGCATTTCTCCTTAACCGTGAACTTCAATAGACCGTTGCTGCAGTGACTAACTCTCCACTCTTATATCGGCCGATATGTATCGACTCTTTTAATCTAATACATATCAGCCGATATTTTAACCTATGCTCATCATTGTTATTAGTAGTCATCAAACTTTATAAAGAATTAATTCTCGACAAAGAATTTCTCAAATAAAGGGCATGTATAATTTTTTTTTTTTTTAAAATGGCCATCATTATTAATGCATTTTGGGCCATGGCCCACCATCAGATTGTGGTTCATGGATGGTGGTCTGAGTTACATACAAGCACACAATGGAGGTACAAAGGATAAATGAGGAAAAAAAGGGTCTTCTATTGTATTTGGATGTCTCTTTCATTGAGCAACAAGAAGCCATATTATCACTTAATATATTCTATCATATTATATGTGACATGACTAGATTCATCTAGAAATTCTAATGCATGATATTTTAAATTTAAACAAGATTGTTTTGTTATAATTTCGCCAGTCATGAGATAATTAACAAATGCAATTATTTTTCAATCTTAAGGACTACCAAACGTCAACTCTTCCCTATTTGATTATTATTATTATTATTATTAAACAACTATTCATTTGATTTTAGTTTAAATAAAAGTGGGTTGTGTCAATGGGTCAAAGTACGGAAATTGCTCTCAATGAAAAGTTAGGCTAAAATTATTCAATGACCATCACAATCTCTACCATGTCTAAATTATAGGTTCTTACGGGGAAAGCTTGAGATCTATTTTCTTTAGATATGATATTCATTTGAAAATTTTACAGCCACTTGTAGAGCTTCACTGTTCATACTTCTGCCATTTTTTTTAAGAAAACCATTTTATAATATAAAAATGTATATTACCTAATTGATAGTTTGATACATTAATATAGCCAGTGAAAATCCATACTTAGGTTTCCTCATCATTCAAAATCCATGAAAGTTCAACAGATGATCATATTTGAAAGATTATTGTTGGATGAGGAGAGAGTTCATATTTACTTGGGACTTCTAATTCATATATCTTTGGAACTTCTAATTCACGATTTTTCCCTTTACTCATTTTTCACGTAAATCTCTATCACTTGTGTTTATTTTGTGGATTTATAATTTTTTATAATTCTCGATTCAACTTTAGACTATTACTTGAGCTCTCTCACTTCCCCCAAAGTTTTTCTTTGTTATGGCATGAAAAGATTGTCCCACTCGTGCGAAATTATTTACCCAAATCAAATGCAACTAAGTTCTGAACCTTGACTGTGTTTGCCCTCCATAAAATATTTATAGTTTTCAAATACTTTTTTTGGATTCTCTTGGTATATACTTTTGGAGAATTTTGTCAAAATAAACTAAACAAATACAAGCAAGAGAAACAAATTTAAATACATTAAAAATATCTACTTAATTAAAATCAAAAGTTGACATTGCATGACATGGTCTAATCTAATTCAATCCATTCACTTTCTTTTATAGAGACGAAGGATGAAAAACATTTAAATCTTAAATATGAGATTTGCTCATGTTTTATAAACAGTAGAAACATTATTATTCTATTAACTAGAAACTGTGGCGTATACATTTTAGCTTTTATAGATATGTATTTCACATTTGATTCTATATGCATTAGGGTAGAAATTTAGGTCGGATCAAATCGGATTTTAATAAATCCAATCCAACCCATGTCAAAATTTATTGAAACTAGACCCGACCCGATCCGACCCGAATTGCTCACTAGAATTACTCAACCCGATCTTACCTGAATTTCTCACCGAGTCAGACCGAGTGACGTTCTATAACTTGCTGCACTTGAACCGAGTCGGGCTACGTTGTATTGAGTTAATTTTAATTTTCTCAACCCAACTTGACCTAAATTTCATAAGGATTTTCATTTTTCCATCCGACCCGACTCGAAATTTTCAAATATATAATCCAAACCCATTGATTTCTCAGGTTAAATCATATGGGTCGGATTAAAACCTGACCAAGTTTCACCCCTAAATTATGCATCGCGTAACTCCTGTATTCAGCATTTAAGTACATATTCATCAGTCAACTACATTTTTCAGGAGTCAGCTCTAGAATGTAGCATTTTATATATTTACATTCGGCATTTACCCTAGTATGTAAGGTTTAAATCTAAAATTTAATATTCAACTAGTTATTTGATTTTATAAGGTTAATGGTCCCAATTTATCAAAAAATATTATTTATTTAAATTTGAGTCACAAAAAGCTCATGACTCAACTAAGTTGATTAGTTGATTAGCTTGGTCATATTTTTCAAAAGCATAAGATGGCTAAGAATCGAATTATATATAAAATCATGTGATTGAATAAATTGGTCTGTCCGAAAATTTTATTAGGTATGACATAATTCAGAAAAAAAAGGTTGACTCGCATGAATGTGACTTAAAATATTAAAAGACTCATTTAACGATATTACAATAATACATCAAAATAGCAATAGATACACCAATAATATGATCCAAATACCTTGATTAGAGGTGCAATCTAGGTGGGTGGATTTGATTTATACGAGTTTAATTTTTACAAAATTCTATATACTTAATTAAATTTTTTGAGAGACCAAATTAATTCAATCACATGGATGCGTAGTTTTCTCATCGTTTTGAAAAATATAAAGGTGTAGGTCGTGCTGATATGAATCACTTGTGCACCTCTTTTGTCTTCATCATTTAGAGAGAGGTGGGGTAGTTTGGGTTCTCAAAAGTAAAGCCGTATATATATTTATTTTAAATAAGGACACTATTATTTTATTTTATTTTTGAACGATTGGATTAGTATTTATTCAAAAGGTGAAAAAATCGCCGAAAGGTGTACAAAAATGAACTCAAAACAAAAGCAAAAATAACAAAAGGGTGAACTCACAGCCCAGGGCAGGTCACATGGCGTGAAGGAACTCTAGAGGGAGCTCAATAAAAGACTAAAGATCAGTGAAGACTTCCGTGCAAAAAATAGACAGAATGGTAGTGGTTAAGTTGTTAGTCCTATCTTTTGAGACTAAAAGAACAAGTCATGTTTCCCAGCAATGTACAGATAGGTGATAATCAGTCCCTTGAGGAGGCCAGCGGCAAAATGAGCATGGGTCTTGAGCCGCCAATGAGGAATCCGATCCACGGTGATGTTCCGCCTTAAACAAAAGAAGAGGACCTGTTGGCAAGAGAATAGAGTGGAGATGGCACAACACGAGGGGGATGGGAAAGCACAGGGTCCAAGGATTAATCTGTGGTCATGGCACAACTGAGACCCAAAAATGGAACTCCAAGGATTAATCTGTGGTCATGGCACAACTGAGACCCAAAAATGGAACTCTACTGGATCTGAAAATAGCCAAAGTCAGAGTGGAAGAGAAGTTTAAATGGATGTTGCGAGGGATAGGAGGGAGGGGGAAAGATGGTATATGAGCCGGTAGATCCCAAAGGGCAGAGAAGTTACCTCCAAGCTCAGTGAGATCATGGTTTTTAAGGAGAAAGAAAATCATGGTTCTAATTCAGAAGCAATACAGGAAAAGATTCTTATGGCACACCTGTAGGAACCCTTAAAAATTCTCAAGTTTCTTTCTTTCCAACAATGCCACACCAGAGCACGGAGAGGGAAGCGGCAAGTTTTTGAAGAGAAGAGGATCTAGAGGTAATAAGTTGGGAGGCTTGCAACTGGATGTCAGGATCACTTCTATGGAAGAAGAATTTAGAACAAGGAGGTTCGAAGTTGAAGTGACAAAGGTGGAATGAAGGAAATGATGGTTAGTTTCATTTGTAGAGGAGCACAACATACAGATGGACTCACAATTGATGCCAAAACAGAGGAGCCTTATATATTTGAATAAATGGCTCATTAAATATTGCTTTCTTTCAATTAGTAAAGATTATTTTTAAGTTCTTCAATTGATATTTTCAAGACTTAAAGTTTTAATTATTTTATGTTATTTAAAAATTTTGTTTTATGAATTTGATCAAATTGATATTTGTTGTACTTTAATTCAAATAGAAATTATTGAACCAATTTATTATATTAGACTAAAGTGGACCCATATAAAAGATATAGTGTAAATAATTTTTTTTTTTCCAATTTGTACCCTCCACACTTAGTTTTATATGTTGTAGGATAGGGTCATTGAGCTTGTAGCTCTCGTGTAATCCCTATTTTGCATATGTATGGGAAATTTTAAATTTGATTTGATTAAAAATTATATCTTTGCCTCATACGTTTATGTAGTTATACTATCTCTATTATAAAATTCTAATTTTCTTTCTTGTCCTTAGAGAATGAAATCCTGCAGATGAAGGTTGCAGATCAGATGATTTCTATAGAGACTTGTGAGTTGGTTCAGAGAGTTAGAAGAAAGAGGACGATTGGGAAGTAATGAGTTAGAAGAAAGAGGACGATTGGGAAGTAATCTCCATCCCTCCCAGGTGAGTGAGCCCTACTCCTTTAACCCTCTAGATTAAATGAGTTGAATCATAATATTTCAGTTGTATTAATTGAGTCTTTAAACCAGCCCAACTGCTGTGGTTGAGGTTTTCATCAAATGTAACCATCATGTTCTTAAGCCGTAACTGTTGGGAACTAACAAACAACCAAGATGTAGGGATTCATGCACTTTTAAATATTATATCATAAAAAATTATATTGATTTCATTCTATTACATTACTTCTCCAATATTTTTTAACAAACTTAAGACCTCCCCCATGGATGGCCTCGTATCTTTTTCTTCATGCAAGCATCTAAATGCCAACTCAGCCACTAATTGAATTTGCCTACTCATTGCACTGTCATTGTTTGTTCCAAACACAAAGGTGGGGTCCACCATTCATCCAGTGCATTTTTTTGAATCTTGCTTATTGCCATGCTAGACAAATTTATCTCATCCTCTCCCTAGTGATGTCTAAAACCGGCTTTGATGATACAATTTCGAACAAGACCACTCCAAAGCTGTAAACATCACTCTTGTCAGTGAGTTGGTAGCATCAATGATAGTGTGGATCAACGTAGCCCGGTGTCCCTTGTGGAGTAGTTGATACATGTGTTCTGTCCAAGGGGAATGAGCGTGATAATCCAAAATCAGCAACTTTTACATGGAAATTCCCATCCAAGAGAATGTTGCTAGATTTGACATCTCGATGTACGATCTCAGTGGCATGGAGGTGGGCAAGCGCATCAGTAGCCTCTATGGCAATGTTCATCCGAGTAGGCCAAGCAAGGGTTCCGGAGTTTGCACAATCTCCATGTATATGATCTGCAACAGTGCCATTTGGAATGAATTCATAGACAAGGAGGAGCTCCTGACTGTGGCATGAAGTGCACCGACAAGATTCTGGTGGCGCAAGCGGGAGAGGATCTCAACTTCGTTCATGAATTGTTCAACGCGCCTGTAGTTGTCCTCATTCAAGCACTTCACTGCAACTGTATGCCCATCACGAAGCTTGCCTGCATATAAGCAGATATATAATGAATGACGGGTGAAAGAAATAAGTTTTCTTTGTTTAAATGAGCTCCTATTGAATTTGAAGTATTAACAAAGCAATGGAGCATGACTTTCTTCATGGGCCCAAATCCATCTCAAGTCTGACAGAAACCCATGGTAAATGAACATGCTTGATATGTGCATTTGACTAACGAGCTGGGATTAGACTCATTTATTTAGCCCATTTGATAAAGGGCTTGACTCAGGCTTTTAAGTAAAGTCTGTGAAGGGCCATCGAGTTTTTAAGTCTATTTAGCCAATTACATATATTTGTATTCAAATATAATCATAACAATACTATTAGATTATCGGTACATTAGCCACCCCACGAATATGATGTAATCATTTCCCTTACCAAAAAACAAAATTGAAAGTTGAAGTTGGTCGTTAATATGGGCTTTCCACTTTCTAATTGAAATGTGAAATTAGGCCTTACAATAGGCTATAGTTTTACTTTGTTCAAGCATGTCATAAAAGCAGGCTCCACTGGGTAGGCTCATGCTTTCATCTAACCAAACGAGTGGGCTTGGGCATAGCCTAAAAAATCTAAAGGGCTTCGAGAATTCAAATGGGGCTTTGCCTTGAGTAGAGGGAAGTTTAGACCAAACCTAACCCATGAATGGTCCATGGACAATGTATTTGTGTTCACTGTAAAAGGCATAGTAATGACATATTATGTGCAGTATCAGATCAAATATAGGTCTTATATGATACAATTTCTAAGAGACGATCAAATTTACCATGATAAACAGTACCAAAGCCGCCTTCTCCAAGTTCATTAGACTCATTAAAGTTGTTTGTGGCGTCTTTGATCTCGTCATAACTGAAAACAAGTGTTGGCAAGTTGGAGTTGTTGTTTGATGGATCTGAAGATCTAGTTCGAGGGATGAACTTTGAAGTATAGGAAGTTTGTTGTGTCTTACGGTACCAAAGGAAGGCAGTTATACATATTACACAGATCAGAAATCCCCCACAAACACCTGAAAGACAATGGAAAAGACTTGAAAATTCTAGTTTCTCATAGAATCTGCATTGTGTTTGATGCCAACAATTTTTCACCATTTAGGACTTCTTTATCTTCTAATGTAACATAGAAACTTTTAGGAGTTCAACCATCCAACAATTATTGGTGAAATGGTAAAAAGAATCTAAAGAATAAGATAGAGCTTTAAGAGGTATGATACCAACTGCAGTTGCTATCGTCCTCATAGAAATTTTGTTGCTTCCTACAAAATCATACCACATAGAAGGTTAGATAAACACAAAATATAACATAAATTAATATAACACAATCTTAGAAGAAATGAGGAAAGATAGAATCAATTAACATAACAAATGAGTTGTAAGTCTGATCCTTTTGTTATGGTTGTATGCACTTGTAAATATCATTTAAACATTTAGACTTGGTGTTTGAGTTAAAGACAGTTGTCTTGAAAATATTATCTGGTGAATTACATATGTACTGTGATTCTCAGTTGTTTCAATCCATAGAAATTTAATGGAGTTGAGATCTAGGCTTTGAAATGTAATGTTAATAAAATCATGTGTGCACAAAACTGCATCTCTAGGATTGCAAGTCATCTGGGAATTTGTTCTTCTGCAAGTCTAAACATGCTGACATGCAATATGTATGTGAGATCTGGCCCTTAATCAAGTGGGCCAAACAGAACATCCCTATTGTAGAATCTGCCTTGGAAATTAATAGTGATTACAAAAGAAATAATTCAGCTCAGTATAGATGCTGCTTACCAGAGGATTTACAGGGAGATTTTCGTAGATATTGCTTATCTCCACAATAACATATTGGTTTGTCACCAGCAATTGGGTTGTAGTTGCAATTGCCACCGGAATAAGCACAAATATCACACTTGCCATAATCGACGACCCATGACAAATTGAATCCTTCCTTCACTACATCATCAAAATATGATGAATTATCTTTGAGGCGGTCGGTAGCTGAATTGAGGAGTTTAAACACAGAAACCGAGCAATTTCTAACAAGTGGATCCGAGCTTGCTTGCGTTGTATAGCAGGCAAGTTCCGTATCATTTTCCAAACAAGAAAATGGATGAAGGTTAGAGTCTGTAATTGCGGAAGGACAATAATAATACACAGTGAGGTTAATGTCGTTGTCTCCATAAGTGAAAATTAAGGATTCTAGCTCCGAATTTTCCGATGGATGAGGACAATAGTTGCCGATAATACCACTGTTAACAATGATAAGCGTTTCACTTGAATAATCGATTGTCCTGACCCGATATTCCTTTGATGAAATGTTTATCATCGGATAACCACCAGAGCTGAAATAGAGCATTTTGTCGGGAGGCCTCCAACCAAAAATGGATATGAGACGTTATTAAGGTCTCCACAGTTGAATTCAGTAGGAGCGCATATCGGGTCTTGTCCCTTGTCTCCTTGGGACAAGGAAGTTACCACCAAGATGGTGAAGAGGAAGAAGTAGTGTGGATGCATTCGGAGAGATTCTGATGCAGTGTATAGCAGGATCGATCAAATTAACTGGGTCGAACTGCTTGAGGATGACAGTTGGGGAAAATAAGGGTAGTAGGTTAAGTTTGGTGGGTTGTGGGGAACATGATGTATAGGCCTTAGTGGAGGTTAGAAAGAGTCGAGGTAATGGAGCCTGGGTTTGAATGTGAAGACTGGTCGATGGCTAGGTTTGCTGGATAATTGATGGTGGTGCTGTCGAATGGATCTGGCCTCTATCCAACTTCATTATGATTTTTTTCCCTGGTTCTGTGAGATTGTAATGATTCAAATTGAATCAAAATGAGAAAGTAACTGTTTTCTAAGGGCATCTTAATTTGTTGTATGAGACTCTTTTTTTATCCATCCTGATAGCATGATTGGGAGTTTCAAAAACTTTAGCGAACACACAAACTCTCACAACCCATGCACTTAAGGATATGAAAGCAATCAGTGAAACTTTATATATGACCTTCGAAGTCTTATTATTCTCAACTTTCATGGCCGTAGTCTCATTGTTGACATAAACTCTTCAACACTGCTCTGATCATCACCGTTATTAGCCATTTTTTTTATATATTTGAGGTTGTTTTTTGAGTCATATGTTTAAATAAACTACTATGGTCAAGAATAAAATTTTATTAGAAAAGAAATCTATATAGACAATAGACCTATATGATGGAAACATGGCCACTAGCTTGAGAAAAGAACCACTGAATCCGACAAAAAGAAACAGCTGATTCAGAGGATGCACGAGTAAAAGATTTCTCTCTTCTGTAAAGGGTGGCTTGAAAATTAGGCCATCGTTATTTTCTCTTATTATAATATTAAAAATAAAGATTGTTTTTTAAATCACAATATGAATATTTTTCAGATTTTAGATAATTCATAGATTATAGAAATTTTTCAAATTTTAGATAGTTCATTCAAAATTTCCCTTCATAAAGTGTTCCTATATGTTGGCCCACTCCCAAGAAATCCCTAGCCAATCAGGTATGGATGCCCAGCTGTCTATTTTCCAGCCACAATGTTGCCCACTTTATCTCATTTTTCGCTCAATTTGATGTTTTCATGTATTATAAAAAGAACAGTCTGGTAACGGGGAACACAACATGAATACAGATTTTTCTTCTACTTTCTTCTGTCTTCTCCCTCTTCTCTTTCAGGTCTCTGTTCTCCCTCTCATACTCTCTATTTTCTCTGCAGAATTGATGGTGCCAGATTTCCTGGTTGCTGCTCAGATCGTTGCTCCTTGCTGCCTTGCCTTCAACAGGACGCAACCCCACCTGCCATTTCTGACTGAAAGTCACCTGAACCGCCCATAACCATCACTGCTCTGTCCTTCAGCCTCGCCCAGAACTTCTGCTTCAAGAGTCTACTGCCAAGCAAAACAAACTCTCTACATTGCCCTTCTCACTTGTTGCCTGAAGCAGAAGTTCAGGGCGAGCCTGAAGGACAGAGCAGCGATGGTTATGGGCAGTTCTCTGTGGCAGGTGACTTTCAGTCAGAAATGGCAGATGGGGATGCGTCCTGTTGAAGGCGGGGCAACAGGGAGCAATGATCTGGGCAGCAATCAGGAAATCTAGTACCAACAGTTCTGCAAAGAAAAGAGAGAGGATGAGAGGGAGAACAGAGATGTGAAAGAGAAGAGGGAGAAGAAAGAAGAAAGCAGAAAGAAAATTTGTATTCATGTTGTGTTCCCCATTACCTGACTGTTCTTTTTATAATAAATGAAAACATCAAATTAAGCAAAAAATGAGATAAAGTGGGACAACATTGTGGCTAGAAAATAGACAGTTGGGCATCCATCCCTGATTGGCTAGGGATTTCTTGGGAGTGGACCAACATCTAGGAACACTTTATGAAAGGAAATTTCAAATGAACTATCTAAAATTTGAAAAATTTCTATCATCTAATGAATTATCAAAAATCTGAAAAATATTCTATATTGTGATTTAAAAAACAATCTTTATTTTTAATATTATAATAAGAGAAAATAATGATGGCCTAATTTTCAAGGCACCCTTTACAAAGGAGAGAAATCTTTTACTCATGCATCCTCTGAATCAGCTGTTTTTTTTTTTTTTGTCGGATTCAGTGGTCCTTTTCTCAAGCTAGTGGCCCTGTTTCCATCATATAGGTCTATTGTCTATATAGATTTCTTTTCTAATAAAATTTTATTATTGACCATAGTATTTTTTTTAAATATATGATTCAAAAAACAACCTCAAATATATAGGAAAATAGCTAATAACGATGATCATCAGAGTGGTGTTGAAGAGTTTAAGTCAACAATGAGACCAAGGCCACGAGAGTTGAGAATAATCAAAATTCGAAGGTTATATATAAAATCTCACTGTTTTATAGCCTTAAGTGCATGGGTTGTGACAGTTTGTGCGTTCGCTAAAGTTTTTGAAACTCTCAATCAAGCTATCAGGATGGATAAAACAAGAGTTTCATACAACAAATTAAGATGTCCTTAGAAAACAGTTACTTTCTCATTTTGATTCAATTTGAATCATTACAATCTCATAGAACCAGGGAAAACAATCATAATGAAGTTGGATAGAGACCAAACAACAAATATACTGCATCAAGATCAAAATATCATAAACCCTTCTAGTTACAAGTTAAAGGACCATTCTTAAAAATTAAGTAGAAAATAAATAAGAGGATAAACGACAACAAAGTGGAAGAGGATGATGAAGCATTACAATCTCACAGACCCAAAAAAACAAAAGGGGAAAAAATCACAATGAAGTTGGATAGAGACCAAATAACAAATGTATTTCATCAAGATCAAAATATTATAAACCCTTCTAGTTACAAGTTACAAGACCATTCTTGAAAATTACCAGATTAGTGGGAATTTGTTGTCCAAAATTCCAAATGTCTCACAAAGACCCTCAACCCGTAATAAATAAACCATGGATGTGGAATCTAGAAACTAGCCATATGAAATTATGAATAACGGAAGAATGGAAGAAATTAGGGGTTTACCTGTTTTCCCCAAATCAGGTCCAAGTCTAGGAAGCAGGAAGCCAGGAACCAACCAACCAGGGACGGGGAGTTGGGGTTTTTCTTTTTCTTTTCTTTGGTACCAATGCGAGCGAGAGAAAGAAGGTGGAGAGTGCAGAGAGAGTTGAGAGACAGAGAGCAGCGAGAGAAAAAAGGTGGAGAATGCAGAGAGAGTTGAGAGACAGAGCCGAGCTAGAGAGGTCTATGTACACTTCTTAGGTTCCAGTGGCCCTTATTTAAAAAGGTTTCAGGATTCAGCTGTGCCAAACGAATGGGTTGGCTAATTCAACTGTAGCAAACAATATTCAACAAGTATTTATTTATTTAAATTTTTTTTTTTTGAACAATGCAAAAGGATGGTGACACTGTATAGACATTTGATTTCTTTTTTTTTTTTCAACAGTAACGAGAGAAATCAATTAATGAAGAAAGAGGTACAAAAGGGAAAGACCACGTATAGGAGAAGTATACATGGCAAATAAAAGAAATACAAACAAAAATATCTAAGAAGTATGAGAAAAAAAATCGAAAACAAAAAAGATACAAAAAAGAAAACCCCATCGCCCCATACACCCAAATAAAGACAAGGTTAGAAAAACGTCATTGCAGGTCTAAGTTTATGAACTCCCACTTTTGCTAGGAAATCAGCAATACTATTCGCAGACCGAGGAGCATGAGAGAAGGTGATATCCTTCAACCTATACAACCTTCTAATGTCCCTAAAAATAGTAACCAATTTCCAAGGGGGAGACTTCCTATTACTACCCAAGAGATAGCATTAGTCGAGTCACCTTCAACAATGAGCTTTCCATTCCCAAACCTAGACCAAATCTGAAGCGCCTTCCTAATTGCTCTCAATTCCGCCTCATTCAACTCCATGATGCCTAAGGGCTCAGAGAAAGCTAACAACATCCTACCCCCATTGTTGCGCAACACCTCACCTATTCCTACAGGACCCAGTTTACCTCTTACTGCCCCATCTACATTAAATTTAAGGCAATTTTGAGGCGACACAACCCAATCAACCCTGGGTTTTCTATCTTTTCCTACTGCCCTCATACACCCATCCCAAGACAGGTAGAAATCTTCCGGCGCCAAACCAGAGAACTCCTTTCAAACAGAAAGCCAACCTATCAAGTTCCATTTTTCCTTCTCGAAAACTTCTCCTCTAGACCCACTTTTATCCTCAAAGATCCTCCCATTTCACTCTTTCCAAATAGCCCACATGACTGCATAGGGAACCAACATCCAAGCCGTCCTAGCTCTACCTTTGAAAGGCCCTCCCGGTCATTCTGTGACCACACCCTCCACGCCTATCCCTATGGCCCATGAGCAACCAAAAAGATTAAAAAAGGAACCCATACACCCCACGTGAATCAACACCCACTGAATAAGTGGTCCACTGACTCATCTTTCTCCCCGCAAAGAGTGTACACAACCTAAGCACTTTCAGGGAGGATACCCCTTCTCCTTAAATTGAGCCTAACTGAGATCTTCTTCTTAAGGGCCGCCCACATAAAGACCTAGATTCTAGGTGGCACTTTGTTATTCCAAGCAAGATTGCACAAGGGTGGATTGATCAGGTTTGCAGCATAGGCTGAATCTAGGATTGATTTAACAAAGAAGGAATCAAATGGTTCCTTGGACTAAATCCACTTGTCTTCCTCTTCAATCCACAACTTGGTGTCTTCTAAAAGAGTGATCAGAACCCGGTGGAGGTCCTCCTCAAAACCTCTTAGGGGCCTTCTATAGGGGATAGACCAACACAGTGAATCGCCAACAATATTGTAGTACTCACTAATCAGAGGATCCTGGTTCAGAGTAGTTTTGAACAGTATTGGGAATGACAGCAAAAGTGGTCTCTCCCCCAACCATTTGTCTTTCCAAAAAAACAACCTCTTGCCATTACCAACTAGGAGTCTAACTCCTTCCTGAAAAGCCTCACCAATCCTTCCCTCGATATTCCTTAACCTTATCAATGATTTCACTACTACCGAACCTTCCCTCTCCGCCTTGAAACCTAATCTCCTCCCCCCAGATCTGCCTCCCCGTACCTAGCTACCAAAACCTTCCTCCACAGGGCCTCCTTTTCAATTGGAAATCTCCAAAGCCATTTGCATAACAGGGCATGGTTCCTAATTAAAATTCTTATCGAATTATTATTTTTTCTTTTATCATCTACTTATCAATTAGATTAATTAAAACTTAAATGGTCTAACTATCCTAACTAGCTAATGTGAAGAGAAATAATGTGAGACACGGTTTCAAGTGTACTCGAAAGACACACATTGTTCCTTAAAGGAAATTTGAATTAAACTATTCATATGTTGATTTGTACTAATGACTTTTGTCAATTTAGTTCTAGTGACTGAATTGTTAGTTTTAAATTTAACATGTTTTCTAATAAACTCAGATTAATAAAAAAATCATTAAATGATTGAGAGATTTAATTTAACTTTTATAGTTTTTGCTTAAATTCTTGTCAAATGGGCCTTCATCTATAATTATCCGTATTTATGATATAACTATCTCTTTCTTTCTAAGTCATGTTGATGCTGGGTTAAAGGTCAATTATTAATTTCTGGCCATATTTAGAGATGAGCTTGATTTGTTTGGAGAACATAGGTGGACATTTAAAGAGTAATGCAGAATTGCAGATACATCATACATGTCAAGTTTGTAAAATTTATTTCGTCATTAGAATAAATAAAATTATTATGGATATTCCTATGAAATAGAAGTTACATGAATTTAAACATTAGAAATTGTCAATACGAAATGATAAATTGTGCATAACTCTTAATTAAGTTGTGACTAATAATAACACATAGTAGAGATGGTTTTCAATAGGGGTAAAACTTGAGTCAGATTTTAACTTGACTTGTATGACCCAACCCGATAAATCAGTAGATAAGAGTATGACCATGCTAAACAAACATAAAAGAGATGATATGAGTATGACTGCTAAATTTATTTGAGGCTCAAGGTGATTTATGCATAAGGAGTGTTTTACACTCCCAGAAATATAAAATTCGACAAGTAGAATTGTTTTGATTGGAAGTGAGATTTATTGTCTGATATTATAAAAAAATCAAAGAATATTTTTTGACAAATTTTGGCAATCTTTTTTTGCTAATATCCCTAGTTTTGGACCACATCAAATTTGTTTTCCACATGACCATGTTGCTGTTGGTACCCCATATTTAGAAAACTTGTTGCAGAAGGCTGTGACGATATAACACTTGTGGGCCCCCCACTCAGCAGAATTTTTTAATATATATATGAAAGCTGGCTGGGTTTTCATACATGCCTTCTACTAGAATTTTCCAAAACCTCACTTTGAACCACCCACATGCATTTCTGAATTCTGACATTCTTCAACAGTGAAACTTCACAGAAATCATTTCTTTTTCAGGTTTTGCTGTTTCTTTTTGGAAATGATAAAGGAAAATAAGTTTAAAAAATATACAAATGATAATTATTTATGACGTCGAAAAGTTAATTTGTGGTAATATAATTTGCTATTTATTCGAAAGTTAATTCTAAATAGGATGGTCATTTAGACATCCTATTTTTCTTTTAATAGATACCTCATTTCAAAATTTTGTATGAAAATTATCATTTTATCTTTCAATTTTTTTAAAATACAATTCTTCTACAAAACTGAAGGGCAAAATAGTAATTTTAGAAAGTTTTTAACATGAAGTATCTTTTAAAAGAAAAGTCAGGTGTGTAAATGACTACCCTTCTAAAAATCATTATAAATATTTATTTTTCAAAGATAATATATCTCTAAAGCAAGAGAGTTAAGGATGTAAAAAGATTGTCTTGATAATATGTAAGTGTGTATCATCTAATTTGAAATAAATTGATTAAGATACAAATGTTCACTCAAATTAAAATAAATGAATCGGAATTGAATATAAATGCGGCATGCGTTGATCTGCCAACTCATCATTGTAAATAAACATAAATGCTAAGGATTAATATCACATGGTAAATAAGATTATAAAATCGATAGTGATTACTTCATAATATCATATAATATTTAACGTCGTCTTCGGAAGGTCCAAACTTGAATCCTAACTGTTCCCACCTCTCACAAACTATGGATGGCTTTTGATCCAAAACATCTGGCAGAAAATAAATAAATTAATATATAAGGGGTCAATTCATCTAAGATTTTGCATTCATATCCAAATTTTTAATTAAAATACTATTTTATAATATATATATATATTAGAAATCATAAAAGTAAGTTGTAGGAATTTAAAGAATTTGGGCATTTTGTGTAATTTGTAAGGCCAAAATGTCTTGTTTTGGAGGTCTCAAATACAATATTTATAATTGTGAAGTTAATTAAAATGAGTTCATTTCATGCAGTTTTAAAATTTGTAGTGTTTGCGGATTAATGGCATCAAAGGTAGACGACCTATCGATGTCGTTACATAATACCTATCATGTCAATAAATTAACAAAAACTTATTAGAATTTACTTCTATTTTTTTTTTTTGCACTGTTTATATTATTCTTAATTTTTTATAAGACATTTGAAACTTTCGATTGAAAACCACATTTTATTATCTAAATGATCACAAAATAATGATATAAATACATCACTATAAAGTCTAATTTTTTTCTTAGTTTTCTGTAAAATTTTGAGATTTTCTTTTTTAAATGGAGGAGAGAAAAACCGTAGTAGCTGCTACGCATCGTATCGGTGTGACGTAATAGTAAGTGTGCTAACAAATTTTACCATATATTATATAATAGGGCACATGGCATCTACACGACAAATTCTAATGTAATATTTAAATATTAGCTACTAGAATAAAAATTTATTATCACTTGATTAAGATATGGGTTGTGTGCTCATTATAAAATGTTGGGCCAATCACTTAAGTGTGCCGACAAACTTTATTATATATTATTTGTAAAGTACTAAGCATTTGGGGGGTGTCAAAAGACCTTAAAGTCTTAAAGTATTTTTATCAGATTATTGTAATTAGATCGGATATTTAATTTGACAATTTTTTAAAATACACAGTGCTTAAAAAATAACTTTAAAGTTTTAAGGAATATTTTATTATTTAAATAATATACTATGCATTATTGTAGTATATGCAACATACACCACTATTTTTTAAGCACTGTGTACTTCCAAAATTTCTCAAATTGAATATCCGGACTAATTACGATAACTTGATAAAAAATACTTTAAGACTTTAAGGTCTTTTGACACTCTCAAATGTGTTTCGACACAGTCAAGGGATACCCTTATTTGTAAAACACTGTGTTTTAAGCATTTGGGAGTGTCAAAAGACCTTGAAATCTTAAAGTATTTTTATCAGATTATCGTAATTAGTCCAGATATTCAATTTGAAATTTTTTGGAAATAAACAGTGCTTAAAAAAAATAACTTTAAAGTTTTAAAGAAGATTGGATAGCGATCCTCCCACGGGCATTTTGTGTTCACGAAAATGGATTTTTAACGTTCTCGATTTTACCCTTTACTCGTCTGTACCATAATCAAGAGAAAATGTCGAAATCGGATCACCCAACTGGATCCCTTAATCTCCCTCAGCGAGCCGAATTCATCGAATACTGGAATATCCCAAAACGGATCACCAATCGGATCCCTTAATGGCCTTCGCCAAGCCGAATTCACCGAATGCAAAAAACGGATCACCGACCGGATCCCTTAATGTCCTTCGGCTAGTTGAATACATGAATGTCCAAAAACTAATCACCAACCGGATCCCTTAATAAAACTCGGCGAGCCGAATATAGGAATGTCCAAAAACTGATCACCAACCGCATCCCTTAATAGAACTCGGGGAGCCGAATACAGGAATGTCCAAAGACGGATCACCAACCGGATCCCTTAATAGAACTCGACGAGCCGAATACAGGAATGTCAAAAAATGGATCACCAACCGGATCCCTTAATGGCCCTTTGGCAAGCTGAATTTGGCGGTTGAGATTGGAATGTCAAAAATCGGATTACCAACTGGATCACTTAGAAACATGTCAGCGAGCCGATTTTCTATACACCACTTAAGACTGAGCACTTGTGTAATACCCTGACCCGAATTAGGCATAATCCGTATGATAAATCGTACCTTAACTTATTAATATCGAAGATTAGGGTTAGGGCTCTGAGAAAAGCCCAGGTTCGGCCCAATCAGAGTCCGAAAGCTTAGTGATCGAGCTTGTCTAGTTGGAATGGCAAAATGGTAATTTACCATTCTTTGATATTAGTTTTTTTTATTTATGCCATTACTTGATTGTTTTGATTGGTATGAGGTTTCCTTAATCAAAGATTTTGATTTTTGAATGTGATTTTCAATTATTTTCAGAAAATGAAATTAAAAAAAAAAGGCCCGAAAAGACCTCGAGAAGGGGAAAGAAATATTTTTAAAAGATTTCGGAAATAAGAAAATTTTGAGATAAGCATTTTATTTTTGACTATTTTAATATGGTCTAGTTTATATTTTCGAACCCCGAAATTGAGAATTTAATTCATTTTATTTAACACAAGTTAAATTAAGTAAATAATGTCAAATTATGGATTTTGTTTAGATCTATGGTTTTTAGTGAAAATTAAATCTCCAAATTTTTATGGTGATTAGAGCTTTTAAAACCCAGCATATTTGTCAATTTGGATTAAATTAATTGAGCTTTTTAAACCATATTTTAGTTAAAAACTGTTTTTTATCAAAACTGGACCTATTTGCAAAAACCAAAACTAGCAGGAAGGACTTATCTACAAACAACAGTTTTTACTGTACGTTATTGTGCCGGGAGATGGCCAGCCGCTATATGCAATGCCCCGTCGTGGCCTTCACCCATTGCCCAGCTACCTCTATAAAACTCAACTTTCCCTAGCTAGTTTTACCTCCCTCTCTAGTGAATCCATCTGAGAACCAGACCGATCACTCTCTCCCTCTGTCTCTGTTGTTCAAATTTCGGTTGACCATAAGCTTGAAGGGGAGATTTTCAAAAGTTTGGATTTTCAACCCAGGAACTGAAATAAAGGTAATCACTGTGTTTCTTGTCAAATTTTAACTAGTTTAGAATAAAAAAAGAGCAAATTTGATTGAGTTTGTAAAACTGATTTCAAGTTTAAGGAAAAACATGGATGTTCTTATGTCAGCTTGGTTTTAGTGTTTAAATCCGACGGCTTAATCAGTGTTAAAGCTTCAAACTATTCTCTATGGTAAGAGGACTCACTAAGGACTCCATCTGACCGGTTGGATGTGAAAATCGAACCTAGAAAATTCACTATTTCTGGATTCGTATTTTACTCTATCGCTTGGCGTCAGTGTCTGCTGCTGGAGATAGAGGAGGAAGACGACTCTCGGAAGTTATGAAGCCAGACCTCCGGAAGTTTCGAACTTCAGTTCGGGGTTCCAAAGTGTTCAGAGGCTAACTGTTTCCAGCCTCTGCTGCTGAGACGTCTCGAGCCTGCTCGGAAGGACCGAACCCCTTCGGAAGTTCCGAGCTACCCTCGGCATGATCCGAGATACACACAGACCCACCGAAAGCCTGTTTTTCCATTTTTCAGTTTGGAAGCACCTTCGGGCGATCCGAGATTTGTGCCTCGGACGATCCGAAGAACAAAACATGTTCCAAAGTTCTGCAGACAAGTTTAGGCAGTGGCTCAGACGGTCCGAAGCCACAGAACCTGCTTCCGAGACATGTTCCGAGAAACCCAGTCTTTGAATGATAAATCTAGATTTGATTTGAAATGCATATGTTAGATCTTAGGTTTTCATGTGATGTTTATACCCCTTTGATAATTTAAAAGTGTACGAACCCTTTTTCTCTTATTAGTATAGTGTATTACTTATTATATTTACTTCCAGGCCGACACTATCTGTCGGGCACTGAGTGGCTTCACTTCCAGGCCGACGCTATATTTGTCTTGGACTGAGTGACCTCTAGGCCTAACTCAATACGTCAATCTAGTCATGCCCATAAGACAATATGAGAAGTGGTCTGAGCCCCTTGTACATCTAGACCTAACTCAATACGTCAATCTGGTCTTACCCAGAAGACAATATGAGAATTGGTCTAAGCACATATTTATTATATTATTGTGGATTATTGTAACTTAAAATGGTTAGAAACCAAGTAGGAGACTCATTTCCATTTACTCTGGAGATTCTTAAAAAAATAGTATAGTTTTAAATACTAAAAGTATGTATTTCTTTGCATGCTATGTATGTTGACCAATTATTGGTTGCACACTTGTTTGCATGTTGATAGAGACTTCGAGGCCACACAATTTTAGTGAGGAGACTTAACTTTACAGTAGGTGTAAATCAGGTTTAATGAGATGGATCTTGAGCAATGAATGGTTTCAAGTTTTGATGAACCCACCCATGTGTCTGGACATGATGCACTGTTGTATGAAGTGTTGATAATAATTATATGTGATGATGTTGATTATGAGTTATGTGATACTGCTTCCACGTACCCTTGACTATTGAACCCTTATCAGCCATGTGTGTGTTGGTTTACGTCTATTGGACCAGGGGTGTCGACAGTTGCTGACTTGACGAGTGTCAGTACCGACCATGTGAGGGTCGGAGATGTACTTGTAAGGATATATTTTGACCGTGTCGGGACTTAATACAATGGTCTCAGCGTAGTATGTAGGTGTTACAATGGATGACAGCAGCGATGGAATGATGTTGAGATTTTTTTGACAAGCATGAGATACCATATTGCAAATGTTGATTATTTAATTAACCTGTTGTTTCATTAGCCTGCATTGTTATGTTTCCTTCATTGACTAGTTAGCTCACACCACTCACATTTCAGGAGATGTGCCTGACAAGGAGGGCCCTCCGTATGAAGCTTATGATGGATAAGCTACTGCCTTGCCTTGGGATTTCCACTGAGGCGAATTCCGCTATCTTTGTCTTTTGGTTCATTGAACCATATGTTTTTGTAAAGTACCATGTGTGGTACTTAGTTTGTGTTGATGTGATATATTAAACCTCTATGTGTTCCGTAGTTACTCTGTTTATGATTTAATAATATTTTGTCAATGGAAATATGTATTTTTTATTGCTGTGGGTAGGCTTTTGGTTTGTCTTTGAGTCCACCTGTTGGGCTCATGTGTGGCTTTTGTTTTTGGGCATAACCTTTGATCCGGCCCAGTTAGAATCTTGAGATTAGTCTAAAAAAAAAAAAAATCAGTGACGTTCCGGGCCCACTTTAGGGACGGAGCGTTACAACTTGACATCTTAAAACTGTAGTAGGTCTTTTCTTATACATTTCAATCACACCATTTCAAATTACTTTTAATTCAAATATAGATCTTTTCAAACATTCATAGCCTTTAAATATAGATTATGACATGTCAAAAAAGCAAATGGCCTCAATCAGTTGGACAATTTTTAGTGTTGTGCTGATTTTTTTTTGCCTGGTATCAAAGAGGTTTTTTCAGTCATAATTTATCCATTATACAAACTAGAATTTTGTAGAAAGAGAGGTACTGAATCACTATTTGGCATTCATTCATTTGAAAATGAAAGGGAGCAATTTTTGAACAATGCACATCAAAATATCATAAAAAAAAAGGTACTTTATAAACAAAGGAATGCTTGTAAATTTACAAAACAATAAAAAGAAACTCTAGAGGACATCAGACACCAGTGAATCTTGTTTTCACAGGAGCATCAGGTGTTGCAGGAATTCCAGAGACGGCTGTAGTAAAGAGAGGGAGAAAACCAGCATTTCGGTGTAAAGATAGAGCTGTTGGTAGTTGGCAGGTGTTAATTTAAAATTATTAATGCGATGCATATTAAAAAACAGTGTCAATTGTATTTGGCTCGCCGAGTTCCATTAAGGGATCAGGTTGGTGATCCGTTTTTGGACATTCCTATATTTGGCTCGCCGAGTTCCATTAAGGGATCTGGTTGGTGATCCGTTTTTGGACATTTCTGTATTCGGCTCGCCAAAGGACATTAAGGGATCCGGTCGGTGATCCCTTTTTTACATTCGGTGAATTCGGCTCGGCGAAGGCCATTAAGGGATCTGATTGGTGATCTATTTTGGGACATTCCAGAACTCGATGAATTCGGTTCGCTGAGGGAGACAAAGGGATCTGATTGGGTGATCTGATTTTGACATTTTCTCTTGATTATGGTACGGACGGGTAAAGGGTAAAATTGAGAACGTTAAAAGCCCGTGTTCTTGAACACAAAATGGCAGTGGGAGGATCGCTCCCCAAGAAGATTTTATTATTTAAATAATGCACTGTGCATTACTGTAGCACATGCAAACCGTTAGATCTAAGAAAAACTCAGAAATTCGTTGTCGTTAGATCTTCTTCTCGACATTAGATCGGGTGATCGGAAAAGTTTCTGCCGGTGGGACCCATCATACCCCTTTCATTTTTTATGGTCTATCCATCTGTACCATCAGATCTTTGATCCAACTAACGTGGGACCCTCCTCCTGTAATACCCTGCCCCAGATTAGGCGAGGTTTAGCAAAATTTTCCTGTTTAGCCGGTTAATCTCGAGGATCTCGGCTAAGGCTTCAAGGGAAGCCCAAGTTTGACCCAATCCGAGCTCGTGAGCTCAGAGATACAGCCCTTTCAGCTGGAGGGGTATTTTGATAATTTACCGCTTTTAGATGTGATTTTATAAATTATATTGATATGTGTATATTATTGATGAATAATATTCTCCTTAATGAAGGATTTGCATTTCTTATTTTAAAATAATTTAATTTTCAGAAAATGATATTTAAATATCTCCCGTCGAAACCTCGAAAGGGAGTTTTAATTATTTTAAATAATTTCGGAAAAGAGATAAATTTTAAAAATGGTATTTGGTGTTAGATCATTTTAGGGATAATCTAGATATTTCATTTCACTTCAAAACAAGATCTACAAAATAGTTATTTTTACATTTGTTTAAATAAGTAATTATGGGTAAAATATGATTTTTATTTAAATCAAGGTTTTTAGTGAGAGATAATTTCTAAAATTTTTATGGTGACCAAGATTTTCAAAACCCAACCCATCTGTAAGGTTGGATCAGGTTTTTAAGTTCTTAATTCAGTACTTTTAGTTTTAAAATCGATTTCTTATCAAAATGGGACTTATCTGCAATTTGGAACTCTTGAGGGGCTGATCCGCAACAGTGGAGAATTTTCTGCACACGCCATGCAGCGTGCTCTGGCTGTTCGGCCGGAAATCCGGCAATGATGAGATCTCCGTTGTCCCGTCCCATCCAATTTTCCGGCCAAGAAGCCTATAAATCCAGGCCTTCTTCAAACGTTTGAAACTCCCAGCAGATTTATGCATTTCTTCTCCCTCTGCTCTCTGTTAAACCGATCGACTATTTTTGCAAACCGAAGCTTAGGAAGGATTTCAAAAACCCGAATTTCAGCCCAAGAGCCCAAGCAAAGGTATCCTTTGCAATCCCCTTTCGATTTTAATCTGTTTAGAATCAAACAAAACCGATTTTGACCATGTTTTCAATGAGAAAAATCAGTTTTAAAATCTATGGAAAACCATGGGTTTCATGTACCCGTGAGGATTTACCCTTAAGATCGGATGGCCCAGTGAGCTTCTGAGCTCCAAACCAATCTCTGTGAAAAGAGGACTCCCAAAGGAGTCCATCAAACCAGACGGATGTGAAAACCGAATCCGGGAAGCCCTTCCTTTCTGGAATCGCATTTCATCATTTTTCCGCCATGACTGTCTGCTGGTGCAGACAGTTGGAGAAGACGACTCTCGGAAGGTCCGAGAGCCGATCTTCGGACGGTCCGAACCTTCGGACGGTCCGAGCCGTGACCCTCGGACGTTCCGAGCTTCACCCGAAGCCCAGTCCGCCCGAGGCAAGCCAAACCTCTTTCGGATGCACCGAGCCGAGCTCGGAAGGACTGAGCCCAGTTCGGAAGGACCGAACCCCTTCGAAAGGTCCGAGACATGCCTTCGGACGTTCCTAGCCTTGCAGACCCACCGAGACTTGGTGTTTTCAGATTTTCCTGTTCGGATGGACTTCGGACGGTCCGAGACCCAGTCTTCGGACGATCCGAAGTCAGGCCCCAAGTTCCGAGGCCAGTGACTCAGTTTAGAGTAGTTCGGATGATCCGAAGCCACTGCACCCAGTTCCGAGGTGATGTTCCGAGGGACCGGTTTTTAAAATGTTAAAATATTGCTTGATTACTGTTTTGTCTAAATACTGATTATTATTTATTGTGTTTGATTATCTGTGATGATTTATACCTCCCTTGTTAATTAAAAATGTACTAACCCCTTTCTCTTATTATTTATAGTGTAAATACTATTGTATCCGCTTTCAGTCCGACACTAGTCGGGAATTGAGTGATTCACTTTCAGGACGACACTATAGTCGGGCACTGAGTGACCTCGAGGCCTACTCAAAATGTCAGCTTTGGTCCTATCCAGAAGACAACCGAAAAGTAACCCGAGGATCTAGACCTAACTCAATAAGTCAATCTGGTCAATGCCCAGAAGACAATATGAGTTTGGACTGAGCCCTTTTCTATTATATTATTATCTTGTGGATGACTTAAAAAGGCTAGAAACCAAGTAGGAGACTCATTTCCATTAAACCTGGATATTTTGTGGGAAAATATATGATTTCCAAATACTACGTATATGTACGTATTTGTTATGTATATTGATTGAGCACTTGTATGTTGTTTGAACAGAGACCGCGAAACCACACGATCACGGTGAGGGAACTTAACTCTGCAGATTTTGTAAACAAGTGTTATATTGAGCAATGAGTGGTTTCGGTTTTGATGAACCCACTCATGTGCCTATACATGATGCACTATGGTAAGACTGCTGTGATGATTTGATATTACGGTGTTGATCGTATGTGTATGTAAGACTGCTTCCACGTACTTGGGCTATTGAACCAATATCGGCCATATGAGAGATGGTTTATGTCTACTGGACCATGGGCGGACCATGCTGTCGTCAGTTGCTGACTTGAGGGTGTCAGTATTGGCTACGTTAAAGAGCCGGAGATGTACTTGCAAGGATGTATTTTGACCGTGTCGGGACTTAATACTGGTCTCAGTGTAGTCGACAGGCGTTACGGTGGATAATGGCAGTGATTGATGATTTAATGATGTTGATATATTACTTGAGATTATGCTTACTGTTATGAAGCATGTGATATTGAACTGTTGCTAACATCTTTTATATTTACTTAATGTGCATTGTTAATTATCCTTCACTAGGCTAGTTAGCTCACACCACTCACCTTTCAGGCGATGAACCCGAGGAGGAGGACCCTCTCTTTCAGGCTTAGGGCGATTAAGCTAAAGCAGTATTTTGGGATTCCCCCGGAGAGGAATGCCCTGATATTTCTGTTGGTTCTTGGAACCGTTGATTTTCATTAAGTACCGGATGTGGTACTTAATTTATGTTAAAATGATGTAATAGGCTATGTTGCCTTTTGAGACAATGTTTTGATTGATGAATCAATGATTGATTTTCTTATGCTTTGTATTAATCAATGTTGGATTTGATTTGAGCATGTTATGTTATGTTGTTATTATGTCTTGGTTTTTGGGAAGCATATGGTACATATTTGAGTCCACTTAACGGGCTAATGTGTAACCACTGGGCCTAACTGTTGATCCGGCCCAGTAAGAATGCTTGTGGTTCAGTTTATCTTTCAAAAAAAAAAAATCAGTCACATTCCGGGCCCACCCTTCTGGTCGGGGCGTGACACCTCCGGCCAATTTCTTCTATTGCTGATTTGGGCTACCGAAACCTAATTTTCTGAGTTTTTTTCTTAGATCCAAGTGGATCCTACACTTTTGACCCTAGGATCGACATCACCATGATCGTCCTTGGCCCACCTATCTACAGTTAAAGAAGACCCTAGGTTTCGATCAATGGTGGGGCCCACCCATTTTCTTCTCCCCTCACGCATAGTGTTCGGCGGTACGAAGGAGAGGAGTTCGGTCGATGCGGCACAATACGAAGTGGAAGGGTAAAAATGTCATTTCACTCAAATTTTTGAAAACGGGTGTGTAGGAAAAGGAAATCTAGGTATCTGTAAAGCTGGACTAAACATATCTAATGAAGTGACCGGGCAGGTGGCAAGTGTGTGACATCCACACGACTAATTCTAAATTAATAATTAAATAGTGCCTACTAGAATAAAAATTATTATCACGTGATTAGAATATGGGTTGTGAGCCTCATTATAAAATATGGGTCAACTACTTAAATTTGTTGGCTTGACAATTTGATCCAAATCGTGCACTCGTATTCTAAACTACTGAGTTTAAATATTAAATCATGATTTTAGGTTGCAACGGATGAGACCTGTTTTTAGGAAGAATTAAAAATATTTAAAAATTAAAATATCTAATCTTATTATAATTAATAGCATCTTTATTGAAATTATTGATCTTATTCTTATGTTAAAATTAGTAATTAACTTTAATAAGATAATTTTAAAAAAAATACTACTTAACATCCATATCATTTCGAACTGAAGGAAATTTTCTATTCTAACTTTTCCTGGATTGAAATCCTTTTATCTTCTCAAGTTCATCTATAATAACTCTTGACCTTAAATAACACTAACAATATAATTTCTAAATAGATGAAACATTCTTCCAAAAAAATCCAAACAAAACCATGACGTGTGCATCTTAAAATGAAGATGTGAAACATATATTATGCTTTTGCTGAATTTTCAATAGTCAAAACTAATGACTCCTTGATCAAAAAAAATATATATAATAAATTTAAGCATATCAATTTTATATGGAAAGTGATTGATGCACTAACATATTTAATTTATGTGAAATATGCCTTTTATCCAAACAAATGGGTAGAGGGAAAGAAGAATGATTAAAAAAGTTTGGACAATGTATTTTATATAAATTTGGTGTACTAAGGGTAAAAATATTGGTGCACTAATCACTTCTCATTTTATATAGGTGTATTAATATTATATAATATTTAATTTATTGATATTCACTAAAATTCTTAAATATAGATGTATATATTGATATTTGAATAATTCAAACAATAAACTAGGGCAATTCAACATTTTAGAGTTTGAACTTTGGTCTTATCATACAAATAATTATATTTATATCATCATAAACCCATCAAAGAATTTTTTTAGTCAAATGCTTTCAACCAAGGGTAAAGATATCGGCCAACACGTATTGTATCGACCGTACAGTATTTCTCGGCCGATATGGATGATATATCAGCGATATATATTGGCCGATATTCATAATATCAATATTTTTTTTAAAAAAAAAAGGATCAAAAAATGGTGGGGCCGAGTTGATATCTCAGCCGATATTCAAAATTTCGGCGGATATTTTTGTTTTCAAATTTTTTTTAAAAAAAAACAACTTCCTTTTGGGTTATTTATTTATTTTTTAATTTAGAAAAAATAAAAAAATACCGATATTTAAAAAGAAAAAAACAAAAGAGGAGGCCAATATCTCGGGCTGGCAAATTTCATTTGAAGTGAATATAGAAACAAAAGAAGAAGAAGAGAAAAGTGAACCACAAACAAAAGAATCATACGTATTAGACAAACAGCCGATTCCTTTCTTTGTCAAAGTCTTAAGGACATTCAACACAAGAAGCCAAACATTGGATGACTCCATGTCACTTTCATCATAATTCTAATAATGATTCAATCTATTTTTAATTGCATAGTCTATTTGTTAATGGTTGTATAAAATGAGGGACTCTATGTGGTAAAAAAATCACTTTAATTTGATCATTATAATTTTACAAAATATTTGAATATGATGTTGGAGTGTTGGACTGTTAAAAAATTGAGCTTATCGCGCTAAGGTATGTTTCACTTATTCATGACAAATATAAGTGTTGTAAAGAAATTTATTTTTATTGACTCACTTAACGTAAAATTTTATTGACTCAAATCACTTCAAAAATCAATCACTTATATAATATTTGAAATATGTCTCCTTCAAAAACTAACTTTTAAAAGTGATTTATACTTTTAAAAATATTATCATATCATAATTTTAAGAGAAATCTTAATTAAGTAGATAAAAGAAAGAGAAAGAGTCTTAAAGTGTGACATAGTTGGCATGTATTCCATCGAGGGAGTAGCAGAGGAAGTTGTGGCTAGCTGTGTTGGACCCACAGTTGCCTTTAGCCTCCTCACAGGCCCCACAATTACTAGCTTTGAACCAACCCAATTGGAAACCTTTTTGCATGGCCCCACCAAAGATGTTACCAACGATCTCACCGTTGATCTCACTCTCCAACACAGGCACCACCCAATCTCAATGCAATACTCATGGGCTCATGGCAATCAAACCTGACAAACAAATTTTACTCATGATCTAAAATACTAAGTTTTAAAAAGGGAATATGAAAATATTGTCAAATATTAGATTTTTGGAAAAAAATCTAGTTTTCCCACCTAGCAGAAATATTAGCTGAAATTAAGCCCATTTCAGCTAAAATATTAGAATATTGTACAGAATTATTTTTTCTTAAAAATTCAAAGAAAACCAAAATCTGAAATATTGGCTGAAATTCTTGATTTCCTGGGGGTTTTAATATGTACATAACAAAAATAAAAGTGAGATGAATGATTATAATATCGGGTCAACTAATCAAATCGATTTCATAGTGGGTTATCACTTTCATCAGTGAGAATAAATTGAGACGCCGGCGTTTTTATAATAAATGATATCAGTATAACTTTAACTATTTAGATAGTATTTCTTCAATCATAAAATGTCAATGTCACATAAGTACGTAGATAATTTTTTTGAAATTTATTATTTTGTAGTTCTTACTAATTAACTGTCCTAATTTTTTAAAGAAAATTAGTAAAAATATTTTTCATTTTTTTGGTTTTTAGCTATTTTTCATTTTTTTGGTTTTTAGCTATTTTTCAATTTTTTGAAATTATTGAAATGATTGAAATCTTGATTTCGTAACTTATACATCTCGTTTTGATGTCTAAATGATTGATAAATAATGATATAATTATATAGACTTGAAATTCAATTTTTTATTTCAATCTTTTTACTTTTTTATATTTTCTTAAATTTAAAAAAAAAAAGAGAAAGAAAATATATTGTTGATTGGGGGATCTGATCATTCCAGCTATTCTCATTCCTATGATGTGATTCCCATGCAAAAACTAGTGTTTTGACTTTTGACCATCAGACGTATGGAGCGTGTGGCAGGTGGAGGGGTGGGAGAGAGAGGGGAAGGGAGGGGACCAACACCAATCCATCTGGGATTACTATTTTTTTTTTCTCTATTTCCACGAAAGTGTTTCCTTTATTATCTGCAAGCAAATAAAACTAAGGCAGCGATCTTTCTGTAGGTGCTTTGTGTAATTCGATATGAGATTTAAAATATTGTTCATTTTATTTTTTTACTGTGGTAAAAATCGGCTCATTGATCAGTTTACCGGATCACTGACCCTTTCAATCAGGTATAAATCGGCTCACTGACCGACTTGAGAAAATCAGATCACTGAAATTTATCTAAGTGAGACTATTTTTTTCATACATAATAGTAAATCAGATCATTGAATCAGATTACTGAATTTTTTTTAAATGCTTTCATACAGTAGTGAAAAGGTAAACTGGACAATACCCTAAAACTCATATCTCATTACACAAAATGTCTAGTGGGAAAATAGCAGCCCTAAAACTAAGACACTTGGAAACTATAACAAACACCACGATACTGCTAACAACGTCCAAATTGAATTATAAATTTATATTTTTAAATTCTCTTAATTTTAATGACAAAATTATTATTGTGTTTGAGAAAACATAATGATGCTCAGCTACTCTCTCTCTCCATTGGATAATGACACGTCTGGGACTGACAGAATTGATCACAACCTCTAACATCTCACATGATAGGGGTGTCATAAAATTTCCATTTCATTAAGGCTCTATTTATGTAAGGCCCAACCTTTTACTTTTAAGTTCATACACTAAAGTTTTAAATATTAGTCAAAATTTTAAATCACTATTTCAAAAGGAAACAATATACAAATATTTTGATAATACTAGCCAAAATTTTAGTTCAGGAGTAAAGTTTGTAAAATAAATTATTTATATTCGTCAAAATATAAAAAAAAAACATATTATATGATTTGAAATATCAATTTATAATAAAAAGAATTATTTACTTTGTATTCATCCTTGCACTTAAGGCCTCCAGTGGCCTAACTTATTTAAAAAATAAAGTGAGCAATTTGAGCTGTTGGTGGTTAACATGGGTAAGAAAGACCCATTTGGAATCCTAGACTGCCTTGGACAATTGCGAAATGCGTAGGAAGGAATATGTCGTTCTCTCATCGAGGTAAATGCTCTCTTCCTTTATGAACAATTGAATGTTAAATCAAAGGTAGCGATTTCTCCTACGAGCATTTTGTGTAACGAGACACAGAATTTAGGGTATTGCCCATTTTACCCTTCTACTGTCGTACGAAAGCATTTAAAAAATTTTTAGTGATCCGATCAGTGATCTGATTTGTTGTTCTGTATGAAAAAACAGTTTTGCTTAGATAAATTTCAGTGATTTAGTGAGTGATCCGGTGAGCCGATCAATGAATCGATTTACACCGTAGTGGAAGGGTCAGTGATCCGGCGAGCCGATTCGAAGGGTTTGGTGAGTCAGTTCGAATGGCAAATTGGGTATTACAGTAAAACCCATGTCGAGTTACACAAAATGCCCGTAGAAGGATCTCTATCCTAAATCAATGATCAAATTTCATATGTATAAATTTTAATTTTACCAAACCTTAATAATAAGAAGAGTTGAATGTCTTCTTAATTTTTACCGGAGCTCCACAGTAAAAAGGTGGTATTGCTTGGATGTGAAGTTGGCAGTATGAATAATGAAAGGCTTAACTGCAACACCTTCTAAAATTACTAGCTTATTTTTCACAATTCATATGGAAAACTGCTATTATTGTAGTACTACTACTGCTACTCTTTCTATGCTTGCATTACTTGTACTGGGCTCTCAGTAAATTCAACCTCTTTATCTAAAATGGAGATGCGTGTTGTGGGCACCGATCCATTTTTGGGAGATGCGTGTTGTGGTTGTGGATGCTAATTAGATTCTTTTTAAAAAGGCGCGTCTTAGAGACACCTGACTTTTCTGCCTCTACACACTTATTTTCGGATTTTATGGTGAAATTACCATTCTACCCCCATGTTTTTCACTCCCAAATGTATCTTTGGCACAGCCGAGGGATACCCTTGTTTGTAAAACACTGTGTTTTAACCATTTAGGAGTGTCAAAAGACCTTGAAGTCTTAAAGTATTTTTATCAGGTCATCGTAATTAATCTGGATATTCCAATTTGAGAAATTTTGGAAATAAACAGTGCTTAAAAATAATTGTAAAGTTTTAAAGAAAATTTTATTATTTAAATAATGCACTATGCATTACTATTCGTTCGAATGAACCATCTGTTCATTTAATCATTATAATTTTACAAAATATTTGAATATGATGTTGGAGTGTTGAACGAATCAATGATTCATCCGAACAAATGTCGAACTGAACTGGCGAGGGTGAGAGCTTGCTTGGGTTGTATAGTAGGCAAGTTCCATATCATTTTCAAACAAGAAAATGAATGAAGGTTAGAGTCTGTAATTGTAGAAGGACAATCGTAATACAGAGTGAGGTTAACGTCGTTGTCTCCATAAGTGAAAATTGATGATTCTAGCTCAGAATTTTCCGATGGATGAGGGCAATTGTTGCCAATAATACCACTGTTAACAATGATAAGAGTCTCACTTGAATAATCGATTGTCCTGACCCAGTATTCCTTTGATGATATGTTTATCATCGGATAACCACCAGAGCTGAAATAGAGCATTTTGTGGGGAGGCCTCCAACCGAAAATGGATATGAGACGTTATTAAGGTCTCCATAGTTAAATTCGGTCGGAGCGCATATCGTGTCTTGTCCCTTGTCTCCTTGGACAAGGAAGCTACCACCAAGATGGTGAAGAGGAAGAGGTAGTGTGGATGCATTCGGAGAGATTCTGATGCAGTGAATAGCAAGATCGATCAAATTAACTGGGTTGAATTGCTTGAGGATGATAGCTGGGGAAAATAAGGGTAGCAGGTTAAGTGTTGCTGGGTTATGGGGAACAAGATGTATAGGCCTTAGTGGAGGTTAGAACGAGTCGAGGTAATGGAGCCTGGGTTTGGATGTGAAACTGGTCGATGGCTGGGTTTGCTGGATAGTTGATGGTGGTGCTCTCGAATGGGTCTAGCCTCTATCCAACTTCATTATTATTTTTTTCCTTGGTTCTGTGAGATTGTAATGACTCAAATTGAATCAAAATGAGAAAGTATCTATTTTCCAAGGACATCTTAATTTGTTATATGAAACTCTTGTTTTATCCATCCCGATAGCATGATTGGGAGCTTCAAAAACTTTAGCGAACGTACAAACTCTCACAACCCATGCACTTAAGGATATGAAAGCAATGAGTGAGATTTTATATATGACCTTCGAAGTTTGATTATTCTCAACTCTCATGGCCTTAGTCTCATTGTTGACTTAAACTCTTTAACACTACTCTGATCATCACCGTTATTAGCCATTTTCCTATATATTTGAGATTTTTTTTTGAGTCATATGTTTAAAAAAACTACTATGGTCAAGAATAAAATTTTATTAGAAAAGAAATCTATATAGGCAATAGACCTATATGATGGAAACAGGGCCACTAGCTCTAGAAAAAAACCACTGAATCCGACAAAAGAGCAGCTGATTCAGAGGATGCATCAGTAAAATATTTCTCTCTTTTGTAAAGGGTGCCTTGTAAATTAGGCCATCATTATTTTCTCTTATTATAATATTAATAATAAAGATCATTTTTTAAATCACAATATAGAATATTTTTCAGATTTTAGATAATTCATTAGATAATAGAAATTTTTCAGATTTTAGATAGTTCATTTGAAATTTCCCTTCATAAAGTGTTCCTAGATGTTGGCCCACTCTCAAGAAATCCCTAGCCAATCAGGGATGGATGCCCAACTGTCTATTTTCCAGCCACAATATTGGCCCACTTTATCTCATTTTTCGCTTAATTTGATGTTTTCATGTATTATAAAAAGAACAGTCTGGTAACATGGAACACAACATGAATACAGATTTTCCTTTTGCTTTCTTTTGTCTTCTCCCTCTTCTCTTTCACGTCTCTGTTCTCCCTCTCATACTCTCTCTTTTCTCTGCAGAACTACTGATGCCATATTTCCCGGTGCTGCCCAGATCGTCGCTCCCTGCTGCCTCGCCTTCAACAGGACGCAGCCCCATCTGCCATTTCTGACTGAAAGTCACCTACCACAGAGAACCGTCCATAACCATCGCCGCTCTGTCCTTTAGGCTCGCCCAGAACTTCTGCTTCAAATGTCTACTGCAAAGCAGAACAGACTCTCTGTTGTGCAAATTTTAAATTTATAACTCGCAAGCGCACGAACCATTTAGATAGTATAGCGATTAAGTGCGAGGTCGAACCCATCGGAACTTAGGAAAATATATCCATGAAAATTATACCATTGAATTATATATTTTAAGAACTTTGAGAAATATGGAGAAAAATCATAAAGATGGAGTTATTTATCTAATCTATGAGTTTTAATATTAATTTAGAAACATTCTAGATTTAAATATAGAATCTAGCAATTTAACTAATTTTAATTAAGATGGTGGCATTAATATAAAAATATAAACAATCTTAATCTAATTTAAAATACAAAATTAAGATGCAATTAAATTATTTCCAACCTAGTTCATCAATTTCAAAGATTTGAGTTTTTATAAACAAAAATAAAAATTAAAGACATCTAAATTACATCTGTACATATTTACAGTGGAACTGGTTCAAAGAATCAAGGAGGCATTATTTTCCATATTTTAAAAATAAAACAAAGGCCTAGAATACGGAGCTCACGTAAATCACCAATCATGCATTCAAATTTTTCATCGATAAATATTCTAACAATTAAATCCATGGATTTCATTAAATTAAAAATCTCAAATTAAATCTTAGAATGAATAGAATTTAAACTTTATCTTCAAATCTAAAATATTTCATCGTACTCTTAAAATAAGAGCCTTAGATCGAAGAATGAAGTCTATTCAATCTAAATTTTCATCACATTTAATTTGAAATAATTAAAATAAATCCACACATAAACTTAATTAAAGAATAAAAATAAAATCAAATAATCATCATACATAAATTGAATAATTGGAAAACCATAGACTAAATAAATCCACCTCTCCTTTATTAATAAGATTTGAATTAAGAATTATAATACAATGAAATTTTGGAATAAAGACATAAGAAAAATACAATGGAAATCAAAATCCACCAACCTTAGAACCCAATGTGGATTGAAAATCCCACAGTCTTTCTCCTCTCTTATTCTTCTCCTCTCCTTTTCTTCAATGCCCAAGTTCAGTTTTCTCAATGGGAGATGGCTAGTATTTATAGATGAAAGGAGGTGGAATGAATGGATTGGATTCAAAGATTTAAATAAAGCAAGGGACACATGGAGGGTGGATTTGATTTGTGTTAAATATGGAATGACTTAAAAGAGGCAAAGAGCTAAATTTGTATAAGGAAAGTGGATGCAAAATCCCGGTTTTTACACATGTACCGTCTTACAGCTCAGTTTTCACCCTTTTAACTTCCGAATCAGGAAAAGTCATAAACTACAAAGTTGTAGCTCTTGAAGTCTTATTTCCAACGCAAAAAGAATCAAAGCAATCGAACATCAGAGTAGAAATTTATGACCAAAATACTGAACATGTGTCAAACCTTCCTTATTTTTCTTCCTTTCTTATTTTCTCTCTTTCCTTAATCCACTTGCCAAATTCGAAAATCCTCTTATATTGACTTGTAAATTTCGAATTTCTTCTTGAGATGATGGAAATAGTATTCACACAGGTGGATTTCTTTATGGGCTTAATGATTGGGCTTGAGGTCCAAAATAACTCACAATGGGCCCAGGCTTTATATTTAAGCATTTTTCCTGTCATCCTCACTTTTAAACCTGCAAAACACAAAATTATACTAATTGGATAAAATTAAATAAAATGAAATACTAACGATTATAAATTTAGGAATAAAATATGTAATTATTTTGCACTCATCACTCTCAACAAATGTACTTCATCAAGATTAAAATATCATAAACCCTTCTAGTTACAAGTTACAAGACCATTCTTGAAAATTAAGTAGAAAATAAATAAGAGGATAAACGACAACAAAGTGGAAGAGGATGATGAAGCATTACAATCTCAAAGAACAAAAAAAATAAAAGGGGAAAAAATCATAATGAAGTTGGATAGAGACCAATAACAAATGTACTTCATCAAGATCAAAATATCATAAACCCTTCTAGTTACAAGTTACAAAACCATTCTTGAAAATTACCATATTAATGGGAATTTGTTGACCAAAATTCCAAATATCTCACAAAGGCCCTCAACCCGTAATAAATAAACCACGGATGTGGAATCTAGAAAGTAGCCATATGAAATTATGAATAACGGAAGAATGGAAGAAATTAGGGGTTTACCTGTTTTCCCCAAATCAGGTCCAAGTTTAGGAAGCAGGAAGCCAGGAACCAGCCAACCAGGGACGGGGAGTTGGGGTTTCTTTTTTCTTTTCTTTGTTGCCAATGCGAGCGAGAGAGAGCAGTTAGACAGTGCAGTGAGATAGTGCAATGAGAGAGTTGAGATAGCGTGCAGCAAAAGAAAGAAGGTGGAGAGTGCAGAGAGAGTTGAGAGACAGAGAGCAGCGAGAGAAAGAAGGTGGAGAGTGCAGAGATAGTTGAGAGAGAGAGCCAAGCTAGAGAGGTCTGTGTACACTTCTTAGGTTCCAGTGGCCCGTATTTAAAAAGGTTTCAGGATTCAGCTGTGCCAAACGAATGGGTTGGCTGATTCAACTGTAGCAAACAATATTCAACAAGTATTTATTTATTTAAATTTCTTTTTTTTTCATTGAACAATGCAAAAGGATGGTGACATTGTATAAACATTTGATTTTTTTTTTGCAATAGTAACGTGAGAAATCAAGTAATGAAGAAGGAGGTATAAGAGGGGAAGACCACATATAAGAGAATTATACATGGCAAACAAAAGAAATACAAACAAAAATATCTAAGAAGTATGAGAATAAAAACTGAAAACAGAAAAGATACAACAAGGAAAACCCCATCGCCCCATACACCCAAATAAAGACAAGAATTATTTACTTTGTATTCATCCTTGCACTTAAGGCCTCCAGTCGCCTAACTTATTTAAAAAATAAAGTGAGTAATTTGAGCAGACGTGTTGATTGGTGGTTAACATGGGCAAGAAAGACCGATTTGGAATCCTGGATTGCCTTGGACAATTGCGAAATGCGTAAGAAGGAATATGTTGTTCTCTCATCGAGGTAAATGCTCTCTTCCTTTATGAACAATTGAATGTTAAATCAAGGGTAGCGATTTCTCCTACAGGCATTTTGTGTAACGAAACACGAGATTTAGGGTATTGCCCATTTTACCCTTCTACTGCCGTACGAAAGCATTTAAAAAAATTTCAGTGATCCGGTTAGTGATCCGATCAGTGATCCGATTTGCTGTTTTGTATGAAAAAACAGTTTTGCTTAGATAAATTTCAGTGATTCAGTGAGTGATCCGATGAGCCGATCAATGAATAGATTTACACCGCAGTGGAAGGGTCAGTGATCCGGCGAGCCGATTCGAAGGGTTTGGTGAGTCAGTTCGAATGGCAAATTGGGTATTACAGTAAAACCCGTGTCAGGTTACACAAAATGCCCGTGGAAGGATCTCTATCCTAAATCAATGATCAAATTTCATATGTATAAATTTTAATTTTACCAGACCTTAATAATAAGAAGAGTTGAATGTCTTCTTAATTTTTACCGGAGCTCCACAGTAAAAAGGTGGTATTGCTTGGATGTGAAGTTGGCAGTATGAATAATGAAAGGCTGAACTACAACACCTTCTAAAATTACTAGTTTCTTTTTCACAATTCATATGGAAAACTGCTCCATTGCAGTAACACTACTGCAACTCTTTCCACGCTTGTATTACTTGTACTGGGCTCTCACTAAATTCAACCTCTTTATCTAAAATGGAGATGCGTGTTGTGGTTGTGGATGCTAATTACTTTATAGATATAATAAAAGACTAAACATTTAACTCGTACACCATTTAATTGGTACATCATTGTCACATCAACCATGGTATCTTATAGAGCATATGCCATTATCAATGAGTTTTATCAAACAACATTTTGAACGAAAAGCAAAGAGTTTTTTGAATGTTTATTTTCATTTTCATTTTATCTTAGAAATCAGCTCCATTTTTTCAAACTTGGAGGGAATCATAAAAATATCATGATAAATTTAATTTAAGAAACCTTAGCTTGATGGTCAATCCCTACTCCTGTTTGTGGGAAGTTTCGGGATCAAGTCCATCTCAACCCAAATAGGGCTAGTTAGGTGGGACCCTTAGATACCTTGGTTTTAAGAAAAAATTATTTAAGAATAATTTGAAGATGTCATGGTAATGAATTGAGATACAATAAAAAAAATTAAAGACTTCAAGAGATACCTATTAAAATGCCGAATTGAGTAAAAATTCTTAAACAAGTGTCCATTGATTGTCTAATTGAGCCCATAACTTCTGATTGAAAATCCTATCTTCAAGCAAACATTGAAAAATAAAAGGTGAAGTTGAAAACAGAGTCTATGTATTTTTTTATTGAAGAATCAGTTTATCAGGGCTGGCCCTGGTTATAGGTGGCTTATGCCGCCGCCTAAGACCCTCTAAAGTAGGTCTAAAAAATAACCTGTAGTAGAGCCCCTGAGATTTTAGAGCTCTTCAGTAGAGCTCTATCTTAACAGTTTTGCCTAAAGCCTTTAAAATTTTAGACTAACTGCGAGCCCATGCAAGAATTTATGTTGTTGCAATTGCAATGAAAATGATAAGGCAACACGGAAAAATCAGGTCATACAAAACTACCACTTTATAAATCTAATCGTTTTGAATATTTGTCTCCGCAAGGGCCAAAAGAACCCATGAGAGTTGACTTTGACAAGAGCCTTCTCATAATAGTAACAGAAGTAGGTGAAACTTCTTCTTTAACCATGATTTTGCAAATTAAAGCTCTAACATGGTCATATTAATAGATATGGACCTTATCCGTGGGCCTAAGACCCATTTGGGAGCATGATAGATCCCACATTTTAAATGGTTGCAAGGTCAAAATCCTAATATAAAAGTGACACGCGAATTTCACTAAGTGGGAGGCACAAATTCCTTGTCTTTTCTCCAAATTGACTAATTTTCTCGCGTTAGGCTCTCCATCGCCATTGTTATTTCAAATTCTAAAAACTAATTTGGACTGTTCCTTTAGAGTGGTGTAGCGCATGAGAACGAAGCAATTTGATTGGTTGGAATATATCATTAATTCTAGGTGGCAAGTTGTAATTTGTTGTCACTCAATAAATAGTAGAAAATGTGTAGTCACTATGGAAAAATAATTGAACACCAAACGGGTCAAGTCCGAGTAAAAATCTCTAGCGGCTGTGTTTTATGTGCATATGTGATTTGGTGCCAAAAAAATGCAGAAAATTTGCTCTTGTGCCATAGTATCACCGAATGATAGAATTGTGCCCTGTTGAAGCCAATCCTACAAAATAGAAAAGGCCCACTATTAAGCCAATCCTACAAAACACAAGAACAGGCCCAGACAACAAACTAGAAGGAGGCATTAGAGAAAATCCCAGTGTTCCCACTAGACTGGTGGTTAATAAGCTCTGAAATCCCAGAATCTTAAAGAAAACAATCTTTGGGCGATCATGGCCAACCCTAATGGCAAAAAATATGGCCATAATGGGACCAATTTTTAATAGTGGAGCCAATAAGGAGGGAGACCATATCCTCACGTAATCGAATCTGCTGAAGAGAGTGTCCATGATGAATGAGAAACAGTAAGACCCTCTTAATGGAGATAAGGATAACCCTGGTTGCGTCTGAATCAAAGGAAAATGAAACATGCAGCCGAACAATGTCGGTGTCATTGCACTTGTATATGACGCCGAGTTTAGGGCTACCATTGGCCAAAAAACCTGTGGATAATAAGGTAGCCACCTAACAAGACAAGGATCTTGGATCAGGTGGTTTCGGGGTGGCAGGAATGGCAGGGGGGATGTCCCACACAACAGAGAAGCGATCCCTCACATCATAAGGTCAGAGTTCGAGCAAAGGAAGAAAAGACAGTTCCTTATGTCTTGGATAATGTTTAGATAGACCTCATCATGGTTGCGAAAAGTGTTGCCAAAGATCCTGCCATTTCTTTCCTTCCAGACATGCCAGATGAGGGTACGTAAAACAAGTCTCGCCGCAAGCTTCTCAAGATGACCCTTTGCGCATTGGACCAAAATCGAAGACTCCTCGACCATGATATCCGATTGGGAAGTGTAGTGAAACTTACCCATAGAAACAATTATATGCACCGAGAATAGCAGCATTGAAGAAGGTGGTTGTGTGATTCAGAATCAGAGGAGCAAAGCACACAGGTGATTTCTCAAACCAGGCCCAGATTGTGAAGAAGAAGCTTCGTCCCGAGGGTATTGTTAAAGTAAAACCAAGAGAGATTAGAGTGACGGCTCAAACAACTCGGGAACGAGATCATATTGACCCAAGTGGGATCCCCAATGTCATTGAAGTTAGTATTTATAGCAGAAGCAATAGTAAATGAACCATCAACACTGACCGTCCAACACCATCGATAAGGAATGGGATGAATAGGGAGAGAAACAGTAGTCAGGACACTTTTTTTAACACTATATAAAACTAATTGTATCAAATTTGAGTCTTAAAATCAATTTTACTATTTGCTCTTACTGGTTAAAAATTATCAGACATTATTAAAAAATTGAAAGACAAATTATAATTTTAACCATTAAAATTAAATAGGAAAAATAGAATTTTAACAATGAAATTTGGGTTAATAAGAAACCCATTACATATCACATCTCATAAAACCTACAATCCAATCCTAATTTTAAAAATGTAAAACCCAATTAATTTGACATACCTCAATTATTTTAAATATGAAAAGGTTTTTAATTTTATGTAAAGTTGCAACTCTTGAGTCAAACACGGTTCTCTAACTCAATATAAAACGATGTTAGTGATGAACTGGTGATGGAATTAACATCAGTAATGGCTTCATTAAAATAGCATACGGTTAAATATTTGGCCAAATAAAAATTTCATGACACATGATTAAATATATGATTTGGAAAAAATAATTTAATCAAGTCAGTTGAATAATTTTAAATTTTGATTTTTTAAAATATTATGTTAATCTTGACCTTTTTATAATATTTAAAAATATAATTTAAATCCATTAAATATTTTTTAAGTTCTATTTTCAATAAGTTCATTATGCTCAGTTTATTAGAATAATTGTTGAGAGACAAAAAACATGAACAAGTCATTAGTATGAGTCAGGATTGACTCAATTAAATTTCAATTCAAGCAAATTAATGAAATTTATCAAACTTTTATAAGTGAAGCAAAATAAAAAACTTATTAAATTAGTCATTCAGCGAGATTTTAAGTCGGACTTGATTTTTGAATTTTAAATTTTGGACAAAATAAAACTAAATCTATTAAAAAATTACTATGCACCATATCTAGTGGGTAGTTTTGACCATTTAATTGGTGTAAATATCTCATCCAACGTCTTATTGTCTACATAAACCAAAATTTCTATTAAATGTAACCTTTTACCTCATGATAAACTAGGTTAGCCTAACCTATCCCAAATTTTGAAATTTAGTTATTTAAATATGAATAATTATAAATTGATAGTAATTATTTTCATAATTACTTTTACCTCTAATATTTTCAGAGTTCATTTAAAGTTAAAGAATAAAATTGTATGAATTTAATAAATTTCTAACATAATAAATACATTTTAAAAATTCGAATTAAATATTCTAAAATTTTTCATTCAGTAGAAATCATTCTTCTCACTTTTATTTTTGTTATGTGCATCATTAATTCTCTTAGAGTTTTAGTCATATTTATGTTCAAATCCTTTAAAATATTCATCATGTTATACAAAGTTGCAATATTTAGTTCGTAAAAGTCTATCATTAAAATTATTGATCTTGCCTTATTAATCCAATCAAAATTATTTTTTTCCATTCTGCTCTCACTACATTGAAACAAAATGAACTCCATATCTATTTCAAAATTTTAAAGATAAAAGATAGTTTAGAACCATCAATTTTTAGTGCACTTAAAACATATAACTTCTTCAACTAGATCAAGTTAATATTTTTAAATATCATATTTATATCTATATCTTTTCAATAAATTCATTATATTTAAACAAAGTGAACTCACAAAAGACATAAAAGTTTAAAGACTAAAAATTATTTAAAATTATCAAATTTTGGAAAGGATACAGAGCATGATTATGTTTTTTCAAACACTATTAAAGCAAATCTCCATTAAATGTCCAAATTTAAGAATTAAAAAAATAATAATTTAGTCATTAAAATTAGGGACAATTCGGTGAAAATACCTAGAAAGCTCTGCAATTGGGTAAAGATGTCTATGAATTTGAAAATTTAGTCAGAATGCCTAGTACAAGTAATCAAAAATTTTTTGGACAAAAAATCAAGGGTGGCCATTTAGATACTCTACTTTTCTGCCAGCAGACACCCGATTTCAAATTGTTAGGGTTAAATTACCATTTTGCCCTTTGCTTTTTTAGAAAATGACGAATCCTCTGCATTGTCCGAACCATCTGGAGAACATTTTTCGTTCATTCAGACGTTCGGACCGTTCAGACGAAAATTGTAGTATAAAATTCCATCGCCCAGACGATCGACTAATAAGTATAAGATCGTTCGAACCATCACTTACAGTCGTGTTCTCAGTTAAGATCGTCCGAACCAGCCAAAGTGATGGTCCGAACAATCTTAAACCTATAAGTTCGAATCATTCGCCCATTTTCAAACATTTCATTCAAACGAAACCCTAACCCTCTCCTTCTTTCGACCGTGCCCTCTCCCTCCTTCAACATCCTTCGACTGTGCCCTCTCCCTCTTTTCAAGATCCTTCGACCGTGCCCTCACCCTCCTTCAGGATGCTTCGACCGTGCCCTCTCCCTCGTTCAAGATCCTTCGACCGTGCCCTCTCCCTCCTTTCTAGATCCTTCGACCGTGCTCTCTGTCTCCTTTCTCCTTCGTTCGACCTTATCTCAGTCGAATCTCCTTCCCATGGCATCAAAAGGGACTTCATCGAAGAGAAAGGGGAAATCTACCTCTTCAAATAAGCAAAGCAAACAGAGGAAAGAGGCGACGACGTTCAACCCCAACCATTTCATCTATTCGGAAGCTGCAACATTGTATAAAGTTGATTTGTCCACTCAGCCCTATCTCTTTGGTAAGGTCATCGACCTTTTTTTTTTTCCCACCCTTTGAATTGAAAACCAAAGTACTTTGAAACACTGCGTTGGGGCTCCTTCTTGGCACTTAAAGGGGATTTGTATCCTACATTAGTGAGGGAATTTTATACCAACATAATAAAACCAAGTATTGACCACTCCATTAAATCCAAAGTCCGAGGTTTTAAAATTTGTTTGACAAGTGAAAGATTGGACTGTATGTTCAATTTTCCCCCAGGCCACAATTGTAAAATATGAAACAAATACATGGGCTACCGATGTTGATGGCAATGTTTTGGATGCCATCAATCAATGTGTGGGCGCACTGATATTACAAAAAAGTTACGCCTCGTCTGAAGGACCTAACCCTTGAAGCCCATATTATCCATCACATTATTGGACACTGTATTTTTTCTAGAAAAGGGCATAGTAACCATGTATCCTAGTCTGATGCTTTCCTGATTTGGTGCATCCTGAATGGCAAACAAGTCTCCCTCTGCCATATCATTATAAATCACATGAGAGCCTGTTGTAAGACAAAGAAATGTAGTTTTCCCTACGGTCTTTTTCTTTCTAACCTCTTTGCGAAATGTAGAATCCCTCTTCCCCCTGAAGATAAAGTAGCTATCACGCGCTATGATCACTTTAATAAGAGAACTATGAAGAAAATTAGATTCTATATCGACAACATAAGCAATCGATGGTTTCCCAAAGCCGAAGAGGCAATTGAATTTCAAGTTGTTAGTTCACCTGAGGCACATCAAGAATCATCTACTGGAATCAACACTCAGCAAATTATTGAGAGTGTTTATGCGGCTGTCAACGAAAAAATGGATCAGTTTAGTGTTGAAATTCATGGAAGGATGAATCATATACAGAATCAAATTATGGATAATTGAAGTTGTCTGTACTTATAGCTCAAAGAGCTGGAATTACTACACAATTGAGACTTGATGAAGATGGTGTAGTACGATGATGAAGATGGTGTAGTACGATCATACGTATCACTAGCAACAACAACCCAAGCTTCTGGCTCAATTCATCCTCGTACGACTGGATTTGCTACATTTGCAACAGCTTTTGGTTCCACTCCTCGTCCGACAGGATTTGTTCCTCAAGTGCCAGCTTCTAGTTCTATCGTTCGTGCAACTAGAGTTGTTCCATTGGCACCATCTCAGTTTCTTGTACCTGTGCTTATTATTGATGCACCTGCTTCTATCTCTGTCTCCACTCCTTCGACTTCTGCACCTATTGATGCACCTGCTGCTACCTCTGTCTCCACTCCTCCTATTTCTGCACCTATTGATGCACCTGCTGCTACATCTGTCTCCACTCCTCCGATTTCTGCACCGTTTACATTTGCACCAGCTTCTGGCTCCGGATAGCTGTTCTATTTGATGATATGAAAAGGGGAGAAAATTTGTAAGCTTCATATTTTGATATTGACATGTAAAGGATATGTTTTTGTAATTTTCATATTTTGAATAAAAATGTTATATTTTAATGAGTTCAATTGAAATGGTGAATGCTTGGTTTGTATATTGTAACATTTAATCCCTATAATCTGTCCTTTTGCTATACAAAGTGGGTTTACCCATTGCTTGTGGGATCTGGTGTTCGAGAAATTGGTGGAGGATAAACATTTAATTCCAGTATTACATCGACTTCATTCATTAAAAGTCAAAACAACATACAGATAAATACATTTCTTTCAAATGTTTCAAATGAATACATTTTCACTCAAACTGAATGTATTTTCACTAGGAAGCAACAATATCATAGTATGTAGATGATCAGAATGAAGATGGGAAGTAACAATATCACAATATGTAAAGGGTATCTTCACTTGTTCTTCCACCAATCCTAGTAATCGCCAATATCTCTAAGTTCTGGCAAATGCTTTTTCATGTTTGCTTCCAACTTCAAGTCAACTGGGAGGCAACAATATCACAGTATGTAGATGATCGGAATGAAAATGGGAAGCAAAATTATCACAGTATGTAAATGGCATCTTAACTGGTTATTCCACTAATCCTGGTAATCGCTAGTATCTCTAAGTTCACTTGACCACTGCATAACATTTTAAAAACATTGTTATGCATAGAATATAGTACATAGTAAATGTTACGATAAATAATTGAGAATCATGTAAATGTCAGTTGAGTTAAGAAATCACTTGAGAAAAGTGAGAATCGTTATATGTCGATTCGTCAAAGAAGTTGTAAGAACTCCCGGCTGTGGAAAAAAGAAAAGATGTTAGTCTTTATCACGTTATTCTTTATGTAGAAAAGATATGAATATGCATTATATTTTAACAGTCACTTACTTGGGATAATTGAGACAAACTCGTTGTTTGTGATTCATGGAAATCTTCTATGTGAGGGAAATCATTTAAATCTACACTCGAGGTTGCTCATGTAGTAATTCTATTTGGACAGTTTCTAGAATTATGACCAATATTTTTGCATCTCCTGCATCTTTTTGCATTCAATTGATTCTCTACAATCTCAAATGCAGAAGGCTCTCGTCTTGTAGATGTAACGCCCCGCCCTTTTTCAATGCTTAAATCAGAGTAATGTTTTTTTTTTAATAGAAAAAGAACAGAGACGTCACGAAGCGAGCCGAGTCGGAGTTCGAAGACCCGACCCCCGACTGGCCCAATCTAGCACATGCATGGGATAACCCACTAAACATTTGTACACGTGCAAACACAATATTGCGGAATTAACAATTGCAGAAATATTTATAACAATCAAATTCATTAGCAAATTTAGGAAATTACTCAAACACAAGTCAAATTACCACAATCTAAAGCCAAAAATAGGAGTTATATCTAAATTATTACATTCCAACAATTACTCCTATGAAATTACATAGTTCTGTCAAAATATCAAAATAAAACAACTAAGATCTCCAAGCGTCACTTTCTCCATTTTGCTTAGGCTTGACTACCACTGGGTCCAGCCTTTTCTTCTTTGCCTTGATCTGTGTAAACATCTAGGGGAAAATATACGGGCTTAGTCAACTTGCCCAGTAGGAATTCCAATCAAGGAAATGCACTACATGTGTAATATCATATATTATACAACAATAACAACACCGGAGAAAAAACACAAGTTATGTCAAATATACGTTTCTCAAATAAAGAATAATAAAATCCCATGATTTAGAAATCATACTTGATATTAATCACATGATGATATGCCATGGGTGTCATGCATTAATGAAATGCCATCCCATACCCATGCATCAAATCATAGTTCTCTTTTCATTAAAATGGTTCTCAGCATTGGTCACTTATGTCCACAACATTTGAGGCGGCAACCACTAGGGTACTGTTACCCATCCACAATTTAATCGAGACTACCGGTGGAGTGTGACATCTTCCCTCTATGCAGGATTTCGGACCTACCCAGGAGCTTTTTGGCCCAATAAATGCCGTAAGAATCATACACAAGGACATGGCCAAAGTCTAACACTTGTATTATCAATATACACGATACAAAGTGAGGTCCGGACATTTCTTTCTTGGCTCGGTAATGTAAATCCCTCCCATGCAACCATGCATGAGGATCATGTATACAATCATTATGACAAAACATACATCATATAGTTCTAATATTTTTGCAGTACATGAAAAATATCATATAATCCAACTCAATAGAAATCATATTGAAATAATCTCATTTTCATAATTCAAAGCTCACAATTTTAAGAAAGATACAAATATAGAAATAATAAACAATTTCGCACTTGTGTACTTCAATAAAGTAGGAACTCCTACCTGATCTAGGGTAATCAACTAAAGGGGAATTCATGCGGTTGCTCGAACGGAGTCGGGATTACCCTCGGTTCCTTTTGTCATGTACATGTTTCAAATAATAATTTTCATATTATTATCACATAAAATTCGTTGTCTAATTTACGTAGGTCTAGCCAAGACCTAAACCCAAGACGACACAGTCGATATGTCCATCGATCCATTCTTCCTTTTTCATTTTTCTTTCTGATCATCTCCAGGCCGACATATCGACATGGTCGATACATCATCCTGGGACTAGTTTGTCACTTTTTATTTCATATCTGGTTCTACCATTCTCAGATCGACACATCGACTTTGTCGATGGGCCGTGCTGAGATCAATTCATCATCCATTCGTTCCATATTATATCTGTTGTACCTCAGGCCGACATATCGATATTGTTGATAGGTCGTCCCGAGATCAGTTCATCATTCGTACGTTTCTTTTTTATTTCAATCATACTCAGGCCGAGACATCGACACAAGCGACGTGTCGTCTTGGGTTGGGTCCCTTCTGTTCAATACTTCGAAGTTCCCATCCGCTGAGCTTCTAATTCTAGAAGACACATCGACAGAGTCGATATGTTGGCTGGGTTGAGTCAGAAATCATGTGTTCATCTTCCATTCCTTTACTCTCCTTATATATTCATTATTCTCGGTCCTTTATCCCCTAAATCTGTTCATACATATTCTACAATCATCCTAGTGTGATTATTTTACTTAAAATCATAATACAATCCACCTACCTCGAAGGATTTATAGGTATACCCGAGTGGATGAAAGACTTCGCTCCTTGTGAGCTCGGTTTCTCCCTCTTCATTGTCTCGTTTCTCCTTTATTTCCCGGAGAAGATGAAGTTACTAGAGAGGGGAGAAGGCTCACTGTCGAGCTAAGGGCTGAGACATGAGTGACGGGGTGAGGTTTAGGGAGTGAGGGGGTGGTCGGGTATCCTTTTTCTCTTCTCTGCTTTCTCTCTTTTTCTTTCTCTCTTTCTCTTCTCTTCTCCTTCTCCTTCTCCTTTTTCTCCTCTTTCTTTTATTTCTTTCTCCTTCCCTCCCTTTCCACTTTCCCTTTGGTTTCCCTAGATTCTTGAAAGGTGTTTGAAAAAGTGAAAATGGCGTGGGAGAGTTCCCATGCATCCAATAAAGTGTGTGGTTGACTGTAGACAAAGGGTCTGCTAAAGACGTTTGAGTTATCCCGACACATCGACTTTGTCATTATGTCGATTGGTCTGATCTTGGCTTTTCACCGATGCATCGACGTGGTCAATGCATCCTCCTGGTAACTTACGCTTTGGGTTTGGATCTCAGTTCTCACCGAAAACATCGGCCACATCGATGCATTCTCCTGACATCTTACGCATCGGGTTTGGATTTCAATTTTTTACCGACACATCAACCTAGTCGATGTATCATCTAGGAGAGTTCATTTTGCCGATACATTGACTCAGTCGATGTATCGTCACAAGAATGTTTTGCTTATTTCTTTCAATGTATATTTCATACCACGTTTTATTCACATTATTTAGACCAAAATCTCATCATGTATTTCATTCATTTAAGGAGAAATTACATAAAATAAAGAATTAAAACTCTGGGTCCTTACAATAGAATTTGAGACGACTTTGAATTCTTTGAACCTGAATGACGTCCTCTACAATGCTGCATAATAGGATGACTAATAGGCATCTCATCACTTGCAAGATTTTGTATATGATTTCGAAGCCCCTCTTGATCAAATGAAGACAAATTTCCATATTTATTCTTAATGCCATCAAATAAATCATTTAATTGATCCCCAGGATGATTCTCTTCAATGTCCAATTCGTTCAATGAAATCAATCAATTCTCCATTGTGGATGGATCTGATTCAAATGTAATTTGTCCATCCACCTCATTTTGTGAGCATAAAGTAAGCCCATTGAAACTGTAAACTCAAATGTACAAGTCTCCTAAATGAACTGTTTCTAAGCATAACATATTGTTTGTAAAGCTTATTCAATGCAAATTGTGATACTTTTCCGTTCAATTCATAAATGTCATGCCCCAAACCCAGATGTGGGCCTGGAACGCGACTAATTTTTTTTTTTTTTAAACAATAAACTCTAATCACCCAACGTCATAACTGGGCTGGATCTTCAAGTTTACCAAAACCCGATCCTAGAAAATGTCACACGTGCTTTTCACACATGGACTCAAACATATACCATATGTCCCCATATACAACCCATATCACACAACGAATATTTTCATTTGTCGCACGAAAGCATAGTAGATATAATGTATATGACATTAAAACTTACAGACATAAGTTTCTTATGCCACATGAGGCATATTTATTACAAATACTCAAACATATTTAAGCAAGCAAATGGTTTCCACGTGCGGAAAACCTTAGGAACTTCTAAGTTCCGACATTCAACGAGGCACCACTACTCCCTCCAATCCCTCCTCTGGTTCATATCCTGCATTGTAAGGGACGTGAGCAACAACCTAGTGGGGAGAACTCACCATAAAATCCAATGATTGTAATGCAGCAATCCATAAGCAATGCATGTCATATAAAGGCATGTTATTAGCATATCTCATTTTCACCCTAAGATCATCTTCTAAGGTTTTTACTCAGATTGTATTGTTAACACTGGGGTCGGTCCCCAGCCATGTTACAACACCGGGGTCAGCCCCCATTTAGAGTTCCAACCAGAACTAATATTAATTCCTCCACGGAAATAATATAGCAACTTGCAAGTGCATAAAGTCTCCACGACCCAGTCTACTAGCCCATCCAACACCAACGGTTGATGGCGGTCGACCACAGCCTACTAACACATTCAACCCAACAGTTCGCAAACGGTGTTCGGCTAATCTCAACAATTATAACCCAACAGCAAAAATCAAACTTTATAAAGTTATTATCTTCCACAGATTTAACTTATGAACATAATTATCACATGCAAATGTCAAATGCATGATAATGCATGATTTCCAGTGCCCTCCTTACACAGGGACTTATTCTGAGAGAACCGCCATACTGCAGGCTTACCATTTGGTGTATCCAATACCAATACAAGAAATCAATAAGATAATCAATATCACACAAACATATAAAACTGGATTTAATAACATGAATGCCTTCACCCAGTTTTTACCCGACAATTTCGAGACATTCCATGGGTCCATACTGCGTTAAAGACTACAAGTCCTCGACTCCCCGACACCATATTAACGCCTACGTTCTAAACAGTTAGAACATTTACATCCCTTACATGTAGGCAGTTTTAGGTCTCGTATTCTGGACCTATATAGCATTTTCCATCTTTAATTGACCATGGATCTTATTTCAGTCTGGTGTTAGTGGGTTTAACATATAACACAATACAAGTGTTGGTTCGAGTCTCCTCACCTTATCTAGTTGAGTTTTTCACAGAAAATCTGTAAGATATAGTAAAATGTATAAATTTTCTATTTGTCAGTATATACACATAATAATTTCCCAAACCCCGTGCTATTTTTTCAGAAAACATGATATGTGTAATGAGTCACCTAGGCTCTTTCTACTCCTTTAAATTATGTTAGAAAGTTAGTTGTCAGCCATTCAAAACATTACAATAAAATGAAAAATGTAAAGTACTCAGTGCCTTCTCTCGTATTGTCTTCTGGAGAAAGGACCATGGAGACGTATTGTGAGAGGCCCAGAGGGTACAGAAACAGTAAAGTAAACAAAAGTACTCAGTACCTTATCCTCGTATTGTCTTCTGGAAGAAGGACCATGGAGACGTATTGAGAATTTGGCCCAGAGGGTACAGTGACAGGAATTTAAACACATAAGGCGGAAAAATAAACACACAATAGTCAGCTGGGATTAATCTTTTCCCCGATTTTACTTAGGGTCAAAATTATATTTTGAACGTAAAATAATACGAATCTTGAGGGTAAAATTTAAATTTTAAGAGGAAATCTATTTTTCCTCTATTTAAAAAAAATCTCATTTTTTTGAACCCCAATACTAAATTATTTTACTCCTAACTTGCTATGGAGTTAATAAAAATAAGAATAAAATTATTTCGATACCTTGGGTGCAAAAATTCTGTATAAGATTGACTAAATTTGAAAACCCTTAAAAGAATGCGGAAAACCTGAACGTTCGGCTGCTGCTCGTATGGCCAAAGCAAGAGAAAGAAGAGGAAAGAAAAGAAAAAATATGAGAGAGAGCTTGCTGTTTTTGAAAGAGGGAGAGAGCAAATCGGCAGAGGAGTTTTTTTTTTCTTTACGTTCTGGCTTCCTCGCCGATTACTCCTATTTATAAGCAACCGTATGGATTTTTTTTTAACCATAGAAGTTGCCGAAGCTATTCATTAGCTTTATACGTTTTTTAATAACTATGCATTTATTATTATATATATTATAATTATTATTACAACTGCCACCAACCGCATAGGAAATTGGCAGTGTTGTAATTTCCAGCACAGCTACAAGCTACATCCGTAGCTTTGAAAATTATCATTCATCTGGTTTCTGATATTATTTTATAATATAATATTAGTTTATTCTTTTTACTATTTACATCTATGTCCTTTCTTTTATCGGGGTATTTTAGGGTCTCACTAAATTGATACAATTGGTTCAGTAGGTCAAGTATTAAAAATTAAGCATGGTATTAAAATTTGGAGTGAAATCTATCTCAAAAACCCAGTGTTTTCGCTAAAAATCACCGTTTTAACAAAATCTTCTAATCTTCAAGATTCTTTTTGAAAGTATCCAACCTTATAGTTTGATAGAGTAAATTTGTCTGATAAAAACATTATAAAGTTTCAAAGTGTTTTGAGGTCAAAAATCACATTTTCCAAGTGAAAGAATATTCAACGGCCCATATTTTATGGCTTAAAGTAAATATCAAAAACTAACTATTTTAGAGTGTAAAGAAATAAACACTTTAGTTATAATACAGATTGAGTACTGACTCTCTCTTTATATTTTTAGGACTTCCTCTACCCTGTCAAATTGGGGTTTTACCACTTTAAAACTTAGGGATAAAATAAATTAGCGAAATTATAACGAGATTTGCATGTCATTAGGTCCGAAATTTAAAAATAATGCATAATCTAAAATTTGAAGTTCAAACTAAGTCAAATGACTGAGTTTCTATAGCAGCCAAGGTTTAAGCCTAAAATAATAATATTATTATATTCATAACTCACCCATATACCTTTTGAATTTAATTAAAAGAGTTATCGGATTCGGATCGAGTCAAACTCAGATCCGTTGAAGAACTTATTTGATACTCTTTACGATTAGAGGAAAATAATTCATAATTAACGGATAAAAATTTATTTAATTAATCATAATTAATCATAATTAATTCTTAAATTGGGATGGGGTATTACAGTAAAAAAGAAAGGAATAGAAACACTATGAGCAAATCGTATTTTTTATCCTCGAGTTAAACCTTAAACTCTTCAAACTGATTTTCAATGGCATGGCATATCTTTCGTCGAACAACATCAAGATCACCAGTGGATGTATCTATGTAATATTTCAATACAGCATGTGCACCTTTGACCCTTGAAGTAACTCGATTTTAAAAATGTAAACACCAACTGATCCATGCCTTGACGAATTATTTTTTATGTGGGATCCACGTGTTTGTTAAATAGTTCACTGCCTTCAAATTATCTCTAAAATTACATTTGAATGCCTCAAATGCTCCATTAAATTCTCATTCGGATGGCGACTGGAGCAATGCATTCCATTCGCTTATAAATGTATTCCATACTTCGACTTTCTCAAAAAGAAGTTTACAACGAGCAACAATATTCTTATTGATTTGCCAAATACACAATATATGAACAGCATTAGGGAACTCCGAATCAATGGTATTCTTTAAAGCCAAATCTATATCAGTTACAAAAGCTTGTCGATTATGATGAACTCGTAAAATAATTTTGAACATCTGCAACGCCCATACGTAATCTTCAAATTTCTCATTTATTATAACTGCAAATCATGAAAAGAAATTCGTATTAAAACTTATGACACCAACAATATTAAATAATAACATATGATATCAGTTAGTTTTATATATGCAATCCATCAAAAAGACACTATGACAAACAATGATGTACAAAAAAAGATGGGACAAATGACTTTCATTGTCAAAGTCAAGCCAATATTGGAAACCACATTTTAGAAAATCTTCTATCAAAGCTTGAATTGAAGTACGACCTATAGTTGCTCTTTCCGAATCAAGCTCAAAAAATTGTACAAATTAGTGTATGTCACTCCAATGATCTTTTTTTTTTTTTTCCTCTTAATCTAACGGGGTGGTATATTACTACTATTCATTTCAATGATCTTTTTTCTTCCCTTAATCTAAAAACTTTCGTGTACTTGGATGAGCTAATAATACATTAAAGAGATCATGATTGTGCTCCAAATTTTTTATGGTCAACTTCCATGACCCATCAACAATTTGTTTCCCTCTCACTTCAAATAAACAATTGATAAGACAAAAGGATTGTTTCTTTTTCCGCTCATCATCTTTCAAATTAACCGTGCTGCGATATCTACCTCCTCTATCGCAACCAAGTAATAATTTATTCTTCTTTATTATATGACCTTTTAATGGTAGATACAAATCTTTGTGTAAGAGCGACATCCTTAGCATACTTTATGTAACGCCCTGCCCTCTTTCACTCGCCACAAATCAGAGTATATATATATATATATATATTCATGTAAATGAGTGAGAGAGGTCGGGTCGTCACGATGCGAGTCAAGTCCAAGTTTCCAAAACCCGACACTTAACTGGCCACCATTACGTGTGCGTGGACTAGATCCACTAAAACATTTTCACACGCTTTATAATACTTGCGGAATTATTTATATGAATAAGATACTATTCATATTTTTGTCATCATTAAGCAAGAAAAGCTAATCACCATATACTTAAAAAAAAAACTTAAAGATTATCAAACCATAACAAATAAGTCTAAGTTATTACAATCCAAACTTTAGTCCTCCCAATACATCATTGAAATTAAAACTGAGTAATATAAACATAATCTTCCCAAGCTCCTATGCTTGTCTCCCTTCCGGTCCCGTGTTCCTTTCCTAATCATTCCATGTTCCATCATCTATAGGGTAAAAGTAGGGCATTAGTCAACATGCCCAGTAGGTATTCCAATTAGAGTTATGGTACACATGGGAGTAATATTAGAATAACATCAATCAAGGGTATATGCATCATTAATGTCTTATTTGTAAAACATCTTATAAGTATTAAAAACAGTGGATGATGTTTATATCATAATCATGCTAACATATATGTCATGTCATGGGCATCAATGCCAAATGAACTCTCACCCAATGTCCATATCCAATCACATCATAAATCATATCAATAGTTTTCTTGGCCAATTATGTCTACAGTGTTTGAGGCGGCAACTACCAGAGCACTGTATACTCATCCACAAATTAATCGGAATTATCGATGGAGTGTGATCTCCTCTCTCTGCGCAGGATTTCGGGGCTAACTACCCAGGAGTTCTTTGGCCCAATTACGCCGTACCTTATCTATCAACTGGACGATGCCAAATCTCAATCGTTCATATAGCTTCATATCAGCTAATCTCAAGCCCAAGTTATGTCCGGACCGCTCAGAACTTGGCTTGCTGGTCATATGTGTTCCCTCTCATGCCATGCATGAAGGTACTGTATGCAATAATGCCATATCATTTGAAATACATTATATCATTTGAAAATCAGTTCATAATCATATACAATCTGTTTAACCAAAGTAATCATCATATTTGGAATAAAAATCAGTATCATATTATAGTCCATAGTGTTTGCAATAAGGTAGGAATCCTACCAATGTCCGATATACTGTCCTTTCTTATTTTGCAAGGACAACGCTAACGATCGCGTAAAACGAATCGCAATCCCTTTGTGAAGCTCTTTACCCTATCAAATTCAACCATAAATATTAATTTGATTTTCCATTTTAATTTCATCACCCCTTACACCCTACAAGAGGCTCTGGAAGATAATGAAAAAATATAACCTTCTAATTCAGTCGACTGAATGTGGGATTCAGTCGACTAAATCACACTCAGATACAATTTGTGTTTTAACCACAAACTTTCAGTCGACTAAATCACACTCAGATACAATTTGTGTTTTAACCACAAACTTTCAGTCGACTGAATCATAAGATTCAGTCGGCTGAAATACAACCAAATACTTATACAAACTTGACCTGTACACTTTCAGTACGCTGAATCGTAAGATTCAGTCGGCTGAAATATAACCAATTATCATACATGCTTGGTCAGTAAACTTTCAGTTGACTGAATCAAAGATGCAGTCGGTTGAAATACAACTAGATATCATACGTGCTTGGCCAGCAAACTTTTAGTTGACTGAATCATAAGATTCAATCGGCTGAACACAACCAGATCACTTACGTGTTTGGTAAGTATACTTTCAATCGACTGAATCATAAGATTCAGTCGGCTGAAATACCAACACATCCCATCTGTGCTTAGCCAGTGTACGTTCAGTCAACTAAATCTTAAAATTCAATATACTGACTTTGGGTCAGATCTTTTGTGTGCTCGGCCAGCACACTTTCATTCGACTAAATCCTAAGATTCAGTCGACTGACTTTTTGTCAATTCTCTGTATTTGCATGCATTGTTAGGCCATTCTTCTTGAAATCCATTTCTAATCATATTTAAACATGGATTTTATCTTCCATACTTAATTTAATAAATTTATCCTACCCACTAACTAAGGTTAGGATTTTTCATAATCCATTCAATCATGTCATCATCATAGCATGGTTTCGAATTTAATCTTATGATTGTTTTGTTTCAACCCATAACCATCCCTTGAATGGATTTCCAACTCCATAGCCTTATCACAATTTTGGTCATTCATTCCAACCAATCATGGAACCCATGGGTTCGGCCACACCATGGCCAAACCTATGGTTTCCTTGGATTCATTCCTATCTTATTAAGCCTTAAACATACCTTCCTTCAATCTCCTTCTTTTCTTTTGATCTGTCTTTTCTTCCTTAATTCTTCTTCTCATTTCTTTGTTCTTCAAAGTCTCCAATGTATGGAGGTAGAGGTGGGAGAGAGAGGGGAGAGGAGTAGAGAGAAATTCCTTGCTCAACGATGGAGGAATCGGCCAAGGGGTTTGAGCAGCCCTTTGGTTTGTGTTTTAATGTTTAAACCTTAGTCTCTTCACTTCCTTTCATCGTGGTTTGTCTAACCAATGAGGCCCTTGGTTTAACCAAGGAGACCCTTGGCTTCCTAAGGGTGGCTTCATGGCTCTTGAGATGAAGACCCTTGGGTTCCCAAGTGTCTAAGTACAATGTACTTAGACAAGACATCCATCTCATCCCTTCACCTTCTCAACTCAAACAAAACCTTAATTCAAGTTGAACTCATTAGTGGTTTACCAAGTCAACCATGTCATGGTCGACCATGCATGTGGTGACTTAGTCACCACATGACACTTGAGTCCCACTTTGGTCATGTCACTTGATGATGTGTCATCCTTACTTAGTTGGCTTCCATGTGATGACATGTATGCCACATGGCAATGCCACATCACTCACTTGCCACCTCACTTGATGAGGTGGACATTAATGCATTAAATGCACTAATTTATCCAATTAAACTAATTTAATTAAACTTACCCAATTACTTTAAAATCAAGTTCACCCATGACCCATTGGGTCTTAATTGGGTAATTGACCCATTTCTTGCCCACCTAATGTCAATTTCCACTTTTTAATTTCAAATTCAATTAAATTGCAATCCAAGTAGGCCAATCCAATAAACTTATAAGTTAAGGAAAATCCAGGGTTTTACACTTTACAAGATCATCTCGACTGGAAAAACAACCCTCAACAAACTTCACTCCACTTGACGATTCAAAAAAAAATCCCTCACTAGAATCCATAATAATGATTTCTAAAAAATAGAGAGAAATAAGAGATATACAGTCTTGGGTTTGAGAGAGAGAGTTACCTTCGATTCGAGATAAGAGATTGAGAGAGTAGTTCGAGAGAGACACCATCGAACCGAGATAGGAGATTGAGATAAGGAGATTAAGATAATGGAATGGAACGTTTAAGGGAGAAGACTTTAAAAGGGTGTTTGAGAGAGAAGGGTTCGGAAAAGGTGTTTGAGGGAGAAGGGTTTGAAAATGGTGTTTGAGGGAGAAGGAGAGGATTATGGTAAGATGTGAGAGAAAATGGGAATGTAAAATGGGTGAATGATTCAAACTAAAAGTATAAGATCATCCGGACCATCACTTTGGATGGTTCAGACGATCTGAATCGAGAGCATGACTGTAATTTTATACTGCAATTTTTGTCCAAAGTGATGGTCGGAACGATCTTATACTTATTAATTCGATCGTCCGGACGATGGAATTTTATACTGCAATTTTCGTCCGAATGAACAAAAAATGTTTTGCCAGATGGTTCGGACGTTGTAGAGGATTCGTCGTTTTCTAAAAAAGAGAAGGACAAAATGGTAATTTCACCCTAACAAGTTGAAATCGGACATCTTCTGGTAGAAAAATCGAGTGTCTAAATGGCCACGCAAAATTATCTATAGTAAAATTTTAGAATAACAAAGTTATTTTCCCTTTTTCTTTTCCCTCGTTCTTTGTGTCAACGTCCCTCTTTTATTTCTCAAACATGCCTTCTTTTCTTGTGCATAGGTGTCCACGTTTTATTTCACAAGCCTCTTCGTACTTTCTCGAGAGCCTGATCCTATTTTCACTTTCACAGCTTCCTCTTTTCTCGTGCATAGGCGTCCGTGCGTCCGTCTTCTCACACGCTCTCTCTCTCTCATCCAATGTGACAAATATCGGCGGTATTTTCAAATTTACGGTGTTTTTATCGGCAAAATACCATTACCGCGTTAAAAACACGTTTTTATCGCCAAACGATAAATTTCCGGTAAATTCCCGATAAAATCGCGTTAAAAACGCGATAAACGTTAATAACGCGATAATATCCCGATAAATATCCGGTAAATTCCCGAGAAATTCCCGGTAAATTCCCTATACCATTTTTATTTCATTAATTTTTTTATTTATTCTATTTTTTTATTTTTTAAATATTATAATTTCAGCGAGATTTTCCCGTTAAATTCCCGATAAAAATCCGAGAATTTAAAAATATCCCGTTATTACCAATTGCCGTTAATATCCCGAGAACGGTATTTGTCACTATGCTCTCATCAACGAACTACCAACTGTTAGGCGGAAGAAACCATACGCGTTTCCGTGGCTCTTTTTCATGGCCATCGGGAGTTTGGTAATCATTTGCCTCGTATTTTGTTGTCCAACACTTGAGAAACCTGATAGGACTGTCGGGGAAGATGAGGGAGAGACAATGAGAAAACTGCATAGAGACTTCGCTGCGCATTGTTACGTAAAAAATTGTTATGAAAGTAGTGTTTTAACATGAAAAAAATGGCGAAAGCACTATATAAAGTATCGGTGCGAAGAAGCTAAAGGACTACATTATATAGGTTTTGTGAACCTGGGTTTTACGGCCAACAAAGTGGGTGATGGGGAAGATGGAAATGGAAGGTGAGTGGTATAATGCGTCATAGGTCCATTGGTCAAAGATGGTATCAACTGCATTTAGTGGATTGAATGGAGATTGGTGGGTGCAATAAATGAAAATCGGTAGTGGATCAGTTAAGGATCAGAGGCGTGGGTGGTTGGGTTTGAACATTCCATTTCTAGGCAGCTAACATTGGTCCGAGCACTCTCTTGGGTGCTGGCATGACACTTGTACCACTACTGTCTCCTTACGAGTGTTCTCGACCACCATTCTTCCGCGCCCGTTGCATCTACAAGGCTTGTACTCGCTCCTCTTTTTTTACTGCTTTCTTGAAATGCACCTCGGACTCTCTTCGAGGCGGTTCAACGCTGGAATACAATGATACCTTTTCTATCCACAAGAGAACGCTTGTTACTGCTTCTCCTTCAATCTCATTCCTCCAAGCTTCTACAAAGTTTCATGCAATGAGCAGTAACTCTCTGATGGAAATGACCATGTTGAGAGGGTTACAAAGACTCTAGAGGAGGTGTTGGTTTCATGGTTCCCAGTTGCTGCGAGATTAAGAATCAATGAAGTGTCTGGGAAGCTGGAGATTGAATGCAACAAACAAAGTGTTTTGATGAGAACTGTTGTGACAGGCTGAATGAATACAAAGCTTGTTATGACAAGTTGGTTCCTCAGATTCCTTCAACAATGGATATAGCAGAGAACCCTCTTGTGGATGTTCAGATTCCTTCAGCAATGGATATTAGCATATATTGCATCACTTGATTGAGAGAGAGAGAGAGAGAGAGAGAGAGAGAGAGAGAGAAGGTACGAGTTTACCAATTGAAATTAAAGAGATGAATTTTTCACTTATTGCATTGAAAGTAAATAAAAATAATTTTCACTTCATGTGAGTTATTATGTTTTTACTAAACTATGGTGTATATTGGAAGTACCTTCTAAAAAAAGCATCCATGTACTTGTACTTATAACTTATAGTAGCCACTTGGAACCCTGGTTCAAGATTAAGGTGCTCATCATTTGTTTTTGAGTGCAGATAACAAGGTTTGCATGTGGTGGATTTGTTGTGGGTTTCGGAGCCAGCCATTCTTTGTTTGATGGCACTAGAGCATTCAACTTCTTAGCTTCCTGGGCTCACATCTCAAGCGGAAAATGTGAATCCGAGCCTGTCTTGCTCTACCATTCAAGAGAACGCTTTTTACATTCCATTTCTTCTCATATCTCAAACCCCAGTATTGGTTCCATTTATGAGCAAGGCCATATAGCTGCCATTCAATAGCTCTATGGAATACCGATCCAAGCCATTGCATCTAATGATAGATGTTGGGAGATGGCACTTTTAAAGCTCAGCAGCCCAACTTCTCAAGGTGGGTTTGAGTTGATCATGATAACTTTCATTAATGTAATAATCCTAGATTTGTACAAAGATAGTATTTATATACAACACACAAAACCCTTATTAGAAAAATATTAAACTACCCATAAGCACATAAGAAATTACATCTCTAACACTCACCCTCAAACTCACGATGTTACAGTGTTAAGCATCGAGAGTTTGTTAAGAAGAAACTAGAAACGTGTGACGGTGTGAGACTTCGTGAAGAAGTCAACGAGCTTATTGCAAGAGAGACAAATGGGAGAAAAAGTGTGCCAAGTTGGAGATGATGTCGCACAAAATAACAGTGTAACTCAATATGCTTGGTGCACTAATGAAAAACTGAGTTATGTGCTATTTGAATATCACTTATTATCACAATACATAGGAGTGAGGGCATAAAAAGAGATTCCCATGTCTGCATGTAACGAACAAAGCCAACTGAACTCAGCAATGGCAAAAGCCATAGCCTGATACTTAGTCTCTACAGATGAACGAGCAATAACATCTTGTTTTTTGTTTTTCCAGATGAGAGAGTCATCTAGATAGACACAAAAGCCAGTATTAGAGTTGTGATCAGAAGGATCACATGTCCATCCATCACCAGAGTATGTCCGGTGCTCCAAGGCAGATGACGAGGGAAGAAACAAACTCTGATATAAGGTTTGACGAACCTACCGTAAAATACGAACAACAACTGCCCAATGAGCAGTAGTCGATGATGAGACAATCTGACTTACAATATGAACTGCACATGTGATGTCAGGCCGTGTAATTGTGAGATAAACCAAACACCTAACTGTAGTGCGATATAGTGTAGGGTCGTTAAAGGCACACCATCAGATGAAGTATAATGAACATTAAGCTCTAAAGATGTCGCAACTGGTCAGTGTCAGTAATACGAGCTCTTTAAAGAACATCTGCAACATACTTAGGTTGAGACAGAAGATAACCTTTGGGAGAAAACAACTTCTAATCCGAGAAAGTATCGCAAGGGACTGAAGTCTTTCATGTCTATACCTTCAACTGTGCAATACCATTAAGATTGTAATGCCCCGCCCTTTTTCACTAGCTTTTTCCCGTAAATTCAGTGTATATTTTTTTTTTTATAACAGAGTAGAGTGATAGAGCGCGGGACGTCATGACGCGAGATAAGTCCGAACTTCCAAAGTCCGACCCTTAACTGGCCAACCCTATGTGTGTATGGACGCAGTCCAATAAAATGGTTCACACATAGCAATACCGGCTTGCGGAATAAAATCATAAAACTGCGGAATCATAATCATCAAAATACGGAATCATATTAGAACCAAGTTCTAATCCATTCAGATAGCAAAGTACGTCATAATCATCAAACCAAAACATTCAGCCATCTAAGTTATTACATTCCGGAATCCAAATACTCAAATACAAGTTCATGAGTAATTTATTTCAAAAACAAGTAAAGTAAGTCTTCCAAGCTCCTATGCCTGGTCCATCTTAGGTTCATCGTTTCCTTGATTACCTGTATCACCAACTAGGGTAGAAGTAGGGTGTTAGTACAACGCGCCCAGTAGGTATTCCAGTTACGGCTAACACATGGTTAGTACAAAACGTATCATATAACATAGTGATATCAAAACCATATAAATCCATGCCATGCAATGATAACAAATATGCAATGAGTCTCACCCATCACCTGTACATAAATGTACCTACCACATAGGTCTTTCGGTCTCCCCGACGGAGTGTCACCCTCCGAAAATCTTCTTGATGGAAATCACATCAAGGTGTTGCACATAGGTTTTTTGGACGCCCCGACGAAGTGTGACCCCTCCGGTTATAAATCCTCCACCCCATGCCATGCATGAGATGCCAATGAAACACATGTTATTTTATATCATAACATAGCATTGAAAATCATCATTTGAAAACACATCCAACACATGCTCTTTATATAAATAAACTTAGCATGTAAAATCATCCTTTGAAACATAATTGGCCCATGCTATTTTAAACAATTAAACATAGCATTCGAAATTCAATATAATAAAACATATCCTTGAAAAACATATTTTGATCAAACATAATATAAAAACAGAGTACATAAGCCATGGTTTCAAAGAGGTAGAATCCTACCTAAGACCGTTCACAAGTCCTTGCGTTTCCGTCCAAGATTCGATCACCGATCGCGCACCGTTTGCGAGATCCCGTTACCTTATAATATAATGATAAATCAACACCAAGTCTCACCTAATTACAAAGTTCTAAGTCCATAAACAAAACCCCATGGGGTTCGGCCATATACCATGGCTGAAGCCATGGTTTACCATTTTTCATACATATTAACAAAAATGTCACTGTTGATAATCCTAGTCTCTTTTCTTTCCTTAGGTTCCAAGTCATCCATTCATGCTTCCAAAGCACATAATCCCATAAAATAATTCATGGGGTTCGGCTATACACCATGGCCGAACCCAATGTCCAGCATTCTCTCATATTTACCAAAATGTTATTGGTTTCCTTCTTCCTTTAAATCTTCCATAATTAGACCTTAAAAATTTCCCTAATCAAATAATTTCATCAAACACATCTCATGGGGTTCGGCCATACATCATGGCCGAACCCATGGTTCTCCTACTTTGGTATTTTAATTACATTTTTGTCATTCCTTTCTCCATCAATTCATATCATACATTGTATCCTTTATTTTATTTTAAAACTACACATAACCTAACTCATAATGTAGGTTCATAATCTGATTCATAAATCAGCCCTTAAACCATAAATTAAAGATAACTTTAATCCCTTAATTTAGACCATGGGGTTCGGCCATACACCATGGCCGAACCCTATGGTGTATAATTTCCAATTAATCTCCACCTTTCTATAATTGGAAGGTCTCCAAATTTAGATTTCACCTTCCAAGAATAGAACTTCCCTTTATTAATCTCCCCTTCTATTATTAGAAGGTTTCCCCATTGAACTTACCAAAATATCAACCTCCTTCCATAAATGGAAAGTTTTCTAAAAATAACTCTACCTTCCATTTTTAACCTAAGGTCCACATTTAGAAGGTTTCTTAATTAAACACCAACCCTTCTATGATTGAATGTCATATTCCATAAATAACAAGGTTTCCAAAAACTAAACCCTAGTGGGGTTTGGCCATACATCATGGCCGAACCTCACTCATGGCAACCATTCCATTTATTTAAATTAGGTTCCATAATCAATGACCCCTCCTTCCATTCTTGGGATGCTTTCCATAAATAATCTTCATGGTCTTTAAGTAGATATTTTCTAATTTTAATATCCACTTCCAAGAATAGAAACTTTCCTAATAAGCAGCCTCCTTTCCATATTTGGAAACACCTTCCAAAATTAGATTGTTTTTCCATAATTAACAACTCTTTCCATATTTGGGTACTTTCCTTAATTAGACATACTTAATTAAACAACTTCTTCCATAAATGGAAGGTTTCCAAATTTAGTAGAACACCTTCCAAAATCGGGTGCTTTCCAATTTAGCAAACCCTTCCTTAATAAGAAGTTTTCTATTTTAATCTCCATTCAAAATCTACCCCATGGGGTTCGGCCATACACCTTGGCCAAACCCTGTGGTTCATGACCTTAGCCATTGGTTTAGATCCAATCAAAACCAATCATCACTTCCATAAAAATTTGGTGGGGTTCGGCCATACACCATGGCAACCTCACCTCTTCCTTTTTATTATTTTAGATCCAACCATTTAGCCATCTAGAAATCATGGTTCGGCCATGCCAAGGCCGACCCAATGTCCATCCAATTTTTCCTTTAAATATTATCAAACTCTTCCATGGATTTTCATCATTCAAATTTGTTATTCTAAACCATAAATCCCCATGGTTTTTATCATTCAAACCATCATGAAATAACCATGATTTTCCATGTTCCAAAATCTAAGAACACAACCCAATGAATGAATCAAAAACACACCATGGTTTTCAATCTTTTAAAACCAATAATTAATCATCTCATGGCCGAACCCTATGGTTCTTTCTTCTCTTTTTAAACCATTAACCCATCTCCAATTTTTCTCCATGGGGTTTGGCTAAACATCATGGCCGAACCCTATGGTTCTTTACTTCAAAATAATTTAATCAAAAGAGAGTACCAACCTTTTTCGATTGATTTCCTTGTTCTTCCAATCTTTCTCCTTTCTTCTCCAATATTTTTCCTCCAAACAAGAACACCTTCTTCTTGTGTGTTACCGTGTATGAGCCTTGAGAGATTGAGAGAGAGATAGGTTTGTAAAAACCGTGCACCCCTTTGGGTCTCTCCTTTTATTAGCTCTCCTTAATCCCATACTTAGAAATGGTTAAGATGGGCAACCCTTAGCTGTGTACCCCTTGCCATAGATGGCAATGCCGTGTGACCTTGTTTCACTTAGCCATGGCCGACTTCTCCTTCTAATTTAAAACCTTCCCTTATTCCATTTATTTATTTAAACTAGATAGTCTCCTTGATTACTATATTATGCACATAAAATATATATTTTATATCTAAATTTCGGCCATGCATAATCTCATTTGATTCTTGAATATTTTCTTAGGATATGTAAATCCAATTTAATTAAGAAAGTCCCTCTTCAAATATTCTAGCATATCATTTGTGGATTTTAAAATCCCACATATCTTTCATGTGCATAATGTATGGATTTCACATTCAAATTTCGGCTATAATATCTTTTATCCAAAATTGGATATGATTCATCACTAATTTAATCCAACCCATTTAAATTTTAATAAAACCAATTCCACCATTGGTTGGGTCCTAATTGGGTCATGGCCTAGTTCCTTATCCATATAAGATTTAATTCTAAAATTCATAATTAAAATTAAATAAATAATAGACTGAAAACCCGAGGTGTTACAAAGATCATCACCTGTCAAGATCATATCATCAACATACAAAAGTAGGAGAATACGGCCAGCAGAGGTGGAGCACACAAATAAGATAAAGTCATGAGCACTGGATTGGAAGCCAAGAGAACCAATTACTGTGGAGAACTTTTAAAATCAAACACGAGGTGCCTCTTTGAGACTGTATAATATCTTTAGAAGTCTGCATACTTCCCAAGATTATGAGGAACACCTAGGGGAGGGATCAGACAAACTTCTTCAGAAAGATCTCCATTCAGAAATACATTTTAACATCCATCTACGACAAGCTCCACTGATGCACTAATGCAACTCCAATCAAAGTGCAGACAGAAGATATCTTTGCAACAAGGGCAAATGTCTCATCGTAATCAATACGATATTCTTGTGCAAAACCTTTAGCAACTAATCGGGTCTTATATTATTCTATGGAACCATCCAACTTGGTACTAATTTTATACACCCATTCGCAGACAATTACATGTTTGTTTGGAGGAACATGTACATACTAAGTCTCATGTGCCAGTTTTATGCAATGGAGAAAGCTCTTCATCCATAGTTTGTTGCCAAAGAAGATCACAAATGGCCACCTTATAGGTGGTTGGTTCAGATAGAGCATGAATGGAAGCTAAAAACGAAGAAAACAAAGTAAAATAAAAAAAATAACCCAAACCATCAGGAGAATAACCAAAACTATTAAGAGGCTTACGGACTCGTGAAGGATAATGAGAAGTAGCAAGATCCACTGATGAGCACATGAAATTGATATATTTTACCTCTGTATTTGGATCAGTTAGCCCTTGTTTTATGTGTTTTTGTTATTATTAATAGATTTGGAGAATGTTGCAGGAAATATAGGAGAATACAAGAAATTGGAAGAAAACTGGGAAGAAATGCAAGTTTTGAGATGAAAATGCTAGTGTGGATATTTAGTAATTATTTTACCGCAGTTTTAGGGATTTATTATAAGTTGATTAATTCAAATCCATTTATGAGAGTTTGGATTAAATTGGTGCACTCTAGAATTTATTGTAAATGGTGAAATAATTATTTAAATTTCATGAAAGTCAAAGCCCAATTGGAGACCCATGAAGATTCAAGTGTGTGTACATGAGACCCAAACCATTCCAATGTCATGTGAATACAAAAGCTACACAAGGAATTCGAATTAGGCCAATCTGCTGCCTGTACAATGCATACGTGAAAGACAGCTGTAACTGAAGCAACCACTCAGTGATCAAAAGGCAGTAGTGTGTTCATCAGTCACCATATATGAGAGCATATCTGATTAGTGTAAGCGTGCAGTTATAGTGTTCCAGAACAGAGCAACAAGCATCAGTTGGGATCGTGTTGTAGCAAACAATGAGATATCATACAACAACGTTGAAAAAACTAAAAAATCATGTACAAAACCATCCAGCAAAGACATCATAAGGAAGACCGGGCTGTGATCGATCCAGCTAATGAAAAGAAAGAAGCTGCAGCAAGAGGAAACAATGGACAGAAGTGGTGTTGTAGTACTGGAAGTAGAGCAGTGATCCATATCCAACGCTGGCAATACAGAGAGGATTGTCCAACTGTGTACAGCAGATACAAAGCAGGTGTTTTCATTGTGAAATAAGGAAATACGAAGAAAAGAGCAAGGGTCGTTCAAGCAGAGGCACTACGCAAGACGTGTGGATCCCAAACTGCAGAGAGAAATGAGTCCATTGCTATTGTATTCCTTTGATCCTATGTGTAATCATACTTCAGTCGTAGCTACAGTTAACAAACAATCAACAGTGAGGGGACGTCTCTGTCCCGACATAGCAGCCAACGATTGAGAGAACCGAAAGAAAGGGGCCTTAGCTGATACAGAGAATCAATTCAAACAAAAACCCAACTGAGAATCGTGAGAAACCAATCAACTAGAAAGGAAACCATAAAAGAAAATCCTGTAGACAGAGAAAAAGCAGAAAAGGTGGCCATTAGCAACAGTACAAATTGGAATCGGTTGCTGTTGTCCAACCAAATACACGTGGAAGAAAGGAATTAAAAATACAAATAAGAAGAAGAGGCAGGATCGTTGTTACAGCTGAACAGATAAGTGCAAGCAAACTGAGAACAGCTACACTACCTTAGCCGACTTGCACCATGGTCGAATCCCTCTTCAAATCAAGATGATTTAATCTCCAGCTGCCAAGTGTCCTTTCCTCTTTGGTACTTTCGATTCTAGCCATAGCTGGTGCCTCCTCTTCTCTTGGTTCTATCCCATTTTACGACAATGTAAAATCAGCCATACATCTGTCTCAATCTTAACCATTGCTTGTGCCTCCTTTCCTCAAATATTAAAGCTCATCTTATCCATACACCTACCCTTGCTATACAAACCATATTCGATCCTAACCCTTTCTTCTTCCCTCCCAAACTCTATAAATACCATCCCAATCCCATTGAACAAATTCGAACTTGGCTTAGGAATTCAAAGGTTGTGCTTTGGCATTGAATTGAGTAGAAGAAGAGAAGGAGATAGTGTGATTTTCAAAAATCATAAGAGTTCTTTGAGGTTAGTGATTTTTATTTTCTCATTGTATTTTTTTTTTTGTCTTTTTAAGTTCAAATTCTATTGGTTTGTAATTCAATTTCATGCTTTATTAATGAAATAAAGGTGTGATTAAATATTTAGTCTATGGTTTTCCAATTATTCAATTGATTTATGGTGATTATTTGATTTTATTTTTTATTCTCTAATTAAGTCTATGTGTTGAGTATTTAAATGAGATGAAAATTTAGATTGAATAGACTTCCTTCTTCGATCTAAGGCTTTTATTCTAAGAGTGTGATGAAATATTTTAGATTGCAGAAAAAGTTTAAATTTTTATTCATTCTAAGGTTTAATTTGAGATTCTTGATTTAATTGAATCTATAGTTTTAATTCTTAGAATAATTATGAATGAAAAGTTTGAATGCATGATTGGTGATTTATGTGAGCACCAAATTCTAGGCTTTTATTTTATTTTTAAAATATGGAAAATAATGCCTCCTTGATTTTCTAATCCAATTCCATTGAAAATATGTATATATGTAGTTTTCAATTTTTATTTTTGATTTAATTTCTTTATAAATTCAAAATTCTTGAAAATTGTGGAACTAGGTTGGTAAGTTAATTTATTACATCTTAATTTTGTATTCTAAATTAGGTTAAGATTATTTATAATTTCTAGATTAATTCCACCATCTTAATTGAAATTAGATAAATTTTGTATTTTCCATGAAAATTAGATCTCTTTAATGATTAATTTCTAATTTTAAATGTTGTTCCTATTTTTGAACTTTTTTTTTATTTTTAGAATATTTCTAAATTAAAATTAAATTTCCTACATTAGAGAAATATTTCCATATTTAAGATTTATTTCTATGATTTTCTAAAATTCTTAAAATATATAATTCAATGGTGTGTTTTCATGTATATATGTTCCTAAGTTCCGATGGTTCGACCTCGCACTCTAAGTGTTATATTATAAATGGTTCGTGCGCTTGCGAGTATAAATTTAAAACACAACGTCCACATCATCTGCAGTTGAAGAAGAGTCAGACGGAGGATTAATATCTGTAGAGGACACGACTTCAACTAGAGTAGAAGAAATATAAAGAATAGAATTAGGCAATGCATTCACATTATCAGACACAGGCAAATCATCAACATCAGAGAAATGAGAAATTTACAAAATCTCAGATTTAGTAAAAGTATTAGAACTAGAAGGAACATAATAGAAATGAATATATTCAAGAAAAATAACATGGCAGGAGACATACAATTTCTATGCAGTAGGATTATAAGGGCGATATATCTCTTTGTCCCTCACCGAAACCAAAAACAACACACATGGAAGACCATGTAGATAATTTGGTGTGCCAAATGTGAGGACGAATAACAAAGCATGTGCAATCAAATACTTTCAAAGAAAAATAGTTAGGGACTTTACTATATAGCCATTCAAATAGAAATTTACCAGAGGTGAGTGCGGAAGATATTCTGTTAATTACATGGGTTGCGGTGAGAACTGCTTCTCCCCAAAAAATGCTAAGAACATTATTAGAAAATAACATAGAACGAATAGTTTCAACAATGTGCCGAAAAGCTTGAAATATAGCAAAGAAATCAGAATGAGTGTCGTCAAATTAATTGAACAATGATGATAGTAGTCATCAATAAATGATACATAATATCTGGACCCCCTTTGGTAACAATAGGGGCAGGTATCCACACATCAAAATGAATCAAATAAAAAAAACAAGTGAAATTGAAGAACTCTTATTAAAGGGTAATGCAAAAAATTGAACATTGTCCTCCAATTTTTATTGGACTCACAAAACTGACAGTGTAACCCCCCTTTACCCCAAACTTAATTGAACACTATCTTCAATGTTCTCTAATCTACAGTGCACTTTGTAAATTAAAAGAAAATTTTAGGAAAAAAACAATTTCAGTTTAGAATACCTGAGATAGCTCTGCTTGCACAAAAAAAGACAAAACAGACTCTAGACTGACTCTCACCCTAGACTCAATTGAATTAAAAACCCTAAACTAGACTCACTGAAGAGACAGACACACAAAGTCAAAATCCTAAACTAGACTGATAAACCTGGACACAGATAGACATAGACACACAAACATGTACAAACGCATACAGATTTATACAACGGTCTACCATTCGTTGAATTTTATTTCAAAATTCTAATTTTTTGGAAACAAATTTGAAAATGACCTTTGTGTCCTTCAGAACTTCCCAAGGGCTTCCTCGGAACGTCCGAAGGCTCAGCTTTGGAACTTCCAAAGTCTCATCTTCGGATCTTCCAAAGGTAACTTCCAGCATGAGAATAATCAACAAAAAGCCTTCTAAGGCTTCGGAACGTCCGAAGCTGTGGTTCAGAACTTCCAAACTTTGGAAGATGGCTTCTGAATTTATGTGTTTAAGTCTCGGATCTTCCAAGACTCGTCTTTTTTAGTTGGACAGTTGCAGAAAACTCTGAAATGAAGAGGCTGATGATTTTTGGTACTCCTAAGTTTAAACAAAGTTTTTTATTGAAAACAAGCTTCGATCTTCCGGCTCGAAGTTTTGATGAGAAATGGTTAAGTTTCCCAAAACTTGTTTTTCTCTTCCAATTTTTATCCAAATTGATTCTAATATCTTCTAAAGTTCTTAATTAAGTGAAAGGGACAATTTGTGTACCGTGTATAGTGACCTTGAGATCAATGAAGAAGAAGAAAAGAGGAAGAAGAAGTTGTTGGAAGATGAAAAAAGAGTTGTTGAAGGAGGAGAGGAGATCTGAGAGTAGAGAGAGCTAAGAGAGATCAATGCAAGTGAGGGAGGAGAGTTCATCGCATTGCACTGGTATATGTAGAAAACGGTCAATGTAGGAATGTCGCCCAAGCTACCGCTAGTGAACCTAATAGTTTTTATTAAAAACTTAGGTACCTATAGTTTAATGAATAATATTGAATTTGTTTAAAACATGAGGAAATCGTGATATCTTCGGGTAAATCTGACTCTTTGTAGATGAGTCCGAGGTATCAAATAAGGCTAGTCGAAATATTTTGGAAACAAAGGGGTTATCACTTGATCTGAGGCAAAACATTGTTTTAATTAAATCAACGGCTCATACCTCAACATTTGGAGTGAGTGAAAATAGAAAACCCGAAATATGAAATTTAAACACGTAATATTTTCTTTTAAATTTTTTACTTTTGGAGGTATTTTAAAATGAGAGTTTTGCAAAATGGGTCTTTTAAAAGGTTAAAATTTCTGAAAATCGGGTAATCGTTCAAAACGAACGATGAATTCCATAGAATTCGTCTTTTGAAAATATTAAATATGTGTAAGTTTGAAAACCAAATAATTTCAAAATTAGTGATTTTCATAGTGAAATAGTTTTATAGTCACTATTCATAAATAATAAATGAAAGATAAAAATTTATGATTTTGCCCTTCCAACTTCAATGAGTCGAATCACTGAGCTATCGAGCTCGAATTGAGCCAAAGTTGAACTTTTAAGAAACCCACTCAGTAGTCTTCACGATTAACTGCTCACAAAGTATACTCAACAATACAAAAAACACACAATTAAACCAAATTAAGGGTCTATGTATTACATAAAGTACCCATCATATCGTGTCGGCACGTTAACCCTCCCGTGACAGAAACCTATTCATTCTATGTAGTCACGACATCCCTCCCGTGACTAACGCCTCAGGGTTGGCCCTAACTATAGGCGGAGTAGGCCGCCGCCTAAGGCCCTCAAATAGATAGGGCCCCCATGTCCATAAACTCCTTTGTTATATAGGTCCAAAAAGTTAGAAATTAAACCCAATAAAATAGGCCCAAAATAATAAGTCCAACCGGCCTAACCATAAGGCGAGTTAGGCGGTCGACTTAGGTCCAGTTTAAAAAAAAGGCCCACTCGTGTTACACTCTTACCGCAAAACCCTAAAAAAAATCCATCCCCCCCCCCCCCCCCCCCGGTGTTACATTTTTACTGCAAAACCCCTAAAAAAAATCCACCACCCTTTTTAAGTTGCCGCATACCTTAACTCCTTAAGTTGCTGAATACCCTGCTTTCTCGCCTCTTGTCTCTCTTGCTCTCTCACTGCGACACTACTCTCTCTCACTCTCCTTTCTCTCTTTTAATGCTCTCTTTCAACGAAGTTTGATTAATATTCAATTCAAGTTCATAACTGTCACGACCCGACCCAACGGACACGTGAGAAACAATAATATATATTTTTTCTCAACTCTGAAGCATGCACAACTCATAGTCCAAACACGTGACACCTACACGTGTTACGAGATCCCTACGGATCCAAGGTTTTGGGGGGATGGACTAGATTTTTTTTTTTTTTTAGATTAATGTGTGGGAAACTCATGTTGGGCTTTAGGAATGGTGAAATGGTGATATGAAGGTTTCGGGGGAATGGACCAGTTTTTTTTTTATTTTTTGGATTAACGTGTGGGAAACTCAGTGCTCACCTTAATGCCACTCAAGCCAGCCCCAGCGAGTGCATTATGTATGTTTACGATCGCCTGCGCAACGGACTGAGCTACGTCGTTGGGGAACACATTATTTTTGACTGTTACGTAAATGAAGTCGACGTCGTTGTAGGGAGTGACATATGTAGAAACCCATGAATTTGTTAGGGATGTCTTCGTTGCGTGTCCCCAAAGAGATTTGAAGCTTTGATCCTCTCAATGCCTGTAGAACATCAGGTTTGGGGTCATAGAGTCGTACGCGTTCGATGCCGCACCTCTTGTACAACTTGATCACATCTCTTGGGGCTGGTTGATTGACTTGCATGTAGCAAATGCCAACGGCGTTTTGGTACCCGCAACAATGTTTTAATCTTAGAGACACCATCAAATTTCATGACTTCTCTGTTTAACGGACGTATTTCCCTATCAAGCCAGTAATTTTGTAGTTGACTGAGTTAAATTAAGAGATTGTTGGAAGTCTATGGATCCTACTTGTCAAAGTGACGCAGTGAATAATGAAGAATAGTGCCATGGCTATGCTTCTGTAATCCATCAATGGAGACTTCATCCTCACTCCAACTGGTTCAAATAGTATACACACTTGCACTAGATTATCAATTAAATTAATAAATAAATGAATTATAACAGGTTCATGCCGAACGTTCTCCAAAATTCCAATGTCCAAAGAGCCTCTCTCACATATGCTATGTGATTTTCATTTTGGTGCATATTGAAATATCAGATTTCCATATCCTAACATACATTTGGTGGATATTTTAAATATATTGGTGAATATTTCAGTACATATGATTTCTACATCATGCATAAATTACTTATATGTAAATAAGGGCTTCTCCTGTACGCCATGAGTTTGTTCTTTATTTCATTTTTTTCAGACATTTGTCGAGGTTAAGAGTCAATTGGATGACTTCTTTTGACATTCGACTAAATGTAAATAAAAAAAATTCCTATATATAATAGATATATTTAATATTTTCAAATATGCATCTTGAAAAACTTAATAAATGTTGGCAAATATAGCAAATATCTACCATTATATTTTTTTTAAGTCAGACCGAGTCTAAGCATGGCTTCTTTTCATCTATGGGATGGGAATATTGACTTTAAAAGTTGTCACACCCTACCCTTTCAACACCTCAACGGGGCGTGATCTGACTGTACAATATAAAATAATTGTTCATCTATAAAGGTCTTACATTATAAATTCGTGGCTAAATTTTTTTCTCAAATAAATAACATGAACAATTACGAGCCAATGAATTCTTCATGCCATATCCTAATAAGTTATATAAAATTTCCAAACATCATTCCACATAATTTAGAATGATTAAAATATTCTATCATATGAATGTTTCTAAACTCACAAGTTTGCTCACATTCCCAAACTAACAAATAACATAAAGTCCTCAAATTTACTCCACACTTGAATTTATTATTCAAGCTTCAATAAACCCAATAAATAGACAAAAATTTCCTCAAAGGGTCTACAACCAACATATAAATCAAATATAAAATCTAAGTGTTTAATCTTTTAATAAACAATGAGATTCTAATTTTCTCCAAACAACACCATGTCCTTTAAACCTAGTTTTGATCCTCATCAATACCCAAGTCCAAAGGATTCCTTGCAATGTAAGGGGTGAGCTCCATACCCAATAAAGAAAACAATAGCACATACATATAGTCCAAAAATTCACTAAGCATGTGTATATATATATATATATATACAATACCCAAGTCCAAAGGATTCCTTGCAATGTAAGGGGTGAGCTCCATACCCAATAAAGAAAACAATAGCACATACATATAGTCCAAAAATTCACTAAGCATGTGTATATATATATATATATTCTCAATCCCCATGAATAATGCTCAATGCTCATGGCAATGCCATGGTGCTCAACACCACCCGCACCACTCTCAACCAACTAAAGAGCATCGTTACCAAGTCCAATGCAACCCCTCAAATGGACGTGCAGTCCCTCAAATGACCAGGGGCCATGATAACTCATAGGTAACCAGTTTCAGTGCAGTCTCTCAAATGGACACAGCCCACAGGGTCACCCGTCTGCCATAAGATCCCTACAGCCTCTCAAATAGGCTCGGGCCACATATGGCACCACCACAACCACACTTTAATACTCCCATATACCCATTAATATGAAAATGTCATGCCCAACATGTAATAATCTCCAACAACATGCCATAACCTCTAACCACATGTTCTAGGAAGTATAACTTGTTATAATCATGATCCCTAACATAAATTCATGTTAAAAAACACAACTATCATATTCTTCATCGCCACAACATGCATATGATTCAAACAACGCAACATAGGCATAATTGTATAATAACACAAGATTGTCACCATTAAACTACACAATATCCTCATTCACATAGCATGCCAATAACAATCCAAAATACCAATCAATACATCGTATCACTAAAATTCGTCTATCATAGCAAGACACACAACACCACAGGTCATCTTGAACACATCTCAACCGAATACGAGTGTTGGGCCTTTCAACAGGATTAACCGTTGGTCTCCACAATCTAGGTGGATTGAGTTTCCTCACATGCTATTTGAACACTTTAGCCCAAATTTCCCCTTACACTACTGTGAGTTTTTGTACCGCATTCCAACCACTATTCTCACAATAACCCAGTCTATTTTCTAGGTCCAGTAGTCATATTCCAAATAACACAACATACAACACAAATTTTGAATATAATGCATATTCACACCAAAACATGTGAGTGAATTGTTCTACTCACTTGATCGTGTGGGTGAAAGTGTGCAAATGCGCTTCTTGATATTTTAGCAAAAAAAAGCAGCAACCAAACAAATAAAGGAAGGGAAGCTTCATTACAATCGGCAGTCTCTTTTTGCATGTTGTAGTCTCTCGAGACACGGGCCACTTGTGATACGATCTGCCCCATTTTTACTAGACTGTTGTCCCAACGCTTCTCAGGCTGAACGAGAGGTAGGGCCACTCTCATTGCTGCAGTTGGTCAGGTTATTATTTGCATTGGCCCCTCTTTCTTTTCCATTCTCTATGGCCACACTTTCTTCAGGTATTATTAGTCCTCAGGCTATACTCACAGGTATTGTCCTTGCCGTTCCATTATCTTCTGTTTGGATTATTGATATCGGTTCTAGTAATCACAGGTGTTCCATGTTATCTTTATTTTCTTCATACAAATGATGTTCTCCATCACCTTTTGTTCAGGTTCTAGATGGCTCAAATGCATTGGTCACAAACATCGGAATTGTAAACCTTTCAACCTCTATTGTGTTTAAGAATGTTTTCTTCATCCATTCATTCAAGTTTAACCTTTTATCTATCTGTGAGCCAACTTCCAACATCTAATACTTGTTTAGTAAATTTTTCTTCTTCCCATTGTATTTTTCAGGACCCGTCAACAAAGAAGACCTTGGACAAGGGACCATTCATGAGGGGCTACTACTTCCATGATGACAGTTATCCGTTCCCCTTCGCTTGATCTTTGGTATTAGAGGCTGGGCCACTTAAATCATCGTACTCTCTCCAACTTAGCTAAGATTGTTTCTTTTATTTATTGTTCTAAACATCCACCTTGTGAGATTTGTCCCCAAGTGAAGCAATCACGGTCACCATTTCCTTCTAGTACTATCACAAGTAGCTGACCATTTACTTTAATTGACTGTGATATATGGGACCCTTTTCTCAACCTTCTTTTAATGGCTCTAGATTTTTTTTTTACTATTGTCGATGATTTTAGTCGATGCACATGGCTTTGCCTCATGCATGTAAAGTCGGAAACTCCATCTATTTTAAAAAAAAAATTCAATAATCAAGACTCAATTTCATTCTCGCATTGTATCCCTTCATTCGGTTACTGGTGGTGAACTATTTTCTCTTATCCAACAAGTTCGTTCGGATAACGGTACTGAGTTTCTTTCCACTGATATGCAGAATTTCTTTTCCACCCATGGGGTCATCCATCAACGGATTTGCGTCGCAGCTCCACAACAAAATATCATTGTCGAGCGCAAACATCGTCATCTTCTTGAGGTTGCTCGTGCCCTTCTCTTTCAGTCACATATACCCTTACATTTTTTGAGCGAGTGCGTCCTCACTGCCACCTACCTCATCAATAAAATACCCACCCATATTTTATCAAGTAAATCACCCCATGAAGTTTTGTTCCACTTCAAACCAGATTATTCCCCGTTGCGTGTAATTTTCAAAATCCTGTTTGTCTTCCAGGAATTCGAGTCCAGGGTTGGATTTGAAATTAGGCTGAAGGAAGTTCAGTTAAAACCAAATTAAATTTATTATTAAGATTCCAAATCTCGTTTCAAATTAAAGATTAAAACGAAGGCAAGACGAAGGAGTAATATGAGATGACGATACAAAATTTGATATTTGAAAACAATTCCACTTTAGTGTTGGAAGTGATAAATAAACAAATACATGGATGGGGACCTTCAAGTTTCTGGTATGAAATAACTTCAAATCAGACAAAAGGGTTTTTTAGGTTTATCTCATGAAATAAGTCTAAAACCAATGAATGGAATTAATAGAAATAAGGAGAGAATGCTAAATAGTTGCAACTTAAAACATTTAATATTTAAATTGAATAAGATAGAATAGAGAAATGCATTTTGCAAAATCGTAAAATAATTCGATCAAATACAACGCAAAACGGTAAATAAAATCATTTAGAACTCCCTTTTTTTTCGTGAACAAGTATCAACTCAACGCTCAAAGTAAATGAACTAAATCAATCGGAAATAATTTGCCAATTTATTTTAGATCATGAAATAATCCAATCGAATAAAATAGAGTGACATGAGGAAAAGTAATTTGCAAAGATCCAAATTGTTACTAATTTTGATAAACAAATCATTTAGACAATTTTCAAAGAATGTATCATTAAAAAAAGATTGCTTGGCGATGAAGGAGGCTGGGGCGATAAGAGACTGGAGAGGGAGATAGGATTTTGATAGAAATCCAGAGAGGGAGATAGGATTTTGAGAGAAATCCGAGAGCAGTGATTTAGATAGTTTCGACCATGGTATTTCAAGGCAAGAATAGGATTGTCATTTTCGAAAACTACAAAGATAACTTAGAGGAAACGTGTAATGAATTCTTTAATTGGATAATTTATTTTAATTTTAATAGGAACTTCTAATTTGATGATTCAGTTTTCTATTAATTTGAATTGTAACTTTGGTGATAATCTTGTGAATTTCTAATTGAAGAGAAGGTATGTGTAATCGGGGCCTACTGTTCAATTCCTAAGTTTGAAGTATGTTTTCCAAAATAATTTTAATAACACATTAGCATAAACAATATTAATTTCTAAACTGGTCTGCTCATTACTACTAACCCGTTACTCTGGGTAGGGTCACTGCAAATGTCCAGAAGGCATGGCTCATAAATAATCGCCCTTGGTGGTGGCCAGGCTCGAGCCCATCTTTTTGTCCTCTGGGGGTCGGGGTCGGTGAAAACAATATTTAAAAAACCAAGTCATAGACAATAGGACAAGGTTGTGTTTGGAAAGAGTTCAAATCAGGTTTAACAACGGCTACATTCGATCAATTGTGTGACATCAGTATAATATCATATGTTAGTTAATTAATTAATCATTTAATTTATAATTGATATGTTAAGAATATAATATTATGCAAATAACTATAAAATGTATAATGTCAAATACAAAATACAAAAAATATAAAAGTTAATAATCGCATTTTCATAAAAATAAATAGTTTAATAACCTAACTTAATAAGATACAAATCTTTTGCGAGCTATTAAGAGTCGATTGGTCCAACTCTTTCAAATCATGGGTCGTTAATAATTTTTGAAGATTTTAAAAATAATTGAACTGCACCAGTAAAGGTTAGGGTTGATATGGACTTAAATTACTGAGAGGAGTGTGTTTCTAAAACACGGAGTGAAACAAGTGACGTCCAATTTCTATCCATGTAAGATTAATTCTAGTGAAAAATTGGAATAAAAAAATGAAACAAATATTTTCTCTTGTAAATGAAATATTTGAATTGCAATTTCTTGAAAGGTAAAGAAGAACATTTAAATAAATATCTTGTTTAACATAAAGGGTTTCTAGAATTTTCAATGGACATGGCCCGGGCATCCCATTGGGTCACCCTTATTAAGATCCAATTTCTACCAACTGAAAACTTCACCAAGTGAGCCCATTGTTAGCCCATCTAATCAAATTCATTTCAGCAAACCCCTTTTATTTATCTAATTTTGACCAATTCGATAGACATATCAGTCATTAGGCTAGCCTCAGGAGCATTTGATAAAGCATTTGACAAAACAATTGGCTCCTATGATGAGAATCCCATTTCATGACCAATGAGAATTGGAGAAGCAGTTTGCCAAAGCTCAATTGTAGATATCTAACTCTAGTTTATGTAACGAATGACTCACATGACGAGGATCTCTTGTCGAACTGCTGTAGATATTTTTGGGTTTTTAGAATTTTTAGTTGGATAAAGTTTTGATCCAAGATTTTAAGTTGAATAAAGGTCTCGATGATAGAAATTCAAAAGATCTTCTGTCAAATCTCTTGATCACTCTCAAGAAAAATAAAAGATATGATTAATTTCAGAGGGATAATTTGATCAAATCAAATTCACAGAAGAAATTAAGCATTCTCAACAATTAATCTAGGGAGCACTTACACACACCCGGATTTTCTGCCTCTACACACCCGTTTCTGAAATTTCGGGTGAAATTACGATTTTACCCCCCGATTTCCATTCATTCGAATGAATGCCCAGTTCATTTTGGCATTCATTCGAATGAATCATTCATTCGAATGAATCATCAAGTGTATTTTCAATTCATTCGAATGAATGGGCTGAATAGTAACACGGAATACTGTTCAGTCCCATTCATTCGAATGAATGGACGATTCATTCGAATGAATGGGCCTCATTCATTCAAATGACCCATTCATTCGAATGAATGAGCCCATTCATTCGAATGAATGGGTCATTCATTCGAGTTCCGTTCATTCCGTCTTCCGTCATTCGATTCATTCGAATGATTCGAATGAACCTTCAGTTCAGTACATAATATTTTTTTTTTAAAATTTTAAACTTATTTTTTAAGCATTATGTATTTCTAAAATTTTTCAAATTGAATATCCAGACTAATTACGATAATCTGATAAAAATACTTTAAGACTTCAAGGTCTTTTGACACTCCTAAATATTTAAAATACAATGTTTTACAAATAAGGGTATCCCTAGGGTGTGCCAAAAATATATTTAGGAGTGTCAAAAGACCTTGAAGTCTTAAAGTATTTTTATTAGGTTATCGTAATTAGTCCGGATATTCAATTTGAGAAATTTTGGAAATACACAGTGCATGAAAAATAATGTGCATAGTGTATTAAATAATAAAATCTCCTAATACACTTTAAAGTTGTTTTTTATGCACTGTGTATTTCCAAAATTTCTCAAATTGAATATCCGGACTAATTACGATAACCTAATAAAAATACTTTAAGACTTCAAGGTCTTCTGACACTCCTAAATATATTTTTGGCACACCCTAGGGATACCCTTATTTGTAAAACACTGTGTTTTAAATATTTAGGAGTGTCAAAAGACGTTGAAGTCTTAAAGTATTTTTATCAGATTATCGTAATTAGTCTAGATATTCAATTTGAAAATTTTTAGAAATACACAATGCTTAAAAAATAAGTTTAAAATTTTTTTAAAAAAAATATTATGTACTGACTGAAGATTCATTTGAATCATTCGAATGAATGATTCGAATGAATCGAATGACGCTGGAACTTGAATGAATCGAACGACGGAATGAACGAACGTTATGCTCATTCGAATGAACGATTCATTCGAATGAATGATCGTTTCATTCGAATGAATGAAAGGAATGGTGACCATTTTTTTACTATTCATTCGAATGAATCATCCATTCATTCGAATGAATGGGACTGAACAGTATTCCGTGTTACTATTCAGCCCATTCATTCGAATGAATTGAAAATACACTTGATGATTCATTTGAATGAATGATTCATTCGAATGAATGCCAAAATGAACTGGGCATTCATTCGAATGAATGGAAATCGGGGGGTAAAATCGTAATTTCACCCGAAATTTCAGAAACGGGTGTGTAGAGGCAGAAAATCCGGGTGTGTGTAAGTGCTCCCTTAATCTAGTGAGGAATTGAGAGTTCGAATGCAAATTCTAAAGCATTTAATTAATTAAATTAAATATAATAGAATTAAAAAACATGCTTCAACTCTAATCAGACTAAATTCGAAGAATCTTCTAATGTGAATTAATTTGGATCGTGGAATTAAAATTTATACTCTTCTTATCCTCCTACCGTTCTGCTTTTCCTCTACTGCTCTTCTTCCTAATCTGCCTTTTATATTTTATTTTTCTTCTCTTCTTTCTTTATTTTCTATTTTTCCTTTCTCTTTATTCTGGAATTCCTTCTCCATTTCTTCTCTATTTTCTTTCTTCTTTCTTTACTTTCATTCTTTGCATGATTTCTTTCCTTTCTTCCATTCTCTGATCGTTGGACTGCAGGTACAACGCCATTCTTCATTTTTCTTTCTTATTTTTTTTTTTTTCTTTCCCCTTCTACCATTCCGTAGCTGGCGTCCCCAATTCTTTCCTTCTTCCATCATTGGATTTAAGAAGCTTGGTTCCAGAACCACTATAAAAAATCTGGACTGGTGTCTCTAGCACAGTGGTGGATAGAATTCTCAGCCAAATGAATAGGTAGAATTCCTATTCAACAATCGTGAGTGAGTGAGGTTGAATTCCTACTCTAAGGGTGTAAATTCCCAGTTAGTGAATTTTGGAGATAGCTTAAAGTTAAGCAAATCCTAACAGTAGATGTAAGTTAACTAACCGAACCACTTTAAATTAGTCTTATGGTGTTTGATCTTGTGTGTTTATATTTACCATTTAAATACTCTTTTCAACACACATCACTTTCCATATTGATTATCTTATATTACACATTGTGCACAAACATCACTTTAATTTTTTAGTAAATCAGATTGCCATGTTCCTTGATGTTTGTTTTAGTGCAGTGTCAGGATACAAATGGAGGGTGGAAAGCAGGCTTGATGATGACTATTTAGAAATGTTTTTGAGTTCTTTTGGATTTTTCAATATTTTAGAGTGGGTTTTCTTTTGTGGGTTATGACATTTCTGTATAGTAGACTTTTCACTATTGTAGTTTCCATCATTTTGTACTTATCCTTGTATCCTCATCATCCTCAACACCGTCATTTTGTACTTATCCTTGTATCCTCATCATCCTCAACACCGTCATCAGTATTACTGTCTTTCTCAAGCCACTACTAACAAAGTATAAAGAACCGAATCATTCTAACCATCATAAAACGCTTCTTCTATTTTTAAAAAGTTTCCTTTGAAGCCATGTAGGAGAAGGGGCCTATGGTGCCTAGCAGTCAACTGCCAAGAAAAAAAAAAACGAAAAGAAAATAAAAAAGAATAGCTCCATGCATGACTTGCACTGCCTAGCATCTACAAAATAGATCATTGGTCAAAAACTTAATCAACACATAGGCCCTCGAGTGAATCACAGATTAGACTATCAACCATATAATGGTCTCCCACGAAAAGACATTTTACTATAGAATATAGACAAGGGAAAAATTAGAAAGAAGGCAGAAGCACTGAGAGAGATGACATTCTAATATGGAATAGTTTTAGAGTATGTTCATACCTGATGAATAACATTCAGAATCATTAACACATGGCCCCACATACAAAATCAGGAGTATTAATGAACAGTACATTCTTGAAGTTCAGCATCAGATAAATTGTTTAACACTTTTTACCTACATTACACAAAGTTGCTTAGGTATTTTTCATCATTTGAGTTTGGAAAGTCGAAAACATGTGCTTGATATCTACTTTTTAACGGCTCAAAACAGCATCTCATCTTTCATCATCATCACAGCCATAAAAGAGTTCTACATCTCTGTTCTAACCTATGCGCCTTCATTTGCCTGCTTCATTTGCCAAAACGCAACCCGAGTTTCACCCTATCTGCAAGTAAAAATTACAATTTTCTAGTTTGAATCACTACATCATTGGAATTAAGAAAAAGATCAAAAGGAGAAGGTGAAGAAGAAAGCGGCAACACACGACATGCCATCATCCTGTTGTTATAGTAAAACAATTCCAGCACACCTGTTCTGAGGATCAACCTCAAGAGCCTTCTTCACATCCAATTTGGCAAGTCCAGATCAGAGCTTTTCATGTAAGCTTGTGCCCGTCTATATAATGCTTTCACATTGTGAGGCTCCATATCCAACACCTGAAACTCCCAGTAGCCATAAATGTATATCAATCAAAGACACTCATTCAATGAAATCCAAGAAATGGCACCCAATTTTCTAAAAGTTGCCTTGTCCAAGATCCAGTGTAATATGCAGTTTTCCATCATCAGGTATATGTATGATAACCTCTCTTAAGTTCTTGCATTTGAAAGACCGTATAGTATATTCCTCCTTTATGAAGATTTATTATTTTAACATTCATAAAATATAATTTATAACATTATTTCTTTCAACAAGAGATGATAGTTAAACCCTTCAAGGGAGAAAAATCTGCCGTTTTGGCTAATAAATACACCCCTCTAACTGTACCTTAGTGTGAAGTTTTTTACGTAGAATATCTATCAAAATTAAGGGCCGCCAAAACCATTTTCTTTCTGCTCTTATGTATGGAAAAGACAAATGTAATATTTACCAGATTCCCACCTAAGAGAGATCATTTCAACTAGGCGCTTGGTACAGGCCAAACTCAGGACAGGCCTGCCCTGAAGAAAACCTGATCTTTTCTACCTATAAATGGGAATTGGTTGGGCCAACCAGAGTCAAGAACAATTTTTTTTGTCTATGTCCAAGTTACTGCAGGATGTATTATATATGATTTGCAGGTATTATGTTTTACTACCGTTGAACATAACCTGACTGCTTCCCGAAATTCATTCAGTTTAAGGCTGCATGCTGCATTATTCAACCAGTAAGACACTATTAGAGGTTTGATCAACTTCTGCTCATCGTCCTCGTAGAATCAATCTTCATTCCCAGTCCGGACATCAACTCGGTTCAAAACCTTACTCTGGCCCTTCAAGATTTCCACACATACTCAGGCCTCCAGGTAAACTTTAAAATAGCCTGAAAGTAAAAAAAAAAAAACAGAAATATATAAACAGAACGTTCATAATAAGCAAAAAAGAGGAAGAAGATCAAGTTGTTATCAGTTCCCAATCATTAAGCTACCTTCTCACAGCTTTCTTGTACTTCCCACACTTAAAAAGTCTGATGCCTTTATCCTCTATCCTCTCATGATTATTCATCTCACAGCTTTCTTGTACAAATTAAGTATTATTTGTCACTAAATGCCTTGACTACTCATTTATTGTAGTTTCAAATAGGGGGCAGAACAACTCTATGGGACAATGGAGGTTTAATTCAAAACAAGGACTTAGAACACAGGTACAGACTAAGTAACTCAATTGTTAGTCTTGGCCATCTTCTAGGAAATACCAGAGGTAGTGAAGCCCCGATCTAAATGATACAAATAAAAATATTTATATTTCTGTTTACTGGCAATTATAGTGGTAATAATGGTGATCAATTTCTTGGTGTCAGGATATTGAAGGCTGACAACAAGTTCTTTCACAATTGACTATTTGCTCCTTACTAGAGGTGTTCTAGAAATGTCCTTGATCGAGTAAATAGCTCCAAGAACGAATGGACTGGACCGATTGGGAAAAATGAAAAGATTTGTACAATATAAATTTCATCTTCAATGTTGTTTAACAAGGAGTCAGAACACAGGTATGAACTAACTCAACAGATAATCTTGGTCATCTTATTGGAATACCAATGGTAGTGAAGACCCCACTCTAAATTATACACAAATACATTCATATTTTGGTTCATGGTGGCAGTCATAGTTGCAATATTTTTATCAAGTTTTCTGTGTGAAGACATTTGAAGGCTGATAATAAGCTCTTTCAAAATTGACTATTTGTTCCTTAGCTCCAAGAATCAATGGATTGGATTGATTCTGAAAATGCAAATATTTGTACACAATACGTTTTATCTCCACTTTGTGAAAAATCATTATGTATGAATATGTCGAACAAACTGACAAAAAAGGCAAGAAAGAAGCATCTCTGTACAGAAAAAGATTTTCTTTGTTAATCTACAGCAGCTGATTCTTTTAAACTCTGCCATGCATCATTACATCCTGCAAGGCAACTGACAGATCTTTAAAAGTGTCTCAAATACGCTACTGAAAGTATCATAAAATATAGAATTTGAAGTAATAACACGCAAGGAAAAGGATGAGATATTGCAGGAAATTAGTGCATTGCTGTATCTTTAAAACTATGACTGCTGCTCTTCTAAAAAAGAACCAAAGGAAATACTACACTAGTAGAAAATAAAGAAAAGAAAACAAGATATTATGGTGACAAGCCCATGTAGCACAGTTGGTAGGTGCTTTATTGTTGCAACTATAAACGTTGTTGTTGAGTGAAGTTACCATTAAGGAAAAAAAAAAAAAAACAGGAAGAAGAATATTGAGGTTTGCAGGTAAGCACATTTTGGGTGCTACATACTCAACCAAGAGAACGAATGTCAGTCAAGCTCAGATTGTTGGCATTGTTTTGTATGAACCTAGAAAGTTTTAGTAAAACAGCTGCAAGCTGATATTATACCTGAGAACACATGCCAAGAGTCCTGTAGATTAAAAGGGACTGAGGATGGAAGGAAATAGGGATCCAAAGGGCACAATATGCATATAGACTTTTTTTAGATCAGAACATTATATTTGTTTTTCTTATTCACCATCCAGTTGTTGCTGTTAAATCAAATCAGGCACGAAATGATATGATTAAAAAAGATCATTCCATTCATCATCCTCAAACTTAAAGTCATTTATTCCATCTTCCCCAGATTAGCACTCATAATAGGATTTGACAAATTGTTTTCAATAGGTCCACCGCCTATCTGATGCCCATACTGTTTGAACCTGCAACCTTAATCATTTAAACAATAGACACGTACCAATTCAAGTTTGTGAGACATTTCAATTGTCAAATTAGAAAATGATAAGATTTAGATAAAACAATCAAACAAATGATCATGGGAATGCATCTAAATATAAGCTGTAAAGGGTAGTAGACCAAATAATATGTTCAAATCATAGCTAAAATGAGATTTTGTATTTACAATTTTTTATCAATGGGTCATCACCTGTGTAAAGTCCACCATCTCAACTTCATAAGTTATGGTAGAACAGGTAGGAACAACAGCAAGATCCTTCCTTAGTTCAATTTCCCCAAACGCACAGGCCAGTTTTATCGTGAGTATAGCCAACTCACCCTTCTTCATTGTTGCCACAGCTGTCTAATCCAGAAATTACTTGTTCTACACAATAACCAAAAAAAACACTGTTAATAGTACAAAGGCAATAACACTAATGGGAAATCCTCAAAGTGGACCATATTCCTGTATCCTAACCTAATGAGTTTAGCATCCAGTTCATTTTCAAAGGAAATAAAACAGAAATGAAATTGATTTGGAATCAACCTTCATCTATGACAAATTCAGAAGGCTCATCTTCATAGAATCCCTTTTTTCTCAAAGACGGTCCCATCTTCCATCATGGCAGTATACTTAACTGAAAAAGGATTTTAACTCAATAGTCAATAAGTATCATAAAGTGCATAACAATCAAGACGAATTAGTAACAGCATTACTGAGTCTGGATGTTTGACCATGAGAATCCATGTTCAGGTGATACAGATAATTGATCTGACAGTTTCTCCTCTTTTTTCTTTTTCTTTTTTTTTGAGACGTAAACAATTGATCTGACAGTCCATGGGAAGAAATCAAAAAATCTAAAAGATTGGATGTTCCTGGTCACATCCCAATTGGTCATTTCTCAGCAAACCACTGCTATAGCTTCTCTAATTTGTAAAGAAAACTTGACAGTCACTCTTCCAAAAGAAGCTCCTCATCCACAGTAAGGCCCATCAGACTAATGACAGGATCACCAACCAATTGGCTCCACTTGTTCAAAATGGCCATAACAATAGAATTTATATGGTAATAATGGAACATGATTTTTAGGCAAAATCGACCAGAAATCTGTAACAAAGAAATACTAAACCAAATGGACATGAGGATACCATTGACATATTAATGCACACAATTCTTAGCCAAAATCCACAAAACAATATTAAACCCTGTGACGCAAGAAGATTGGCTATAGAACATACATCATTTTGTAGAGAAATAAATCACGTCACCTGATACTAGTATCCCTATTAGACATGAAGTTACACCTTCACACTAGCAACAACTAATAAAAAATAAATTTCTGTTCCAACACTCCATTTTTATTCTTATATATTTGATTTGCATGGGGCACTTTTGCATACTCATGGATATAAAACATCCAGATTTTATGATAGCAAACATCAGAGAGTGGCCTCACACTTGCATATCAAATGAGCTGGATGGGTATAGAATCATGGGATTAGCTCATTGCTGAGTCTCAGATCCATCTAACCATCCTCAACCATGACTTTATCGCCCATAGTTTGAAGGTCATGTAACAAGCATTTTAAAGTGTCTAAAATTTATATTTATATTTTGTCTCTTCTCCAACACACCCTCTTTCAAAAAAAAAGGTTTTCTGTAAGACATCCTTAGCACAGATGTCAATGGGTAGTGACTAAGCATATTTAGTAAACCCCATATAGACAAACTAAATAATTCCAAACATGATTTTAACTTTTCCATTCAAACGTTTATAACTATATTTGATATAATATTTCAATATCATTGACCAAGTATTGACTTTTTTGAGTCAGTCAAGACTCATCCAAGTAATCAAGTTAAAACAAACTAGGAAGAAAAAAATCAAGTCAAGTTTGAGATTTTAAACCTTAGTAATAATAATCAATATTGAGCAAGATACACATGTACCTGTCTTGAAATATTTTAAGCCCAATCAACACCAAATAGAAGATGCATACCTTCAGAAAGAAGAAGAATGAAGTTTCTCAAGAAAAATATAGTTATATGATTGGGCTATTTTAGAAGACAACATAAACAGAGCTTATGACTCAAACTCTAATACTCAAAAAGAAAAAGGAAAGAGCATAGACTGAATACCAACTATCTTTGCAAGAGCCAACCAAAAACCTGACAATATTAAGCATCCAAACATCCAGAAAATCAAACACCGATGATTTCATTAGGGACATGCAATGGGCCTGAACAGTTAACATGAGCTATCTCCCTTTCATGGTCTTGACTACCTTTGCCAACGCTGGAAAGAAATGGCCTGCACAAAATTAGCCTGTTGGAATTCTGTTCATCAATTCAAAATAACACAATTGATATCAGGTTTTATTAAGATCACAAGGCTCCCCACATTCTAGGATGCCAAGTAATGCATAAATACATAGGTAGTGCAATAGTACATCTTTTATTCTCACTTAGATCAAGCATTTTTGACATGCATGTAAGTAAAAATTCATGGCTCCAACATCAACATGACACAGGTGAATAACATATTACCATCTTTGACATAGAATCTACTCCTCCTTCAGGAGTTTCAGCAACAATTGATCATCAACTAACTTGTCTTGATACTTCACTGAATGCACAAAAAGAAATTTCAGCAATACTCCGACACATTAACAGGAATGTGGCGTAGAAAAATCAAAACTTTTAAAAATGTTTTTCAATTGCCCAATTCCTCAATATAAAATTGGTTCAAGTGCAATTCAACCTGTAACTTGATCCAAGTCGCCTGGTTGTTCATCTCTGAACCCATGCAACAATGTCGTCTTGATAAGCCCACCATCCTTGCAAATGTCAATCACCCTGATCCACAAGATGAGTTCAACCTCAAACTGAAGAACTGAATTAGGAGGAATTCCTTCCAAGTAAGCACTTACATAATAACCCAAATTGGATGGTAAAGTGAACAATGCAATCTCCCCCTTTTTCATGGTAATATCCCATGATCCAAACTAGTTACAACTTGACCTAACATGCCCATCAACATAAAAGACATGAAAAGAAAGAAAGGAAAAAAGGCATAAAAGAGAACTTTGACAATATCAAATCCAATTGAAAGCATTATAAGAAATCAAAATGAATCCCAAAAGGAAGATATGAAATGTCACCGCTTCCAGGCTTAAAAGTGAAGGGCTCTCCCTTGTCCCCTCTCGAATGAAACTTGCTTCCATCAAGTAGAGTACCCACATAGTCAACTGTACACAAAATCAAAATAGTTAATGCCAATAAAACCATTGACCATAAAAAAAGTTATCCATGTGGAAACAAATTTCAGGGTTGTCCTAAATTTATATTATGATTGCCGAATTTCCCTAGTACAAAACAAAAGTAAGAAAGAACATTATCAGGCAAAAAAATAAAAATAAACAACAATGGAACAATAATCAACCATTGAATTCAAGGCACTCTTTGGATCCATTTCCTTACTCTAGATTATGTTAAGAAAAGAAGCAAGATACCTTCCAATCAGAAATGTCAATTGTCTCAACATCATATCAATGAATTTAGTCACACATCCAAATGCAATCACAAAATGGAACGTATCTACCAAACGATAATCCCAATCTACTTCAGTGTTGGATGGAGAAGAAACTCACCTCTCTCTTTGTCCAACTTTAAAAAGTATTTTTCATCCTAAAATATATACTTTACGCGATCTCGTATAGGGTAGCTCAACTGGGAAGCACTTCGGCTTAGGAACCAAAGGTCCCAAGTTCAAATCCTGTAGTCACGCGATGCACGTGGCTTGCATAGGACTGAATGCATCCAGGGTTTTACCCAATGCCCTCTTACTCGGGGAGAGATGGATAGAGGAGGGACCTCCAAGATCTTGGCCGGGAGAAGAGTTTGCTCGGCCCATCGAGATAACTTCCTTATTGTCCCTTCCTCCACTGATAGAGTTGCCGGAACTGGCAGTGGACAATGGCGAAGCATGAGATACTTGGACGAGTTTTCTAGCATCAACAATGATCACAGGGTCAGGGTCAACATGAATGCATCTCCCATATGCAGATGAAATTGCAACAAACACCATTTCAATTTTTTCCTCCTTACTAGCTGCATAAAAGGCTTCAAGATCAAAGCAGAAGTTGCCAACAGATGAAGGCCCACCTGAAGTATCACTGTGGAAAACCTCCGAAGGGTTATGCCTCTTATATAGGGCAGCTCTATCCATCCCCTGTGCTAGGATCCCGTTTGGTATACTTTCAGGAATGGCTTCTTGTTTTTTCCTACAGAGTAGGTGGCCACCAGCTCGATGCGTTCCACATCATCTTCACACTTTAGATACTTCCTTTGGAATCCTTCCCTTTTCTCGGCCAGGATCTTTTTTCTCAGCACACTGTATAAGCTCTTCAAATGCCGCTAAAGGGAGCTCAACTCCCTTTCCAATTGTTGTACCAAGTGCAGCCACCTTTACATCTTCAGACCAGAAATTTGAAAGGAGGGTTCTTTCCAAATAATTTGCTTCAAATTTTGGGTCAGGTTCAGGACTTGGAAAATCCATCACAGGTTTTGGTTTAGAGGGTTTGGAAGGTTTCTCTGATTTCCCCATGACAGCATGGATGATCACGAGAAACAGAGGAGGGTGGTAAATGAAAGGAGGGAAGGAGAGGGAGAGAAAAGGGAGAGTTAGGATAGAAAGAAACGAGAAAAGTTTTTTGGATTGAAAGGAGGGATCGTCTAGGATTGTAACAATAAATAATTTACAGTATAGTCAATCAGCAACTACTGTACCGGTGATTTATATATCTATGTTCTTCATTTGAAGCTGGTTGGATTTAGGGGTATTCTCCGTCCAAGTTGCCCATTAGAACAGCCTGGTGCACTAGACCATTGCCCCACTTGTTCAATTAAAGACATGGTACTTGCTGAAAATGACACAACTTTGCTTAGCAAGCATTACACCATTTACACGTTTTGTTCATATCTACATGGACAAATTTAAAGGGGTTGCATATCTTTGCAGGATGATTTTTAATTCTTTCTGCTATCTTTTTTAATTGCAGCGATTCATAATAAGGATTGAGTTTATGACATCAGTGTCATAGCACTAGATAATTTATGCCGCTACTAATCAGCAACTGCCATGTTGGTGATTTAAATATCTAAATTCGTCATTTTAAGCTGCTGGTGTTAGAGGTGTTCTCCATCCATGTTGCCCATTAAAAGAACAATGTGTTCACTAGACTATTGCCCCGCTTGTTCAATGAAGGACATGGGTACATCAGTAAAGCTTGAACTTGAACAAATATGACACAACTTTGCTTAGCAATTATAGCACCATTGACAAATTTTCAACTCATCAAGGAACTAAATGCAATTGTTATGTTGTTTTTATACCTAGATGAAGCACAAATATAAAGACGGTTGCAGAGTGAATTTTAATTTATTTCTGCTATCTTTTTTAATTGCAATGATAGAAAATCAATTGAGGCAGGCTACTATCTCATGCTTTGTACTTGAATCATTTAAAGCAAAATCAACTTTCAATGTTGTGTATCTTAGATGGCAATGACCAACTTAATGCATGGTCCAAATAATGTAAATAAGAATGGACAACCATCCAATCTGCCAATATTTGAATAATGACTTAATAATACTCACATCCCACAACAATAGAAGTGGCAAGGAAAATATAACTAGAAAGAAGAGAACACCACCTCATTTATCCATGTTCCTTGCTTTCCTTTATATTATAACGGTATCTTCTTATTGGCCCTGTAACTCTGAAATCGTAACGTCGTTTATAGAGACTATTTCATTTCTACTTTGTGATGAACCCGACTCCATGAAACTTCTTTCAGTGAATGCAGGCTGTTTTGGAGTAGGCAGAGTTGAAATGTCACAACCAAGTATAGAAATTACTGTTGACATGGTTGGCCTATCTTCAGCGAATTCTTGCACACACAACAACCCCAAATGTATGCATCTCAGGACTTCTTCTTGGGGATATGAGTCGCCTAATGCAGCGTCAATCAACTCCAAAACCTTGCTTTCATTCCACAACTTCCAAGTCTGAAACAAAATCAAATTAAATTACATGGAAATGGATGCATTGATTTATTTATTTGTAGATATTCAAATAGGAAACAACAATAAAAAATAAAAAAAAAGGAATTGACGATGTGTACTTACGTAAGATAGAAGATTAGTAGACTCTTCTTGACGATAAAAACTAGAATTTCGCTTGCTGCTCACAATCTCCAACAATAGAACCCCAAAACTGAATACATCTGATTTCTCAGAAAAGGTTCCTTCCATGGCATACTCGGGTGACATATAGCCACTGCACACATTAACAATAACTGAATAATTAGACTTTTCTTGAAACAATGTTTTTTTACTTTCAATAGGTTGAAACTTGAAAGTATTAGTTTTCTGGAATTTTTGGCTTTCTAGTGAATCGATAAAATTTTAAATTGTTAGAACTTAGAAGTATGGGCTTTGGAAAGAAACTTAATGTAGAGTTTGGTGCAACAAATAACAATTAGAATGCTAAGTGAAATAGATATTATCCAAATAACATTTGAAAAGATAAAAAAAAATATTTTTATCATAGCTAATCTTATCCATCTAATCCAATTCTACAAGTTTTTGGAACATAATCTCGTAAACATACCTAGATAGTATTGTAACATAAAGGTTGCACTTGATCATTCCTCATACAATATTTGCTTCTAGAACTTAATTAAAGTAGTTATCTAATGTGTTTTGGTATGTTAATCAGTAGAACTAACAAAAGAGAAATTTACTTTCACAGAACTAGTCATGACTTACTATGTCCCAACAACCCTATTTGTCCTTGCTAGAACAACTTCTTCTCCAAGAATTCTTGCCATGCCGAAGTCTGATATTTTTGGATTTAATCTTTCATCTAATAGAATATTACTCGGCTTCAAATCTCGATGAATGATTTTCAATCTTGAATCTCGATGAAGATAAAGAAGCCCTCGAGCAATGCCTTCAATAATGTTAAAGCGTTGATCCCAGTCTATCAATTCTTGTTTAGATGAACCTGATGCAAGCACCCATTAAACAGACAAACCAATTTCTTTGAGAAAAATGGTTAAAGATGAGTAAATAAGATATAGATGACTTTCAACTGAGGGGCACAATAAGATATGTGACTAATAGATAATTCAAATTAGGACTTTGAAGTGCTTTAACACAATTCTTTAATATGCTTAACAAAATAATTTTCCCATCTTTTTCTTCTTTGTATCATCAGCTAAAAGAAAACAACTAATGAAGTTAAGTGAGTATTAGCAAAATCTAACCAAAAAGAAAGGCATCCAAGCTTTTCTTCGGCATGTATTCATAGAGCAATATCTTTTCATCATTTTCAATGCAACATCCAAGAAGCTTAACGAGATTCCGATGTTGGACTTGAGAAATTATCAACGCTTCGTTCTTAAACTCCTCTGAACCTTGCCCAGAACTTTTAGATAGTCTTTTCACAGCTAAATCTTGTCCTCCTGGCAGCATGCCCTGAGAGAGAATCACCAAATACATAAATGTTTGTACTATATGAGGATTACTAACACTCTATAAAGTTATTATTTTGTTATTTGAAGGGACAATACCCAAGGTGAATTCTATTGTATAGATGGTTCAACCAAACTTGCTATAATTTTTTAAGCAAATGGATTATGTTTTTCAATTGCTAGGGGTGTACACCACTCACACAAACTGGGCTGAGTTCACCCAATGTAGGCCCATTTATATTTGAACCTAAATTTAAGGCCCTTCCAACGATGTGTTTCTCAATGTCAACCCCATAATTTTCCTTCACAAATGTGAAAACAGGCTGAGTATTAGTGTGCATTTTTTAACAAGGCCACCTGTTGAAGCAATTTTGGGCCACATTGTTAGACAGACAACAATAGAAAGCTTTTAACATTAAGAATAATAACAATTCAATAGGCCATGTTAATAAGGTTCGAAAAATTAAACATTTAAATTAAATATTAAGTTTTTCAACCTTAAATTAAATATTTAAATCCTACCCCAAGTCGTGTCGAAGGAATAGAAAACAATACCTTGTATACAGGACCAAATCCTCCTTCTCCAAGCTTGTTCTCATTACTGAAATTGTTTGTTGCACTTGCTACTTGACTAAAACTAAATATAGGAAGCTCTGGTTTTGTTTCTTGTGATGAATTAAATAAAACTTCCTTGTCCTTTTTGTGGCCACCTTCTTTCTTTTGTAATGCTGAGTGAGTTACAAAGGGATAAATTGAATGAAAAGAACGAAAGAAACAAAAAAATTGTAGTCTACAAAGGCTATGAAATGCTTACTTCTTTGTTTTGCCATCCACCTCCAAACAAGGCAAAAGAAGGCCGTCAGTATCATTACTACCCCCAGGATGACTACCACTATGATCACTAACTTGATATTTTTCTTTTTATCTGCACTCAAATAATACCATTAAAATTCATAGAAAAAGTTCACCAACTTCCTCAAAATAAATCAAGTGTTAGATAATGTGTTTAGTCTAAATGAATAGTATAATTACATTGATTATTGTAAGCTTTACATCACAAATTTTCAATGTATGTATCTTTTCTGAAACTGTATTGTAATTAATAGAATTAGATTTAGTGTGTGGTGAGTTTAGTATAGTCTATTGTTCCCACTGCACTTCAAAAGGTTTTTGTACATTAGTATACATACCAAGTTTTATTAGTTTTTAGCAACGATATATTTTCAAGTAATCTCAAACTTACTGAGCAACCTAACTTATTAAATACAAAACTTTTTCTAATATCCTTCAATTGCTACATTAATTATGAAATCTCTACAGAATTCTTTGAAATTCTAAATATACAGAAGAAAATATCTAATTTAACTATTTTTTATTTCACTTTTTATTAGATTAAGTTTGTTTTCACTTTGCATCAAGCAATTTTTATCGGACATTTGACAATCGATGTATGCATGATTCATACATAATAGTCAATTCACTCATGTTAGCCTATAAAAATTGAATTAATTGATATTTTTATTTTTTAAAATAAAACCATATATAATAATAGAAAATGATAAAATATGTTTCATTCAATATGTTAATAACTAACGGATTGTCTGTGCAAGTGAATAACATTTGGTTGATCAGTTGAACACTGAGACAGTACGACCATCACATCATACACCAAGAAAATGGTGGGGATTGTTTGTCTGCATTTTTTATTTTTTTCATTCACAGATTAGAAAAAAGAAAGAATTTTCTCACAAAAATTCGACTTTTCCACTGAAAGTTAGTCCCATCTACTGTTAGCCTTCCCCAAAGTCTTACGTAAAAAACTAGAAGGCAGACTTTCAAATTTGCAAATTTATTTATATTAAAATAGTATAACCAATTTGACCTACTCCCATTTAACTAAGGTGGGACTAGAATTCCGACGAGGGATAAGTATTCTCTGATCCAAATTTGCTCATGGATAAAGGATGGGTTTCCACACACACTAAAGATGCTCACATGAAATGTGATGTAGGACACAGAAGATAAGAGCACATAGATTCCGCTTCTCTTTATTTTTATTTAATTATTCTTAATTAGCCCGTAGGATTTATTATTTTTCGTTTGGGATCTTAGCAGCCCAACTTTAGTTAGTTTCTTATTTGATTTAGGAGTCCTAGTTTAGCAAGGAAGTCAGGTCGGTGGCTTTCCTATTTGAGTCCGTTCCTATTTTCATTTGGATTGTTTTATTATAAATACATCTACCCATACCCATATGGGAGAGAAACACACAATGAATATTGAATAAAATTAATCAAATGCATAACCTTTCTACAGACAAAAATAGAGGAATTACACCATTAATCATCTACACCTTAAACTTCAAAAAGAAGAAGAAATAGAAGAACATACAAACAAATTAACAAACATAAAAGAGCATGGTAAACAGAAATGAGTTTGATATGATGTCCCAAAAGAGGAAAAAATATCTCAAATGTATGATGTTGTTCCATCAAAATATGTCTTAAATAAAGCAACCATAAAGCAAATCGAATTCAACTTTATGTGAATTTGTTGATTTGAGTCTCATGCAGGTCAAGAACCAATACTCAGAGCTGATAAGTGACATCGGTTCAACAAAGTCAGGCCAATGGCCCAATGAGGTGTACACGTTGCAGCTGACTCATCCTGAGTCAAACGTCCCAACAAATTCCATAATTCTAAGCAGGTTAGGATTGAGACTTTTAAATCGGTGGGAATTGAAATCAGTTAGCTTAGTAGTTTAGTTTATTTAGTACTTAATGTAATTAGGACTCTTGTTACAGTTTGACTTTCAAATTCATGGGTCGGTTCCTAGTTAGTGTTGTAATAGGAATTAAAGATGTGAGGGTTGACTCATGTGTAGGTTTTTCCCTATTTAAACAAGTGTAATCAGCAAGTTAAGGGAGGAGTTTTTTTGGAAAATAAAAGTCTAATTTCTCTTTTACAAACGATGGACTGTTTGTGAAATTTTGTTGCTGCACAGCCAGCAAAATTATTGCAAGAGTTCTGGCCCAGTACCCAGCTTCGTTGAAAGGAAGCCCACCTTGCAGGTGGGCCTAGATTGTTAATCGTTCTTCATAAGCCTAAATTGCAGGCTATCTGCAATTTTCTCCAAGCATCAGCGACTGTTGCTAATGTGCAGATCAGCCAGGCTTCAATCCCAGTTCAGTACACAGAGCGAAGACAGCTCTGGTTTAATTCAGATTTGCTTGCTGTTAGAGACAGTCAGCCAGACCTTTGGTACAGGCCCTATTGCATTACAACCTCAGTTAGTTTGCAGTCTTTCTACGACCAGCCAAGTTTTACAAGGTTTGAACTTCGAACACAATCAGATCCGAATACGACATCAGGTATTGTTGTTTAAAGCAATCTGATCGAAAATCCAATAGTGATGGAATTTGTATGTACTCGAAACCTAAGTTTTATTAGTTTTTAGCAACGATATATTTTCAAGTAATCCCAAACTTACTAAGCAGCCTAACTTATTAAATACAAAACTTTTTTCTAATATCCTTCAATTGCTACATTAATTATGAAATCTCTACAGAATTCTTTGAAATTCTAAATATATATGGGGATTGTTTGTCTGCATTTGTTTTTCTCATTTACAGATTAGGAAAAAGAAAGAATTTTCTCACAAAAAATTCGACTTTTCCACTGAAAATTAGTCCCATTTACTGTTAGCCTTCCCCAAAGTCTTAAGTAAAAAACTAGAAGGCAGACTTTCACATTTGCAAATTTTTTTATATTAAAATAGTATAACCAATTTGACCTACTCCCATTTAACTGAGGTGGGACTAGAATTCCGACGAGGGATAAGTACTCTCTGATCCAAATTTGCTCATGGATAAAGGATGGGTTTCCACACACTAAACATGCTGACATGAAATGTGTATGTGAGATCTGGCCCTTCATCAACTGGGCAAGACAAAACATGCCTACCGCAAAATCCATCTTGGAAATTAATAGTGGTTACAATAGAAATAATTTACCTCAGCAGGAAAAGAGAGATTTGCCTTAGCTAAGTAAGACCCTTTGCCAATTGTGCTGCCGACTTTTTTTAGAAAAATCAGGCATTGATAGATCTCAGCCATTTGTCGGTTTGTTATGATTCTTGTACTTCTGGTCCTTTTCTTTTTGTTTCAGCATCTCTCTCTTATATGGTAATGTTATTCTTGATGTACTTAATGAAGTTTATGATTCAAAAATAAAAATAAAAAATCCCACCCCAAGAAAAATCAAGGCATAACATTCAATAGGTACGCTGTCCATATGAGAAAAATGGGTGGATTGAAGAAAATGACCAAATGTCTCTATGGATGCAGCTAAAATGCCTTTATGGTAAAAGAATAGTCAGAATCACCAATTTGGTAATTGAATTCCTTAAAAAAATTCTCACAATCCAAACACAACTCCAACTCCAACTCCAACATATATGGAATTAGGGCATCAGGAAACTGTAAATAATCTTTTCATTCTCAATCAAAGAAATAGGAACTAGAATGTGGTAGAGAGATGCTACTTACTAGAGGATCTGGAGGGACATTTTTGTGGATATTGCTCGTCTCCACAATAACAAATTGGTTTCGCACCAGCAATTGGGTTGTAGTTGCAATTGCCGCCGGAATAAGCACAACTATCACACTTGCCATAATCGACGACCCATGACAAATTGAATCCTTCCTTCACTGCATCATCAAAATATGATGAATTGTCTTTGAGGCGGTCTGCAGCTGAATTGAGAAGCTTAAACACAGACACCGAGCAACTTCTAACAAGCGGATCTGAGCTTGCTTGGGTTGTATAGTAGGCAAGTTCCGTATCATTTTTCAAACAAGAAAATGAATGAAGGTTAGAGTCTGTAATTACGAAAGGACAATCGTAATACACAGTGAGGTTAACGTCATTGTCTGCAAAAGTGAAAATTGAGACTTCTAGCTCCAAATTTTCCGATGGGTGAGGACAATTGTTGCCAATAAAACCACTATCAACAATGATAAGTGTTTGGCTCGAATAATCGATCGTCCTGACACGATATCTCTTCGATGATATGTTTATCACCGGATAACCATCAGAACTGCAATAGAGTTCAAACCCACGAACTTTGCATTTTGTCGGGAGGCCTCCGACAGAAAATGGATAAGAGACGTTCTTAAGGTCTCCACAGTTGAATTCCTCTGGAGAGCATATCGGGTCTTCTTCCCCTTGGGACACAGAAGCTACTACCAAGATGATGAAGAAGAGGAAGAGGTAGTGCGAATGCATTTCGTGGAAGCGATGGTAGGTCAATGGGAGACGAACAAACTGGGCAGAGCTATAGATGGTTTGGGCAAATGGGCGATGGCTGGTAGCGGTGGATCTCAAATGGTCAATGGTTGGAACAGTGGCAAGCTTGGCAAATCAACTGGCAGGGGCGGCACGGCAATTTGGGACCTGTAAAAAGAATGTAAATGCATCTCTTCATAAAAATTCATAATTTGTTCCTTGGTGATGTGAAATACATAATATAATAAACTATTATAGTAGTTTAATAAATAACGACTAAGATAAAATTAAAATTAAGAACCCATTATTTCAAGTCAAAATGGAGTCCAAACACTTACTTCCTACCTGTAAAAAAAACCCAGATATCTCTTCATACAAACTCATAATATGTTCAAAATGATCGTTAACAAAGGTGAGAAATTCTACCGAAATTTTGACAAAATTATGTACGTCTTTCGAACAATCTACAATTTCACAACCAATGAAATAAGGATTTATAATAACTTTCCACCCTTAGTTAAAATAAAGCATGTCCAACAAAATATGTGGAAGAAAGTCAATAACAACAAAATGTCCATGACAAATAGTTCCTTCTTTCATAAAATTTCTATAACAAATTTCTATAGCCATTGTTGTAGCCAATGTAGCAAGGTATACTACCTCAGTCACTATATTAAGTAGAGAAACAATTTCCTTCTTGTTCACCTCGTCCTCCATGTATAAACCTATTATAACCTAACATATTATGAAGTCACAATCCCTATAATACTTTATAAGTATAAAATTGATATAAAAGTTCATTACTCAATATCATAAAAAGAATAATTCCATTCATCATCGCTTAAAGTATAGAAATGAACAAGCTGCCACAATATCAAATGATGTTGTTAAAACATCAAATCACAAAGAAATGTAGTAAGAATTCATGCCACAATCACAAATCTCAGTATGGTGTGTTAGCCCTGACCCGACCAACCGTCAATGAAGGTGGTGATGCAAATGATGGAAGGAACAATTGAGGTGAGCACCCCACCATTGTTATCTGAATAAGCATTATGCAATCAACTTCTCTGTTTATGGTACGAACATGGATTGAAACAAGATCCTAGTTCCTAAGATGGATGACTTTTATGGGTATAAATGTTTATGGTACAAGCATGGATTGAAACAAGATCCTAGCTCCTAAGATGGATGACTTTTATGGGTATACCACGACTGGATGAAAAGGACTCCTAGGAACCAAGTATTTATTCTCTGTTTCCGAAGAACTTTGAACAGGAGTCTAAAGTCACCTGAAGTTCATCTCAACTTAACAATTAATGGACGACTTGATAAAGCATGAGTTATATCCTCAATTTAGGACTTTAACCAAAAAAGGAATAGGAAGAACTTGCAGTCATTCTTTGATATTCTCAGAAAAAGGGTAACAAGTCCACCTCACCAAGTTGGGATCAACAACTGACATTCCGTTGAACTGTTGCTTTGTTGTTGGATACCCTTTAGAATGTGGTGACATTAAAAGTAAACAGCCAGAGTTCAGAATTTCATTCACATAATTAAGAATCCAAATAGTCTTTAAACTAGATTTAAAAAAAAACATTCTGCATTCTTCCTTCCTATCTATTGCATATCAATACTACAACACTTTAAAAGAAGGATCAAACAAGAGTACACAGAACATAATTTGATTTACCCAATAACATGACTGAATCCATGCACCAAGCCTAAATCATTCATATAACAAAATGTTTAAGGAATTTTCTACAGACAAAAATAGAGGAATTACACCATTAATCATCTACACCTTAAACTTCAAAAGAAGAAGAAATAGAAGAACACACAAACAAATTAACAAACATAAAAGAGCATGGTAAACAGAAATGAGTTTGATATGATGTCCCAAAAGGGGAAAAAATATCTCAAATGTATGATGTTGTTCCATCAAAATGTGTCTTAAATAAAGCAACCATAAAGTCAACTTTATGTGAATTTGCTGATTGGAGTCTCATGCAGGTCAAGAACCAATACTCAGAGCTGATAAGTGACATCAGTTCAACGAAGTCAGGCCAATGGCCCAATGAGGTGTACATGTTGCAGCTGACTCATCCTGAGTCAAACGTCCCAATAAATTCCATAATTCAAAGCAGGTTAGGATTGAGACTTTTAAATCGGTGGGAATTGAAATCAGTTAGCTTAGTAGTTTAGTTTATTTAGTACTTTATGTAATTAGGACTCTTGTTACAGTTTGACTTTCAAATTCATGGATCGGTTCCTAGTTAGTGTTGTAATAGAAATTAAAGATGTGAGGGTCGACTCATCTGTAGGGCTTTCCCTACTCAAACAAGTGTAATCAGCGAGTTAAGGGAGGAGTTTTTTGGGATAATAAAAGTTTGATTCTCTTTTACAAATGATGGACTGTTTGTGAAATTTTGTTGCTGCACAGCCAGCAAAACTATTGCAAGAGTTCTGGCCCAGTACCCAGCTTCGTTCAAAAGGAAGCCCACCTTGCAGGCGGGCCCAGATTGTTAATCGTTCTTCATAAGCCTAAATTGCAGGCTATCAGCAATTTTCTCCAAGCATCAGCGACTGTTGCTAACTTGCAGATCAGCCAGGCTTCAATCCCAGTTCAGTACACAGAGCGAAGACAGCTCTGGTTTAATTCAGATTTGCTTGCTGTTAGAGACAGACAGCCAGACCTTTGGTACAGGCCCTATTGCATTACAACCTCAGTTAGTTTGCAGTCTTTCTACAACCAGCCAAGTTTTACAAGGTTTGGACTTCGAACACAATCAGATCGGAATACGACATCGGGTATTGTTGTTTAAAGCAATCTGATCGCAATTCCAATAGTGATGGAATTTGTATGCACTCGAAACCTAGATCTGACCCAACTAAGAATTCAAGCTTCTGTGTAGTAATCGGGTTTTCAGTCTGTTCATCCTAGACTACATCACTTTGTTGTTGGATTCCCTTTAGAATGTGGTGACATTAAAAGTAAACAGCCAGAGTTCAGAATTTCATTCACATAATTAAGAATCTAAATAGTCTTTAAACTAGATTTAAAAAAAAAACATTCTGCATTCTTCCTTCCTATCTATTGCATATCAATACTACAACACTTTAAAAGAAGGATCAAACAAGAGTACACAGAATATAATTTGATTTACCCAATAACATGACTGAATCCATGCACCAAGCCTAAATCATTCATATAACAAAATGTTTAAGGAATTTTCTACAGACAAAAATAGAGGAATTACACCATTAATCATCTACACCTTAAACTTCAAAAAGAAGAAGAAATAGAAGAACATACAAACAAATTAACAAACATAAAAGAGTATGGTAAACAGAAATGAGTTTGATATGATGTCCCAAAAGGGGAAAAAATATATCAAATGTATGATGTTGTTTCATCAAAATGTGTCTTAAATAAAGCAACCATAAAGCAAATCGAATTCAACTTTATGTGAATTTGCTGATTTGAGTCTCATGCAGGTCAAGAACCAATACTCAGAGCTGATAAGTGACATCGGTTCAACAAAGTCAGGCCAATCGCCCAATGATGTGTAGATGGAGTGCTCATATTGGCTTTTATCCATTTCTATATTATATAAATACATTATTTAAATTTTTTTCTCAAAGTCAGATGAAATTATAAATCTTTTAAGATGAAAATTTTGAAATATCAACATCATTTACTGAATAGGAGTGATGGGTTTTGTTTGTAATGCATGAAATCAGAATTTCATGATATTATTTAATCAACGGATTAATCAAACATTCTCTAAAGTAATCGAATGAAATCGAAATCAGACAAAGAAATTGAATTGAAGTGAGGCTTACTGTCTTTTGTAGAAAATCGAACAAGGTCGGCTGCAGCTGTGGTGACACGAGATGGAGAGAGAAAGAACTGTAGAGGGTTGCTGCAAGAACTGGAGAGGGAAGGGGACACTGAGAACGAGAGGGAAGAGAGAAAACACCAAGAGGGTTGCTGCAAGAAACACTGAGAACGAGAGGGAAGAGAGAGAGCACCAAGAGGGTTGCTGCAAGAACTGGAGAGGGAAGGGGACAGTGAGAACGAGAGGGAAGAGAGCACATTTGAAGAGAGCTTCAGATGGTACACGTTAAATAGAAGTGAAAATTTACTAGAATTATATGTTCTCGTCGAAGGGTGTAGATTTGAGTTTATGTTTCCCTAAATGGTATGAAATTCAATGGTCCAGATCTATCAATATGTAATTTAATGGTCCAGATCTCATCTAACATTTCACACGTGAAAGGTAGAAGAAGTAAGTAATTTTTTGCTGTTCATATTAGACTCGACTTTTTTGACAAAATTGACCATTATGCTACCAACATAATTTTTCAATTTAACTAACTTCCATCACTTTTATTTTACAATTCAGTCCGTTTCTTGATTTTCCATGAAAGTCTTGCCAAAACCCTAGTATCTTTAAAATATAAACACATTTAATAAAAAAGTTGAAGTTGATTAAATTCATATTTCTAAATCTCTTACTTATCTGCATAAACACACATTTTTTTCTTTTTTATACTATGATAATTTTTTTAAGTAATTATTTGTTGTCATTATGTTATCATGGTATAGATTTATTTTTATAGATCTAATTATACATATTGACCCGTGATATCATATTTTATATTAGTAGAGGGCTCATATTTGCTTTTATCTATTTCTATACTAAATAAATACATTATTTAATTATTTTTTCTCAAGTTCATAGATGGAGTTCTAAATGTTTCAAGATGAAAATTTTGAAATGTCAGCATCATCCAACTCTTGATAATAATCAATCACTGAATAAGGGCAATTATTCAGACACAGGATTTTTCTTTCAGTAGACACGAGTTTTCAAATTTTTACTAGAAATTACCATTTTGCCCTTTCGCTTTTGCACCGTCCAGACGTGAGTTTAGAACATTTTTCCTTCGTTCAGACCATCGGATCATTCTGAGCATTATTCACGCCTAAATTACATTGGTCCGGACGGTCTATCTTGCGGATGCTACAATAACGTACAGTGCGTTTTGAATAATAAAATATTCTTTAAAACTTTAAAGTTATTTTGAAGCACTGTATATTTTCAAAATTTCTCAAATTGAATATCTGGACTAATTACGATAACCTGATAAAAATACTTTAAAACTTCAAGGTCTTTTGACACTCTCAAATGTTTAAAACACAGTGTTTTACAAATAAGGGTATCCTTCGGCTGTGCCGAAAATACACTTCCGGAAGTCCAAACGACAAACCGTAAAAACTGTTGAACTCAAAATTCAAAACTGAATAAATATATGAAATTTGAAAATTTAGATCTTACAAATGATTGTTTAATTGGATTTTTTTTGTTTTGAAGAAGGGATGGGATTTGGGATGGGAAAAGGTCACCTATTTTTGGCAAACAATCATTTGAAAGATCTAAATTTTCAAATTTCACATATTTGTTTAGTATTGAATTTCAAGTTCAACGGTTTTTACAGTTTATCGTTTGGACTTCCGAAAATGCGTTTTAAGCACAGCCGAGGGATAACCTTATTTGTAAAACACTATCTTTTAAGCATTTGGAAGTGTCAAAAAACCTTGAAGTCTTAAAGCATTTTTATCAGGTTATCGTAATTAGTGCAGATATTCAATTTGAGAATTTTTTAAAATACACAGTGCTTAAAAAATAATTTTAAAGTTTTAAAAGAGATATTATTATTCAAAATGCATTGTACATTACTGTGGCATTTGCAACATAGACCGTCCGGACGAATGGAATTTAGCCATGAATAATGGTCCAAATGAAGAAAAAATGTTCTTAACTCACATCCAGACAGTGCAGAAGTAGAAGGGCAAAATAGTAATTTTCAATAAAAATTTGAAAACGCGTATCTACTTAAAGAAAAATCCTATGTCTAAATAATTACCCTAAATAAGAGTGATGGGTTTCTTTCTAATGCATGAAATCAGGATTTCATAATATTATTTGCATAACATTATGTTGCAGTTCTCATGGCCCAATATTCAAACTTGTTTTGTGAACTTTAAGTTTGAACTGAATCACTACTCGCCAACGGGAGTAGAGGCACTGTGGTTGGAAAATAGACAGTTGGGCATTTATCCCTGATTTGCTTGGTTTTTTGGGAGTGGCCCACATCTAGGAAGAGGGAAATTTCAAATGAATGAATTATATAAAATTATTAAAGGATTATACATTGCAATGGACAAGACTCACCTAATCTGAACAAAATTCGTGAATAGAGAATATGTGGGTAAATTTAGAGAGTCACCTATCATATCATTAGATTAAATTTTATATATTAAGTGTAGTGTGGAGAGAAGTTTTATATGTCAAAAAGAGTCAAAATGTAATTAGTTAAAAAATAATAATGAGAAATAAAATGACAAGTTGTAGATGAGTAGATCACAATAAGATTAAGTTGTACACTATATATCTGTCATTCATTAGTGAATTTTAAATATTTAATTATAAAATGATTTTCAATGGATATGGGGGAGGACCGTACGGTTCACCTAAATAATAATAATAATAATAATATTATGAGAAATCATCAAGTGATAGATATAATAGAGGATAAAGAAATTACATTCTAAACATATCAATTGTTCCATACTCTATAGTCTATAATTTTAAATTTTGCAATAATAATATCGTTCTCATTTTTTGACTGATATTTAAATCATCATGTAGAATGAAACCTATGCGATTAGATAAACAGTTTGAGTGTAAATATTTTATTAGTTTTAATATTTTTGATGTATTGTTAATTTTTTAATAATTAAAATTAAAAATTGTAAGCATAATATTACATTATATTAATATTAATTAGAATCTAAATATAATAATTAATATTTAATAAAATCTCTCGTCTTCTTTCCAGCTGTGCGAAGAAAAGAGGAAGATTGGAGTCCTACCTTCCCTCTCTCTGCCTTCTCTTTTTCTCGAATTTCATCATGTGAGCCTCGTGACTTACATTCTCAACACACTTCTGTCCAACTGTCTCTGCCACATTACGAATTCATCATATTCGCCTCGTGACTTCTCTCTCCTCTCTTATGTTTTCAAGCAGTCTAAAATGGATGACTAGGTCACGTGAAATTTTAATAATATTATTGCAACTCCGATATTAGCTCACAAATTTCATTTTGGATCCGTCGGGATAATTTTAAATTCTCAATTTTTTAAAAAAATATAGTAAATGAAAATGTTAATAAAATAAAAAATTTAATAAAAGAATCCTTGTTAAGGAATTTACCGATAATTTGTCAAGATATTATTTTAAATTATCATTTATCACATTTTTAATGCAATATTATTAGAAATTTACTGCACTTCAGATAAATATACGTTAATAATATATTTTTTTTTAATTTACGTGTGGAAAATTATGGGATATTCAGCGTAAAACTCCCACGAGTAAGTTCACTACTCCTAGAGTACACCAATATAGTAAATTTGGATAAAAATATAGTAAATTTGAAATTATCACTGATATTTGTGATATTGATATCAAATGCTTCCCCACGGTTGAATATTATTTGAAAATTTCCACTTATTTCTTTTCACCTCTTAACTTTAAGATGATAGGTTAAACAATTATCTCTATTCCCATAATTTATTAAACATACATCGGTTAATTTGTATTTTCAATTTGTCCAAAAAATTGATGGACTTAAATTATTATGATTGAATATAATGTTTACAAAAAATCAATTTGATTGGAACAATAAAAAAGTCATTTTCTTTACTCTTTTAAAGTTTTTATTGCTATAAATCATCTTTTGATTTTTAACTTTTGTGGCTTTTAAAAATATGCAGAATTTAAAAAAATTTCCTTATAAAAAAGGGATTCTGTTTTAATAAGGTCCACCATTAATCATCTTAATTAAAACAATCAAACTCTAATTTTCAATTCTCTAACGTTTTATCACTTTGAATTACTTTATGATCTCTAAACTATTGTTTCCATTAAAAATGTGTAGAATCCAAAAAAAAACATAAGCTATCTTTATTTTTAGTCTTTAAACATTTATAGGCCTTAAAACATATGAAGCCCAATCAAAAAAGTTCTATTCTATGTTGCTCATATAAAGTTCATGTTAACCAAATTAAAAAAAGCGATGCTTTAAAATATCAAAATTCTTGACAATACCGCATTAAAAATGTGATAATATCTAGATAAAATTATTAGTAAATTTCAGATAATTTTTATATGGTATTAATATTTTATTTTATTTTGATAATTTTTAATTATTATATTTTCTGTAAATCTTTCTTGTTTTCTTCTCGATAAAAAATTCAAAAAATTGAAAATATCCTGATATTACCGATCATTGTTAATATTCTAAAAAGATATTTGTGAGAATGGTATAAATCTTCCAAATGGACCAGTTACAAATGATCAAATTAGTCATCACATAAAGAATGAAAAATAAACATTATAAAAATAGTTAAAGTCGTCGAGAGTAGAACTTAAAAAACTAATTTCACTTATTCAATTAAGATAGGATTTTTGTTGTACCTCAAGTTCATACATGGCTTTTCTCAATCAATCCATTCCATTGCATAGGTTCCATTCTCTCTCATATATAGTTCAGAATAAGATGTTCTGTTAAAGGTTGTCTCTCACTTCAAAAAATGAGAGGTTGTGGGTTTGAGTCCCCATTGCCTAATTTTATTGTACCCTAAGAGTAGTGGACTCACCAGTGGGGATTTTACGCTGAGTATGCTACGGTTTTCCACATGTAAATTCAAAAAAAGAAAAAAAAAGAATATAACTTTTCTATAAAATATTAGACAAGTGTGATGTTTTGGATTTCAGTGACTATATATTTTAATTCTATTCACCAAATCTAGTTAAATATAAAATAAATTTTATTGTTTTGATTTAAAGTTATAAAAATGAATAATTAAGTGTAAAAATAAATATCTTAACATAAAAAATCTTTGAAATATGTGCCCTGACTCAACTATCTATACTTTTAGTTTAATCACAAAAATAAAAGAAAGTTTAAATTAAATAATATCTACAAAAAAATTATAAAACTCTTTTAAAAGGCACGTGTCATAATGCCGTATGAATACTCTCTCCTCCAAAAGTAGCTAAAGTTAGTTCGGACGATTGAATTTTATACTGCAATCATCAACGATCGCATCGTCTGAACAAATGAAAAATGTTTTGTCTGATCGTTCGGACGATGCTAAGAGTTTGTTTTCTAAACAAGCGAAGGGCAAAATAGTAATTTTACTCTAAAACTGTGAAATCGAGTGTCTCATGGCAGAAAACCCGGGTGTCTAAATGGCCACCCTATGAAAAAAAATATGGGCATGGGCATGCTGGAATCTTGATTCATGTCGACATAAATGTAAAATATAAATTGTTAATTTTAAATTTTGTATTTGAATTTAACTTGTTTTTTAATAAACTCAGATTAATAAAAAAATTCATTAAATGATTGAGATATTTAATTTAACTTTTATACTCTTCGCTTAAATTCGTGTCAAATGGGTCTTAATCTATAATTATCCGTATTTACGATGAAACTATGTCTTTCTTTCTAAGTCATGCTGATGTTGGGTTAAAGGTTAATTGCTAATTGCTAGCAGAATTGCTAATCTATTTAGAGAATAGAAATGAGCTTGATTTATTTGTTGAACATAGGTGGACATTTAAAGAGTGATGCTAATGCAGAATTGCAGATACATCATACATGTTAAGTTTGTAAAATTTATTACGTCATCAGAATAAATAAAATTATTATGGATATTCCTATGAAATAAAAGTTAAAAATTAATTTAAATAATGGAAATTGTCAATAGGAAATGATAAATTGTGCATAACTCTTAATTAAGTTGTGACTAATAATAACGCATAGTAGAGATGGTTTTAAATAGAAGTGAAACTTGAGTCGAGTTTTAATCTGACTCACATGACTCAACCTGAGAAATTAGTGGATCTGGGTCATGTATTTATATATTATGGGTCGGATCGGGTTGGGAAAATAAAAATTCGTATGAAATTCAAGTCGGGTTAGGTTGAGAAATTTAAAATCAACAAAACTCAACCTGATGTAACCCGATTCGACCTGAGTACACCAAGTTATAAAATAACACTCATATTAACTCTAGTTAGAAATTCAAGTCGAGTCAGGTTGAGAAATTCAGGTAAGTCATATGGATCTGGTTGGATCGGGTTCAATAAATTTTGACATGGGTTGGATTGGCTTTGTTAAAAGCTGACTTGGCGTGATCCGAATTTCAGCCCTAATTTTCACGTGTTAAAATATTAATTTGTCTCTTTTTTTTTTTTGGTAATAGGAGAAACATAGTCTGGAGTTTTTATTATTGTTGTTAAGTTCACTTATCTATTGATAATTATATGTAGATTTAATAAATATTATTATAAATTAGTTGTCCATTTAAAATTTATTTATAGAAGTTAAACCCTCATATATTATAATTACAATAACTCTCTGTGGAGTTCTGGACTATGTTGAAATGGATTATCACCACCAGTTGACCCTGATTTAAAACCGGTTAATAATTTATATGTTGCTATACTTTTATTTATTCTTATAAAACACATAAATGTTAATTTAGACAGATGTAATATTTTCAATATTAAGAAAAGAATGATCATACCAAATTAGGTTCATTGACAATCAACGAGTTGCCTCCTGTAAACTACAAATGTTTTTTTTTTTTTTTTATGACCGAGGTGTCGAGGCATATCACGTGATTAGTCCTTCGGAGCATGTGAAAACTCTCAATCTACACACACCGGATAAAACTACAGAGAGTACCTCTTAGAATTGAGTGTAAATCAAACATAAGACTCCTACATCCCGAAGCAAGTTCTTGACCATCAGACCAATCCCTCAGATTTTTGTAAACTGTAAATGTTGATCCAACAATATAAGTAGCCCTGTCTTTAACGAATGATATTTTATTTTAAAATTATGTAATGGTTTTTTTTTTTGCACATTAGAAAATGATTGCAGCATAAAACAACATTTTATTATCTTGTATTTTGCGGTCGGAATTCATAGAGTGTCATTGGGAAGTGTTTTATCTTGTGACGGCCGATAAGTTACACTGTGCCGATACTGTCATATCAGCATTTTATATCAACATAATGTATTTTTTAACCCAACTTTAAACTAGATGTATATATTTATATATACTTAAAAAAATCTCTATCATCTAATGAACTATTTAAAATCTGAAAAATATTCTATATTGTGATTTAAAAATCCTCTTTATTTTTAATATTATAATAAGAGAAAATTATATTATAAAAGAAAGATAACATGAAAAATAATGATGGTGATTTATTGTCATAATTTGTATCATTGTGTCACTAATTATGATCTCCAATTCCAGTTTGGCAATTTCGGACCTCAGTGAGAAGTAGAAGACATGCCTTAAATATAAAAAGTTGCTATTTAGCACATGCATTTATTTATTTACAGAGTGATGTGAGTTGAATGAATAGACAACTCCTACCTTAAATAGTTATTAAAAATAAAAAATAAAATTTAAATTTCTCAATACCTAAAAAGTATAAGCAGAAGAGACTAATAGAGAGCGAGTGAATTTTATTTAGGTATTGAGAAATCAAATACTTTCTCAAATACAATTCTTTCTCTATCTCTCTCTACTTTCCGATATATGGATTTAATTTTTTATGTTTTAGAATTGCCAAAATTACTGTATTTTTCAAACGTTAGAGATGAATTTATAATTTTTAAGACCTTTAAAAAAATATATTATTTATTATAAAACTTTCAACCATGTCTCTATGGAGTGTGGATCATTGAAATGAGTCAAATTCAATTTATATTATAATAAAAAATTAGGGGAGCTATACAGACACCCGATTTTTCTTTCCCTACACATCATTTTTCAAAATTTTGGGTGAAATGACCCTTTTGCCCTTCCACGTCATCTTCCACCGAAGCCACTGCTGAAGGAACAGTTCCTTCGGTCGAAAGATCGACCGAATAAGGGAAAAAAAATCGGTGGGCCCCCCGGTTGATCGAAACCCAAGGTCTTCTTTAATCGTAGATAGGTTGGCCAGGGGCGATCATGGTGGTGTCGATCCTAGGGTCAAAAGTGTATGATCCACTTGGATCTGACAAAAAAACCCACAAAATTGATTTTCGGACGCCCCAAGCAGCATCCGAAGAAACTGGCCAGATGAGGGTCCCACCATACCCAGATCAGAGATCTGATAGTATAGATGGATAAACCATCAAAAAATGGAATCGGTATTGTGGGTCCCGCCGGCAGAAACTTTCTCCATTATTTGATCTAAGGCCGAGAAGAAGATCTGGCGGCAACAAATTTGCTGCCGTTAGATCTTCTTCTCCGCCTTAGATCGGGTGATCGGAAAAGTTTATGTCGGTGGGACCCACCATACTCCTTCCGTTTTTTGATGGTTTATCCATCTGTACCATCAGATCTCTGATCGGACTTGCGTGGGACCCTCCTATGGCCAATTTCTTCTGCTGCTGATTTGGGCGACCGAAACCCAATTTTATGAGTTTTTTTCTTAGATCCAAGTGGATCCTACACTTTTGACCATAAAATCAACACCAGCATAGTCGCCCCTGTCCCACCTATCTACGGTTAAGGAAGACACTAGGTTTTGATCAATGGTGGGGCCCACATATTTTCTTCTCCACTTCACATACTGTGTTTGGTGCTACTCTCCTTTGAACAAAGGAGATGAGTTCAGTTGGTGCGGCAACTTTGAAGTGAAAGGGCAAAAGCGTCATTTCACTCAATTTTTTTAAAAAGAGTGTGTAGAAAAAGAAAATCTGAGTGTGTGTATGACTCTCCTGTATAATTAAAGATGTGGATTGGTCTACCACTTTTGAATATTTGTGTTCAAAAACAAAAAAGGTCGATTTCAATTAGAAGGGGCCCATGTGATCTGATTGAGACATCTTGAGGTGTGCCCCTATTCTGTTTGAAGTGACTCTAGTATGCCATTTTCATTTTAAATTTAATAGTGATAATAATAAATGAGGATGTCTGTTAATAGTTGTATGGATAGAGAGAAGGTTAATGTCAATGAAGGTGGTTCTTAGTCACAAAGTATAGTTTGAAGAAATTATAATTTTTCAGTTTTTCACCAATTGAAAAGATTTTGTGTATATTTGAAAATTTTGAGTGAATATATTTAAATATCAATCAATATTTTTAAAGATATGTATTTTAATCTGAATTTAAAAGCGAAAAAATTGAAATGAAATTTGTAATTGTGAGTAGGTCATGCGTGGAGGATCACATGAATATAAAATTTTACTCAATGTCTCGTACTCAAAAGGATGCAAGAGTCTTAAAAGTTCTTTGTGATTAAAAAAAACTGAAAGCAGGTGATATAACTATACTAAACTTATTTGAAACTCAAGGTGATCCACATATAAAGTATGTTTTACAATTTACACTATCAAATGTGTTCTGTTTATCTCATATAAAATTTGATGAGGAGAATTTTTTTTATTCAAACTGAAAATTTATATTTTAAAAAAGATCAATCAATATTTTTTGACAAATTTTGGCAATCTTTTTTTACTAACATCCCTAGTTTTGGACCATGGATCAAGCACATTGATAACACCACCCAGGTTTTATCCATGAGACATCAAATTTGTTGTCCATGTTGCTGTTCGTACCCCCTATATAGAAAACTTGTTGCAGAAGGCTGTGACGATATAACACTTGTGGGGCCCACATTCAGCAGAATTATTATTTTTTATATATGTAAATGAAAGCTGGGTTTCCATACATGTCTTTATTAGAATTTTTCAAAACCTCAAATTAAACCACACCAACATGCATTTCTGAATTCTGAGATTCTTGAACTTCACAGAAATTCTATAAATGAAAGCTGGGTTTTCATATATATATATATATATATATATATATATATATATATATATATATATATATATATGTCTTCTGCTGGAATTTTTTTAAGACCTTTTAAAAAAGGTGTCTATTCTAACATGGGTATTATTTTTTAGGAGACACATGTTTTAGTGAACTTCTCATTTTGTCCCTATCTATTTACAGAAATTGGTCAGTAACTGAATTGCAATGTTTCAATTTTAAAGTGAATCGGTTAACTTATCAGTGCACTAGACAGGTGAACCGATTCAAAGGAAAGTAAATTGATTTCTGTAAAGTCAAAATGGGAAATCCAAAAAATCCATATTTCTTCAAAGATAATGCCCGTATTAAGATGAGCACCCTTAAAAAATATATTATTTATAATCAAACTTTCAACCATATCCGAGTGGAGTGTGGTCTATTGAAATGAGTGGATTGGTCTACCACTTTTGAATATTTGTGTTTAAAAAGAAGATCAATGTCAATTAAAAGGGGGCCCATGTGATCATGCAAACCTTACGATGCACCTGTTCAAAAACAGAAAAGGTCGGTGTCAAATAGAAGGGGGCCATGTGATCATGCAAACCTTGTGATTCACACTTGGGTGCAGTGCAATTTGGTATATGTATTTCAGTGACCGAGTAAAACTGAGTCTCGAGTCTGTCCTCTCAGTTTTGACCTAATTGAGACATCTGCGCCTATTCTGTTTGAAGTGACTCTAGTATGTCATTTTCATTTTAAATTTAGTAATACTAATAATAAATGAGGATGTCTGTTACTCTGAAGTTTTTATTGATAGAGAGAAGGTTAATGCCAGTGAAGGTGGTTCTTCACGACTTAAAAAGTTAACTTTGAAGAAATTATTTTGTGTATATTTGAAAATTTTGAGTGAATATATTTAAATATCAATCAATATTTTTAAAGATATGTATTTTAATCTGAATTTAGAGTGAAAAAATTGAAATGAAGTTTGTAAATGAAAGTGGATCAAAACTAGGAGGCCACGTGCATATGAAGTTTTACGCAATGCTCTTGTACTAAAATAGATGCAAGAGTTTTAAAGTTCTTCGTCATTAAAAAAAACTGAAAGCACGTGATATGTGTATGATAATGCTAAACTTATTTGAGGCTCAAGGTGTGATTTACACTATCAAATGTGTTTTGATTATCTCTTTAACAGAGATATAAAATTCGATAAAGATAATTTATTTTTATTTGAATTGAAATTGTTTGTCTGATATTTTCAAAAAATCAATCAATATTTTTTGACAAATTTTGGCATTTTTTTTTACTAATATCCCTAGTTTTGGACCATGAGATCAAGCACTTTGACATCACCACTCAGGTTTTATCCATGAGACATCAAATTTGTTGTCCATGTTGCTGTTCGTACCCCATATATAGAAAACTTGTTGAAGAAGGCTATGACGATATAACACTTTTCGCCCCCATTAAACATAATTTTTTAATATATATATATATATATATATATAGAGTGCCCATTCTAACATGGGCATTATCCTTTAAGAGGCACGGATTTTTCGAATTTTTCACTTTGCCTCCGCAGAAATCGATTCACTTTCCAGTGAATCGGTTCACATATCCGATGCGAGTGAACCGATTCACTTAGGAATGGAAAGAGTCCAGTTCGGTGCACGAATGAGTGAACCGATTCACTGGAAAGTGAACCGATTTCTGCGGATGGATAGGAGACAAAATGGGAAGTTCACTAAAACCCGTACCTCGTAAAAGATAATACCCGTGTTAGGATGAACACCGTATATATATTATGCTTTTTCTGAATTTTCAATAGTCAAAACTAATGACCAATTCATGCGAATGAAGAAATCGTGATAATAATTAAAATATGAGATATTGGATTTAAGTGCTTTTGGAACCGATATTGAAATATTTCGTATTGATTCGAACTAGTCATTTTTTTTCAAAATAAAAAAGAGAGATTATGTAAAAATGTTGAAAATGAAATTTGAAGAAATGCATAAAGAATATATATTAAATTTAAGATTCGAAGGGGTTGGAATAATGGTTAGGAATTTGTCTTAGGAAGTGAGAGTCTTCACTTTAATTCCTACTTCTCATAACATTAGAGATGTATGTGGTGAGGAGGCTTGCACATGCTCTGGGAATTACCCGGTGCTCTAAAAGGCTTGGAGTCTTGGACATGTTGCTCATAAAAAAATGTATATAATAAATTTAAGCATATTAATTTTATATGGAAAGTGATTGGTGCACCAACATATTTATCTTTGGTGCACCAAATTTATGTGAAATACCCATTTTACCCAAGCAAATGGGTAGAGTGAAAGAAGAGTGATTAAAGAAAGTTTGGACAAAATAAGTATTTTATATAAATTTGGTGTACCAAAGATAAAAATGTTGATGCACCAATCACTTCCCATTTTATATAGGTGTATTAATATTTTATAATATTTATTTTTTTAATATTTAATATTCTTAAGAAGGAACTAATAAAAATAGAAACAAGTGAAGATGAATTAATTACGCATTTAAAAAAGAAACTAAAAACTTTAAATGAAACACCAAATGTTTCCATGATAACAATAGAAAATTTAGAAGAAGAATCTGACCAAGATGAAAGAATTGAGATCAACAAAATAAAATTCAAAAATCCAAATGATAGAAAACCAGGATTCTTAAAACTTGAACAACCTCAAACCTTAAATCCACATTCTTTTGAAGGTAGTAGTATTTATGAATGGAACATAGATGGATTATCAATAGGACAAAAAATGCAAACACTACAAAAAATACATATGTATGCTAATATTCTTAGAAATAATGACAACAAAGAAGAAAATATTTGTGATCTAATAGTATCAGGATTTACAGGACAATTATACGATTGGTAGATTAGTTATTTATCAGATGAACAAAGACGATTAATAAGAAATAACCAAAAGAAAGATGAAGATGGAGAAATCTTGTTATTTGCTGATGGTCAACCAACAAATGATAGTGTACAATGTTTAACATTTAATATCGCAAGGCAATTCATAGGAAGATATCCCCGACTAGAACAAAATATGAGAGATTATCTACATAATTTAAGATGCAGATCTATGTCTCAATTTTCAGAATATAATGAATACTTTATGAATATTGTTTATAAACTGTCTAACGCTGCTATTATTTATTGGAAAGAAAAATATATTGCTGGATTACCTCCATTATTTGGAAAAAAGGTAAAAGAAAAATTAAGAAAAAATGAAGCTGGAGAAATAAATTATAGACATTATCCCTTAGCGGATTTACATCAAGTCATTAATCAAGTAGGTCTAGAGATTTGCAACAATTTAAAATTAGAAAAGAAAATTAAAACTGAACAATATTTTAGCAAAAAAGAAATGGGTGATTTCTGCGATCAGTTTGATCCCTTTAAACAAGATAAAAGAAGAAAAATAAAAAAGAACAAAATCTTTAAAGAAAAAAGAAATTATATTTTATAGGGAAATAAAAAAACCCTATAAACAAAATTATGCAAAATTCCAGAATAAAAGGTATAAAAATCAAGAAAAAACTGAAACAATTAAGAAGAAACCAACCCCTAAAGATAAATGTTACAAATGCGGAAAACAGGTCATTTTGCTAACACTTGTTATAAAAATAAAAATAGAAATTATAAAAAAGGAATGAAAGCTATTTTAGAAAAATTAAATGAATTAAATCTATTAACAAGTGAAAGTGAATATGAAAATTCTAATTATTTTAGTGAATCTGAAAGTGAGATAATCTAATTAATAAACTAATGGATCAATTTGACACAAATAAAACTAAAAAATGTAAAGAAGACCCAAATTGTAAATGTAACATTTGTTTAATAAGAAGTTATGAAGATTCAGATGGATATGAAGATATTGATTTAGATTATGATTCTCCTTCAATAAATGTTTTAAGTAAAAAAGACCAATTAACATTAGATACTATTATGCAAATAGAAAATCCTGAAAAACAAAAGGAAATGATTTCTAGAATAATAGAATTACAAAATGAAAAATCAACCAAAACAACAAAAACAAATGTAATAAAACCAATACAAATGAATAACATATATAAAATGTTAGACGATTATGAAGAAAAAAAGAGTCCTATAACTATAAATGATCTACAAAAAGAAGTTAAAAACTTAAATAATGAAATTAAAGAATTAAAAAGAAACTTAGATCTACATAAAATGAGATTAGAAATTTTAGAAATAAATGCTAACATTAAAGTTGTAGATAAAACTGAAAGTTCAAATCCAAAAAATGTAGGAAATATAGAAGACCTTCTTTTAAATGAACTAAATTCAAGGCACTTTTGATTTATCAAGAGAATAGTCCTTGTCAGTTTTAGATTTTGTAGCATTCTCTTGGGGTTTGTGGGTTTAGGGTGGTGCTCACTTTGTGGTCTAATTCTCTTAGACATTTTTTATGGGTTTTTTGTATCTTTTCTTTTTCTTTTGTATCTTGTTCTTCTATTAATAAAATTTTTATTCACCGCTCAAAAAAAAAAAAATGAACTAACAACTGTAACTTATAGAAAATGGCATGTTAAAGTAAATTTAAAATTAGAAGACGGTTATAGAAGAAAATTGATATCATTATTAAATACAGGAGCCGATATAAACTGTATAAATGAAGGAATTTTACCATTAAAATATTTTGAAGAAACAAAATATAGTGTTAACTCTGCCAATGGAAAAGAAATTAAACTCGCTTATAAAATCCCTAACGTAACAATATGTGAAAAAGACAAATGTATTCCTGATATATTATTGTTTCAAATGAAAGGAATGTCTGAAGATTTAATTTTAGGAAATCAATTCTTAACACAAATAGCTCCATATTTAACAACAACAGACTTTTAACAACATTATCAGATGGTACCGAAATTATCTTTAAATTTTTTTCTCAACCTAAAATAAAAGTGATTAACCAAATCAATAGAATTATTGTACAAAAGGAAAATTTTAAACTAGATCTTCAATCTTCTATAAAAAACTTAAAAATTGTTGAACACCTTAAAGAACCCTCTTTTATAGCCCAAAAAGAACATTTTGAAAAAACACTTGCTTTAAAATGCTGTTCTGACCTCCCTAACGCATTTTGGCGGCAGAAAGAACATATAGTTTCTTTACCTTACATAAAAGATTTTAATGAATCAAAAATTCCAACAAAAGCAAGAGCTGCACAAATGTCAATAGAACAACAAGAAATGTGTAGAAAAGAAATAATGAATTTAAAAAAGAAAAATTTAATTAGAGAAAGCAATCCGTGGAGTTGTACTGCTTTCTATGTAAATAATGGTACTGAATAAGAACGAGGAGTCCCTCGACTCATAATAAACTTTAAACCATTAAATAAAGTTTTGCAATCAATAAGATTTCCAATTCCCAATATACAAGATATTTTGCATAAAATATATGATGCTAGAATATTTTCTAAATTTGATCTGAAATATGATTTTTGGCAAATTCAAATAAAAGAAGAAGATAAATATACAACTGGTTTTGTTGTCCCCTCTGGACATTATGAATGGAATATAATGCCTTTTGGTTTAAAAAATGCTCCTTCTGAATTTCAAAGAATAATGACTGAAATATTCAATCCTTTTAACAATTTTATGTTTGTTTATATAGATAATATTTTAATTTACTCTGATTCTATTTCTCAACATTGGAAACATTTAGAAATCTTTAAAAAGGTAGTTATAAAAAATGGTTTAGTTCTAAGTCAAAGAAAAATGAAATTGTTTCAAACAGAAATTAATTTTGTAGGTTTTAAATTAAAAAACAACACAGTTGAACCTGTCAACAGAGTAATGGAATTTAGTGATAAATTCCCTGATGAAATAAAAGATACTAAACAGCTGCCAAGATTTTTAGGATGTTTAAATTATGTTTCAAATTTTTACAAAAATTTAACTGAAGATAGAAAAATTCTACAACAAAGATTAAAAAAGAATCCTCCTGCTTGGAATAATGATCATATAAAAGCTGTACAAAGAATAAAACAAAAGGTTAAAAATCTTCCTTATTTAAATTTAGCAAATCCTGAATCTTTTAAAATAGTTCAAACAGATGCCTCAGAAATTGGTTATGGTGGAATTTTATTACAAAAAGAAGATAATCAAGAGAAAATTGTTAGATTTATTTCAGGAACTTGGAATCCAACTCAATCAAATTACTCAACAATAAAAAAGGAACTTTTAGCAATTGTTTTATCAATCCAAAAATTTCAACTGGATTTATTAAACAAAAGATTTTTACTAAGAATAGACTGCAAATCTGCTAAAGAGGTCATAAAAAAAGATGTTAAAAACCTGATGAACAAACAAATATTCGCTAGATGGCAAGCCATCCTAAGCGTTTTAGATTTTGATATTGAATATGTGAATGGTGTTAACAATTCACTTGCTGACTTTTTATCAAGAGATTTCTTGCAGAAAACATCAAGGAATTTTACGATGAAGGTCAAAGGATAGCAAGATTATATCTCCACTTCCTTTGCTTTGTTCTTTTTCTCCTTCTCGTTAACTTTCTTCTTAAACATCTGCTCAAAATAATCATTGTCATTATCATTGCTAAATTCTTTCTTAAAATATGAAAAATGCAACCTCATCAGAGGCCATTAAGGCCTTCTTCTCCTTTTAAAAAAGCCCAATAGTTGCAACAAGTGATGAACATTGGTTCCCCCTTTTTTCCTAGACCAACAAGACCAAACCTATATGAAAGACATGCTCTTTGGGGAAATCCTTCTCCTCCCCAATTTCAGTCTCCAACATCTGCTTCAATCTCCAGGCCTTCTGGTCCAACATCTGAATTTCAAACAACATTCAACAGATATAATCGGCTCATTTATACTCTTCCTGATGTCTGCCATCCTAAATCTGCCACCATCCAAGAAATTATTCCATTCTGCTTTCCTCCTGGAAATTATGTCTGAACATCTCATCCTTATCATTTTCATCTTGCTATTCTGATTGAAACTAACAGCTGTACTTTTGATCACTTTTCTAAGGATCAAAGTCAAAATCGTTTTGAAGGTTATTTTCCAGACAACTGCGAAATTGCATATTCAAAGTTAAAAATTTTGAAAATCATTTCTGAAGAACAGTGGGAAGCCCCACTTTTTCAACACAAGACCATTTCAAAACCTGGATTTCATAATTTGACTTTCAATTATTGGGATTATATTAATGCTTGGGAAATGTTTTGTTTTATCAAAATTCTGTTTTTCTTCATTCTTGGTTTATTCGGATAAAAGTTGAAAAAATTGACGAAATTCCTTTATGATGGTTTTCAAAATTCTGGACTCCATTTGGAGCACAAAAATATGCTCTTCCAACAACTGTTCAACTAACATTTCAAAAATATGTTTCTCTTTTAAAAAATGAAAACAAAAGTTTTTTTGAACATATTAATCTTGTTTTTGATGATGATCAACAATGATGTTTTATGCTTATTTTAACATTCTTTGGATTTGTAAATGGGTGTTTGAAAAAAGAATGGATTTAGCCCCACTTGTTTTCCAACCTTAAAAAAAAAAATCTATGGCTGCTAGCAATTCTTCTAGTCAATTCTTCACTCAGAGCGCAACGCATTCGAGGACCTACAGACAATGATGATGAAAATGTCTGCTAAGCTTGATTATCTTTTTTTATCAACAAACTCCACCCAAGAACGATGCTTGCGGTAAGCAAGACTGGAGATCCCACACACCTTGCAATTAATCCTTTGATGATTCCTCTAGCGATGAAGAGGTGGAGATCGTCTTGCAACAACATAAGACGAGGCAACTGGATAACGCCTTGCCCAATTGAGACTGCCGCATGAAGGTGGACTTTCCGTTTTTCAACGGAGAAGTCAAAATTGAAGAGTTCATTGACTGGCTCTCAAAAGTTGAGGTATTCTTCGATTGCATGGAGATTGAAGACTCCAAGAAATATAAGTTTGTCAGGTGGAGCTTCTGCATGGTGGGAACAAAATAAACCTCCTATCAAGTGATGGCCGTGAATGAAAAAGTTGGTCCGAGCTTGCTTCCTCCCTGCAGACTATGAGCAACATTTGTTCAAGCAGTATCAGGAATGTCGGCAAAGAAACCGTTCGGTTCAGGACTATGTAACAAGATTTTATCGCCTATCTGCTCGAAACAATTTGGCTGAGACCGAACCTCAACAGATCTCACAGTTCTTAAAAGGTCTTTGCACAACGGTCCGTCTTGTCGTTGGTTCTAGCCAATTCGCACCTTGAGCAATGCAGTGCAGATGGCCAAAAAAATTGAAGAAGAATTGGATTGACCAGGAGGGAAAAATACACCAATGACTATATTTGCTCCTCCATCGGCCACTTCAGCTACCACACCAACCCAAGTGCAAGCTCATCAACAGGGTGCACCCTCTCAACCTGCACCTGCACGCAATCCATGTGGTACACTAAAAATCAATGAGAGCAAATAGCTCGCCAAAAGCAACCCATACGCTCAACCGATGTCCAAAAAGTGCTTTCGTTACGACCAACCAGGTCACCACTCAAATCAGTGCCCTACTCGTTAGCGCGTTTTCATTGTCACCAATAATGACAAAGAAGTTGAGGGAGAGTACATGGAATGACATGTATAAGATGTTGCAGATGATGATGATTATGTTGATTATGGAGACGAATGAAGCACTCTGATGATTCGTAGATTGCCTAACACATTAAAGCAGAGCCCTCCGTTGCAACGTCCCAAAATCTTCAAGACTCGGTCCATTGTTAACCAAAAGGTGTACGATCTCATCATCGATAGTGGACGCAACGAGAACATTGTCTCTCAAGTATTGGTTAACAAGTTAGGCTTGACCACACACCCACACCATTCTCCTTACTCAGTTGGGTGGATCAAACATGTGGGAGAGACACGCGTAACTAGACAATGTTACATCTCCTTCTCCATTCGGCAAGTGTACAAAGATCGTATTCTCTTTGATGTTGTCCACATGGACGTGTGTCATATGATTCTTGGGCATCCATGGCAATCCGATGTTGACATCACTCATAAGATTCATGCAAACACATATACCTTCTATAAGCATGGGGTAAAGATTACTCACACTCCTATGCGGGGAATATTGGCAACACTTGAAGAGAATGAGTCATCTCTCCTAGTTTGTGGCCCCAAATAGAGAAGTTTGAGAAACACGAGGTACATCACATGCTTCAAGTGTCAATAGAAGGGTCATATTGCAAGAAGATGCCCAATGCACAATATTAATCAACAATTGGGTTGTTATGCAATCCCTATCTACAAGCAAAGCACGTGCACCCTTCTGAAGAACAAGGACTGACTTCCCGCAAGCATGTACCAAAGGTGGCGTGTGAAAATCCAAGGTCAAGTATTGCAGCATTTTCTCAATAATAGATGTGAGAATAGGGAAGGTCGTGCCCTTGTATTGCACTCCTTGGTTACGAACTTGAGGATGAGTTCCTTTCAACCGGAGGAGCCTAATGTATCACGAATCACACCGACCTCCACGTGGGGCTCCAAGCTACACGTGAGACATGTGCCTTCTCTCAATATGACTTGCCTTATTCAGAACCGATTGGAGATGACGGGTCTTGCTCGGATTCTCCTTCCATTGCTAGTTGGAACTCTCCTTCCTAATACAACGTTGCAGCCGACATTGGGTGTAATACCCTGACCCTAAATTAGGACTAGTTGTGTGATTTTGTGATGTTAAGTATGTTTTGTGATCTGTTAATCGTGAAGATTACGGAGTGGGTTTTACGAAAAGTCCAAGTTTGGCCCAATCTGAGCTCGACAACTCATTGATCCGACTCATTCAAATTGGAAGGGCAAAATTGTAAATACCTAAACTTTATTTATTTAATTAGAAAAATAAAAGGATAAAGTTTTAGACAAAACTTTGGATATCTTTCCTCCCTCTCATGTGTTTTCCTCAAATTTTTAAAAGTGACATCTTTCGTGGGTTTTAGAGGGAAAGCCGAGACCCTGCCAAAACTCTCCCAAAATGTATCAACTTCATGAACTTTGAGGTAGGGACTGCAAATATGTATAACCTTTGACAAGGATTGATATGCTTTAGATAATAACTTGTTACATGTTTGTTTGATAACAAGCAATAGATGGTAGTATATAACTGATGATTATGTGATATACCATGTTGATAACATGCGTAGAGGCAACTGTGCATGCATGTATCTAGTATAAATAGAAAATGGTGGGGTATGAGTAGTAGGCTACATCAGGATTTAGAGACTCCCATTAGCTTGTTGGGTAGTTAGGATTGAGAAGTCATGGGAAACCGCGCAGTGAATGCGGTTGAGTTATGGACTATTTGTCGGTGGATCCGTAGGGGTGTGAGTGCCTGGCGGGTATTTTCCTTCTTGGGTATCTGGGCCTTTGGCAGAGTCGCTGTCCGGTATTCAGTTGAGGTGCCGGTTGACTATTTACAGACACGGGTTGAGGTTTGTCACCGTGGTCCGGTGTACGGCTGAGGTACCAGTAGACTATTTATGGACATGCGTTGAGGTTCGTCCCCATGGTCCGGTGTACGGCTGAGGTACCGGTTAATTATTTAATGAGATGGGTTGAGGTTAATCCCCATGGTCCGGAGTAAGACTGAGGTGCCGGTTGACTATTTACGGACAGGGGTTGAGGTTCGTCCCCGCAATCCGATGTACTGTCGGTTGACTATTTACGGACATGGGTTGGGGTTCGTCCCCGTGGTCCGGTGTACAGCTGATGTGCCAGTTGACTATTTACGGACATGGTTGAGGTTCGTCCCCATGGTCCGGTGTGCGGTTGAGTTGTCGGTTGTTTATTTTCGGACATTATTCGAGGTTGTCCCAGTGGTTCAGTGTGCAGCTGAAGTACCAGTATGAGGTGTGTAGATTTCCGTGGAGGTGGCCCTAGAGGAAGAGTGATTGTAGAGTACGTATTGGGTCACCCTGGGAGCCAGGTGGGTTGACTGTCTGTTCGCCTACAGTTTGGCTGAGGGGTGTGGTAGTGTGATTACCAGTGGATATGACCTTGTGGTCCATTGTTGAGATATGTCTTGTAGGTGTTGACTGGAAATTTATGGGCATCTAACGACTGAATTCAACCGGCTAACTCGGTTGAAGGCCTATGGAATTTCATGAGGGTGTCTTTTCCAGTAGTGTTGAGACCAGTAGATGGGGCCTGAGGTTACGAGTATGATTACCAGGAGTCTGGTACTTGGTCGAGGAAACCACAGATGGGTCCTGTTGACAGTCCATTGAGGACTGGTACAGTTCTTACTCCCGTGTGATAGTCTATTTGGGACTCTAGTGAGCCTCACTCATGAGTTGATTGTGGTAAGTGTGTGGGTCGCCTTGGAGAGTCATAGCACCGGTTGAGGGCCAGAGACCCTGATCTGGTTGGGGATCTATCTTTATACTCGTGGGTGGGTGGACCTTAGTGGATTGGCATATGTGGGAATTGCCCTAGTGTTGCATTAGGTTGGTTAGAGGATGTGCTGGAGGCCCGGTAGATGTGGGGCCGTGTGCCAGGGGCAGGGCACGGGTTCGCATGGTCATGCATGCAGGCATCCTAGACATTGCTGTGTTCATATGATTATATGAAGTTTATGCTTGATGACATTTGATGTATGAGTTACTCTCACTGGGCATGTAGAGCTCACCCCTTGCCTCTCAAGTGTTCTTAGAAGAGGGGTCGGCGGGACCCTCAATCAGGTGTTGGGCGTGGAGCTGCAGTTTTATCTTCTGTCATAGTCCAATTTTGTAGTTGAGAGGTTATTCATGTTTCTGAGTTATGTAATCACACATGAATTAGATAAATATAATAATGGAATGATGTTATTGTTTTAACAATGGTTAATACTTTATTGGTGCAGAAATTTTGTAGTTAACTGAGTTAATTAAGAGATTGATGGAACACCATGGATCCTACTTGTCAATGTGACGCAGTGAATAATGAAGAACAGTGCCATGGCTATGCTTATGTAATCCATCAATGGAGAGTACAGTTGGAGTGCTTATGTAATCCATCAATGGAGAGTACATCCTCACTCCAACTGCTTCAAATAGTATACACACCTGCACTAGATTATCAATTAAATTATAAATAAATGCATTATAAAAGGTTCATGCCAAAATTTCTCCAAAATTGCAATGTCCAAAGAGCCTATCCCACATATGCTCTGTGATTTTCATTTTGGTGCATATTGAAATATCATATTTCCACATTCTAACGTACATCTGGTGGATGTTTTAAATATATTGGTGAATATTTCAGTATATACGATTTCTACATCATTCATAAATTACTTATATGTAAATAAGGGCTACTCCCGTACGCCATGAGTTTGTTCTTTATTTCATTTTTTTTTTCAGGCATTTGTCGACGTTAAGAGTCAATTGGATGACTTCTTTTGACATTCGACTAAATGTCCATAAAAAAAATTCCTATATATAATAGATATATTTAATATTTTCAAATATGCATCTTGAAAAACTTAATAAATGTTGGCTACTATAACAAATATCTACCATTATATTTTTTTAAAGTCAGACCGAGTCTATGCATGGCTTCTTTTCATCTATAGGATGGGAATATTGACTTTAAAAGTTGTCACACCTTGCCTTTCAATAATTCAATGGGGGCGTGATCTGACTGCACAATATAAAATAATTGTTCATCTATAAAGGTTTTACATCATAAATTCGTGGCTAAATTTTTTTCTCAAATAAATAACATGAACAATTACGAGGCAATGAATTCTTCATGCCATATCCTAATAAGTTATATAAAATTTCTAAGCATCATTCCACATAATTTAGAACGATTAAAATATTCTATCACACGAATGTTTTTAAATTCACAAGTTTGCTCACATTCCCAAACTAACAAATAACATAAAGTCCTCAAATTTACTCTACATTTGAATTTATTATTCAAGCTTCAATAAACGCAATAAATAAACAAAAAAATTCCTCAAAGGGTCTGCAACCAACGTATAAATCAAATATAAAATTTAAGTGTTCAATCTTTTAATAAACTATGAAATTCGAATTTTTCTCCAAACAACTCCTTGTCCTCTAAACCTAGTTTTGATTCTCATCAATACCCAAGTTCAAAGGATTCCTTGCAATGTAAGGAGTGAGCTCCATACTGAATAAAGAAAACAATAGCACATACATATAGTCCAAAAATTCACTAAGCATGCCTCTTCAAACACAGGTTCATCATGTATAAGAGTATATCACATATCATATTCTCAAGGGACATAAACAACATAACATATTCTATATATATTCTCAATCCCCATGAATAATGCTCAATGCTCATGGCAACGCCATGATGGTCAACACCACCTGCACCACTCTCAACGAACTAAAGAGCATCGTTACCAAGTCCAATGCAATCCCTCAAATGGACATACAGTCCCTCAAATGGCCACGGGCCACGATAACTCATAGGTAATTAGTTTCAATGCAGTCCCTCAAATGGACACAGCCCACAGGATTACCTGTCTGCCATAAGATCCCTACAGCCTCTCAAATAGGCTCGGGCCACATATGGCACCACCACAACCACAACCACAACCACAATTTAATACTCCCATACCCATTAATATGAAAATGCCATATCCAACATGTAATAATCTCCAACATGTAATAACCAGATTATTCCTGGTTGCGTGTAATTTTCAAAATCCTATTTGTCTTCCAGGAATTCGAGTCCGAGGTTGGATTTGAAATTAGGTTGATGGAGGTACTGTTAAAACCAAGATTTTGCCCATCACTTATTGAAAACTATACGAAAGATCTCTTTTTATATAATCATAAAAGGTGGGTGGTAATAATAAACAAAAGAAAACTATACTTACTTGCTTGGCTGAAACGATGATGGAGGCTGGGGCGATAAGAGAAGGCTTCACGTGAGAGGGAGATAGTTTGTTGTTTTGAAGACGATGAAGGAGAGAAAGGAATGAGAACCGATGGTGAAAGATTGGATTTCCTTTATGCGGCTCTTATGTACACGTGCATGGGTTTTTAAAGGAAGGTGGATAAGTCGGCAAGATTTTAGAGGGATTTTGAGAGAAATTCGAGAGTAGTGATTTAGATAGTTTCGACCATGGTATTTCAAGGCAAGGGTAGGATTTAAATTTTCGAAAACTACAAACATAACTTAGAGGAAACGTGTAATGAATTCTTTAATTGGATAATTTATTTTAATTTTAATAGGAACTTCTAATTTGATGATTCAGTTTTCTATTGATTTGAATTTTAATTTTCAAGGAGATAATCTTGTGAATTTTTAATTGAAGAGAAGGTTTGTACAATTGGGGCGTATTGTTCAATTCCTAAATTTAAAGTATGTTTTCCAATTTTAATAAAATTAAATAACACACTAGCATAAACAATATTAATTTCTAAACTGGTTCTACCCACTATTATTAACCCGTTACTTTGGATAGGGTCACTACAAAAGCCCAGAAGGCATGGCCCATAAACAATCGGTCTTGGTGGTGGCCAGGCTCGAGCCCATCCTTTCGTCCTCTGGGTGTCGGTGAAAACAATATTTTAAAAACCAAGTCGTGGATAATATATTAGTTAATTAATTAATCATTTAATTTATAATTGATATGTTAAGAATATAATATTATGCAAATAACTATAAAATGTATAATGTCAAATACAAAATACAAAAAATATAAAAGTTAATAATCGCATTTTCATAAAAATGTCAAGTAAAAAAATAGTTTAACAACCTAACTTAATAAGATATAAATCTTTCGAGAGCTATTAAGAGTAGATTGGTCCAACTCTTTCAAATCATCGGTCGTTGAATTTCCAAAAGATTTTAAAAATAATTGAACTATAACAGTAAAGGTTAATATTTTAAAGATATTTTTGGGTTTTTTTTTTAATTTTTAGTTGGATAAAGTTTTGATCCAAGATTTTAAGTTGAATAAAGGTCTTGATGATAGAAATCCAAAAGATCTTCTGTCAAATCTCTTAAAGGGGTTTTAAGACCTTAGATTAAATTAGTTCAAAACAGATTTTGGGGTTGGGATTAAACCCCTTTAAATTAGTCACTAACTGACGTCAAACCAACATAAATAAGTTTCAGAAGCCAAAAAACCAGTCAGCCAACGCCTGGGATCAAGAATTGTTCCCAACAGGTTATGGGATCAAGACTTGGACCATTCCTAGTTAATTAAATCCTACAGAAATTTCGGCTATAATTAACGACTTTAATCAATTTAGAAATTTGATTCAATTAATCCAGAAAATTAAAAGAGTTGGGATTAACTGGGTTGGAGATTAATCACTAATCACCAATCACCCTCCACGTCCTGACTCTTCAAGACTCAAATCATATATTGCAAAACTCGGCAGTGTGAATGGGTCTTCCGTAAAACAAATCTGGTTAGGAGAAGAATTTTTTTTATTGATCTCATTCTCTGCCTTATTCGGTGGCACATGTATATATGGTTAAAAAAAAGAGAGACAATTACTAAATAAGAAGGGATCCTTTAGAACCGATTCAAAAATCTTTGGGACATGCTAATTAAAAAAAAAACAAGATTCTGTTGATTCACGTTTGGGCCCTAGTTGAGTTATTGGGCCTGACGAGCTGGGCTAGATCTTGGGCTGTTGGGGAAGCCAAATCTTGGCCCATTGTGGAATGAATTTAACCAAATTGCCCATCAAACATGGGTTGGCTTGATGTGAGTTGTGCTTTGGCCCAGACCAAATGTTCCAACACTGCATCATGCGCATGAGCTTTTCATTAGAAGAGTCAAACAAAATGTAGATGAGACTTCAAATAATAACCCAAGAAATAAGGCTTATTCATGGACACTGGATCCGCTGAGATTTGTAACTCTGATTTAGGCTCATGGAATAAGGCTATACAGACACCCTGAAAATTTAATTCAAAAGAACGAAAATTACACTAAGGTGTTCGTTCGGATGAGTATATTTATTCGAACAAACTCAGAATATATTGAAAGTTCGTTCGAATGAATTTATACATGGGAGTAGAATGGTAACTATACTTAAAAATTAAAAAATAAGTGTGTATAGACAGATTTTTCAGATATCTGTATGACTAATCTTTTATTATATATGATAAAACTTATTAGCCACTAATTTTTTTATTAATTTAACGGGACGAAAATGGAAATGGAAATAGAAATGGAAATGGAAACAGATGAGAGTTGTAAGAATTGGACAGAGGTTTAGGTCGGTGGTTGAGGTTGTAGAGGCATAGGAACCAATGATAGGGTAAGATGACTGATTTCCAGCAGCCGATGCAAGTTGAGTGTTCAGGTAGAGAACCTGCTGCCCACTCATTAATAGTAGCAGAGCTTTGCAATGTAGGCTTGATCTGGCTTTTTGAATTTACCGATTTGCCGCAGAATTTTGAGAAACAGTCTGCGCAGACATACAGGTGAGGAAACTCAATTTTTTTTTGAATTAAAAGAAAAATCCCCTGCCAATTCCTTCTGCTGGTCCCTGGAATGGAGCGAGCGTACGAAGAAGAACCAGATTACAGATTACGTACAATAACTAATAAGGGTCCCTCTTTACACACTCAGATTTTCTGTCTCTACACATCTATTTTTGGGTGGAGGTAACTAATTACCATTTTACCTCTGCATTTCCATTCGTTCAAATGAATTCCCAGTTCATTTCGCCATTGATTCGAACGAATGGACGCAATCCTATCTCATTTTGATTCGTTCGAACAAATCCCTCTGTTAAATCAATTCGTTCGAATGAATGAAGCAGGTAGACAGTAACGCGGGTTACTGTTGACCCGTCTGATTCGAATGAATCGTTTTTTTTTTATTTCAAAGTTATTTTTTAAATGTTGTGTATTTCAAAAAAATTTCAAATTAAATATCCGGATTAATTACGATAATCTGATAAAAATACTTTAACATTTCAAGGTGTTTTGACATTCCGAAATATTTAAAACACAGTATTTTACAAATAAGGGTATCCCTAGGGTGTGTTGAAAATGCATTTAGGAGTGTCAAAAGACCTTAAAGTCTTAAAAAATAATGTGCATAGTGTATTAAATAATAAAATCTCCTTTAAAACTTCAAAGTTATTTTTTAAGCACTGTGTATTTCCAAAATTTCTCAAATTGAATATCCGGACTAATTACGATAACCTAATAAAAATACTTTAAAACTTTAAGGTCTTTTGACACTCCTAAATGCATTTTCAACACACCCTAGGGATACCCTTATTTGTAAAATACTGTGTTTTAAATATTTCGGAGTGTCAAAACACCTTGAAGTGTTAAAGTATTTTTATCAGATTATCGTAATTAGTCCGGATATTTAATTTGAAAATTTTTAGAAATATACAGTGCTTAAAAAATAATTTTACTGATTCATTTGAATGAATCACTGATTCATATTCAATGAATTCGTTCGTTCACCCTTCACGGGTGAACAGTAACCTGCGTTACTGTTCACCCGCTTCATTCATTCGAATGAATCGGTTTAACAGAGGGATTCATTCGAACGAATCAAAATGGGATGGGATTGTATCCATTCGTTCGAACGAATGACGAAATGAACTGGGAATTCGTTCGAACGACTGGAAATGTAGGGGCAAAATGGTAATTAGCCACCTCCACCAGAAAATGGGTGTGTAGAGGCAGAAAATCCGGGTGTGTAAACAGGGACCCCTAATAAGTTACATGAATTTTCTTAAAAAATATATTCTTAAAACAACATTGATGAATTTTTTCTAAATATTTTTAAAATAAATATAAAAAAATTGCACAAATAAATAGAAGAAAATCTCATTATTTTATAATTCTATTTTTTTTTGAAAATTTTGAAAAATAAAGTCGCTCATAGCCTCTCATGAGTCTCATCAGTCATCTATGTCGACTCATATCGAGTGACATTCGTATAGTTATAATATTGGCCGATATAACCAATTTAGATAAATATTGGTGTTTTGTTTTAAAAAAGGCTTCATCTCAGCCGATATTTGTTCATATCGAGATAATATCAGTCGATATCGACTAATATTTTCCTTTTAAAATTTCCAAATATTTAAAAAAAAAACTTGCAAGTTTTTCAGTTTTATTTTTTATTTTTAATTTAGAAAAATAAAAAAAACCATCGAATTTTGAAAAAAATAGATAGAGGATGATCACGGCCGATATTGATTACGTCGAGATTTTCACCCTAGATTAATTATTATGCCTTCTCAATTTGATATACTCTTCAATTACTTAGTGGAACATGTGACATATATCATAATTTGGTGTAATATGTTTTTTTAATTGGGATAATATTATAAAATATGGACCAGCATGTATTTTAAGATTTAAAAAAAAAAAAAATTTACATGTAAGTTTATCTCGAAAAACTTAGACTTGGAGGTAATATGGAAGAAGATAAAAAAATTTAGAGTGAGAAAAGATCAATAGATGTGACTGTACAAGTAAAACGTGACCTTAATTAATCATCTTTATTGGTCCACTTCATATCACCTATTATTTTTTTTTATTTTTATAAAATAATAGTATTTGTTGAAATAACATAATAATATATGTTAACATATCCACTTCATTTGTTGCCAGTTAGATTACGTTGAAAGACAAAGAATATTCATAAAAGAATTCGTTTCAAGAAGTGGGGGTCTCATGTTTAATTCACGTTTAATTTTAAAGAGCTACTTTCCATAGTTTTACTCAAGGGATATAGATTGAGAGGTTTTTACATGTTCCGAATGACTAGTTAGGTGAAATACTTAGACACATTTGGCCGTCAGAATTTTTTTTGTAAAAGAGTTTAATTAACTTTCTAAATTTCATTCTCTCAAAACAAGTTTGACGTGGTCACGGAATTGACAATAAGGTGACTCGGTTAAATCGGGATACTAACAGTTTGAACCTGGACTGTGTTTGGATTGTTGGGGGGGAGGGAGGGGGGGTGTTTGATAATCCAAAAATTACCCCAGGTGAGAGTAAAAATTCAAAAAATCATCCATCTCATCACATTTTTGAATACTCCATTAAAGCTTCGGGTATTCAAGGGTAACTCCAAGTTTAAAGGTGACCCCACATTAGGGGTGACCCCTATAAAATTACTCTTCATCCAAACGCTGCTCTAGTGTGTATATATATATATATAGGGAGGTGTATTTAAAAATTATGTGTGTTTTCGTTGTGGATTAAGAAGATACTCCAATTATATTTATAGGGAAAGAGAAATATAAATATACTAGACAGAATAATGAAAGAGAAAACTTGTAAAAGAGAAAAATATATCTTTAGTAATTTCTAATTAAAAAAATACTAAATATATATTCACAATTAATAAAAAAATATGCTCTAAAAGAAAAGATTAGTCGTATAAAATTTATTAGATCTGAAACGCCTACCGCCCTAAACACCTTATAACATTTAAAAAGTTAAATATTTAAATGATTACTAAGACTTCTCCAATAGAACTTATTTAAGAAGGGTAGTTTAGTAAATTGGTAAAGTGAAATCACGAGTCTAAAACTTTAGAGCTTGTCAGTGTCGACAGAAATAACTGAATAGTGTGAAAATTTAAGGAGGATATGATAATATTGGTTGTGTTCTTTCCTTTCCGTCTTTTATTTTTCAATTTTCTTTCCATTTGTTTTTAGTACATTTTACAAAGAAGGTTATACCAAGCTTTTGATATTTTGGATATCGGACAAGGAGGAGAGATTAAAGTTTGGCTTTATTTGCTGATGAGATTCAGATTTTTTATTTGCTGCAGAGATTCAGATCTCATAAAAAGGATGTAAGATTTTGACAATGATGTGAAATATATTTTTATCTTATTTTTCTAATTATTTATAAAATATTTTATAAAGTTTATTAAAGAAAAGTTTTCATTCAAGTGACTCGTCACCTCCAACTTTTTCTAAGTATATATTTTTTTAGTTATCTGCGTCCTTAATGAAGAGATTGTAGATTGATTTTTTTGATTAATTATTTTCTTTTTTAAAATTATATTAAATATATAGATATTAATTAAAAAAAGATATTAAGTAAATTTTTTAAATTCTACATAGTGTCAGAGTCAGATAGTCAACTGAGTAATGACTTTTCTAAATTAAATCACCTCTTTAAATTATAGATTTTCATATTAAATAGTAGTTGGAATTTGCACAGATATCTTTATAGTTAGCTTGAATTTTTAAAAATAGATTAGAAGTGTTGGATATGTCTCTCTTCAGAGTTACTAGATATATAAGAGAGATAGTTTAACATATTTATAGAATTAATTCCACCTTCAATCTAAGATAAGTACTCATGATACGTATACTATTAAAATAATAATAATAATGATTGAAACTAAAACAAATTTTTATGTTCCAATTTATTATCTCTAATGGAAAAGATTCTATATATTTTTATATATTTGTCTATTCAAGTCATCCAACTTTCTTGTTTGATAGTTTATTTTTCTACTTCAGTTTGAATTTATTGCACACTACTATATAAAGCTTTTTGAAAAATTAAGAAGAAGATGTAGAGTTTGAAAAAAAAATATGAGACAATGATCAAAATGGAGTCTGAATATCGGTCGATACGAATTGTATCAGTTGATATTCAGTCGATATACCGATATCTCGGCCTCATCATATCGGCAAATATCACAATATCTGCCGATATCGGCCATTTTTGTAGAAACAAAAAAAAAAAAAAAAATAAGGAGAGAGAAAAATATCGGTCGATATATTGGCCGAGACCCTTTTTTGCACCGCTGGATCAAATACTGATTTCACAACATCGATAAGATAACTTTCTTATTAAGTGACAATGGAATAAATTTATTGTTGTACTTAAGAAATGAACCTATATTCTTATACGAAAGATTCACAAAAACATAGTTAACAAATGGACATTGACCAATATTTTTTTTTTATATGCTGTAATGTTCAATAAGGGCTCTTAGATGAAAAATGCAATACATCAATAAAAATTAAAAACCATATATTTAAATTGATTATTTTACATTTTAATACTTGTCACTTTTTCATTGAAAAAAAATCTCTATATATAAAACTCCAAACTCGAGCCTATAATTTGAAGAAAAATGAACAGAGTGGATGAATAAATGATTGTTTCAATTGTTGTGTATACCTTTGACTTGGAGTTTACACAGTACGAGTTTCAAAATCTATCTTGACCCTGTTAATACATAATGGAAGAGACACTCTTAATTCTTAATGGTGCATAATAGGAGACACTCTTTTCTCTTTCGCCAGTCAACTAAGTCAATCCCTAGGGCTGCAGGTGGGTCGGGTTCCTTAAAATCCAATCTGACCCGAGTTGATATATATAGAACCCGACTCAAATTTTCAACCCGAATCAACCCGAATTCTAACCCGACCCACATTCTGAACCCATTTTAGCTTAATTTTAGCTTGGGCGGGTCGGGTTAACTTGTAAAATCCTTAACCCGACCCGACTCAAATTTCATACGAGTTTTTATCTTCTCAACTCGACCCGATCCGTTAACCTAAAATTCTCAACCCGACCCACATAATTTCTTGGGTCGGGCCAAAACCCGACCCGAGTTGCAGCCCTATCAATCCCACACAACTACAGATCCAACCATCCAAGTCCAATTGCAGATGGTGGAGATATGAATTCAAACTATCACATCACGATGTCAAGAGTGTTACTTTTGACTAGGGGTGAAACTTGAGTCGGGTCTTAATCCAACCCGCATGACTCGATTTGAAAAATTAGTGGGTTTGAATTATGTATTAGTATATTTTTAAGTCGTATCGGGTTGGGAAAAAAAGAACCCGCATGAAATTTGACTTGAGTTGAGAAATTTTAAATCAACCTTACTTGATTCAAACTAATCCAACCAAACCTGAGTTCACCAAGTTATAAAACAATACTCGGGTTGAGTCGGGTCTGAAATTAGGGTCATGTTTGATTTAGTAAAACAATAGTCAGGTTCAAAATTTTACATTTATCGAACAATGGAAATTCATTCGGTTAGACCAATGGATTTTAACTTCAAATTGGTGTCAAATTAGGCACAAATTCAATTCATGGGGTAAGTTGGTCTGAAGGAGAAATTTGACCCAATAGATCTAATGTGGGCTATAAACCAAAGTTCTCACGAAAGTCTAATGAGAATTGTTCTTAGAGTATGTATATATAAGATCTCCTCCAAACTAGTTTGCATTAAAGTTTGGTGCAAACGGCTGATTGTCCCATTTGAACACACATAGATAGGTGGATTTGAAAGACTTTCGCTAATGTATATTATCTAAAAAATTTCATCTTGGTTGGATAAGAGAAGTCATGTTTTTTTTCCCTTCAAAATTTCATATTTATCTATTGATGGAAACTTATCAGGTTAGATCAATTGCCTGTAAAAGTCAAAATTGAGTTATTTATCAAGATCTAAAGTTTTCATATATTTGTTATTTTTGGACATCAATAAATATCATCAGAATCATTTGAAAAAAAAAATCAATAAATATCATCATATATTTATGGGGATTTATACTGTATTATGAGCAATGGTGCAGTTTTTTTTTTTTAAAAAAAAAATTTATGTGTGGAAAATCCAACGTAAAATCCCCCTGAGAGATAGACACTCACTATTCTTTATGGGATCTCAAACTTGGCACCTCTCTCTTTCTCTGGAGAGAGATTACCCTATATAGGCAAAAAGTGCAATTGTTAGACATTAATCGTTGATCATTTGGCTCATTGCTTGATTTTCCATATTAGATAATGGATAACCCAAAATTTCTAGAGAGGTTCTACGATGTGATATACAGAAGGCAAAGGAAGTTCTACTCTAGGAGTGTTTGACTAGTTGTTCATGTGTTTTGAAGATAATTGAATCAGTTAATTGTGTTCTTTTTGAGGTTCTAATTGTTTTCATAAATTTATGAGTGGCCATTTAGATACTCTACTTTTTTTTATTAAGAGACACTCTATTTCAAATTTTTGTATGAAAATTACCATTTTGTTCCTCATTTTTTTGAAAAGGTGATTTCTCAAAACAAAATTGAGGGGCAAAATGGTAATTATATATAAAATTTTAAAATGAAGTGTCTTTTAAAAGAAAAATAAGGTATCTAAATAGTTATCTGAAATTTATATACTAATGTAATATGGTGCAATTACCAAAATGTACACATAAATGCTTTGTGTATGCGTTCACATGTATTGTAATGCGTATATATCTAAATTGATTCTGTAATACCCCAGATTTTCAGTTTATAAATATTTACGGTTTTTACCATTGAAATTGTGAATTAATGGATATGAACCATAGATGGGTAAATGTTGGGTCAATTGCCCAAATAAGACCCAACAGATGGTAGATGTGGATCAATGGAAGTAAATGGGTAAGAATTATTTAATTGGGTCAAGATTGCCAATTGGGTCAAAAGTCCAATTGGGACCTAATAGATCATATATGAGCTAGTTAGAAGTAAATGGGTAAGGCTTGATGATTGGGTCAATTGGTCAATTTAGACCCAACGGTCATGGGTTATGTGTTGGAAATAAAATAAATGGGTAAGGTATGTTCAATTGGGTCAAGAGTACTAATTGGGTCAAAGGTTGTTAATTGGGTCAATATGGCCAATTTGGACCCAATGGGTCATGGTTGACTATGTTGACCACCAAGTGAGTTAAAGCTTAATTAGCTTGGGACTGATGTGAGGTGGAAATGGAATCAAATATTTGAGTTGATTCAAATGAATTAAAGGAATTAAATTAAAAAGGTGAGTTGAGTTAAATATATGAGTTGAGTCAGGTAAATTAAATGAGTTGATGGAAAGTTGGAGGGGTGCACTTCACCAAGGTCAGCTTAAGGTGGTCCACACGTTGGATGCATGGGAGGTTATCTCATGCATGAAACTCCAAAATAAATAATGAATGGGAGGTTATCTCATGCATGAAGCTCCAAGATAAATCCAAGATAAATAATGAATGAGAGGTTATCTTATGCATGAAACTCCAAGATAGATAATGAATGGAGTTGGAAGTTTTATGGAGTTACACAAGAGTTGGGGAGTTGTTTCAAATTCAAAAGAATGGAGAGTGAAGTTGAAGGGCTGATGGTTTCAAACTCAAACACCATTCACACGTTGGAAAGAAAGGGTGCGGGAAGTTTCATCTCAAAGATGAAACCCTCACATGAAGATTTAAATGAAGAGTGGAGGAGTTTCTTATTTCAAATTCAAATCCAAATAAGAATTAATGGGGAGTTGGATGGTTTGGTGGTCCAAGCTTAAACAAAACCGTTGGGCTCAAGGAGTTTCATCTCATGGATGAAACTCCCACATGGGCAAACAATGAGGAATGGCAGTTACATAGTTTAAACTCATACATGCCATTGGGCACATGGGAGTTTCATCTCAAGGATGAAACCCCCAAGATGGAAGATGAATGGGGCTTGTGGAGGTTACACAAGACATTACATTACAGCCGTTGGAATCTTGGGAGTTTCATCTCAAGGATGAAACCTCCAAGGGAAGCATTAAGGAGAATTGAAAATGGAAATGGGAGTTACACATGAGCTGCACCAAGGCAGCCCAAGAGCCAAAACCGTTGGGAGGGTTTCATCTCAAAGATGAAAACCCCAATTGGAATAAGTGAAGGAGACGAATTGGAATAATCAACCCTCATACTTGTTTTCCATTCATTCTCTCCCTCACTCTCTCTCCCTTGGCCGTCCCACCTCTCTAGACAAGAACCTTGGCTGGTTGCTTCTCCTCAAAATACTTTTTGGCTGATCACTCCTCAAAGACAAAGTGGACTTAGAACAAAGGAGTTTACATCTCAAGGTTTTATCATTCATACCCAAGGCTGAAATACTCTCTCTCTTAAATCTATCCTTGGCCGAACCACTCCAAGGACTGCATCAAGAACAATCTCGGCTAAAGGACAAGAATGAAGGAAGGAAAGGCTAAGGAAAGAAAGGAAAGGAACAAGCTGGAGCAAAAGAAAATTGGAGGAGTCGCGGAACCGGTGAGTAATTTACTAGTTTTTGTTTATAAGAACCATAGGGTTCGGCCAAGGTTTATGGCCGAACCCCATGGATGAAAGTTGGTTGTTGAATCAATATTTTCAATGGAAAGAATGGATCATAAGGTTCGGCCATGATGCATGGCCGAACCCCAAGAAAAGACTTGGTTATTTTTATGGGTTTTTGAAGATGAAAAACCATGGAATGTTTGATGTTTTAAAAAGGTTTTTATGATTGGATGGTTGGACCAAAAGAAGAAGTGAGGTTCGGCCATGGTGTATGGCCGAACCCTACCAAATAACATTTATGGATTTAGGGTTTTCTTAGAGATTAAATTATGTGGACTGTTTTAATAAGTTTGAAGGATTTCAAAACATGTAACTAGTGAGTGCATGTTAAAGATTTGTAAAAGGATTTTTTACAGGAGGAATATTAATCATGTTACATGATATTAAAATGTTATGTGGTGAAAGAACCATGAATCATGGGTTCGGCCATAGTGTATGGCCAAACACCATGGAAGGTTGCCAAGGACTTTGAAGGGGTTAAAATGGAGTAATGTTTAGTGGACTTAGATTATTAGTTATGTTAAACAATTGGTGCATAAGTAATGAGATTAAGGAATCAAGAGGTCATGAACTTATATCTAAGTTAAAAGAACAAAGGACATGAAAGAGGGACCAAACCCAAGATGGTGAGGTTCGGCCATGTTGTATGACCGAACCCCACTAAGGAGTATTTGGTGGGTTATTGATTAACCTAGGCATGTTTTTTGAATGGAATAGATAGCCATAGAATGATCAATGGCATAAAATGTAAATAGGGGTAAACATACAAGATCATGGGTTCGGCCATGGTGAATGGCCGAACCCAATGAGGAATGGTTTGTTTATGTATTTTATGGACTGAGTTTTAAATGAGTTACTTGGATGGGCTTGGTTGAATAAAAGAGAGATCAAATCCAAGTGGGTGAGGTTCGGCCATGGTGTATGGCCGAACCCCACAAGGTGGTGTGTTTGGTCTTAGACTTAATTAGAAACCAAATGAGATATGTGTTTGACTTATTGACATGTAACAAGGTAACATGACTTCTTGAGCGGTGCGTAATTGGGAGCGGTTGCCGGATTAAGAAGCAAAGGACACTTGAGTGTTCTTTTGGTAGGATTCTACCTTATTGAAGCATGGATATGTATATGGTTTTATCTTTATTTGATGGTTTATGTTGCAATTTATATTATGTTTCAAAAGTAAGGTTTTTAATGTTATGGTATTTACATTACATAGCATATGGACATGTACATCTCATGCATGGCATGGGAAGAGAATTTGTAACCGGAGGCCACGCTCCGTCGGGGCGTCCGTAAGGCAATCGTGGGAAGACCTTGATGTGTATAATGCCATCAAGTAGAATCCGGAGGCCACACTTCGTCGGGGCGTCCGAAAGACCACTGTGGGGATACCTTGACGAGGAGAATTCCATCAAGAGGTTGCATGTATGTGATGGGTGGGACTCATTGCATAAGACATATGGCATGGCATGATTTTACATGAATTTTGATGATATGATATTTTATATGATATTTGATACTAACCCATGTAATAGCCTACCTAGAATTCCTACTGGGTGCGTTGTTCTAACGCCCTACTTATACCCTAGTGAATGACACAGGAAAGGAAGGGATCGAGGATCGTGAATGAAGCCAAGCGTAGGAGCTTGGATATTTGAATGGATTTTATTATTGGTATTTTGATAAGTTTACATGGACATATAATTTGAGTAGTTAGATGTTGGCATGTAATAAATTAGTTAATATTTGCTATGGTTTGGGATGGTTTGATTGAAGGATTAAGTTAAGGTAATTTTGGATAAATGACTATGTACTTTGCTATCTAAAATGGAATAGACTTAGGTTCTATTATAATCCGCAGTTAGATTAAGTAATATTCCGCAAAGTTTATAAAGTACTATGTGTGAACCGTTTTCATGGACTTAATCCATGCACACATAGGTTTGGCCAGTTAAGGGTCGGACTTTAGAAGTCCGGACTTAACTCGTGTCGTGACGTCCTGCTCTCTATTACTCGTTGATTATTAAAAAAATAGACTCTGATTTCGAGTGAAAAGGGCAGGGTGTTACAGATTCAATGCTTTATAATAATCAAATTGCTATATAATAAGAAACATTGAACTTATCTATTTGTCATAATTTAAATAATAAAAAAATTATATTGATATCTTTTATTATAAAAAATCAGTATCTTTACCAATGCATTTCAAACTTCATTTAAAATCTAATAAATATTGAATACTCCACTCTTATCATTGTACTCAATCCTAAATAAAATGAGTATTTGACCATAGATGTCATTTGTTAACACTTATTTTATAGATATATTATACCAAAATGCATGGTAATTTTTGAACATATTGAGAACAATGAAGTTTAACTTTTTTTTTTTTTTGAATGATGGTTAATAGTTTCATTCAAAGAAGAGAAAAAATCCAAAATATACAGTATAACCCACACCCAAACAAGGCACAAAAAATCAAAATAATGGGTCAAAACTAGTTAATAAGACCCAGGGGTTAAAATATCAGCCGATATTGTGCGTATCGGCTGATATAATTCGGATTTTCGACCACCGAATTATATCGGCCGTACGGTAAAAAATTCGGCCGATATGACCGAATTTTTGACCGAATTATCGGTCATGTTATCGGCCGAATTTTAAAAATTCGATTTTTTGTTTTTTTTAAAAAGAAAACTTTTTTTTTTTTATAAATCGGCCGAGATGACCGATATATCGGTCCAAATCTCGGCCGAATTTGGGCCGAATCGGCCATTTTTTCCCCAAGAAAACAGTAAAACTCGGGCCTGGGCCCAACTCAAGTCCGGCGATATTTTTCCGATATATCGGACTATATCTCATGTACGATATATCGGGCGAGCTATCGGACGAGATCTCACCTGTCAACCAATTTCTCCCAGTCTAATCTCTGTGTACAGCGGACTGTAGGATTCGGCTGGTCCGGCATGCGTGAATATTTTATTATTTTTTTAAAATCTGAAAAATCGACCAGGTCCAAATTTTTTCTATAAATACCATTCACCTGTACCTCAAATTTCACACCTTATTTTCAAGGAAAAAACCAGATTTTACTATTTCTCTTCCAAAAAAAATTTCACTCTTCATTACTTGATTTAACTTTCTTCTAAACGACCCAGATTTGGTTGAAACTGAACGATCCAGACCGTTCAAAGTTTTCTTCATTTATAGATCTACTGATCTTGTAAGTTTTGTAATTTATTTCAATTTATCTGTATTTTATTTTAATTTTTTTAGCCAAAAATAACATAAAAGTGTTATAAAAAGTTAAAAAACGCTTGAAGTTAAATAAGATATGTAGTAAATAAAAGCTTTATAAAGGTATTATAATTTTTTTCATCTGAATGTATCTGTAGTTATTTTTTGTATACTTTGTTAGTTACTATTTTTTTTCATTTATTTATTCCTTTTTGTTAACTATTTCAACATAAAATAGCATAAATGAAAAAAAAAGTTAGAATATGATATTACCTATAAAATAATAGATGAACATTTTTCATTTGCTCTTAGTTACTGTTACTAACATGTCAAAATTTACAGCAACATTTTTTACATTCACTTACTCTTTATTTTAATTATTTCATCATTAACTATGGATTATGACATATAAATGTTAGTAAATGGTAAAACCTATAAAATAATACATGAAATTTTTTTATTTGCTGTTATTTACTGTATACTAACTTCTTTTACAGGGATGTAATTTTTTCCTTTTATTTTCTTTCTTTTTGTAATTATGTCAATATTATTTATGGACTATGACATATAAATGTTAGAAAATGGTAAAACCTATAAAATAATACATGAATTTTTTTTATTTGCTGTTATTTACTGTATTCTAACTTATTTTACAAGGATGTAATTTTTTCCTTTTATTTTCTTTCTTTTTGTAATTATTTCAATATTATTTATGGACTATGACATATAAATGTTAGAAAATGGTAAAACCTATAAAATAATACATGAAATTTTTTTATTTTCTGTTATTTACTGTATACTAACTTCTTTTACAGGGATGTAATTTTTTCCTTTTATTTTCTTTCTTTTTATAATTATTTCAATATTATTTATGGACTATGACATATAAATGTTAGAAAATGGTAAAACCTATAAAATAATATATGAAATTTTTTTATTCGCTGTTATTTAATGTATACTAACATCTTTTATAGGGACACAATTTTTTCCTTTTATTTTCTTTCTTTTTGTAATTATTTCATTATTATCTATGGACTATGATATATAAATGTTAGAAAATGGTAAAACCTATAAAATAATACATGAAATTTTTTTATTTGCTGTTATTTAATGTATGACATTTGTGTGGTTATCAGTTCAAGTAATTAGGACCCCATTAGTTTCATTTTCTAATATTTTTCTACATTATTATGTAATTTTCAATCATTTTATTATTTATTTATTTTTATTTCTATAATTTCATAACTTAAAATAACACTCATTGACTAAGAAAATAAATTATGAAATTATTTCTACAAATTTTCCTCATTTATATCATTTTCCTTGTAATTTTCACCATTTTATTACTAATTATATAATTTCCCACTATTGTAACTTCAAAAATATATTAGAAGATGTAAATGTCCGATATTTTTTGAAAAAATTACATATTCAATAAGCTCATAATTATCTATATTTACTGTAATTTTTTAGAATTTTTTTTTTTAAAAAAAAAGAGGCAGAAGAGAGAAAAAGTTCGGCCGATATATCAGCCGAATCGATATATGGGCCGATATGAAAAATCGGCTGGGATATCGGCCCGGCCGATTTTTCTACCCCTGATAAGACCCAAAACCAAAAAAAAAAAAAAAAAGTTACTACCAAACAAGACCCAAAATGAAGTTTTATCTTCTCCAAGTATAGTTGTTGCTCTATCTACTTATCCAATATAGGATTATAAAAGTAAATAATTAAATTGAAAAGATTTTTATCTTATAATCATTTTAAGCCTCTGTCAGAGGACTAGAAAATGCAAATTTGTTGTTTACAAGTCGCCAACCAGAAGATGGAAATAAATTGTTTAATTGCCTGTGGCATTCATCATTGCGTTCAGCTGTGGAGACCAACTGTCTTTCCCCTATATGGAAGTTGGCTCCTCTGTACTCTTTTGCAAAGCATATCAAAATAGTCCTGAGCTAAGGTTCAAATATCAGCCGATACATATCGTATCGGCCGATACGATAAGTATCGGCTGTACATACCGAATATCGGCCGATATAGCCGATATTCGGTCCGAAATATCGGTCACAATATCGGCCGATATTCATAAATATCGGTATTTAAAAAAAAAAAAATTTTAAAACACCGATACGGTTTTTCGCGGTTTTTACACTGTTTTTCGCGGTTTTTCACGGTTTTCCACGGTTTTCCAGGGTTTACGGTTCTCAGGGGGGTTCACGGTTTTTTGCGATTTTCGCAGTTTTTCGCGGTTTTTCACGGTTTTCTGTGGTTCAGGGTTTACGGTTCTCAGTGGTGTTCACGGTTTTTTGCGGTTTTTTACGGTTTTGTCACGGTTCATCACGGTTCATCACGGTTTTTTGCGGTTTTTTCACGGTTCCGATATCGGAGGAGAGAGAAAATTCCGATATCGGTATGAGAGATAAAAATATCGGCCGATATATCGTCCGTATCGCATATCGGCCGATATGTAAATATCGGCCGATATATCGGTTAAACAGATTTTTTAATCCCTGGTCCTGAGGGAGATAAGAGTTGACTGGGATATGCGAGAATTGACTGGGATATGCGTGTTAACCCTTTTACTGCCATCAATTAATAAGCGGGGCCCACCAGCAAATATATTGATATGCACGTTACCCCTTTTCGATGTTTTGATATTTTTTATTTTTATTTTAGGGCGAAGTTAGGAAATCATCGCAAGTACTACTTACGTGGATGAAAACTTGAAATTATTATTTCTATTAAAAAAATCAAATACTAAATGTAAAGAATTTTATTTTGAATAATTTAATAACATTTGTAATAATTTTTTCATTGATTTTGATCTTCTTTTTTAATGCATTTTTTAAAAGAAAGCGAGTAGATCTTCTCCTTTAAAATATGAGGAGATGGCCAAGGGTGTTCTTAGGAATCTTTTAATCTTGAAGGCTCATTAGCTTTTTAAGAATTCTAAAAATCTATTTACATTTGTATAGTCTTTAATCTTTAAGAAGTGTATATATCGGACAAGAATATGCATTAAGCAAAATTTTATCATTTTTTAATCATTTTAATTATGTCATTTTGTTCATTTAAAATCAATAATAAAAAGAAAAAAAATTCAACAGTCGTAATCACGTAACTGAGATAATCAGATGAAAGTGAAATTTTATAAAGTCTCTCTTGACCCATACGAAAACCTCTAGCCATGTGGTATTTATATCATAGTAGTGATAGTTCTCCATTTATCATGTGTCAAGACTCAAGAGTAAAATTATAAAAAAGAAGTAACCAATTCTTTCCTCTAATTGCTTCTAATCTATGATTGTAGAGTGCACTCCTATTAATCTAACCATTTGATTATTATAACCTAATAAAATTTTAAGATATCAATTTTCACTATAAAATAAACGATCCTAACAATTAAATTAATCACTCATTAAAAACTAAATCATTTTCTGAATAATATGAAGATTAAAATCTTTAATAACTCTCTCTAACTTTTCTAATAAATTTATGGTAATTTACTTTCATTTTATACTCTCCAAAATAAATTCTCACTCGTATAAAAAAGTTTTATGAAGATTCTGAAATTACTATACTTAGTTTCTTTTAAGGGTAATAAATATGTGTTCACCGAGATTATCTTTATCGGCCGAAAGTTTTTAAGAGAAACTTTATCTTATATATTAAATTCATTATTACTTTAGTAAAAGTAAGTTATTTTATATATATATATATATATATATATATATATATATTTTGTTACTGTGATATATAACTTTTTCAAACAAATGTGATTTATAGGTTGATGTTAAAAATATGAGTTGAAATTCTAAGTAGGTAAAAGGGAAATGTTTAAAAACAACATCCCATTATTAAAATATGTTTTATATTAATGATTAATCTTATAAATATACACACATCTCATTCACTAATATGTATTAATAAGGTTGATGTCTTATGGAGAACAAGTTATACAATAATAATAAAGTGAACCTAACCATATCCCTTTCTTCTGAATTTTTAGAGTTTACGAAATTTCTGTCAATTCATTTTTAAACCTCACGTCCAAAATACAGATCTACTGTCGCCAGTCTTCTTCTCAGTCTTACATCAGGTAATCAAGAAAGTTTCTGTTGGCGGGACCTAGTATACCCCTTACGTTTTTTGATGGTCTATCCATCTGTACCATCAGATCTCTGATCGGACTCGTGTGGGACCCTCCTCTGGCCAGTTTCTTCTGTTGCTGCTTGGGGCTACTGAAACCCAGTGTTGTGGGTTTTTTTCTTAGATCCAAATGGATAATTCACGTCTCCACTTAGGATTGATACCACCATGGTCACCCCTGGCCTACCTCTCTACGCCTAAGGAAGATCTTCGGTTTCGGTCAACGGTGGGGTCCTTTGACTGATTTTCTTCTCCCCCTTCGTAAATCGTTCGGCAGTATTGTCCTTCGAATGAAAATGAGTTCGGTGGATGCGGCGGTGGTTTGAAGTGGAAGGGTAAAAGGATAATTCACTTGAGTTTTTGAAAAAGGGTGTGTAAAGAAAGAAAACCCGTGTGTCTGAATGGCTCCCCTTTTTTTTATACCCTAAGTAGGTACAAGGGAAATATTTAAAAACAACATCCCATTATTAAAATATGTTTTATATTAATGATTAATCTTATAAATATACACACATCTCATTCACTAATATATATTAATAAGGTTGATGTCTTATGGAGAACAAGTTATACAATAATAATAAAGTGAACCTAATCATAACCCCTTTTCCTGAATTTTTAGAGTTTATGAAATTTGTGTCAATTCATTTTTAAACCTCACGTCCAAAACACCAATCTCATGGCTGTGATTTTCTTTGTATGGTTATAGTACGTGGAGCTTAGTTTATAATAAATTTAAGTTTTTAAAGTTTTTATTTTTATTATTTTTTGTAACATTTATTTATTGTATTTTTATAAATAGATTATTTAAAATATAACATTTATTGAATAAATTATTTTCAAAAAATAAAAGTTAGAATAAGTAAATAATTTTTTTTTTACAATTAAACAGTTCTTGCAATAACTTATTAATTCATATAAATTTTAATAATAGAGAAAATTCTATACCTTAAGACATAGCATCATAACATTTAGACTATCTCTTTATTATTTATTATAAAATGTGAAATATAAATAATTTAATTCAAAGATTAAACTAAAAAGTAATTTTAGTTCATTATAAATTGATTTATGGGGATTCCTATTGTGTTATGAGCAAATGGTGTAGTTCTTAGGCATTTATCTTTGTCCATTTGGCTCAAGCTTATTTCCCAATATTAGATAATAGATAACCCAAATTTTCTAGATAGGAGGTTCTAAGCTGTGATATACAAAAGGTGAAGGAAGTTCTATTCTAGGATTGTTTGAGGCTTCTCCCCCACTAGGTGAAGTGATAACCTATATGACCAAAAACATCTGGACCAGTTGTTCATGTGTCTTGAAGATTGTTGAATCAGTTAATTGTGTTTTTTTTGAAGTTCCATTTTTTTTTTCATAATTTTATGATATGGTGCCAATTACCAAAGTGTACACATAAATGGTCCATGAATACACTCACACGAGTTGAACTCTAGCAGCTCGGCTCTTAAATTATTGAATTAATGATGTAATAATTAAGTTTGTATGTGTGATAGGTGTTTGAGGGTCTCATGAGGGTCCCACGTGAGCACATGGCCTCTAAAGACCACCCTTGACAAATCCTAGTTGGAAATAGTCAAATTAGAGTTTTGGTGGGTGTGTCTGTGCGACGGACCAATACTGTTGGATCGACCGATGGGATTGGTCTAATCGAGGTTTGTGTTGGATTGATGAGGACTGGATCTGAGGAAAATGGTGACTCTATTGGTCTGACCGACAAAAAGTAGCATTTTGTCGGTGTGACCGACGGAGAGTTGGATTTTGGGGCTTTTCGCACGCCATTGATGCGACCGACAGGCTTCGTCGGTGCAACCAATGCCGAACTTAAATTGGGGTATTTAAACCCCAACTCTCACAAATTTTCTCATTTTTCCTTCCCTTCTCCTTTAACCTATTGGAAACCCTCCATTCCAAGTTGAATCCTTGCCTTCTCATTTTCGTCCGTGCATGTGTTGGATTAGAGTGGAGCTCATCCTAAGCTTCAGTTCTCACGGATTTTCTCCCAAAAAGGTAATATCTTCATCCCCTAACCTCTCATTTTCCTTTATTTGGTGTGTTTAGAGTAGGGTTTTGTGGGAGTGAAGTGGGAATGGCTGTTTGGGCCTAATTTGGAGAAGATTTTATGGAGATTTCGAAATTGGGGCTTTGCATAGGCTAGGTAAGTTGGATTTGCGTCTAGGAATCCATTTGAAGGTAGATATTTGGGAAAAAGTAATGTATGGTCTATGTTGAGCTAGAATGTTGGAGAAATTTGGGGTTTCTCCTTGGGTTTAGTTTGGTTGATTGAAATTAGGGTCAAACCTTGGGTATAATTTGGGAGTTTTGTGTTTAAATTTAAATTGGGCATAATCAAGGGACTAATTGGTGATTATTATGTTCTTTAGTATGATTAGAGCCAATTAACTTCGAACTCAGAGCTGGGCAACCTGAGAACTCACTCGAAGCTTTGTAAAATCTCAAGGTGAGGAACGCTACCCACTTTGTATAGAATTTTTTTTGAGAACATGCCACTTAGGAATTCTTAAATTGCTTTGATACACTATTGCATGATGAATGATTTGTTACATATCATGCTTGATGAGTAAAAGTGTGTATTTCAATTGAATTCCTTCTTTTGTGATGAGTTTATTGTACATTATATGATGATGGACAATCACCTCTATGTATGGTTAAGGGTTACCATGGATTATGAAGGTAAGGTTTGGGCCATGTATGCTAGGAGTAGTGGAACCAAAGGCAATTAGCCTCCACAGGATGGATTGGTATTGATTTGAATTGCAAAGTATGCCCGTAGAGGCATAAATAAGCCCAATTAGATATCCTAAGGCTAGAGGATGGTCCACCCTCAAGGCCATACCAAGTGTGATCTTGAGATGATTGTATGAAATTAAATGGAAGGGTAGCAATCCTCATGCGGGATTTTTGTATAACCAGACACGGGAATGAGTGGATTTCCCACTTTACCCTTCACCCCTGCCGTACCGATAACTAAAAAAAGTAAAAAATCTACACTGGTGAGCCAATCACTCCAAAACGCTGAGCCATGGGTTTTTCCTGCGTTTGGTTCGGGTTTTCAAATAAGGCCGTTTCTCGACCGATTTCTACAAACAAAGTATCAAAATTCATTTACTCTGAATTTTATGAACTTCAGGACTGATTTTAAGTGAAAGGGTATAGTTTTTCATTTAAAAAATCGTACTCAATGAATTAAGAGGGAAGACCATTTTTTTAAAATTCTTTCGGTACGATTTTTTAAGCCCAAAACTATACCTTTTTCATTTAAAATCAGTCTCGGAGTTCATAAAATCCTGCGTAGATGAATTTTGTTAGCTTGTTTGTAGAAATCGGTCGATGAACGACCTCGTTTGAAAACCCAAGCGAAAAACCCACAGGTGATGAATGAATTCGGCTCGCCGTCTTGGAGTGATTGGCTCGCCAGCAAGATTTTTTTTGGTGAGCCGATTTCCCATTTTGGCGAGCCGGTTTCTAACATTCCATTCTTTTTTATTTTCCGGTACGGAAGGTGAAGGGCAAAATGAGAAGTCCACTAATTCCCGTGTCGGGATACACAAAATGCCCCATGGGAGGATCGCTACCCATAATTGCTATGTGTGTTATCTCGTATTGTTAATGAGACAAGTGTGTGGTCCTATACTCATGTAATTAATATTAACATCCCATGTGTCATACTCTCAGATGCTGGACCAAGAATAGGTTAACTAGGATGTGAGTAGGTGGATGGGTTTAAGGTGCATTGGACACGGATAACACTTGGATCGGGTTGGCACCATAGAGGGGTAGAGAGGACATGGTTGTTATGCCTCCCCAGATGGACCCACTAGTGTGGATAACCAATTCCTTGAAGGAGGTTAGAGTGACAATAAAGACATATGCGCTTCAACCAAACCCTATAGGAACGGTAGCTTTTGACTACAGCGATTTAGTCCCGTAGATACCGTACAAGAGTACATCTCTCACATGTTATGAGGTAGAGGTGATGTCTCTCATGGGTATATTGGCACACTAGGTGTGCAGGATACGCAGGGCAATACACTCTCATGTACCTTGGGTGATGTGCCAGCTGGATAAGTCGTTGTCCAACCACCCATGAGTGAGGCTGTATCACTTTGATGTAGTGAAGGGCACGTAGGGCGAGTTGTACTGGTGCACATTAGGCGTGAGTCATTCGTTTATTAAGATGTAGGTCCTATGCCTTGACTGGAGTTGTGACGTATTGTTTGGACATTGGTTGCTACATTCCATAAAGGTGTATGTGCATGGGTTAGATTCCCAAGATTATGAGTTGATAGCTTGACATATTCGCATAGCATTATTTATATTCCATTTCATATATCTCCATGCGAGTCCATGAGTGTACAGCATGCATTGATTTATTCACTAGGCTAGCATCTGCTCATCCTTGCAATTTCAGGTAATATTGTATTGGCCGGGTCTGAGGGACCACAGGGATGAGCTTAGACTGCTCATTGGACCTTGCCACGCACTCATCCTACCTTCTATGATATTTTGATAACACAGTTATTTGATTATGTTGTTGTATCTAGTAAACCGTGAATAATTAAATCATATTCTGCTATGCTTTGGGACTTTTAGACCTTGAGATATATTGTTGTAATATTTGGGATTTTTCTTCATTCACTATGGTTAGATATGGATGGATGGATTGTTTCGTCATGTGTATTTATTGGAGACCACGATTGGTCCAACTGTCCTATTTTTAGGGGAGACTTCTGAAATTTCAGTAGGGGCCCACAACCCCAAAAGATGGTCAAAGGTTCTAGAGTTGTGATCACACGTGTGCTTCTCACGTGTTGAAAATATTGAGTATATATATATATATATATATATATATATATATATATATATATATATATATATATATATATATATATGTATATATCATATCATATCATGTGCCCGTTTGGATAAGGAGGTGACATGAACAATTTATCCCATCTGATCTGAGTGTCATGCCTATATATAAATTGATTGACCGTCCTATAATAATGAAATTGCTTTATAATAAGAAATATTTGAAATTGTCTTTTTTATAAAAAAATTAAGTTCTATGCATATGTAATTTAATAAATGTTTCACGATTCATTGTCGCTTAATCATGAAATTAAATTGTAATTGAGAATAATATCTTCATGACGAGATCTTTTTTAAGTCAATGTAATTCAGAGGTTGGTTTTCTTTATTTGTAACTTTGGCATCTTTCGGGTTTAGTATTATTTTTTAAAAAGGTTTTAAGTAAGAAACTCAGTTTTCCTAAGAAATCATTTCATTTCACACGGTACATACAGAGAAATAGTTTTTTCACGGCCAGCGATCCTCCCACGGGTATTTTGTGTTTAGTGACACGGGTTATAGTGTATTCCTGATTTTACCCTTCGCATGAACAGAAATATTTCAATGGGTTGATTTTTGCTGTTCATGTGAATTTCGGCGAGCCGATTTGAAATTTCAGAGAGCCAAATTGCACTGTTCATGAATTTTTGTGAGCTAATTTGAAATTTCGGAGAGCTGGCTTGCACTGTTCATGAATTTCAGTGAGCCGACTTGCAATTCCGATGAGCCGATTTGCACTGTTCATGAATTTTGGTGAGCCAAATTGCAATTTCGGCGAGCTGATTTGCATTGATCATGAATTTTGGCAAGCTGACTTGTAATTTAGGCTAGCCTATTGCACTGTTCAAGAATTTTGGCATGCTTTTTTCTTCGGTACGGCAGGTGGAGGGCAAATTAGGCATCACGGTAAAACCTGTATTTATATACACAAAATACCCGTGTGAGAATCAGTCGCCTTTCCTTACATGAGAAATTAAAGTGAGGAGGCCAAGCAAGGCTTTTAAAGGAGAAGGGATGGAGGCCCCACACGGTTTCTGCACGTGGAAGGAAGGAACGTCAGAAAAAGCACTGTTTCTTCATATAGCAAAAGAGTGGTTGCAGACTTGCAGCAGAAGGAAAAAGTCTGATAAAAAACAACGGGGGGCATACAAACACTCAGGTTTCTTTCCCTACACACCATTTTTCAAAAATTTGAGTGAAATGACTCTTTTGCCCTTCCACTTTAAACTCTGTCGCACCCACCGAACTCCTCTCCTTCGTTCGAAGGAGAGTAACGCCGAACACAATTTGTGAAGAGGAGAAGAAAATCAGTGGACCCCATCGTTGATCGAAGCCAGGATCTTCTTTAGCCGTAGATAGGTGGGCCAGGGGCGATCATGGTGGTGTCGATCTTAGGGTCAGAAGTGTAGGATCCACTTGGATCTAGGAAAAAAACCCATAAAATTGGATTTCTGTTGTCCAAATTAGCAGCAAAAGAAATTGGCCGAAGGAGGGTCCTACGCAAGTCCGATCAAAGATCTGATGGTATAGATGAATAGACAATAAAAAAAATGGAAGGGGTATTGTGGGATCCATAGGCAGAAACTTTTCCAATCGCTTGATCTAAGGCCGAGAAGAAGATCTGGCGGTATCAGATCTGCATTTTTCTGATACGAATGCGAATTCCAACATTCTCTAAGAGCATGATTGTTAGACAATGGCATGGTTGGGTTTAACTAGAAAATTCAATGTTGACTAAATAGATTCCTTAGTGGTCTTTTAGTTATGAGGAACCAGAGAAATTATATATCATTAAAGACATTAAAGACATTTCATATACAAAGAATATAATCATATGACTTGTAATCCTAGAGCTGCAATTTTGTGCACACATGAATTTATTAACATTACATTTCAAAGCCCAAATCTCAACTCCATTAAATTTCTATGGTTTGAAACAATTGAAAATCACAGTATATGTGTAATTCATCCGATAATATTTTAAAGGCGACTGTCTTAGCCCAAACACCAACTCTAATGTTTACAAGAGCATACAACCATGCCAAAAGGATCAGACTAACAACTCATTTGTTATATTCATTGATTCTATCTTTCCTCATTTCTTCTAAGATTGTGATATATTAATTTATATTATATTTTGTGTTTATCTACCCTTCTATGTGGTATGATTTTGTAGGAAGCAACAAAATTTCTATGGGATGATAGCAATTGCAGTTGGTATGATACCTGTTAAAGCTCTTCTCTTATTCTTTAGATTCTTTTCACCCCAATAATTGTTGGATGGTTGAACTCCTAAAAATTTCTGTGTTACATTAGTACCAAAAGAAGTCCAAAATGGTGAAAAACTGTTGGCATCAAACACAATGCAAATTCTATGAGAAACTAGAATTTTCAAGTCTTTTCCATTGTCTTTCAGGTGTTTGTGGGGGATTTCTGGTGAGTGTAATATGTATAACTGCCTTCCTTTGGTACCGTAAGACACAACATACTTCCTCTACTTTGGAATTCATCCCTTGAATAAGATCTTCAGATCCATCAAACTCCAACTCCAACTTGCCAACTCATGTTTTCAGCTATGACGAGCTCAAAGAAGCAACAAACAACTTTAACGAGTCTAATGAACTTGGAGAAGGCAGCTCTGGTACTGTTTATCATGGTAAGTTTGATCGTCTCTTAGAAATTGTATCATATAAGACCTATATTTGATCTAATACTGCACATAATACGTCATTACTATGGCTTTTACAGTGAACACAAATACATTGTCCATGGATCGTTCATGGGTTGGGTTTGGGCTGGACTTCCCTCTACTCAAGACAAAGCCCATTTGAATTCTCAAAGCCCTTTAGATTTTTAGGCCAAAGCCCAAGCCCACCCATTTGGTTAGATGAAAGCATGAGGCTACCCATTGGAACCTACTTTGATGACATGCTTGAACGAAGTGAAACTATAGCCTATTGTAAGGCCTAATTTCACATTTCAATTAGAAAGTGTAAAGCCTATACTAACAACCGACTTCAACTTTCAACTTCATTTTTTCGTAAGGGAAATGATTACATCATATTTGTGGGGTGGGTAATGTACCGATAATCTAATGGTATTGTTATGATTATATTTAGATACAAACATACGTAATTGGTTAAATAGACTTAAAAACTCGATAGCCCTTCACAGGCAGTACTTAAAAGCCTGAGTCAAGCCCTTTATCAAATGGACTAAATAAATGAGTCTAATCCCAGCCTTTTAGTCAAATGAACATATCAAGCCTTTTCATTTACCATGGGTTTCTGTCAGACTTGAGTTGGATTTGGGCCCATGAAGAAAGTCATGCTCCATTGCTTTGTTAATACTTCAAAGTTCAAATTTAATAAGAACTCATTTAAACATAGAAAGCTTATTTCTTTCACTATCATTCATTATAAATCAGCTTATATGTAGGTAAGCTTTGTGATGGGCGTACAATTGCAGTGAAGCGTGCCCCGTCCAGCTACGAGTGCGTTATCTCCGAAACATCTCAAAAAGTAGCAAATGACGAATATCGGGTCTAATATATATTTTTTTTAAACGGGGTACTACCTCCTGCTCACAAACCACAAGTACATAATAACAAGAAGCATAACAAAAGACCTTCGACTAACTGAACATGGTTATACAATCATCCAAACAAGCATATAATAATAAGTCAATGCAACTAGAGCCTCTCAAATTTAAAACATAAACATGAACATGAATGTTTAACTACTACTGCTCCTTCTCAGGTGCTTGCTCAAAAGGCCCGCCCGGCCCTTCTGCGATCGGGGTACCTGAAAGGTAAGGGGTGAGCTAACCAGCCCAGTGAAGGGATAAAACATATCACATGTCAACAACATAACAGATACCACATGTATGAAGTAGAGTAAACATCATAATAGTAAGAATATGTACATGAGTACTCAAATATACTACTAACCAATGGTCCCACTAACCAGTCCAAGACATCACCTCCATAACTCACAATGGCCCTCCAACAACTCCAGTCTCCCTACCAATGCAAACGAAAGACAATACAATATACAACTGCTTGAACCGTCGGAATGCAACGTGGAAACCTGCATCCCCTATGGGGGTCTCAACCATCGGAGCATAATGGGGAAGCCAATCTCAAGGGCAGACACGTCAACCGCCGGAACAAAAACGGGGAATTTCAACCGCCGGAGCGTAACGGGGAAGTCCTCCCAACAACCGATTTCATCGCATCATCATAACCATATACACATAAATAGTCCCTCCATTACAATACCCAACGGTACGCTGTCCGTTGTGGATTACCTTTCATACCAGCACATGTTATCATAATCATGTATAACAACATAACCCACCACATCATCATATCCATATGCACATAAACATTCCCTCCATTACAACACCCAACTGCACATTGTCCGTTGTGGGCTACCTCCCATACCTGCGCATGTTATCATAAACATGTATAACAACAAAACTAATCACATTATCATAACCATATATACCTATAAATAGTCCATCCATTACGACACCCAAAGGCATGCTGATCGTTGTGGATTACCTCGCATACATGCACATGTTATCATAATCATATACAACATGATAACCACATTCTAATATAGCTAGCCGAAATCAGTATTATACTCCATGTAAAATCAATAGCTCGTAACGGATTACTTAAAATACACATCTCCATGTCCCACATAATTATATTTGCATCTCATAAATAAGCACTCAATGCATCATCAAAACCTTTCGAGTATCACATTCAATAAATTGTTTATTCAGTTAGAATCTTCCACAATTGCACATAGTTGACGGGAGTACACCCTGGCTGATCCCTTGCCACATGTTCGATTTCAACAGTTTCCCCTCTACAGAGTGGCTTAGAAAATAAAGGGTCCAGTTCAGGTCACTCCATGTCCAAGAATAAGCATTTTTGAATCATGCATGCGTATACTGAATCGTGATAAGTCCCCTCACAGTGTGTGGAGTCGAAAATCCGAAGCGGGCAAGCAGCTTGATGGGTTGAAAGAAGCTCAATTTGTTCAAACAAGGAATGACGAATAAGTAAATAAAGTAAAACATGCTAAAACGAGAACGGACTGAAAATGGGCCTAAAACTGGGCTGGGTCTGAAATGGGCAGAATTAGGTTGGGCTTGAAAATGGGCCTGAAAAGGGTTGGGCCTGCTAGAGGTGGGTCGAACCACGTTTGGGCTTGGCTGGGCCAGGACTGGACCAGATCTGAACCTGTCTGTTGGGTCAGGTCTGGGCCAGTGGGCCAAGCAGTTGGGTCACAACCTAAGCCCAATAGCTGGGTCAACCCAAAAGCCCAACCGAGTCAACTCGGTCACTGAACTGAGTTGAAGAGGGGGAAAAATGGAAGGGGAAAAACCAGAGGAAAGCAGGGAAAATTAGGGAAAATGAAACTTATTTTATGGTTTCATTTGGAAAAGAAGAGAAATCTCGAGATGCGTGAAAATGAATTTGAAAACAAGCATGGCTTTTTTTCATAAAACAAATCGAAATCCCAAAAAAAAAAAAAATCCCTAAAAGTCGGACGTCGAGAGAGAATGTGTGAATTTTCAAATGTTTTTTTTTTTTCATGATGGAACACCCAATAATTACAAGATTACCAAAATGTTCTATCGAGTTCTCGAACTCTAATGCAGATAAACTTGTGTCCACTGTGGGACCCACACCACTCTCAAACTTACCAAGGTCCTGTAAACAACTCAAAGATCCACAAATCTCCCAAAAATCAAGAAAAAATCAAAACGGGTCATTACAATATTACCCCCTTTAAAGAAATTCGTCCTCGAATTTCAGACTGAACTTATACCTTTAGTCCCAAACAAGGTTGGAACCTACTTTCTCATCGCTGTCTCATTATCCCAAGTAGAAGACTCTCCACCCTTACAGTCCCTCTTGCAGGGGTCAGCAAAGCAGTCCTGACGACTATGGGCAGTCAACAACCTCTGTCTGGTCAATCTCACAAACTTAATCGTCTCCCTAGTCACATCTTGTCCTGACATCACTGTATCTGTGCTCTCGGCCCACATAAGGGCGATCTACAAGGTCTGACCTATAAGGCCCCAACAAAGCCATCTTGATACTGGCCTGGTAGCTGCTGTTGTAGACGAACTCAATCAAGTGTAACTAACTCTCCAAACCACCGCCATGATCCAAAACACAAGCTCAGAGTATATCTTCAAAAATCTGAATGGTTCACTCCAACTGGTTATCTGTCTGCGGATGGAATGCTGTACTTAAACATAACTGTATGCCCAAATTTCTCTACAAGCTCTGCCTAAACTGAGAAACAAACCTCAGGTCTCGATCTAAAACAATTGACTTAGGTACACAATGTAGTCTGACTGCCTCTGTCAAGTACAGTCGACTCGAAGTCTAAAGAGGATCTGTTGGTCTTCTTACCAATAAAATGGGCCGACTAGCCAAACGATCCACTCTAGCCCATTCTACATCTTGCTCTCGAGGCGAATTCGATTAATCAGTCGCCAAAATCCATAGCAATGTGATCCAACTTCCACTTGGGGATCAGATTAAAATGTAATCCACCAGCAGTCTTTGGTGCTCTATCTTGCCTTGTTGGAAGGTCAAACATCGGGTCATAAACACCACCACTGCCCACTTCATGCCTTTCCACCATAACTGTTGACGCAAAACATGATACGTCTTAGTGCGTCCCAGATGTACAACAAACCTGGAGTGATGAATGTGTCGTATTACCTCCTCGTGGCACCGCCCGAACATGGGTACAAACAATTTGTTCTGGAAAATCAAACCATCATCTCGTCTCACAGCCCATCCAAAGGGGTCCACTGCCACTGGTCACGGTATCTCTCAATGCGATGCACCTCTCATCCGTTTGTTGAGCTCTCAAAACTCTATCATAAATCTCTAACTTGACAACCGTGCTGCAAAAATCTAGATGCTCTAACCTCCGATCAAACTCGACAAAGCTCCTCTCGCTATGCGACTCAAGGAATTTGCAACTACGTTTGTCTTACCGGGGAAGACAATATAAAGTCATAGTTACCAAGGTACTCCATCCACTGCCTCTGCCTCATGTTCAACTCCTTCTTGAATGCAATACCACAGTCACTAACTCCAAGTCATAATTAGGATAGTTCGGCTCTTGGGTCTTAAAATGTCATGAACTATAAGTTATCCCTCTCCATCCTAAATCAGTAAACAACTCAAATCATTTCCTGAAGCACCACAGTAGACCACAAAGCCACGGTCCCTCTCTGGAGCTACCAATACCAGAGTAGAAGTCAAACTCTCTATCAGCCTCTGGAAGACCGCCTCACAAGCTTTGTCCCATATGAAACGCACATCCTTGCGGGTCAACCTCGTCATGGGTGTGGCGATCTTGGAAAAATCCTTGATAAACTGCCGGTAGTAACCCACAAGATCCAAAAAGCCGCGAATTTTAGGCACATTCCATGGTCGTTCCTAACTCAAAAAAAACCTCAACCTTAGCTGGATCCACGGCCACATCGTCAGCTAACACCTCGTGCCCAAGAAACTGAACCTCTGGCAACAAAAATTCACACTTGTTGTATTTCGCACAAAGCTTATGATCCCTCAAGACATGAAGTATTGTTCTCAAATGCCGCACATGATCCTCTTCTGATGCTGAATATATCAAGATGTCGTCAATGAATACCACTACAACTGGCCCAGGTACGGCCTAAATATTCTATTAATTAGGTCGTGAATGTCGCCGGGGCATTAGTCACCCCAAACAGCATTACCACAAACTTGAAGAGTCCAAAATGAGTGCAAAAGGCTGTTTCCTCAAAGTCACATACCACATCCTCACCTGATGGTAACCCGAACAAAGGTCTATTTTGGTGAAGCACGCAGATCCTTTCACCTAGTCAAACAAATTATCAATCATTGGCAATGGATACTTGTTCTTCACTGTAACTATGTTCAACCGTCGATAGTTAATGCACAGTTTCATGGAGTCATATTTCTTCTTAGCAAACAACGCCGGTGCACCCTAAGATGAAGTGCTAGGCCGAATGAAGCCAAGGGTTCCTAACTCCCTGAGATGTTTCTCCAACTCCAAAATCTTTGCCGATAGACAAAGCACAAACTCATAGAGCCATCCCCTTCTTGGTCAACCAGGCCGGTGCGCTCCAAAGAGGGCGCTGGGTCAATTGTAGCCAAGAGACTCAGACTCCCCGAACTAACTCTTCAGCTCAAATACCCATACTAGCACCACCCAATCGTGAGTAATCGAAACAGGTGTCGTACCGAAGGAGCAGATCCACAACAAACCTTATCTTTTGACGTGGCGACAATCCAAGGAACTTCTCTAGAAAGACATCCAGAAACACCCGGACCACACGAGGCATCTCAACATCTGTCAATCCCAAACTCTCCTTCAACTCAAGCTAACCACCAAGCTGCACAACTCCTCCACGCTCAGACTGTAAGTTGTAAGCCGCTCAACAAATGCATCTACCACGAGGAACTGACTCGTCACCCGCCTACAACGACAGTTGAAGGTAACCTGAAGGGAGGACGAATGATCCATCCCAAGATGACGTTGAACTCTAACATCTTCAAAACTTGTAAACCAACCTTCAATGCTAACTCCAAAGGTCAACATGCACGATCTGCAAATCCGGTTCTCAACCAGTGAAACTCAAGACAAAAACAGAGGGGGAACACTGGACACAGGTAATACACCGGTCAAGAGCTAAAAAAAATACCCACGTACCCCGCTTGAAGCACCGGACTCCCAACTCACCCATACATCGAAATCTAATGGTACACCGGGTTCACGAGAGTCCCAATGGTCAACCATATCAGTCTGACCTAAACAAACCCTTAGCAAAGCCACAACTACTTCTAGCAATAATATTGGACCTGTGAGAGTCCTAGAGCTAGAGACACAACCTCTAGCTTGGTTCCCAGACACTCCCCATAGTCCTAAGCTCAAAATGGGCCTAACTAACAACTCAAACATACCAAGCCCATCAACCTCTCATGGAATTTCATCGGTCATCTATAGAGTAAGCCTCGGTAGACACCCATAGATTTCCAATGAATCTATCTCCATAATATATAACCACAAGCGAGGCCCACAAAAGGTGCCCTCGCTCTCTAAACACGAGCCTCCCCCGCTTACGAACATAGGAAAACAAAAAGACTTCAAAAAATGGGGATCCCTCATATCCCTTGCTAGCTGGGTAAGGTGGGTTGCTTTCTCACAACACGGCCTCTAAGGTGAGGACCTCCCCTAATGTGAGTCTCACCAAGGAACACCTCTAATTACTCGAGAGAGTAAGACCAAATGACTCAAAACCTAGAGATTCGTAACCCACAGCTCATGTGGCCATGTCACGGTGCTCCACCCATTCAAATGAGTGATCTATCTCACCACTGACTCACCCACGAATCAAACGCTGGAGAGTCTCAAACCGAGTGAGAATTCGCTAAGTATGCTAACCGAAAGGTAGCACATCAAGCACACCACACAAACAAACCAAGGGTGTCAACGCTCTGTCCCATGCACAGTCCGAGAGTTGAACCGTGCTCTGATACCAACTGCAATGCCCTATCCAGCTACGGGTGCGTTATCTCCGAAATATCTCAAAAGTCGCAAAGGACGAATATCAGGTGTAATTTTTTTTTTTCTTAAATGGGGTACTACCTCCTGTTCAAAAACCACAAGTCCATAATAACAAGAAGCATAACAAAAGACCTTCGACTAACTGAACATGGTTATACAATCATCCAAATAAGCATATAATAATAAGTCTATACAACTAGAGCCTCTCAAATTTAAAACATAAACATGAACATGAATGTTTAACTACTACTGCTCCTCCTCAGGTGCTTGCTCAAAAAGCCCGCCCGGTCCCTCTGCAATCGGGGTACCTGAAAGGTAAGGGATGAGCTAACCAGCTCAGTGAAGGGATAAAACATATCACATGTCAACAACATAATAGATACCACATGTATGAAGTAGAGTAAACATCAAAATATCAAGAATATGTACATGAGTACTCAAATATACTACTAACCAATGGTCCCACTAACTAGTCTAGGGCATCACCTCCATAACTCACAATGGCCCTCCAACAACTCCAGTCTCCCTACCAATGCAAATGGGAGACAATACAATATACAACTGCCTCAACCACCGGAATGCAACGGGGAAACCCGCATCCCCTATGGGGGGGGGGGGGGGGGGGGGGGTCTCAACCTCCGGAGCATAACGGGGAATCCAATCTCAAGGGCAGACACCTCAACCGCCGGAACAAAAACGGGGAAACCCACATCCACTATGGGGGTTTCAACCGCCGGAGCTTAACGGGGAAGTCCTCCCAACAACCGATGTCATCGCATCATCATAACCATATACACATAAATAGTCCCTCCATTACAATACCCAATGGTACGCCGTCCATTGTGGATTACCTTTCATACCTGCACATGTTATCATAATCATGTATAACAACATAACCCACCACATCATCATAGCCATATACACATAAACATTTCCTCCATTACAACACCCAACTGCACATTATCCATTGTGGGCTACCTCCCATACCTGCACATGTTATCATAATCATGTATAACAACAAAACTAATCACATTATCATAACCATATATACATATAAATAGTCCATCCAATACGACACCCAACGGCATGCTGTCCGTTGTGGATTACTTCACATACATGCACATGTTATCATATCATATACAACATGATAACCACATTTTAATATAGCTAGCTGAAATCAGTATTATACTCCATCATGTAAAATCAATAGCTTATAAAGGATTACTTAAAATACACATCTCCATGTCCGACATAATTATATTTGCATCTCATAAATAAACACTCAATGCATCATCAAAACCTTTCGAGTATCACATTCAATACATGTTTATTCAGTTAGATTCTTCCACAATTGCACATAGTTGAAGGGAGTACACCAGGGCTGATCCCTTGCCACATGTTTGATTTCAACAGTTTCCCCTCTACCGAGTGGCTTAGAAAATAAAGGGTCCAGTTCGGGTCACTCCATGTCCAAGAATAAGCATTTTTGAATCATGCATGCGTATGCTAAATTGTGATAAGTCCCCTCACAGTGTGTGGAGTCGAAAATCCGAAGCGTGCAAGCAACTTGATGGGTTGAAAAAAGCTCAATCTGTTCAAACAAGGAATGACGAATAAGTACATAAAGTCAAACAGGCTAAAACGAGAACGGACTGAAAACGGGCCTAAAACTAGGCTGGGTCCGAAACGGGCAGAACTAGGTCAAGCTTGAAAACGGGCCTAAAAAGGGTCGAGCTTGCTAGAGGCGGGCCGAACCAAGTTTGGGCCTGGCTGGGCCGGACCCAACAGGGCCAAGACTGAACTAGATCTAAACCTATCTGTTGGGTCAGGTCTAAGCCAGTGGGCCGGGCAGTTGGGTCACAACCCAAGCCCAATAGTTGGGTCAACCCGAAAGCCCAACCGAGTCGACTCGGTCACTGAATTGAGTCGAAGAGGGGGAAAAACCAGAGGAAAGCAGGGAAAATCAAGGAAAAGGAAGGAAAACCAAAAAGGGGAAAAATAGATTAAGAATAAAGGGAAAAAGTCAAAAATAATTGAGGAGAACCCGAGAAAAATCATGGAAAACTGATGAAAATCGAGAAAGAGGGGAGATGAAAAATGAGATTAAGGAGGAGAAGAAAAGGGGAAGAAGGAGAGTACCTGGAAAGTGACAATCGGCAACCTTGGGCGGCAAAAGGCGGTGTCGAACTCCAAACCTGCCGGAGAAAGGGATGCTCACACCGACGGAGGGAGGGAAGATGAAGGATTAGGGAAGAGAGACAGCAGAGAAAGAGGATTGAAGAGATAGAGAGAGAGGTCAATAAGAGAGGAGGGGTTACCTGAAAGTCACTGCAGGGAGGAGGAAGGCAAAGGGTTGCGGCGGCACTGTAGCTGGGACGCTACAGTGCTGCGGAAGAGGGGTTTTAAGAGAGAAAGGCGAAGAGGGGGGGGGGGGGGGGGGGGGGGGGGGGGTGGGGGCTTGTGTTTGGGTTTTGGGTTTGAAACTTCTCTTTTTTTTTTTTTTTTACAAGGTTTCATAAAAATCAAAACTCACTATCATATATATATATATATATATATACTACGTATTTAACTATTTAAAACTTATTTTATGGTTTCATTTCGAAAAGAAGAGAAATCTCAAGACGTGTGAAAATGAATTTGAAAATAAGCATGGCATTTTTTCATAAAACAAATCGAAAACCCAAAAAAAAAAAAAATCCTAAATGTCGGACATCAAGAGAGAATGTGTGAATTTTCAAATGTTTTTTTTTTTCACGATGGAACACACAATAATTACAAGATTACCAAAGTGTTCTATCAAGTTCTCGAACTCTAATGCAGATAGACTTGGGTCCACCGTGGGACCCACACCACTCTCAAAATTACCAAGGTCCTGTAAACAACTCAAAGATTCACAAATCTCCCAAAAATCGAGGAAAAAAAAATAAAAACGGGTCATTACAAAGCGCTTGAATGAGGACAACTATAGGCGCGTTGAACAATTCATGAACGAAGTTGAGATCCTCTCCCGCTTGCAGCACCAGAATCTTGTCTCACTATACAGGTGCACTTCACGCCACAGTTTGGAGCTCCTCCTTGTCTATGAATTCGTTCCAAATGGCACTGTTGTAGATCATATACATGGAGACCGTGCAAACTCCAGAGCCCTTACATGGCCTATTCGGATGAACATTGCCATAGAGTATGCTGATGCTCTTGCCTACCTCCATGCTGCTGAGATCGTACATCGAGATTTCAAATCTAGCAACATTCTCTTGGATGGGAATTTCCATGTAAAAGTTGCTGATTTTGGATTATCACGCCTATTCCCCTTGGACAGAACACATGTATCAACTACTCCACAGGGGACACCGGGCTACGTTGATCTAGACTATCATCGATGCTACCAACTCACTGACAAGAGTGATGTTTACAACTTTGGAGTGGTCTTGTTCAAACTTGTATCATCAAAGCCGGCCGTAGACATCACTAGGCAGAGAGATGAAATAAATTTGTCTAACATGGCAATCAACAAGATTTAAAAAAGGGAGCACTTACACACACCTGGATTTCCTGCCTCTACACACACGTTTTTGAAATTTCGGGTGAAATTACGATTTTACCCCTCGATTTCCATTCATTCGAATGAATGCCCAGTTCATTTTGGCATTCATTCGAATGAATGCCCATGTGTAATTTCAATTCATTCGAATGAATGGGCTGAGCAGTAACACGGAATACTGCTCAGCCCAATTCATTCGAATGAATGGATGATTCATTCGAATGAATAGTAATAAAATGACCTTCATTCCATCCATTCATTCGAATGAATGGACGTTCATTCGTTCATTCGAATGAACATGAAGGAAATGACCATCACGAATCATTCGAATGATTCATCACGAATCATTCGAATGATTTAGATCCGAACACGAAGGGAGTCATGAATCATGCGAATGATTCATCACGAATCATTCGAATGATTCATCACAAATCATTCAGTATACAGTATACAGTAAATTCATTAAAATTCTTTTAAAATTTTAAACTTATTTTTTAAGCACTGTGTATTTCCAAAAATTCTCAAATTGAATATCTAGACTAATTAAAATAACCTGATAAAAATACCTTAAGACTTCAAGGTCTTTTGACACTCCTAAATATTTAAAACACAGTATTTTACAAATAAGGGTATCCCTAGGCTGTGTCGAAAACACATTAAGGTTGTCAAAATACCTTGAAGTCTTAAGGTATTTTTATCAGGTTATTTTAATTAGTTTAGATATTCAATTTGAGAAATTTTGGAAATACACAGTGCTTAAAAAATAACGGTCTATTTTTAAAACATAGACCGTTATTTTTTAAGCACTGTGTATTTCCAAAATTTCTCAAATTGAATATCTAGACTAATTAAAATAACCTGATAAAAATACCTTAAGACTTCAAGGTATTTTGACACTCTTAAATGTGTTTTCGACACAGCCTAGGGATACCCTTATTTGTAAAATACTGTGTTTTAAATATTTAGGAGTATCAAAAAACCTTGAAATCTTAAGGTATTTTTATCAGGTTATTTTAATTAGTCTAGATATTCAATTTGAGAAATTTTGGAAATACACAGTGCTTAAAAAATAACGGTCTATGTTTTAAAATATAGACAGTTATTTTTAAGCACTGTGTATTTTCAAAATTTCTCAAATTGAATATCTAGACTAATTAAAATAACCTGATAAAAATACCTTAAGACTTCAAGGTCTTTTGACACTTCCAAATGTGTTTTCGACACAGCCTAGGGATACCCTTATTTGTAAAATACTGTGTTTTAAATATTTAGGAGTGCCAAAAGACCTTAAAGTCTTAAGGTATTTTTATCAGGTTATTTTAATTAGTCTAGATATTCAATTTGAGAAATTTTGGAAATACACAGTGATCAAAAAATAAGTTTAAAGTTTTAAAAAAAAATATTTAAATAATGTTATGTTTACTGCTGAATGAATCAACGGCTGAAAGGCTGAAGGATATGAAGGAATCATTCGAATGAATGGGCTGAGCAGTATTCCGTGTTACTGCTCAGCCCATTCATTCGAATGAATTGAAATTACACATGGGCATTCATTCGAATGAATGCCAAAATGAACTGGGCATTCATTCGAATGAATGGAAATCGGGGGGTAAAATCGTAATTTTACCCGAAATTTCAAAAACGGGTGTGTAGAGTAAGTGCTCCCTTTAAAAAAATGCAATGGATGAATTGGTGGACCCCACCTTGGGTTTGGAACAGACAATGACAGTGCAATGAGTAGGCAAATTCAATTAGTGGCTGATTTGGCGTTTAGATACTTGCATGAAGAAAAAGATACAAGGCCATCCATGGGGGAGGTCTTAACTTTGTTAAGAGAGATTGAAGAAGTAATATAATAGAATGAAATCAATATAATTTGAACAGACAATGACAGTGCAATGAGAGGTCATCCACGTAGATTGCACCTCGAATCAAGGTATTTGGATCATATTATTGGTGTATCTATTGCTATTTTGATGTATTATTTTAATATCGTTAAATGAGTCTTTTAATATTTTAAGTTACATTCATGCGAGTCTATTTTTTTTTTTTTTCTGAATTATGTCATACCTAATAAAATTTTCGGAGAGACCAATTTATTCAATCACATGATTTTATATATAATTCGATTCTTAGCCATCTTATGCTTTTGAAAAAATGAAGGTGCGGGTTACTCTACCATGGAACTTTAAAAATATGACCAAGCTAATCAACTTAGTTGAGCCATGAGTTTTTGTTTTACTCAAATTTAAATAAATAATATTTTTTGATAAATTGGGACCATTAACCTTAAAAAATCAATTAACTAGTTGAATATTAAATTTTAGATTTAAACGTTACATACTAGGGTAAATGCCGAATCTTAATATATAAAATTCTAGAGCTAACGGCTGAAAAATGTAGTTAGACTGATGCATAATTTAGGGCTGATAATTTGATCGGATTTTAATCCAACCTAGATGACCTAATCTGAGAAATCAATGGGTTTGGATTATGTATTTGTATATTTCGAGTCGGGTTGGATGGAAAAATGAAAATCCTTATGAATTTTAGGTCGGGTTGAGTTGAGAAAATTAAAATTAACTCAATTCAACGTAGCACGACTCGATCCAAGTGCATCAAGTTATAAAACGTTACTCGGTCTGACTTGGGTGAGAAATTTAGGTGGGATTGGGTTGAGTAATTCTAGTGAGCAATTCGGGTCAGGTCGAGTCTAGTTTCAATAAATTTTGACATAGGTTGGATTGGATTGGATTTATTAAGATCGGTTTGATCCGACCTAAATTTCTACCCTAATGCATATAGAATCAAACGTGAAATACATATTTATAAAAGCTAAAATGTATACGTGACAGTTTCTTAATATAACAATAATGTTTCTACTGCTTGTAAAACATGAGCAAATCTCATATTTAAGATTTAAATGTTTTTCATCCTTCGTCTCTATAAAAGAAAGTGAATGGGTTGAATTAGATTAGATCATGTCATGCAATGTCAACTTTTGATTTTAATTAAGTAGATATTTTTAATGTATTTAAATTTGTTTCTCTTGCTTGTGTTTTTTTAGTTTATTTTGACAAAATTTTCCAAAAGTATATACCAAGAGAATCCAAAAAAAGTATTGAAAACTATAAATATTTTATGGAGGGCAAACACGATCAAGGTTCGGAACTTAGTTGCATTTGATTTGGGTAAATAATTTCGCACAAGTGGGACAATCTTTTCATGTCGTAACAAAGAAAAACTTTGGGGGAAGTGAGAGAGCTCAAGTAATAGTTTAAAGTTGAATCGAGAATTTTCCCTAAACCCATTTTAATAGATTCTATCTGAAATCATGACCCCACCAACGAACATTAATTTCCACTTTCTAAGACCGAATTTAGATGAGAGATAAATTTTTTGGGTTACTCTTGACAGGATTACTTGAGTATTATAAATACCTTTTGTTTTGAAAGATTTTTTAAAAGTGAGATAAGAGAGATAACAAGTTAATTTTTTATCTCTATTTATTAGTTATAAAACTAGGATAATGAGGGATTATTAACCCAAATGTGATAACCCGACCCGACCCGTGGGTTGATCCGTGATCGGGTGGAACACGGGTTGGGTCATTTTAAGATTCTTTTGGATTAAATATCCTTTACGACCTATAGGTCAACTCGGTTTTTCTAATAAACTAGTGACCCTTGGCCCTTAAAAACCCTTGGTTTTTTTAAATGAAGATGAAGATTTGGATTTTTTTGAGAATATGATTTTTGAATTATTAATTTTTAGTATTTACAATTGGGTTTGTGAGAAGAAAAAAATATTTTTTATAAAATATAACTTTAGTTAATAATTTAATATTATATTAATAGCACGGATTTGACTATGGGTTAACTCGCTTGAACCTTATTTAACTCACCATCTTCTCAAGACGGGTCGCTCCACGGATCATATTTTAAAACATTGATTAACCCCATCTAAATGCAGCTAGGAAGAAGAGAGGAAAGTATCCAAGTCAATTTCATCGTCTGACCCATCGACACGTCCTCGGGCCATTCTTAAAAGTCCGAGCTTTGTTTCCATGACCATTGTCCCAACTCTAAAAGATTATCTAAGTGAGATTGCACTCTTACATTGTTTTAATAGTAAAAGTTCTTTTCATAGATTGTGAATAAATTTTATTATGAATGGTTACATAGTTAATTTATTTATATTATGATTGATGTTGTTCATATTTTTTAAATTTAATATATTGTTAGTATTAATTTTTCAAAATCTTATATTAAATCTATTGGGCTGGTGCGATATTGAATCTATCAAAGTTACAATGACTACCAACACAATTTGAATTTGATAGGATTTGTAAAAACTGCCAAATGACATTTGTTTGAATTTCACAAAATAATCTAATAAACCAAGTCAAGTGGTATTCCTTGAGCTTTTTCATAAATGGGGCAACCATTAAAAAATTTCTTCCTATAATACACTTCATTAATTCTTTTATTATTTTTTCAATATCTATATACACTTCATCCGCACATCATTTCTTCATCACTTTGCAGTTACTTCACAGTTAAACTCCATAAAATATTATAGGTCTAATTTAATTTATATATAGTTGAACACCCATTTCGTCCATGTACACTCATTTATTAGTTTATATTGTACTTAATGCATTCAAAGTAAGACTTGTTACCTTATACATATTTTTAAGAGACTTAGATTGATCTTTAGAATCTCCTTTCACGTATATCAAGTAATCTTAGAGGGAGTGATCCTGTGCTTTAAATTTATACTCTTATATTCTGTCTCATCCAAAATCATTCACTGATTTCAATTCTTTTCTCGTAGAGGTGGACTTTCTTTAAGGGGCCCATTTAGGATAGAAATATGACCACCTAAATTCTAATGGTTCAAGCAAATCTATTTCATAAGCTAAGACATGCTGGTCTTCTTTAGTTTGACATTGTTTCAGTTGTTATTAATAATTAGTAGCAGCCTTTTGATCAATCCACATTTGTCTTCAGGTTCCATATGAAACAACACTAAAAAGGGTTGTTTGGTTTGTTGAGATTGAGACCTGAACAAATTTCCATTAGCACTTCTGTTAGTGATGAGTATTTGAATGCAAATATCGACACCGGCTTCGTAGAAGAAGAAGAAAAAGAGGTGAAAGAGTTGGATTAAAAATATGACTTGGGTGATTTAGATCAGATCGAGGTGGATGGCGATGAAGAGGGACTCGACCTTGGTTCCATGGTTTTCCAATTTGTTGATGTGGGTTCCTCTTATTTCACTTAAAATTTAAGTATCAATGGGATTTCCCCTTTCATTCATATATTTCTCAATGAGAACATTACAATTTATAGATACAAACCTAACTATAAATAAGGAGACAGATTATATAAAATCTGGAAGTAAATCAATCTTACAGCTGTGCAAATCAATCAGTCAATTAGTTATTCTGTAAAATCTTCAACACTCCCCCTCAAGTTGGTGCTTAGATATCACACATGCCCAACTTGTCTAAAAAATTTGAGAGCACTCATTTTGAGACTGCTTTGGTAAGAATGTCAGCCAACTGATCCTTTGATCGAATCTTAGGTAACTCCAATATGTTCCCATCTAGCTTCTCTTTGATGAAGAATCTGTCCACATCTACATGCTTTGTACGATCATGTTGAACTGGATTGTGGGCAATATCACATGCAGCTTTATTATCACAATACAGTTGAATTGGTTGCCTAGATGGGTAATCCAAATCTTGCAAGAGAAGTCTTAGCCATAATGTTTCACAAAGGCCAAGGGCCATACCTCTGAATTCAGCTTCTGCACTTGAGCGAGCAACAACATTTTGTTTCTTACTTCTCCATGTAACAAGATTACCACCTATAAAGGTAAAGTAACCAGAAGTCGATCGCCTATCATCTATTGCTCCAGCCCAGTCAGCATCAGTATATGCATCTATGCGTTGATACTCTGTACTTTTAGTGAACAAAATTCCCTTTCCAGGTGCAGACTTCAAATACCTTAAAATGCGCATGACTGCATTCATATGTTGTTCTCTAGGATTATGCATAAATTGGCTGACCATACTTGATGCATTAGCAAAATCCGGTCTTATGTGTGCTAAGTACATCAGTGTCCCTACAAGTCTCTGGTATCTTTCTTTATCAATTGAAACTCCCTCTAGTTCAATACATAACTTCAAGCCTTCTTCTACTGGTGTATCAGCAGGCTGACATGCTGACATGCCAGTTTCCTATAATAGGTCTAAGGCATACTTTCTTTGAAACAGAAAGATTCCTTCATTGGATCGAAACACCTCGATCCCAAGAAAATATTTCAAAGAACCAAGGTCCTTCATTTCGAATTCTCTAGACAAGTATTCTTATAGTGCCTTCCTTTCTACTGGATCATTTCCTCTGACTACCATGCCATCTACATATATAATGAGTGTAGTGATCTTACCCTGTTATTTCTTTAGAAATAAGGTGTGGTCTGAATTGCTCTGATGGTAGTCAAATGCTATCATGGACTTTGTGAACCTTCCAAACTATGCTCTTGGAGACTGTTTCAATCCGTACAATGATTTATTCAATCTACACACCTTCTGACTGTGTCTTTCCGGTGTCATGCACCCTGGTGAAAGATCCATATAAACTTCTTCAGATAATTCTCCACGCAGAAAGGCATTCTTCACATCAAATTGTTGTAATGGCCAATCCAAGTTTGCAGCTAAAGACAACAATACTCGAACAATGTTGATTTTAGCTACAGGTGCAAATGTCTCTGTGTAGTCGATCCCATAGGTTTGGGTGTACCCTTTAGCCACCAGTCTTGCTTTAAATCGTTCAACCATGCCATCTGCCTTGTACTTCACAATGTAAATCCATCGACATCCCACTGGTTTCTTTCCTGGTGGGCAATCAGTGAGATCCCAGGTTTTATTTTTCTGCAAGGTATTCATTTCCTCGTTCATAGCAGCTTTCCACCTTGGGTCAGCTAAGGCTTCCTGCACACTGTTAAGAATAGCTACAGTAGATAATTGATTTACAAATGATTGATTTGATTCAGACAAACGATGGTTAGACACATAATGACTCATGGGATATTTAACTTTACTAGAAAGTTCAGGTTTATATGTGAGTTTAGGAATACCTCTAGTATGACGTTGTGGTAGCTGTTTCTTTGGTGGCTCAGACACTATATCAGGAATATCCTTAGTACACAATGATTGGTGTGGTATATCAATGAGAGGCTCGTACTCACTGGTGGGAATGGACTTATACCTTCTGGTAGTATCACTCATTCAGTTTCTGGGCGTTCATCACCACTTTGATCCAAAGTTATACCACTCAAATCCAATTCACCCACATCCTGGTTACCAAAATCAAGGATTCACTTTCAACAGAAGTCTGATACTTGTAGTCATAATCTAGAGTCTGAATTTCCCTCTGGTATTCTCCCTGAAGTTCAGGCTCAGACAAAAAATACATTAAATTTTCATGGAAAGCCACATCCATTGTGATAAACATACGTTGAGTTAGAGGATGATAACATCGATACCCCTTTTGGTATATAGCATATCCAAGAAAAACACATCGCAACGCTCGAAGAGTTAACTTGGTGAGCTGATGTTTATAAATATGTACAAATGCGACACAACCAAAGACATGATGAGGTAAATTTAGGACGACTAGGGCAACAACAACATCAGTGAGCGCCTGTAATGGTGTCCGAAAAGCAATAGAGCTAGAGGGTACCCGATTGATTAAGTATGCTGCAGAAGTAAGTGTTTCACCCTAGTAGGATAATGGCATATGGGCTTTGATCAATGAGGCACGAACAATTTCCAACAAATGTCGATTTTTCAGCTCGGCAACTCCATTCTGCTGGGGTGTATTGGAACAAGTAGTTTGATGAATAGTTCCGTGTGCTTCCAAATACTGCTGAAGTTTAGAACTTTGATATTCTCCACTATTGTCACTGCGAAGAACCTTAACTTGTGCATTGTACTGAGTTTCAATCATTTTATGAAATTTTTGAAATAATGAGTTCACTTCACTTTTAGATTGCATTAAGCACAACCAAGTCATCCTTATACAATCATCAATAAAAGTAACAAACCAACGTGATCCTCCCAAAGTTGAGACTTTGGACGGACCCCAGACATCAGAATGTATAACCATAAAAGGAAGTGGACTTTTATTCAAAAGTAATGAAAATGAAATTCGATGACTTTTCGCCAGTTCACAAACATCACAATGGAAACTAGAAACTTCCAATTTTGCAAATAAACTAGGAAATAATTTTTTGAGATAACCGAATGAAGCATGCCCCATACGTCGATGCCATAGCCAGATTTTAGATTTCTTTTTGTCCCTCTCATAGCCATTCACTGTCAAAACTTGTTGTAACTTGTCGGAACTTCCTGACACCAAGTCCAAGTAATATAGCTTCCCTCGTCTAATACCACAGCCAATTGTCTGCTGTGTTTGGATGTCCTTAAAAACACAAAAATCAGGCCAAAAAATCACAACACAAGATAAGACTGTGGTGATTTGGGAAACTGACAAAATGTTATATTCTAAAGATGGTACAACTAAAACAGAATCAAGATTCAAAGTATCAGTGAGGGTCAAAGATCCTTCCCCAATAACTAGGGTCGTGTTACCATTGGCAGTGGAAACAAGTTTTTGTGAGGACGATTTAAGAGGTGTGACCTGTCTAGAATCAAATGTCATGTGATCTGTAGCACAAGAATCAATTATCCATATACTATTAGAAACATGTGTAGAAATATTTAAAAACTTACCATCAGTATCGGTAGTTGTTACTAATGTTGAGGTCTTTTCAGCAACATCATCAGCTGTATTTGTTTCAACAAAAGCGGCAGTTACGGTCTTCTTTTTTTGGGAAGCATGACTATGATCCCACCATTCCGGATATCGCACAAGTTCAAAGCAACGATCTTTGGTATGCCCATTTTGATTGCAATGGGTGCATTTATATGCAGACTTATCGACACCATTGTTGTTTTTTGGATGGTTGCCCTTTGGACGGTCCTGCCAGTTTTGGGTTGGTCGGTTTCGAGTCACCATGGCTGAAGCTTCAGAACTTTCAGGCTCCCCTTTCAGAGTTGCACGATGTACCACCTCTCGTCGAATGAACGCATAGCACTCTTCCAAATCTGGAATTGGTTCTTTGCGTAGAATCTCTCAACAAACTTGTTCAAACGTTGCATCCAATCCGGCAAGAAATATGTGCACCCTTAGTCGTTCAATGGACTTTTGGTATGCTATAATATTATTAGGATCCTTCATGATAACTTTAGCTCGATGGCCCAATTCTCGGAAAATCCTGGTCAACTGTCCATAATATTCGGCAAGAGATTTTCCACTTTGTGTGGCGGTGAAGGCCTTTTGGTTCAAAGCAAAAACTTGCAACTCATCACTTCCATTATAGAAGGCTTTTGACAGAGCACTCTAGATTTCGTATGTAGTGGGAAGCGTAGGTAATGCTTCATAATATCTGGAGTCATAGACATCAATTTCCATCTCTTCACTTCTGATTCTCGTCATACCATTTTTCATATCCATCATCAGATACTGCAGGTGGCTTAGTCTTACCACGAATATAGGAGAGTTTTTCTCCCTCGGCAATATGCATCTCCATTAGCTGTGACTAAACATCATAATTTGATTCAGTAAGAATGATCTCTGCATTAAAAATACTTTCAGATTGAACAACAATAGGAACCGATTTTGTTCCCGATGATTCTGGCTTGGGGGAAGACATCACGTCTGTGTGATCGATTGTGGTGATTCAGTGATGAGTGGTGAGCTGGCATGGTGGTCTGAGTACAGCAAATAGTGATCCTGCGGACCACTTTTTTTTTTTTAAAAAAAAAAATCTGCGCTACTGCTCAGTTATGCGAGCTTGTAACTCAAGTGAGGGCAACGCGTCAAGCTGGTTTCACAAGCAGCGATTCAGCTAGGTTTCTTTCATGCCGCCCGACTGGTTTTCGTCGCCGCCGTCGCCTTATCCTTGGATGTCAGGCTAGTTTCACAAGCAGCGATACTGCTAGGTTTCTTTGTTCTGCCCGACTGGTTTTCATCGCCGCCCCCGCCTCGTCCTTGGATGCCCCTCTCAGATCTGGCTGCTGTTGGGTTTCATTTTAATTTTTTTTTTGGTCGCCGCCGCCACCAAGTTCGTCGATGCACCTCTCAGAACTGGCGGGTTCACTTCTCCTTTTTCTTTTTCTTTCTTCTTCTGCGATGTTCAGATCTGGTGATTCCGGCGTGGCTGTTCTTCTCCGACTGGATTTACTGATGGCCGCGTCCGTGGATGCACCTCTCAGATCTAGCGGGTTCGCTTCTCATTTTTCTTTTTCTTTCTTCTTCGGCGCTGTTCAGATCTGGTGACTCCGGCGTGGCTGTTCTTCTCCGGCTAGATTTACAGACGGGAATCGTGCCTTTGTTTTCGGTAGATATGGAACTGATAGACTGCCTTTTGTTCTGTGGTCTTCAGATCGTGGATTGAAGGCAAACCCTTCACCGATCTGGAACGAGATCGTCGATCCTCGTTTCTTTCTTCACCAATCTGGAACAAGATCGCTAATCCCCATTTCTTTCTTCCGCCGCTGGTTTTGATTTTTGCCGCACTGCTTTCTCAAAAAAAAAAATGAGAAGATGCCTCATTTTTTTTTTTCCAATGATTCAATATCCTCTTCAGCTGGCTTGGCTGATTTGCCGTCCGATAATGGGTTCTGCTCCAATCCGCAATGTGACTGTCGTAGCCGTCCACCTGGCGACAAGATCTGTGATTTCCTCCAGATCTGTCTGATTTCACTTGGAAACCCTTCTCAAGATCTATGAATTTAGAACCTGGCTGTGATACCAACTTAAAATTTAAGCATCAATGGGATTTCCCCTTTCATTCATATATTTCTCAATCAGAACATTACAATTTATAGATACAAACCTAACTATAAATAAGGAGACAGATTATACAAAATCTGGAAGTAACTCAATCCTACAGCTGTGCAAATCAATCAGTCAATCAGTTATTCTGTAAAATCTTCAACAGTTTCTACTCTCCATTTGAGATTGCATAAGAGATTGTGGAGCCTTTAGAGGAGGAGAACGTAGGCGGCGATGAGCCATCGATGCTTAGAGAAGTATGAAGAGGATGAAATACGAGAGGAAAATATCGGCATCCTCTGTATGCTATTAATGGGATCCCTGAGTGCTTGAGGTTGAGGCTTGCCTCCGACGGGTGGAGCACCGAAGGGTGTAAGAAAGAAAAGGAGGAGAATTCGAATTCTCGGATGATGGGAACTTCTTCTACAACTTTTTCTTCCACAGGCACTACTACGGTAGATGTTCCTACTAGTATTATTACGGAATTTGTTGTCATCACCAATTCAGAAGATGCTCTTGCAGATTCTACTACTTCTTCTACTGCTACTGCTACAACTTCAAGCAATGAGGGAGATTCTTCACTATGGAGCTCCATTGATCTTCCTCACATATGCTTTGTCAATTAATTTAGGGAAGAGAAATTTTCCTCTTCATTTGCCCATTTAAGCTTTTGAGGCAATTCATGATCTTTTCCTTTGTGTGCTGTTAAACAATGTTTAGATGACTAATAAAACTGGTAGGTGTTTATCTACCTTATAACATTCTCTACTTTTATTAGGTTATTAACCATAAGGACATCTGAAAGAGAGAAGTTAAATATTTCCACTGATTTCTATTGTTTCAATGTCAATCTTGTTGATGGCTAGTGGTAATTACTTATGTTAATCTCTGCAACTCTTTATCTCCAAATCAATCTTGTGGGCTATTCATATATTCCCTTGTTGCTTTAGTGAAACTGGCACTTAACAGTAATCCTTTTAGTTCATTTTTTTATTTGTAGAATTGGTAGATGATATTAATGATTTTGACTATGATAATGATAATTATAAAAAGTGATAAATCCACAAAATAAACACAATAGGTGACAAGAGATTTAAGTGAAAAACCCGTAAAGGGAAAAATCGTGAATTAGAAGTGTAACACCCCGCCCTTTTCACTCGAAATCATAGTCTATTTTTCTTTAATAAACAAAAGTGATAAAGAGCAGACTGTCACGCCGCGAGTTAAGTCCGGACTTCTAAAGTCCGACCCTTAACTGGCCAAACCTATGTGTGCATGGACTAAGTCCATGAGAATGGTTCACACATTACTTTATAATCTTTGCGGAATATAACTTAATCTAACTGCGGATTGTAATAGAACCTAAGTCTACTCCATTTTAGATAGCAAAGTACTTAGTCATTTATCCAAAATTACCTTAACTTAATCATTCAATCAAACCATTCCAAACCATAGCAAATATTCACTAAGTTATTACATGCCAACATCTAACTACTCAAATTACATGTCCATGGAAACTTAACAAAATATAAATAATAAAATCCATTTATATATCCAAGCTCCTATGCTTGGCTTCTTTCACGATCAGTGGTCCCTTCCTTTCCTGTGTAACTCACTAGGGTAGAAGCAGAGCGTTAGAACAGCGCGCCCAATAGGAATTCTAAATAGGGCTAACACATGGGTTAGTATCACAAAAACATGAATAATATTATATCATCAAAACCATATAAAATCATGCCATGCCATATGTCTTATGCAATGAGTCCCACCCATCACATACATGTAACCTCTTGATGGAATTCTCTTCATCAAGGTATCCCCACAGTGGTCTTTCGGACGCCCCGACGGAGTGTGGCCTCCGGATTCTTCTTGATGGCATTATCCACATCAAGGTCTTCTCACGATTGCCTTACGGACGCCCGGATGGAGCATGGCCTCCCGTTACAAATTCCCCACCCATGCCATGCATGAGATGTACATACTCATATGCTATGCAAAAATAATTAACCATAACATTTAAAACCTTCACTTTTGAAACATAATATAATTACAACATAAACCATCAAATAAGATAAAACCATTTACATATCCATGTTTCAATAAGGTAGAATCCTACCAATGACAACCTGTTTGACCTCGCGTTCTTGTCCGAAAACTGTTCACGACCGTATACTGTTTGTGAGGTCCCGTCACCTTGTTACATAACAACAAGTCAAACCAAAGTCCCATTTGATTTATAATAATATCCAAAACCATATACACACTTTGTGGGGTTCGGCCATACACTATGGCCGAACCTTACCCACTTAAATTGGGTCCCTTTTTGGTATTAACGAATCACTTTCAAATAGTCATTTTAAAACCCTAAATCCACCAAATATAACTTTGTGGGGTTCGGCCATATACCATGGCCGAACCTCACTTATTTTGTTTTAGTCCCTCCTTTGGGTTCTTAAGCCCAATCATACAATTCCATTGATCTATCCATTTATACATTAATCATCTTATCCACATAATAACCTAAGTCCAAAAACAGCACTTGTGGGGTTCGGCCATACACCATGGCCGAACCTCACTGACATTAATTTTCACCCTTTCTTTTATTTATCACTTAAACACCACTTAACTAATTTTTAAACCCTTAATCCGCCAAATCCACATAGTGGGGTTCGGCCATACAACATGGCCGAACCTCACCATCTTGGGTTTGGTCCCTCTTTCATGTCCTTTGTTCTTTTAACTTAGATATAAGATCATGACCTCTTGATTCCTTAATCTCATTACTTATGCACCAATTGTTTAACATAACTAATAATTTAAGTCCACTAAACATTACTCCATTTCAACCCCTTCAAAGTCCTTGGCAACCTTCTATGGTGTTCGGCCATACACTATGGCCGAACCCATGGATCATGGTTCTTTCACCACATAACATTTTAATATCATGTAACATAATTCATATTCCTCCCTTACATGTTTTGAAATCCTTCAAACTTATTAAAACAGTCCACATAATTTAATCTCTAAGAAAACCCTAAATCTATAAATGTTATTTGGTGGGGTTCGGCCATACACCATGGCCGAACCTCACCTCTTCTTTTGGTCCAACCATCCAATCATAAAAACCTTTTTAAAACATCAAACATTCCATGGTTTTTCATTCTCAAAAACCCATAAAAATAACCAAGTCTTTTCTTGGGGTTCGGCCATGCACCATGGCCGAACCTTATGATCCATTCTTTCCATTGGAAAGACTAATTCAACAACCAATTTTCATCCATGGGGTTCGGCCATAAACCTTGGCCGAACCCTATTGTTCTTATAAACAAAAACTAGTAATTTACTTACCGGTTCCGCGACTCCTCCGATTTTCTTTTGCTCCGGCTTGTTCATTTTCTTTCTTTCCTTAGCCTTTCCTTCCTTCCTTCTTATCCTTTAGCCGAGACTGATCTTGATGCAGTCCTTGGAGTGGTTCGGCTAAGGTATAGATTTAAGAGAGAGAGTATTTCAGCCTTGGGTGTGAATGATAAAACCTTGAGATGCAAACTCCTTTGTTCTAAGTCCACTTTGTCTTTGAGGAGTGATCAGCCAAGAAGTGGTTTGTGGAGAAGCAACCAGCCAAGGTTCTTGTCTAGAGAGGTGGGACGGCCAAGGGAGAGAGAGTGAGGGAGAGAATGAATGGAAATCAAGTATGAGGGTTGATCAAAGGTGGTGTCCCTTGATGGCACCCCTTTGTAACTCCCCTCCCCATTCATCTCCTTCACTTATTCCATTTGGGGGTTTCATCCTTGAGATGAAACCCTCCCAACAGTTTTGGCTCTTGGGCTGCCTTGGTGCAACCTTCTCCCCCAAGCTTCCTCGTCTCATTAAAGCTTCAAGTGGGGGTTTCATCTTAAGATGAAACTTTCCCCCCTTTCCAATGTGTGTCCTTTGAATTTTGAATTTGAAATGAACCATCACTCCTCACCTCTCCATTACTTCTCCATGTGGGGGTTTCATCTTTGAGATGAAACTCCCATGCCAACGTGTAGCCTAGGTGTATCCTCCCTCAATGTGTGAACCCATTTTGTAACTCCCATAACCGCCACCTCCATTTATTTTCCAAGTTGGGGGGTTTCATCCATGAGATGAAACTCCATGTCCAACGTGTGGACCACCTTGAGCTGATCTTGGTGAAGTGCACCTCTCCAACTTTCCATCAACTCATTTAATTTACCTCATATATTTAACTCAACTCATATATTCAACTCAACTCGTATATTTAACTCAACTCACCTTTTTTAATTTAATTCCTTTAATTCATTTGAATCAACTCAAATATTTGATTCCATTTCCACCTCATATCAGTCCCAAGCTAATTAAGCTTGAACTCACTTGGTGGTCAACCAAGTCAACCATGACCCATTGGGTCCAAATTGGCTATTTTGATCCAATTAACAAACTTTGACCTAATTAGTACTTTTGACCCAATTGAACATACCTTATCCATTTATTTTATTTCCAACACATAACCCATGACCGTTGGGTCTTAATTGAGCCATTGCCCAACACCTTACCCATTTAAGATTCATAACCATTATTTCACCCTTTCAATGGCAATTTCCGTAAATATTGATAAACTGAAAATCTGGGGTATTACAATACAATCCTCTTTTTAAAATTTTCGTCCCAAAAATCGAACGAAGTAGGGTTCCAAAATAAACATAAATAATTCAGGGTGAGCTGTTCTCATCTTCGATTCGAGTTCCCAAGTGGCTTCCTCAATACCATGTCGATCCCATACCAACTTGACGAACTGAATTGCTCTGTTTCGTAACACCTTTTGTTCAGTATCCACTATTCTGACAGGCTTCTCGACATGAGTCATATCACTTTGTACCTCTATATCTTGTACATTCAATACATGAGACGGATCGGGATTATACTTTCTCAACATCGATATATGAAATACATCGTGTAAAGATGCCAATCGTGAAGGAAGTGCCAACTAATAATCTACATCCCCCATCCTTCTTATGATTGGAAATGGTCCCACGTATCTTGGTGACAGTTTTCCCTTCTTTCCAAATCTCATGTGTCCCTTTCGTGGCAAGACTTTCAAGAACACCATGTCCCCCACTTCAAATTCAAGGAACCTCATCCTCTTGTCGGCATAGCTCTTCTGTCGACTCTGTGCAGCCAATAGGTTCTGACGAATCAACTGAATCTGTGTTGTAGTCTCTGTGACTATTCGGGTCCAATTAGCGCAGGCTCACCGGCCTCTGTCCAGCACACTGGTGACCTACATAGTCTACCATATAAAACCTCGAATGGAGCCATCTGAAGGCTTGCCTAGTAACTGTTGTTATATGAGAACTCTACCAGCGGCAAGTGATCCTCCCATCCACCCTTAAAATCTATCATGCACGCTCTCAACATATCCTCCAGTGTTTGTATTGTCCTTTCCGACTGTCCATCAGTCTGTGGATGGAATGCTGTGCTCGTCTGTAGATCGGTCCTCATGGCCGACTGCATGCTCTGCCACACTCTGCCGGTGAATCGGCCATCTCTGTCAGACACTATAGTCCGAGGAATACCATGTAATATAACGATATCCTTGATATAACGCCGACCCAAAGTCTTAGATGAGTCTGTCATCTTGATGGGAAGAAAATGTGCAGATTTGGTCAGTCGATCTACCTCGACCCATATAGCATCATTGCCCTTTGAGGACCTTGGCAACCCCGTCACGAAATCCATAGAAATGTGCTCCCATTTCCATTCTGGCACTGGTAGAGGTTTAAGTAACCCTGGTGGCTTTTGATGTTCCGTCTTAACCTGCTAAACAGTTAAGCAATGAGCCACAAATTCTACAACATCTCTTTTGAGTCCATGCCACCAGTAATGTCTCTTTAGGTCGTGATACATTTTGGTGCTACCTGGATGAATGGAGAGTTTAGTCTGGTGTGCCTCGATCAATAACTCTTTTCTGCAGCTTTTTGGCACATATATTCTTCTCCGGAATACAAGACCCTGTCTTGGTCGTAATTCCCATTCCGGTATGACCATGCTAGTAGACATCTTGGCCCATATCTCTTCCATTTCCGGATCTGCTCGCTGCTCCTGTTCAATCTTGGTAACCATGTTGGATCGTATGATCAAATTGTACATACTCCCATGGTTTGTGATACTTCCATCCATCTGCGCTGCCTCAGGTTGAGCTCTTTTTGATCAAATAAGTACTTCAAGCTCTTATAATATGAAAATACTTCAAACTTCTCAACATATAAATAGTGTCTCCAGCTTTTAAGAGCGAAGACCACTGCAGCTAATTCCAGATCATGTGTAGGATAGAAATGTTCATGGATTTTTAATTGTCTTGATCCGTATGCCACCACACGATGAATTCGACTGAGTGAACACTCCAGTCCTTCTCCTGAAGCATCGTAATGTACTTCATAACCTTTGCCTCTTTCCGGCAAAATTAAGATAGGAGTAGTTGTAAGTCTCTCCTTCAATTCTTCAAATCTCTGATTGTACAGATTTGACCACTCATATTTGACTCCTTTCTGAGTGAGTCGAGTAAGTGGAGATACAATTTTTGAAAAGTCCATGATAAACTTCCGGCAATAGTGAAAGAATATGCTGATGTTTTCCCAAAAGAACTCCCCGGCTTGCCGCCCATGAGGGAGATCAATTTTGAAATCAAGCTGTACCCTGGCACCTCACCAATGTCATTACTACATTATCGGATGGCACCAGCAGAGATGTCTGATAAGACTGGTAGGTGTTTATCTACCTTATAACATTCTCTACTTTTGTTAGGTTATTAACCATGAGGACATTTGAAAGAGAGAAGTTAAATATTTCCACTGACTTCTATTGTTTCAATGTCAATCGTGTTGATGGCTAATGGTAATTACTTATGTTAATCTCTGCAACTCTTTATCTCCAAATCAATCTTGTGCGCTATTCATATATTCCCTTTGTTGCTTTAGTGAGACTGGCACTTAGCAGTAATCCTTTTTAGTTCATTCTTTTATTTGTAGAATTGGTAGATGATATTAATGATTTTGACTATGATAATGATAATTATAAAAAGTGATAAATCCACAAAATAAACACAATAGGTGACAAGAGATTTAAGTGAAAAATCCGTAAAGGAAAAATCGCGAATTAGAAGTCCCAAAGAGATATGAATTAGAAGTCCCAAGCAAATATGAACTCTCTCCTCATCTAACAATAATCTTTCAAAGGCGAAGAATAAATGATAAATATGATCATCCGTTGAACTTTTATGGATTTTGAATGATGAAGAAACCTACGTATGGATTTTCACTGGCTATATTAATGTATCAAACTATCAATTAGGTAATATACATCTTTATATTATAAAATGGTTTTCTTAAAAAAAATGGCAGAAGTATGAACAGTGAAGCTTTACAAGTGGCCGTAAAATTTTCAAATGAATATCATATCTAAAGAAAATAGATCTCAAGCTTTCCCCGTAAGAACCTATAATTTAGACATGGTAGAGATTGTGATGGTCATTGAATAATTTTAGCCTAACTTTTCATTGAGAGCAATTTCCATACTTTGGCCCTTTGACACAACCCACTTTCATTTAAACTAAAATCAAATGAATAGTTGTTTAATAATAATAATAATCAAATAGGGAAGAATTGACGTTTGGTAGTCTTAAGATTGAAAAATAATTGCTTTTGTTAATTATCTCATGACTGGCGAAATTATAACAAAACAATCTTGTTTAAATTTAAAATATCATGCATTAGAATTTCTAGATGAATCTAGTCATGTCACATATAATATGAAAGAATATATTAAGTGATAATATGGCTTCTTGTTGCTCAATGAAAGAGACATCCAAATACAATAGAAGATCCCTTTTTTCCTCATTTATCCTTTGTACCTCCATTGTGTACTTGTATGTAACTCAGACTACCATCCATGAACTACAATCTGATGGTGGAGCATGGCCCAAAATGCATTAACAATGATGGCCATTTAAAAAAAAAAAATTATACATGTCCTTTATTTGAGAAATTCTTTGTCGAGAATTAATTCTTTATAAAGTTTGATGACTACTAATAACAGTGATGAATATAGGTTAAAATATCGGCCGATTTGTATTAGATTTTAAAAGTCGATACAAGAGTGGAGAGTTAGTCACAGCAACAATGGTCTATTGAAGTTCACGATTAAGGAGAAATGCTACAAAAGTGAGATAGAACGTGTACAGAATCATGTGATTAGTCAGATTATTAATTTTTTTTTTTTTAAAGTATCCTAGCCAAATTTACTATCAAGAACAAATAGATTTTAATCCAATGACAATAAATTTTAAAATAGACGAAAATGGGAGCAACAGCAGTTGTCATCATAGAAGCAACAGTCAGTTTGCTGCATAATTGAATTCACAAACTGGGCCAGGTCTGGTTGATTCGGGATGAAACTCGGGCTTGAGTTGGTCCAAAACTTAACCAGATCCAACCAAGTTTATTCAACCAAGAGTTATAAGTGGCACTGATTTTCATAATTTCTTGAACTTTAGAGGTAAGATCCTCCAGGCCTTAACACTAACTATAAGTTTTTGTCTAGATCACAATAATATGTTTAAAGTGCAACTCAGCCCTCTACAAATCGGAACATGCTCAATTCAGTTCCTTAATTTATCTGTTTTAACTATGGAGGACATGAAAATAAGGCCCAAGTTGAGCAAAATGGTCCAGCCGAACAAATCCATTAATAGGCGTAACAATTATAACTGGGCTGATTTTCAGGCCCATGGACTAAATCAGTCCATCTATTTGGCCCTACAATAAATTGGGCTAGCTTGGATAACCTTTAGCTCAGTCAATTAGCAATCTGATGAGCCTTTAACCATGTACAAACAGGTTCCCAAGAACAAAATTATGAGAATGCGAATCAAAGAGGATTAATGGGCTTAGCTAGTTTCTGTCATGACACTGGGTGTTTAATATGTACTGAGCCATAGATCGTTGGAATGGACTATCAGAGACCCCAGTTCCAAGCTATCACCTCATCTCTTATTCCAGTACATGAGCCACTCAAAAACCCTAGTTATCTAAACCCAACAGAATCGAGTCGAAAGAATGATCAAAGTATCAGCAGCAAATAGATAAATTTGATCCAGACTTGGTCAAAAAACTTAAATCTCAATGGCAGACTAAAGTTTAAAGCTTTTGAACAATGCACCACATTGCCAAAATATCAGAGGTTCATAAGATCTGAGACATCCAATGGTTTGGTGTCTGGCCAAGTTTCTAACAAGTCCTTTTCTAACTTGGTGATAAAACTTGAATCAACATTCCAAACACAAGAAAGAAAGCCCGCATCGAACCCATGGATTAAAATCTCACCCTGAATCCATTATACCAGCTTGTGCACACAACTTTTTTCTTGATCTGTTGTATACTGGAATCCAGAAACTCACCTGATACCGCCGGAATTCCAAAAATGTGATAGGCACACAAAATACCAAATAAAACTGCAGTAAGTGATGGATTCACCAAGACCAGCATGTACTTGTCAACCAGTATTAACTCTTTCAACAATACATCATGGCAAGTATAACATAGAGAGAAGAGAGTTGGGAGGATAGACGTGAGTAAGTGGGAAATGTCATAACTTTCCAACAAAGTAATGGCCATTTGGCAAATAGGTTATTGGGTAGGTATGTGTCATTAGTGGTAAACATTTGTCTTAATCTCTCTACTTACCCATCACAGGAATGATCAGTGCCAGCCCATATTGTAGCTGATGGAGATGTCATGGCCAATACATATTCTAGGCTATGTTGCAAGGAGATGCGACTCTTATCCTCAAAATTATACCCTGTCATACTTTTATGCTCATATGGCATGTCACAATTGGTTGGACTTCAATACTTAGTTAAGATACCAATAAAATGATTTGCCACATCAGCAAAAGATATAAAAAGGTGCAACTTGAGAGTAAGTTTGGCATCTTCTATGTTTTATCATTGATAGGTTTTTGCGCATTGATTTCTTCTTCTTCTTTGATCAAGTGACAGTTTCATCAAAAGGTGAAACTGAAGTGGCAACCAATGGGAAAACACAACGCAAAAAGAGACCCCAAATAGATGAGAAAGCAGCAATTGACGATGATGACGACAACGATAATGATGATGATGATGATACAACTTTCATCAAGCTATTAGCATCTCTCAGTCAAACTTAGTTTCCATGGTACACATTTCAGGACCTGTTATCTATAGAACACACAGTATTTCATCTCCACCCAGACTCAATTAGTTATAATAATTTTTTAAGAGCGAAGTTGAAAAAACTTATTCTAAATTACTCGCCTCTTGCATTTTAAATTAAGTCTAAATTTTAAAATATTAAACACTAACAACAAGGCATGAATAAATAAATATAGGCGTAATGCCAAGATACAACAAAAATGAAAAATTATCTCCACAACACTTATATTTGTGGTGAACTGGGTTACGAATCTCGGTCAATATGGCCGAAATCTCTCCAATATCGGCCGATACACATTTATACAGCCAAGATTTGTTAGAAAAAAATTAGGAGAGAGAGAGATATATATTGGCCGAGATCTGAGATTCCGAGATATCGGCCGAGACGCTGATATGTCGGTATCAGTGATTTTTTGAGCCCCAGTGGTGAATAGGTGAAAGTGTGAAAAATAACTTGCCTGATTAGCTTAAGTTTCTAATAGTCCAAAATCATATTCAAATATTTTGTAAAATTATAATCATCAAATTAAATTGATTTTTTTACCACATAGAGCCACTCATTTTATTCAACCATTAACAAATAGGCTATGCAATTAAAAATAGATTGAATCATTATAGGAATTATGATGAAAATGACATGGAGTCATCCAATGTTTGGCTTCTTGTGTTGAATGTCCTTGAGACTTTGACAAAGGAAAGGGATATAGAAGATTGTCCATTTGTCCAATATGTATTATTCTCTTGTTTGTGGTTCACTTTCCTTCCCTTTCAACTTTTTCTTTTGCTTCTATATTCATTTCAAATGCCGTAACTCGTAAGCATTTGACTAAAAAAAAAAATTTGATGGGTTTATGATGGTATTAATATAATTTATGATAGGACCAAAGTTCAAACTTTAAAATGTTGAATTGCTCTAGTTTATTGTTTGAATTATTCAAATATCAATACATATATATATATATATATATATATATATATATATATATATAAGAATTTTAGTCAATATTAAAAAATTAAATATTATATAATATTAATACACCTATATAAAATGAGAAGTGATTGGTGCACCAACATTTTTATCTTTGGTACACCAAATTTATATAAAATACTTATTTTGTCCAAACTTTCTTTAATCACTCTTCTTTCACTCTACCCATTTGCTTGGGTAAAATGGGTATTTCACATAAATTTGGTGCACCAAAGATAAATATGTTAGTGCACCAATCACTTTCCATAAAAATTAATATGCTTAAATTTATTATATACATTTTTTTATGAGCAACGTGTCCAAGACTCCAAGCCTCTTAGAGCACCGGGGTAATTCTCACCACATACATCTCTAACTTTATGAGAAGTAGGAATCAAAGTGAAGACTCTCACTTCCTAAGACGAATTCATAACCATTATTCCAACCCCTTCGAATCTTAAATTTAATATATATTCTTTATGCATTTCTTCAAATTTCATTTTCAACATTTTTACATAATCTCTCTTTTTTATTTTGAAAAAAAAATGACTAGTTCAATTCAATACCAAACATTTCAATATCAGTTCCAAAAGCACTTAAATCCAATATCTCATATTTTAATTATTATTACGATTTCCTCATTCGCACGAATTGGTCATTAGTTTTGACTATTGAAAATTCAGCAAAAGCATAAGACATATATAGGGTGTTCATCCTAACACGAGTATTATCTTTTACGAGGTACGGATTTTAGTGAACTTCTCATTTTGTCCCCTATTGATCCGCAAAAATCGATTCATTCTCCAGTGAATCGGTTCGCTCATCGGTGCACTGAACTTGACTCTTTTCATTTCCAAGTGAATCGGTTCACTCATCGGTGCACCGGACATGTGAACTGATTCACTGGAAAGTGAACCGATTTCTGCGGGGGCAAAGTGGAAAATCCGAAAAACTCGTGCAGCCTAAAAGATAATGCCCATGTTAGGATCTGCACTCTATATATATATTAAAAAATTATATTGAATGGGGCCCACAAGTGTTATATCGTCATAGCCTTCTGCAACAAGTTTTCTATATATGGGGTACGAACAGCAACATGGACAACATATTTGATGTCTCATGGATAAAAACTGAGTGGTGTTATCAAAGTGCTTGATCTCATGGTCCAAAACTAGGGATATTAGTAAAAAAAATTGCCAAAATTTGTCAAAAAATTATTGATTGATTTTTTGAAAATATCAGACAAAAAATTTCAGTTCAAATAAAAAAAGATTATCTTTATCAAATTTTATATCTCTGTTAAAGAGATAATCAAAACACATTTGATAGTGTAAAACACACCTTGAGCCTCAAATAAGTTTAGCATAGTCATACTCATATTACGGGCTTTCAGTTTTTTTAATGACGAACTTTAAAACTCTTGCATCTTTTTTAGTACAAGAGCATTATGTAAAACTTCATATGCACGTGGCCTCCTAGTTCTGATCCACTTTCATTTACAAACTGCATTTCAATTTTTTCACTCTAAATTCAGATTAAAATACATATCTTTAAAAATATTGATTGATATTTAAATATATTCACTCAAAAATTTCAAATATACACAAAATTTCTTCAAAGTTACCTTTTGAAGTCGTGAAGAACCACCTTCACTAGCATTAACCTTCTCTCTATCAATACAAACTTCAGAGTAACAGACATCCTCATTTATTATTACTATTAATAAATTTAAAATGAAAATGACATACTAGAGTCACTTCAAACAGAATACGCATACAACTCAAGATGTCTCAATTGGGTCAAAACTGAGAGGACCGTCTCGAGACTCAGTTTTGCTCGGTCACTCAAATATATATAACAAATTGCACTGCACCCAAGTGTGAATCACAAGGTTTGCATGATCACATGGCCCCCTTCTAATTGACACCGACCTTTTCTGTTTTTGAACAGGTGCATAGCAAGGTTTGCATGATCACATGGGCCCCCTTCTAATTGACATTGAACTTTTTGAACACAAATATTCAAAAGTGGTAGACCAATCCACCCATTTCAATAGACCCTACTCCACCACACGAATATGGTTGAAAGTTTTATTATAAATAATATATTTTTTAAGGGTGTTCATCTTAACACGGACATTATCTTTTAAGAGACACGGATTTTTGGATTTTCCATTTTGCCTCCGTAGAAATCGGTTCACTTTCCAGTGAATCGGTTCACCTGTCCGGTGCACTGATGAGTGAACCGATTCACTTGGAAATTGAAACAGTGCAATTCAGTTACCGACCAAGTTTTACAGATGGATAGAGATAAAATGGGAAGTTCATTAAAACATATGCCTTCTAAAAAATAATACCCATTTTAGAATGGACACCCTTTTTTCAAGGTCTTAAAAAAATTCCAACAGAAGCCATATATGAAAAACCCAGCTTTCATTTATAGAATTTCTGTGAAGTTCAAGAATCTCAGAATTCAGAAATGCATGTGGGTGGTTTAATTTGAGGTTTTGAAAAATTCTGATAGAAGACATGTATGAAAACCCAGCTTTCATTTATATGTATAAAAAAAAAAATCTGCTGAATGTGGGGCCCACAAGTGTTATATCGTCACAACCTTCTGCAACAAGTTTTCTATGTATGGGGTACGAACAGCAACATGGACAACAAATTTGATTTCTCATGGATAAAACCTGGGTGGTGTTATCAATGTGCTTGATCCATGGTCCAAAACTAGGGATGTTAGTAAAAAAAGATTGCCAAAATTTGTCAAAAAATATTGATTGATCTTTTTTAAAATATAAATTTTCAGTTTGAATAAAAAAAATTCTTCTTATCAAATTTTATACGAGATAAACAGAACACATTTGATAGTGTAAATTGTAAAACATACTTTATATGTGAATCACCTTGAGTTTCAAATAGGTTTAGTATAGTTATATCACCTGCTTTCAGTTTTTTTTAATCACAAAGAACTTTAAGACTCTTGCATCCTTTTGAGAACGAGACATTGAGCAAAATTTTATATTCATGTGATCCTCCACGTATGACCTACTCACAATTACAAATTTCATTTCAATTTTTTCGCTTTTAAATTCAGATTAAAATACATATCCTTAAAAATATTGATTGATATTTAAATATATTCACTCAAAATTTTCAAATATACACAAAATCTTTTCAATTGGTGAAAAACTGAAAAATATAATTACTTCATACTATACTTTGTGACTCAAGAACCACCTTCATTGACATTAACCCTCTCTCTATCCATACAAATATTAACAGACATCCTCATTTATTATTATCACTATTAAATTTAAAATGAAAATGGCATACTAGAGTCACTTCAAACTGAATAGGCACACACCTCAAGATGTCTCAATCAGATCACATGGGGCCCTTCTAATTGAAATCGACCTTTTTTGTTTTTAACACAAATATTTAAAAGTGGTAGACCAATCCACATCTTTAATTATATAGGAGAGTCATACACACTCTCAGATTTTCTTTCCCTACGCACTTTTTTTTTTTTAAATTGAGTGAAATGACACTTTTGGCCCTTCACTTTAAAGTTGTTGCACCAATTGAACTCATCTCCTTCGTTCAAAGGAGAGTAGCGCCAAACACAGTATGTGAAATGGAGAAGAAAATCTGGGGGCCCCACCATTGATCAAAACCTAGGGTCTTCGTTAGCCGTAGATAGGTGGGACAGGGGCGACCATGGTGGTGTTGATCATAGGGTCAGAAGTATAGGATCCATTTGTATCTAAGAAAAAAAACCCATAAAATTGTGTTTCGGTCGCCCAAATCAGCAGCAGAAGAAATTGGTCGGAGGAGGGTCCCACGTAAGTCCGATCAGAGATCTGATGGTACAGATGGATAGACCATCAAAAAATGGAAGGGTTATGGTGGGTCCCACCGACAGAAACTTTTCCGATCACCCGATCTAAGGCGGAGAAGAAGATTTGGCAGCAACAGATTTGTTGCCGCCAAATCTTCTTCTCGGCCTTAGATCAAATGATGGAGAAAGTTTCTGCCGGCGGGACCCACCATACCTATTCCGTTTTTTGATGGTTTATCCAACTGTACCATCAGATCTCTGATCTGGGTATGGTGGGACCCTCATCTAGTCAGTTTCTTCGGATGCTGCTTGGGGCTTCCGAAAATCAATTTTGTGGGTTTTTTTGTCAGATCCAAGTGGATCATGCACTTTTGACCCTAGGATCGACACCACCATGATTGCCCCTGGCCCACCTATCTACGGCTAAGGAAGACCTTGGGTTTCGATCAACGGTGGGGCCCACCCATTTTTTTCCCTTATTTGGTCGATCTTTCAACCGAAGGAACAGTTCCTTCCGGTGGCTTCGGTGGAAGATGAAGTGGAAGGGCAAAAGGGTCATTTCACCTAAAATTTTGAAAAATGATATGTAGGGAAAGAAAAATTGGGTGTCTGTATAGCTCCCCTAATTTTTTATTATAATATAAATTGAATATGACTCATTTCAATGATCTACACTCCATAGGGACATGGTTGAAAGTTTTATAATAAATAATATATTTTTTTAAAGGTCTTAAAAATTATAAATTCATCTCTAACGTTTGAAAAATACATTAATTTTGGCAATTCTAAAACATAAAAAATTAAATCCATATATCAGAAAGTAGAGAGAGATAGAGAAAGAATTGTATTTGAGAAAGTATTTGATTTCTTAATACCTAAATAAAATTCACTCGCTCTCTATTAGTCTCTTCTGCTTATACTTTTTAGGTATTGAGAATTTTAATTTTTTTTTAATAATCATGTAAGGTAGGAGTTGTCTATTCATTCAACTCACATCACTGTGTAAATAAATAAATGCGTAACAACTTATTATATTTAAGGCATGTCTTCTACTTCTCACTGAGGTCCGAATTGCCAAACTGGAACGTCTATTGAGAATCATAATTAGTGACACAATGATACAAATTATGACAATAAATCACCACCATTATTTTTCATGTTATCTTTCTTTTAAAATATAATTTTCTCTTATTATAATATTAAAAATAAAGAGGATTTTTAAATCACAATATATAATATTTTTCAGATTTTAAATAGTTCATTAGATGATAGAGATTTTTTTAAGTATATATAAATATATACATCTAGTTTAAAGTTGGGTTAAAAAATACATTATGCTGATATAAAATGCTGATATGTCAGTATCGGCACAGCATAACTTATCGGCCGTCACAAGATAATACACTTCCTATTAAATTCAAAGTAAGACGTGTTCGCTTATACATATTTTTAAGAGACTTAGATTGATCTTTGAAATCTCCTTTCACATGTATCGAGTAATTCTAGAGGGAGTGATACTCTTCTTCAAATTTATACTCTTATATTCTGTCTCATCCAAAATCATTCACTGATTTCAATTCTTTTCTCGTAGAGGTGGACTTTCTTTAAGGGGTCTATGTAGGATAGAAATATGACCACCTAAATGGTTCAAGCAAATCTATTTCATAAGCTAAGACATGATGGTCTTCTTTAGTTTGACATTGTTTCAGTTGTTATTAATAGTTAGTAGTAGCCTTTTGATCAATCCACATTTGTCTTCGGTTTCATATATTGTTTGGTTTGTTGAGATTGTGAGACCTAAGAAATTTCTGTCTTTTGATGTAACATTGTAACATAGAAATCTAATGGATTTCTTGTGATGTTTAAAGATTAAATATCAGCTTTGCGTTTGGTTTATCAAAAGTTAATAATATTAGTTGATGAATGTTAGTGTCTTAGCCATGTTTGAGTATCTTGATAAGTAATAAATGAAATTCGATATTACCAAGTTTTGTATTTAATGTATAGATGTTGAATTGATATATAAATTTATTAAAGAACTTAAGGGAGTTTGAGTGATGACCAAAACTCTTCTTAAGAAGCATTAGTCACGAAGATCAAGTCTTTTCATTGGCTTAAAATTTAATTAGAATATATATCCATCATTTAAATCAGAATAAAATAATAATCTCACATCAAAAGCATATCATCAGAATACCAAATTAGACATAGAAAAGAAGATCAAATTTCTTGCCGATCGTTATTTTGAGTGCTGCATTGATATTAATAAATATCAACATGGTATTTAAAAGTCCCATCAACATGTTATTAATGAAAATCTAAATTGTTCGACTGAAAGTTTGAACCTACAATTCAATAACTATTTATTGAATAAAAATCATTCAAAATGTCTTTTCAAGACCAGCATATTTTTAAAACTAATATTTAAATAATTATCTAACTTTGGATTTTAACAAAATATGAACTCTCTCCTCATCCAACAATAATCTTTCAAAGGCAAAGAATAAATGATAAATATAATCATCTGTTGAGCTTTCATGGATTTTGAATGATGAAGAAACCTAAGTATGGATTTTCAGTGGCTATATTAATGTATCAAACTATCAATTAGGTAATATACATCTTTATATTATACTATGGTTTTCTTAAAAAAAAAATGGCAGAAGTATGAAGCATTGAAGCTCTACAAGTGGCTGTAAAATTTTCAAATGAATATCATATCTAAAGAAAATAGATCTCAAGCTTTCCCCGTAAGAACCTATAATTTAGACATGGTAGAGATTGTGATGGTCATTGAATAATTTTAGCCTAACTTTTCATTGAGAGCAAGTTCCATACTTTGGCCCTTTGACACAACCCACTTTCATTTAAAATAAAATCAAATGAATAGTTGTTTACTAATAATAATAATAATAATCAGAGTTGACGTTTAGTAGTCTTATGACAACACCAGGGCTATCCTTATCTCCATTCAGCGAGTTTTACTGTTCCTCATTTATCATGGGCACTCTCTTCAACATATTCGATTACGTGAGGATATGGTCTCCCTCCTTATTGGCTCCACTATTAAAAATTGGTCCCATTATGACCATGTTTTTTTGCCATCAAGGCTGGCCATGATCGCTCAAAGATCACTTTCTTTAGGGTTCTGGGATTTCAGAGCTTATTAACTATCACTCTACTGGAAACACTGAGACTTTCTATGAGGCCTCTTTCTAGTTTGTTGTCTGGACCAGTTCTTAACAGGGCACAATTCTATCATTCGGTGATACTACGGCACAAGAGCAAATTTTCTGCATTTTTTGGCACCAAATCACATATACACATAAGACACAGCCGCAAGAGATTTTTACTCGGACTTGGCCCGTTTGGTGTTCAATTAGTTTTCCAAAGTGACTACATATTTGCTACGATTTATTGAGTGACAACAAATGACAACTTGCCACCTAGAATTAATGATATATTCCAACCAATCAAATTGCTTCGTTCTCATACGCTACACCACTCTAAAGGAACAGTCCAAATTTGTTTTTAGAATTTGAAATAACAATGGAGATGGAGAGCCTAACGCGAGAAAATTAGTCAATTTGGAGAAAAGACAAGGAATTTGTGCCTCCCATTTAGTGAAATTCGCATGTCACTTTTATATTAGGATTTTGACCTTGCAACCATTTAAAATGTGGGATTTGTCATGCTCCCAAATGGGTCTTAGGCCCACGGATAAGATCCATATCTCTTAATATGACCATGTTAGAGCTTTAATTTGCAAAATCATGGTTAAAGAAGAAGTTTCATCTACTTCTGTTACTATGATGAGAAGGCTCTAGTCAAAGTCAACTTCATGGGTTCTTTTGGCCCTTGCAGAGACAAATATTCAAAAGGATTAGATTTATAAAGTGGTAATTTTGTATGACCTGATTTGCTCCGTGTTGCCTTATCATTTTCATTGTTATTGCAACATAAATTCTTGCATGGGTTTGCAGTGTCGGTCCTGAGATAGTCTAAAATTTTAAAGACCTTAGGCAAAATTATTAAGATGGAGTTCTACTGCAGAGGCTCTAAAATCTCAGAGGTGCTACTGCCGGTTATTTTTTAGACCTATTTTAGATGGCCTTAGGCGGTAGCCTATAGCTAGGGTCAGCATGAACTAATTCTTCAATAAAAAAAAAATGCATGGACTCTGTTTTCAACTTCACCTTTTATTTTTCAATGTTTGCTTGAAGATAGGATTTTCAATCAGAAGTTATGGGCTCAATTAGACAATCAATGAACACTTGTTTAAGAATTTTTACTCAATTCGGCATTTTAATAGGTATCTCTTGAAGTCTTTAATTTTTTTTATTGTATCTCAATTCATTACCATGACATCTTCAAATTATTCTTAAATAATTTTTTCTTAAGACAAAGGTATCTAAGGGTCCCACCTGACTAGCCATTTTTGTGTTGAAATGGACTTGATCCCAAGACTTCCCACAAACAAGAGTAGGGATTGACAATGAAGCTAAGGTTTCTTAAATTAAATTTAACATGATATTTTTATGATTCCCTCTAAGTTTGAAAAAATGGAGCTGATTTCTAAGATAAAATGAAAATGAAAATAAATATTCAAAAAACTCTTTGCTTTTCGTTCAAAATGTTGTTTGATAAAACTCATTGATAATGGCATATGCTCTATGAGATACCATGGTTGCTGTGACAATGATGTACCAATTAAATGGTGCACGAGTTAAATGTTTATTCTTTTATTATATCTATAAAGTAATTATTATTTGAATATTGAAATGATATATATTTAGTACATGATTATTTTTAATGAATTTTATTAAATATTCTTTAATAAAAAAATAGAATCTATTCCCATTGATTAAATGAATTATTAAACAAATTTTACGAAAGAACATCAGTAAGTTTGGAATTTGGATGACATTTTACCCCATCTCTTGTTTGTCTAATACAGCTCATTTTTAAAGTATTTTTGATAATTTAATATTTTTTAAAAAGAATCTAATTAGCATCCACAACCACAACACGCATCTCGCAAAAATGGATTGGTGCCCACAACACGCATCTCCATTTTAGATAAAGAGGTTGAATTTACTGAGAGCCCAGTACAAGTAATGCAAGCGTGGAAAGAGTAGCAGTAGTAGTACTGCAATAGCAGCAATTTTCCTTATGAATTGTAAAAAAGAAACTAGTAATTTTAGAAGGTGTTGCAGTTCAGCCTTTCATTATTCATACTGCCAACTTCACATCCAAGCAATACCACCTTTTTTACTGTGGAGCTCCAGTAAAAATTAAGAAGACATTCAACTCTTCCTATTATTAAGGTCTAGTAAAATTAAAATTTATACTTATGAAATTTGATCATTGATTTAGGATAGAGATCCTTCCACAGGCATTTTGTGTAACCCGACATAAATTTTACTGTAATACCAATTTGTCATTCGAAGTGACTCACCGAACCCTTCTAATCGGCTCGCCGGATCATTGACCCTTCCACTGCGGTATAAATCGGCTCATTGATCGGCTTGCCGGATCACTCACCGATCACTGAAAGTTATCTAAGCAAAACTGTTTTTTTATACAGAACAGCAAATCGGATCACTGAAATTTTTTTAAAAAAATTTCGTACGACAGTAGAAGGGTAAAATGGGCAATATCCTAAATCCCGTGTCTCATTACACAAAATGCGCGTAGGAGAAATCGCTACCCTTGATTTAACATTCAATTGTTCACAAAGGAAGAGAGCATTTACCTCGATAAGAGAACGACATATTCCTTCCTACGCATTTCGCAATTGTCCAAGGCAGTCCAGGATTTCAAATTGGTCTTTCTTGCCCATGTTAACCACCAATCAACACATCTGCTCAAATTACTCACTTTATTTTTTAAATAAGTTAGGCCACTGGAGGCCTTAAGTGCAAGGATGAATACAAAGTAAATAATTCTTGTCTTTATTTGGGTGTATGGGGTGATGGGGTTTTCCTTTTTGTATCTTTTCTGTTTTCGGTTTTTAATCTCATACTTCTTAGATATTTTTGTTTGTATTTCTTTTGTTTGCCAGGCGTACTTCTCCTATATGTGGTCTTTCCCTCTTGTACTTCCTTCTTCATTAATTGATTTCTCACGTTACTATTGCAAAAAAAAAAAAATCAAATGTCTATACAGTGTCACCATCCTTTTGCATTGTTCAAAAAAAAAAATTAAATAAATAAATACTTGTTGAATATTGTTTGCTATAGTTGAATCAGCCAACCCATTCGTTTGGCACAGCTGAATCCTGAAACCTTTTTAAATACCGGCCACTGGAACCTAAAAAGTGTACACAGACCTCTCTAGCTTGGCTCTCTCTCTCAACTCTCTCTGCACTCTCCACATTCTGTCTCGCTGCTCTCTGTCTCTCAACTCTCTCCGCACTCTCCACCTTCTTTCTCTCGCTGCTTTCTGTCCCAACTCCCCGTCCCTGGTTGGCTGGTTCCTGGCTTCCTGCTTCCTAGACTTGGACCTGATTTGGGGAAAATAGGTAAACCCCTAATTTCTTTTATTCTTCCATTATTCATAATTTCATATGGCTAGTTTCTAGGTTCCACATCCATGGTTTATTTATTCAAGTTGAGGGTCTTTGTGAGACATTTGGAGTTTTGGACAACAGATTCCCATTAATCTCGTAATTTTCAAGAATGGTCTTGTAACTTGTAACTAGAAGGGTTTATGATATTTTGGTCTTGATAAAGTACATTTGTTGTTTGGTCTCTTGATAAGTACAAAATAAATACATATTTTACTCCTAATTTTATCATTGTTAGTACCTCATTTTATTTAATTTTATCTAATTAGTATATTTTTGTGTTTTCCAGGTTTAAAAGTGAGGATGACAGGAAAAATACTTAAATATAAAGCCTGGGCCTATTATGAGTTATTTTGGACCTCAAGCCCAATTATTGAGCCCATTAAGAAAAGCCCATGAAGAAATCCACATGTGTGAATACTATTTCCATTATCTCAAGAGGAAATTCGAAATTTAGAAGTCAATATAAGATGATTTTCGAATTTGGCAAGTGGATTAAGGAAAGAGAGAGAAAATAAGAAAGGAAGAAAAATAAGGAAGGTTTGATACATATTCGGTATTTTGGTCATAACTTTCCACTTCGATATCCGATTATATTGATTCTTTTTGCGTTGGAAAGAAAACTTCAAGAACTACAACTTTGTAGTTTACAACTTTTCCTGATTCGTAATTTAAAAGGGTCAAAACTGAGCTGAAAGATGGTACATATGTAAAAAACGGGATTTTGCACCCACTTTCCTTATACAAATTTAGCTCCTTGCCTCTTTTAAGTCATTCCATATTTAGCACAAATCAAATCCGCCCTCCATGTGTCCCTTGCTTTATTTAAATCTTGGAATCCAATCCATTCATTCCACCTCCTTTCATCTATAAATACTAGCCCTCTCCCATTGAGAAAACTGAACTTGGGCATTGAAGAAAAGGCTGTGCAAAGGAGAGGAGAAGAAGAGAAGGAGAAAGACTGTGGGATTTTCAATCCACATTGGGTTCTAAGGTTGATGGATTTTGATTTCCATTGCATTTTTCTTGTGTCTTTATTCCAAAATTCTAATTGATTTGTAATTTTTAATTCTATGTTTTAATCAATAAGAGAAGGTGAGAATTAGAATTATGGTTTTCCAATTGTTCTTTCATGTGTGATGAAAAATTCAATTTTACTTACATTCTTTTAATGATTTTATGTTGTTTATTTTTCTAAGAAATTCAAGGAAAGTGAGATTATTTTAGGATTGGTAGAACTTGATTTTTCCAGTCTAAGGCTCTTTTTAAGAGTGAGATTATTTTAGATTCGGAATTTCAAGTATAAATTTTACCTAAGCCTAAGGCCGGAATTGAATTTTCTTAGTTAAATGGATTTCATAGATTTCATATTTAGAATTTTAATGAATTTGAGATTTGAATGCATGTTAAATAATTTACGTGAGCTCCATGTTCTAGGCCGTTATTTTATTATTAAAATTTGGATGATAATGCCTCCTTGATTCTTTGATCCAGTTCCATTGTAAATATGTATATAGGTAATTTAGATGTTATTTATGTTTTCTTTTCTTTATAAAAACTCAAATCCTTGAAATTAATGAACTAGGTTGGAAATAATTTAATTGCATCTTAATTTTGTATTCTAAATTAGATTGAGATTGTTTATATTTTTATATTAATGCTACCATCTTAATTAAAATTAGTTAAATTGTTAGATTCTATGTTTAAATATAGAATGTTTCTAAATTAAGATTAAAAACATAAATTAGATAAATTATTTCATATTTATGATTTTTCTCCATATTTCTCAAAGTTCTTAAAATATGTAATGCAATGGTGTATTTTCATGGATATATTTTCCTAAGTTCCGATGGGTTCGACCTCGCACTTAATCGCTATACTATCTAAATGGTTCGGGCGCTTGCGAGTTATAAATTTAAAATCTGCACAACATCTCTATCCAACATCATTCTGATTTTTTTCCTTTTCTTTTTTTGGTTCTGTGAGATTGTAATGCTTTATCATCCTCTTCCACTTTGATGTTGTTTATCCTCTTATTTATTTTCTACTTAATTTTCAAGAATGGTCTTGTAACTTGTAACTAGAAGGGTTTATGATATTTTGATCTTGATGAAGTACATTTGTTGTTTGGTCTCTATCCAACTTCATTATGATTTTTTTCCCTGGTTCTGTGAGATTGTAATGATTCAAATTGAATCAAAATGAGAAAGTAACTGCTTTCTAAGGACATCTTAATTTGTTGTATGAAACTCTTGTTTTATCCATCCTGATAGCTTGATTGGGAGTTTCAAAAACTTTAGCGAATGCACAAACTCTCACAACCCATGCACTTAAGGATATGAAAGCAATCAGTGAGATTTTATATATAACCTTCGAAGTCTGATTATTCTTAACTCTCATGGCCTTAGTCTCATTGTTGACTTAAACTCTTCAACACTACTATGATCATCACCGTTATTAGCCATTTTCCTATATATTTGAGGTTGTTTTTTGAGTCATATGTTTAAAAAAACTACTATGGTCAAGAATAAAATTTTATTAGAAAAGAAATCTATATAGGCAATAGACCTATATGATGGAAATAGGGCCACTAGTTTGAGAAAAGAACCACTGAATCCAACAAAAAGAAACAGCTGATTCAGAGGATGCATCAGTAAAAGATTTCTCTTTTTTGTAAAGGGTGCCTTGAAAATTAGGCCATCATTATTTTCTGTAATTATAATATTAAAAATAAAGATCATTTTTTAAATCACAATATAGAATATTTTTCAAATTTTAGATAATTCATTAGATAATAGAATTTTTTCAGATTTTAGATAGTTCATTAGAAATCTCCCTTCATAAAGTGTTCCTAGATGTTGGCCCACTCCCAAGAAATCCCTAGCCAATCAGGGATGGATGCCCAGCTGTCTATTTTCCAGCCACAATGTTGACCCACTTTATCTCATTTTTCACTTAATTTGATGTTTTCATGTATTAAAAAAGAACAGTCTGGTAACGAGGAACACAACATGAATACAGATTTTCCTTTCGTTTTCTTCTGTCTTCTCCTTTTTATCTTTCACGTCTCTGTTCTCCCTCTCATACTCTCTCTTTTCTCTGCAGAACTGCTGGTGCCAGATTTCCTGGTTGCTGCCCAGATCGTCGTTCCCTGCTACCTCGCCTTCAATAGGATGCAGCCCCATTTGCTATTTCTGACTGAAAGTCGCCCATAACCATCGCTGCTCTATCTTTCAGGCTCGCCCAGAACTTCTGCTTCAAGCAACAAGTGAGAAGGGCTCTATAGAGAGTATGTTCTGCTTCGCAGTAGACACTTGAAGCAGAAGTTCTGGGCTGGCCTGAAGGACAGAGCAACGATGGTTATGGGCAGTTCTCTGTGGCAAGTGACTTTCAGTCAGAAATGGCAGATGGGGATGCGTCCTGTTGAAGGCGAGGCAACAGGGAGCAACGATCTGGACAACAACCAGGAAATCTGGCACCAGCAGTTCTGCAGAGAAAAAAGAGAGTATGAGAGAGAGAACAGAGACGTGAAAGATAAAAAGGAGAAGACAGAAGAAAACAAAAAGAAAATCTGTATTCATGTTGTGTTCCTCGTTGGTAACTGTTCTTTTTATAATACATGAAAACATCAAATTAAGTGAAAAATGAGATAAAGTGGATCAACATTGTGGCTGGAAAATAGACAGCTGGACATCCATCCCTGATTGGCTAGGGATTTCTTGGGAGTGGGCCAACATCTAGGAACACTTTATGAAGGGAGATTTCTAATGAACTATCTAAAATCTGAAAAATTTCTATTATCTAATGAATTATCTAAAATTTGAAAAATATTCTATATTGTGATTTAAAAAACGATCTTTATTTTTAATATTATAATAAGAGAAAATAATGATGGCCTAATTTTCAAGGCACCCTTTACAAAAAAGAGAAATCTTTTACTGATGCATCCTCTGAATCCGCTGTTTCTTTTTGTCGGATTCAGTGGTTCTTTTCTCAAACTAGTGGCCCTATTTCCATCATATAGGTCTATTGCCTATATAGATTTCTTTTCTAATAAAATTTGATTATTGACCATAGTAGTTTTTTTAAACATATGACTCAAAAAACAACCTCAAATATATAGGAAAATGACTAATAACGGTGATGAACAGAGTAGTGTTGAAGGGTTTAAGTCAACAATGAGACTAAGGCCATGAGAGTGGAGAATAATCATACTTCGAAGGTCATATATAAAATCTCACTGATTGCTTTCATATCCTTAAGTGCATGGATTGTGAGAGTTTGTGCGTTCGCTAAAGTTTTTGAAACTCCAATCATGCTATCAGGATGGATAAAACAAGAGTTTCATATAACAAATTAAGATGTCCTTAGAAAACAGTTACTTTCTCATTTTGATTCAATTTGAATCATTACAATCTCACAGAACCAGGGAAAAAAATCATAATGAAATTGGATAGAGGCCAGACCCATTCGAGAGCACCACCATCAACTATCCAGCAAACCCAACCATCGACCAGTCTTCACATCCAAACCCAGGCTCCATTACCTCGACTCGTTCTAACCTCCACTAAGGCCTATACATCCTGTTCCCCACAGCCCACCAACACTTAACCTGCTACCCTTATGTTGGTCAAGCTAGATTGTCCTAGAGGGGGGTGAATAGGACAATTGCGGAATTTTAAATTTCTTTCGAACTTTGGTCAATTAAAATTGGGTTTTTACTAATTAATCCAATTGATCTTCCAAAATATTGAGATTTATAATAAATAATGAATGTGAAGTGAAATCTCAGCAAACACAACTTCACCAAACAAGTGTGGTAGAAATATAAGAAATAAACACAAATGCATAAAGTAAGGTGAGGAGGTGAGAAGAGATGGAAAATCTTGACACAAGGATTTTTACGTGGTTCGGCAACCTTGCCTACATCCACGCCTCAAGTACACCACTTGAGGATTCCACTAACTTTCTCCTTCACGGGTGGAGAGGAAACCTATTACAATCATTGATCTCCTTAACGGGTAGAGATCGAACCTTTACAACACTTGATCTTTTTCACTGGTGAAGATTTGACCAATGACACACAAGAGAACACCTCTCTTGAAATTTCACAAGGGTTACACCAACCCTTTACAATTTTCTCAATAAATAATGGAAAGAATAGTTTTTGAGAAATACCAAGAACACTAGCCTCGAATTGCTTGAAGTAACTTCGGCGTGCTCTTGAAAGTCCTTCTCCTTGCTATGCTCCTTGGTGATGAGTAGATGCTCCGTTGAATATCAAACCAAAAATTAGGAGAAGAGGTTTAGGGAAGATAAATGATTTTCCTATGAGAACAATCTATCCCTAAAGGTTCTCTTAAATACACACCCAAGAGTGAGCCTAAGATGCTCAAGATTTGCCTATGAGAGCTTTGAGTGTGAATGAGATTGAGCTTAAGAACTTTGGTAATCTAACTATGGAGATTTAGTGCTCTTGAAATGATTGGGAGTCTTTGAGAATGTTAGAGAACATTTTTCTCATCAAGAATCAAACTTTGGAATGCCCTAAGGTCATACATTTAAAGCCCTCTTGAAAATATGGCCGTTGGAAGTCGAAATCACAAGAATAGAGCCGTTAAAAACTTCCCGTTGCTATTTCAGTCGACTGAACTTAAGATTCAGTCGACTGAAATGCCCAGCAATGACCGTTGAAACATCTGGGCATAATTCAGCCGACTGAAACAAATATTAAGTCGACTGAAATAGTTTAAGTCGACTGAAACATAAATTCAGCCGACTGAAACTCGTCTGAGGCTGAAAAGACGAATCTGCAGCACATTCAGTCGACTGAAACATGAATTCAGCCGACTGAATCTCGGCAGTTTTGGTACACCTCCACTAAAACGACCATAACTTGGGTTTACGAACTCGGTTTTGAGAGTTCTTGGGCTCTTTAGAAAGATCATTGAGAGATCTATCTACTCACCAAATTTGGTCCAATTTGAGGTGCATTTGATATCTCAAATAATCTCTCAAAGTAAGGGTATATGACAAAATTGTTTTGATATGTTTTGCACCCTTTCATTAAAATGCTCATAACTTGAGCTATACATTTCCAAATTGGGTGTTCTTGGACTTTTTGAAAAGCTCTTTTAGTGCTCCATCAAATCATTAAGATTTTACTAATACATGGGAACATTTGATGGGAGAAAAATCTTGTCCAAAATAGAGCAAAATTCACCTAACCTAAGAAATCCAAATTAGCCCAACCAAATTCTAAGTTATGGATTCTAAAGTTTGTCCCAATGGTAATTCTAGGTCTTGTAAGTCATTGCTAAGGTCCAAATACCTGTGTTGGTTGATATTCATGACGTTCTTCCGATTTCGGTGCAATACCTTCTAAATGACGTGTCTTCTGGAGCTTCAAACTTGATTTGACTACATAAGTCTTCCAGAGGCACGGTCTTGACACCCGAACAAGGTCACGACAAGTCACACAAATTGACAACTCATGACTCAGTCGGACACAGTCACGGAATTGACAACTCAGTCTAACTCAGGGGAGGCAGATTTAACTTTTAAGCCAACACCTTATTTTCCCCAACTGTCATCCTCAAGCAGTTCGACCTAGTTAATTTGATCGACCCTGCTATACGCTGCATCAGAATCTCTTCGAATGCATCCACACTACCTCTTCCTCTTCACCATCTTGGTGGTAGCTTCCTTGTCCTAAGGAGACAAGGGACATGACCCAATATGCACTCCGACTGAATTCAACTGTGGAGACCTTAATAACGTCTCATATCCATTTTCGGTTGGAGACCTCCCGACAAATCTCTATTTCAGCTCTGGTGGTTATCCGATGATGAACATATCATCAAAGGAATATCGGGTTAGGACAATCGATTATTCAAGTGAGACACTTATCATTGTTGACAGTGGTATTATTTGCAACAATTGCCCTTATCCATCGGAAAATTCGGAGCTAGAATCCTCAATTTTCACTTATGGAGACAACAACGTTAACCTCACTGTGTATTACGATTGTCCTTTCACAATTACAAACTCTAACCTTCATTCATTTTCTTGTTTGAAAAATGATATGGAACTTGCCTACTATATAGCCCAAGCAAGCTCTCACCCTCGCCAGTTCATTTCGGCATTCATTCGGATGAATCATTCATTGGAACGAATGCTGAAGTATAAATTTAGTTCATTTGAACGAATGGGCAGAATAGTTCATTCATTCGAATGAACAGATGGTTCATTCGAACGAGCAGTAATGCATAGTGCATTATTTAAATAATAAAATTTTCTTTAAAACTTTAAAGTTATTTTTTAAGCACTGTGTATTTCCAAAATTTCTCAAATTGAATATCCGGATTAATTACGATAACCTGATAAAAATACTTTAAAAATTCAAAGTCTTTTGACACTTCCAAATGCTTAAAACATAGTGTTTTACAAATAAGGGTATCCCTTGGCTGTGCTGAAAATACATTTGGGAGTGTCAAAAGACCTTGAAGTTTTAAAGTATTTTTATCAGTTTATCATAATTATTCCGGATGTTTAATTTGAGAAATTTTGGAAATACACAGTGCTTAAAAAAGTTTTAAAGGAGATTTTATTATTTAACTAATGCACTAATGCATTACTATAGCATCAACAATATAGACTAGTATCTTTTAAGCACTGTGTATTTCTAAAATTTCTCAAATTGAATATCCGGACTAATTACGATAACCAAATAAAAATAATTTAAGACTTCAAGGTCTTTTGACACTCCCAAATGTATTTTCGGCACAGCAGAGGGATACCCTTATTTGTAAAATACTGTGTTTTAAGTATTTGGGAGTCTCAAAATACCTTAAAGTCTTAAATTATTTTTATCAGGTTATCGTAATTAGTCCGGATATTTAACTTGAGAAATTTTGGAAATACACAATGCTTAAAAAATAACTTTAAAATTTTAAAGGAAATTTTATTATTTAAATAATGCACTATGCATTACTATTCGTTCGAATGAACTAAATTTACACTTCGACATTCATTTGAATGAGGGAAAAATGCAGGGGTAGAATGGTAATTTAACCCTAAAATCCAAAAATAGGTGTGTAGAGGCAAAAAAAAAAAAGTCAGGTGTCTGTAAGTCGCGCCTATTTAAAAAGAATCTAAGCATCCACAACCACAACAAGCATCTCCCAAAAATGGATTGGTGCCCACAACAAGCATCTCCATTTTAGATAAAGAGGTTGAATTTACTGAGAGCCCAGTACAAGTAATGCAAGCGTGGAAAGAGTAGCAGTAGTAGTACTGCAATAGCAACAGTTTTCCATATGAATTGTGAAAAAGAAGCTAGTAATTTTAGAAGGTGTTGCAGTTAAGCCTTTCATTATTTATACTGCCAATTTCACATCCAAGGAATACCACTGTTTTTTACTGTGGAGCTCTAGTAAAAATTAAGAGGACATTCAACTCTTCTTATTATTAAGGTCTGGTAAAATTAAAATTTATACATATGAAATTTGATCATTGATTTAGGATAGAAATCCTTCCACCTGCATTTTGTGTATCTCGACACGAGTTTTACTGTAATACCCAATTTGCCATTCAAACTAACTCACCGAGCCCTTCTAATTGGCTTGCCGGATCACTGACCCTTCCACTGTAGTATAAATCGGCTCATTGACCGGCTCGTCGGATCACTCACCGGATCACTAAAATTTATCTAAGCAAAATTGTTTTTTCATACAGAACAGCAAATCAGATCACGAATTGGATCATTGACCAGATCACTGAAATTTTTTTAAATGATTTCGTACGGCAGTAGAAGGGTAAAATAGGCAATACTCTAAATCCCGTGTCTCGTTACACAAAATGCCCGTTGGAGAAATCGCTACCCTTGATTTAACATTCAATTGTTCATAAAAGAAGAGAGCATTTACCTCGATGAGAGAATGACATATTCCTTCCTACGCATTTCGCTATTGTCCAAGGCAGTCTAGGATTCCAAATGGGTCTTTCTTACCCATGTTAACCACCAATCAGCTAAAATTACTCACTTTATTTTTTAAATAAGTTAGGCCACTAGTGGCCTTAAGTGCAAGGACGAATACAAAGTAAATAAATTTTTTTATTATAAATTGATATTTCAAATCATATAATATGTTTTTTTTATATTTTGACAAATATAAATAATTTATTTTACAAACTTTACTCTGGAACCAAAATTTTGGCTAGTATTGTCAAAATATTTGTATATTGTTTCTTTTTGAAATAGTAATTTAAAATTTTGACTAATATTTGAAACTTTAGTGTATGAACTTAAAAGTAAAAGGTCATTATCCAATGGAGAGAGAGTAGCAGAGCATCATTATGTTTTCTCAAACACAATAATAATTTTAGTCATTAAAATTAAGAGAATTTAAAAATATAAATTTATAATTCAATTTGGACGTCTGTTAGCAGTATCATGGTGTTTGTTACAGTTTTCAACTGTCTTAGTTTTAGGGCTGCAATCTTCCCACTAGACATTTTGTATAACGAGATATGAGTTTTAGAGTATTGTCCATTTTACTTTTTCACTATTGTACGAAAGCATTTAAAAAAAATTTAGTGATCTGATTCAATGCTCCGATTTACTATTATGTATGAAAAAAATAGTATCACTTAAATAAATTTCAGTGATCTGATTTTCTCAAGTCGGTCAGTGAACCGATTTATACCTGAGTAGAAGGGTCAATGATCTGGTAAACCGATCAGTGAACCGATTTATACCACAGTAAAAAAATAAAATAAATAATATTTTAAATCCCATATCAAATTACACAAATCACATATGAAAAGATAGCTACCTTAGTTTTATTTGCTTACAAATAATAAAGGAAACACTTTCGTGGAGAGAGAGAAAATAATAAAAAAAAAAATGCTAATCCCAGATGGGTTGGTGTTGGTCCCCTCCCTTCCCCTCTTTCCCACCCCTCCACCTGCCACACACTCCCACGTCTGATGGTCAAAAGTCAAAACACTGGTTTTTGCATGGGAATCTCATCATAGGAATGAGATTAGTGGAATGAGAATATCCTCCATGTGATTGTCACACATCGCCCAATCAACAATATATTTTCTTTCTCTTTTTTCTTTTAAATTTGAAAAAAATATAAAAAAGTAAAAAAATTGAAATAAAAAATTGAATTTCAATTCTATATAATTATATCATTATTTATCAATCATTTAGACATCAAAACGAGATGTATAAGTTACGAAATCAAGATTTTAATAATTTCAAAAAATTGAAAAATAGCTAAAAACTAAAAAAATGAAAAATATTTTTTAGTAATTTTCTTTAAAAAATTCGGACAGTTAATTAGTACGAACTACAAAATAATAAATTTTAGAAAAATTACCTACGCACTTATGTGGCATTGATATTTTATGATTGAAGAAATATTAACTGAATAGTTAAAGGTATACTGATATCATTCATTATAAAAACGCCGGTGTTCCAGTTTAGTCTCACTAATGAAAGTGATAACCCACTATGAAATCGATTTGACTAGTTGACCCGATATTATAATCATTCATCTCACTTTTATTTTTGTTATGTACATATTAAAGCCCCTATGAAATCAAGAATTTCAGTCAATATTTCAGATTTTGATTTTCTTTGAATTTTTTGAAAAAATAATTTTGTACAATATTCTAATATTTTAGCTGAAATGGGCTTAATTTCAGCTAATATTTCTGCTAGGTGAGAAAACTAGATTTTTTTTCCAAGAAGCTAATATTTGATAATATTTTCATATTCCCTTTTTAAAAATTTAGTATTTTAGATCATGAGTAAAATTTGTTTGTCAGGTTTGATTGCCACTAGCCCATGTGTATTGCAATGAGATCGGGTGGTGCCCGTGTTGGAGAGTGAGATCAACGGTGAGATAGTTGGTAACATTTTTTATGGGGCCATGCAAAAAGGTTTCCAATTGGGTTGGTTCAAAGCTAGTAACTGTGGGGCCTGTGAAGAATCTAAAGGCAACTGTGGGTCCAACACAGCTAGTCATAACTTCTTCTGCTACTCCCTTGATGGAATACATGCCAACCATGTCACACTTTAAGACTCTCTCTTTTATCTACTTAATTAAGATTTCTCTTAAAAATTATGATATGATAATAATTTTAAAAGTATAAATCAATTTTAAAAGTTAGTTTTTGAAGAAGAAATATTTCAAGTATTATACAAGTCATTGATTTCTGAAGTGATTTGAGTCAATAAAATTTACGTTAAGTGAGTCAATAAAAATAAAATTCTTTACAACACTTATATTTGTGAGGAATAAGTCAAATGAGGCCAGTCATCCCGTACGCCAAGGAGAGACCTGACTCTTGGTATCACTTGTTAGGATTGGACATTTAGTCAAAGAGACTAGCCTATTAGGTGGAGTGACCCAAGTCATTTATAAATTTCTAAATCTCCCTTTACACTTCCACCAATGTGGGACTCATTCAAAGCCCCAACAATCTGTGAAATGACACAAAGTCCCACATCGGTTAATTCAAGAAACCAATGACTCTGTATAACACTTGATGCACCCTACTCTCAACGGCTAGCTTCTAAGTGTAAGTTCTATCTCAAGAATGTTATAATGTCATATTTTCTAATATGGTATCAGAGTACGTTCCACGTGCCCAGTGCTTTCAACCGGTTTCAACCGGATTCAACAGCGGTTAAAGCCTGTCAAGTAATAATATATTATATATATTACAAATAACATTTAGTAAGACACTTTTTACAAATAATGCCTAAAAGAGTATCAGGAAAACGTGTAGGGTATTGAAAATTTAAATTTTATTTTTTTATTTTTAATAAGTCTATTCATTCAACTCACATCACGCTGTAAATAAACAAATGCATGTAATAAGTAGCAACATTTTATATTTAAGGTATCTCTTCTACTTCTCGCTGAGGTCGGAAATTTGCCAAAGTGGAACGTCTATTGAGATTCAGCAAAATGTCACCAGCTATAAGGTAATTAGTGAGACAATAATAACAAATTATGACAATAAATCACCATCATTATTTTTCATGTTATCTTTCTTTTAAAATCTAATTTTCTATTATTATAATATTAAAAATAAAGAGGGTTTTTAAATCACAATATAGAATATTTTTCAGATTTTAAATAATTCTTTAGATGATAGATTTTTTTTAAATTATAAATAAATATATACATCTAGTTTAAAGTTGAGGTAAAAAATACATTATGCTGATATAAAATGCAAATACGTCAGTATTGGCGCAGCACAATTTATCGGCAATCACAAGATAATACACTTTTGTTGACACTCGTATGAATTCCGGCTGCAAAATACAAGATAATAAAGTGTTGTTTTATGCGGCACTCATTTTCTAATGAGAAAAAAAACCATTTGATAAATTTTAAAATAAAATATCATTTTGTTTCCTTAAAGACGCTACTTATATTGTTGGATCAACATTTACAGTTTGCAAAAACCTGAGGGATTGGCCTGATGGCCAAGAACCTGTCTCGGGATGTAGGAGTGTTGTGTTTGAATCACACTCAATTCAAAGAGGCTACTCCCCGTAGTTTTATCCAGTATGTGTAGATTAAGAGTTTTCACATGCTCTAAAAGACTAATCAAGTGAGACGCCTCTACACCTTCAATCATAAAAAAAATATTTGTAGTTTGCAGGAGGCAACTCATTAATTGTCAATGAATCTAATTTAGTGTGATAATTCTTTTCTTAATAATGAAAATTAATCATCCGTCTAAATTAACATTTATGTGCTTTATAAATATAAATAAAAGTATAGCAACATATAAATTATTAATCGGCTTTAAATCACATGGATGACAATCCAACCTCATATTTGGTATCATAAAATGTAGCAGGGTCAACTAGTGGTGATAATTCGGTTCAACATAGTCCAGAACTCCACAGAAAGTTATTGTAATTATAATATATGAGGGTTTAACTTTTATAAATAAATTCTAAATAGACAACTAATTTATAATAATATTTATTAAATGTACATATAATTATCAATAGATAAGTGAACTTAACAATAATAATAAAAACTCTAGACTATGGTTCTCCTATTGCATAAAAAATAAAGACAAATGAATGTTTTAACACGTGAAAACTAGGGCTAAAACTCGGGTCAGGTCAGGCCGGGCTTTTACAAAGCCAACCCAACCCAACCGTCAAAATTTATTGAACCCGATCCGACCCGATTTGTATAGCTTACTGAATTACTCAACCCGACTCGACCTAAACTTCTAACCCGAGTTAGCATGAGTGTTGTTTTATCACCAGGTGCACTCATGTCGAGTCTGGTTATGTTGGGTCGAGTTGTGTTGATTTTAAATTTCTCAACCTAACTTGACCTGAATTTCATATGGATTTTTATTTTTCCAACCCGATATGACCCAAACTATACAAATACATACCCAAATCCACTGATTTCTCTGGTTGGGTCATGCGAGTCAGGTTAAAACCCGACTCAAGTTTCACTCCTACTGAAAACCATCCCTACTATGCATTATTATTAGTCACAACTTAATTAAGAGTTATGCACAATTTATCATTTCCTATTAACAATTTCTAATATTTAAATTCACGTAACTTTTATTTCATAGGAATATCCATAATAATTTTATTTATTCTAATGACAAAATAAATTTTACAAACTTGACATATATGATGTATCTGCAATTCTGCATTACTCTTTAAATGTCCACCTATGTTCTCCAAATAAATCAAGCTCATCTCTAAATATGGCTAGAAATTAATAATTGACCTTTAACCCAACATCAACATGACTTAGAAAGAAAGATATAGTTATATCATAAATACGAATAATAATAGATGAAGACCCATTTGACAAGAATTTAAGCAAAAAGTGTAAAAGTTAAATTAAATATCTCAATCATTTAATGATTTTTTTTTATAAATCTGAGTTTATTAAAAAACAAGTTAAATTCAAATACAAAGTTTAAAACTAACAATTCAGTCACTAGAACTAAATTGGCGAAAGTCATTAGTAAATTGGCGAGGGAAGGTTCGGTAGTAGTGAAAGCATTGATGAGGTTAAGGAATAACAGGGAAGGATTGGTGAGGCTTTCCAGGAAGGAGTTAGACTCCTAGTTGGTAATGGCAAGAGGGTGCTTTTTTGGAAAGACAAATAGTTGGGGGAGAGACCACTTTTATTGTCATTCCCAAGGCTGTTCAGAACTGCTCTGAACCAGGGTGCTCTGATTAATGAGTACTTCAATGTTGTTGGCGATTCACTGTGTTGGACTATCCCCTAAAGAAGGCCCCTAAGAGGTTTTGAGGACCTCCACCGGGTTCTAATCACTCTTTTAGAGGACACCAAGTTGTGGATTGAAGAGGAAGACAAGTGGATTTGGTCCAAGGAACCATCTGGTTCCTTCTCTGTTAAATCAATCCTAGATTCAGCCTGTGCCGCAAACCTAATCAATCCGCCCTTGTGAAATCTTGCTTGGAATAACAAAGTGCCCCCTAGAATCCAGGTCTTTATGTGGGCAGCCCTTAAGAAGAAGATCTCAGTTAGGCTCAATTTAAGGAGAAGGGGTATCCTCCCTGAAAGTGCTTCGGTTGTGTGTACTATTTGTGGGGAGGAAGATGAGTCAGTGGACCACTTATTCATTGGGTGTTGATTCACGTGGGGTGTATGGTATTCCTTTTATAATCTTTTTTGTTGCTCGTGGGCCATAGCGATAGGCGTGGAGGGTGTGGCCACAGAGTGGCCAGGAGGGCCTTTCAGGGGTAGAGCTAGGACGGCTTGGATGTTGGTTCCCTATGTAGTCATGTGGGTTATTTGGAAAGAGCAAAATGGGAGGATCTTTGAGGATAAGAGTGGGTCTATAGGAGAAGTTTTCGAGAAGGCGAAATGGAACTTGATACGTTGGCTTTCTGTTTGTAAGGAGTTCTCTGGTTTGGTGCCGGAAGATTTCTACCTGTCTTGGCATGGGTGTATGAGAGCAATAGGAAAAGATTGAAAACCCAAGGTTGATTGGGTTGTGTCACCTCAAAATTGCCTTAAATTTAATGTAGATGGGGCAGCAAGAGGTAAATCGGATCTTGCAGAAATAGGTGGGGTGTTGCGCGACGATGGGGGTAGGATGTTGTTAGCTTTTTCTGAGCCCTTAGGCATCATGGAGTCGAATGAGGCGGAATTGAGAGCAATTAGGAATGCGGTTCAGATTTGGTTTAGGTTTGGGAATGGAAAGCTCATTGTTGAAGGTGACTCGACTAATGCTATCTCTTGGGCTAGTAATAGGAAGTCTCCCCCTTGGAAATTGGTTACTATTTTTAGGGACATTAGAAGGTTGTGTAGGTTGAGGGATATACCTTCTCTCATGCTCCTCGGTCGGCAAACAGTATTGCTGATTACCTAGCAAAAGTGGGAGTTCATAAACTTAGACCTGCAATGGCATTTTTCTAATCTTGTCTTTATTTGGGTGTATGGGGTGATGGGGTTTTCCTTTTTGTATATTTTCTGTTTTAGGTTTTTTTTCTCATACTTCTTAGATTTTTTTTGTTTGTATTTCTTTTGTTTGCCATGTATACTTCTCCTATACGTGGTCTTTCCCTCTTGTACCTCCTTCTTCATTAATTGATTTCTCTCGTTACTGTTGCAAAAAAAAAAAAATCAGATGTCTATATAGTGTCACCATCCTTTTGCATTATTCAAAAAAAAAAAATTAAATAAATAAATACTTGTTGAATATTGTTTGCTACAGTTGAATCAGCCAACCCATTCGTTTCGCACAGCTGAATCCTAAAACATTTTTAAATATGGGCCACTGGAACCTAAGAAGTGTACACAGACCTCTCTAGCCCGACTCTCTCTCTCAACTCTCTCTGCACTCTCCACCTTCTTTCTCTCGCTGCTCTCTGTCTCTCAGCTCTCTCCGTACTCTCCACCTTCTTTCTCTCGCTGCACTCTGTCTCAACTCTCTCATTGCACTGTCTCACTACGTTGTCTCGCTGCTCTCTCTCTTTCGCATTGGCACCAGTGAAAAGAAAAAGAAAAACCCAACTCCCCGTCCCCGGTTGGCTGGTTCCTGCCTTCCTGCTTCCTAGACTTAAACCTGATTTGGAGAAAACAGGTAAACCCCTAATTTCTTCCATTCTTCCGTTATTCATAATTTCATATGGCTAGTTTCTGATTCCACATCCGTGGTTTATTTATTACGGGCTGAGGGTCTTTGTGAGACATTTGGAGTTTTGGACAATAGATTCCCATTAAGCTGGTAATTGTCAAGAATGGTCGTTTAACTTATAACTTGTAACTAGAAGGGTTTATGATATTTTGATCTTGATGAAGTACATTTGTAGTTTGGTCTCTATTCAACTTCATTATAATTTTTTTCCCTTTTGTTTTTTTGGTTCTGTGAGATTGTAATGCTTCATCATCCTCTTCTACTTTGTTGTCTTTTATCCTCTTATTTATTTTCTACTTAATTTTCAAGAATGGTCTTGTAACTTGTAGCTAGAAGGGTTTATGATATTTTGATCTTGATGAAGTACTTTTGTTGTTTGGTCTCTATCCAACTCCATTATGATTTTTTTTTCCCTGGTTCTGTGAGATTGTAATGATTCAAATTGAATCAAAATGAGAAAGTAACTATTTTCTAAGGACATCTTAATTTGTTATATGAAACTCTTGTTTTATCCATCCTAATAGCTTGACTGGGAGTTTCAAAAACTTTAGGGAACGCACAAACTCTCACAACCCATGCACTTAAGGATATGAAAGCAATCAGTGAGATTTTATATATGACCTTCGAAGTCTGATTATTCTCAACTCTCATGGCCTTAGTCTCATTGTTGACTTAAATTCTTCAACACTACTCTGATCATCACCATTATTAGCCATTTTCTTATATATTTGAGGTTGTTTTTTGAGTCACATGTTTAAAAAAAACTACTATGGTCAAGAATAAAATTTAATTAGAAAAGAAATCTATATAGACAATAGACCTATATGATGGAAACAGGGTCACTAGCTTGAGAAAAGAACCACTGAATCCGACAAAAATAACAGCTGATTCAGAGGATGCATCAGTAAAATATTTCTCTTTTGTAAAGGGTGCCTTGAAAATTAGGCCATCATTATTTTCTCTTATTTTAATATTAAAAATAAAGATCGTTTTTTAAATCACAATATAGAATATTTTTCAGATTTTAGATAATTCATTAGATAATAGAAATTTTTCAGATTTTACATAGTTCATTCGAAATTTCCCTTCATTAAGTGTTCCTAGATGTTGGCCCACTCCCAAAAAATCCCTAGCCAATCAGGGATGGATGTCCAGCTGTTTATTTTCCAGCCACAATGTTGGCCCACTTTATCTCATTTTTCGCTTAATTTGATGTTTTCATGTATTATAAAAAGAACAGTCTGATAACGGGGAACACAACATGAATACAGATTTTCCTTCTGCTTTCTTCTGTCTTCTCCCTCTTCCTCTTCTCTTTCACGTCTCTGTTCTCCCTCTCATACTTTCTCTTTTCTCTGCAGAAGAACTGCTGGTGCTAGATTTCCTGGTTGCTGCCCAGATTGTCGCTCCCTGCTACCTCACGTTCAAGAGGACGCAGCCCCATCTCCTTCAACCTCGCCCAGACCTTCTGCTTCAAGCAACAAGTGAGAAGGGCTTAATATGGTAATAATTGGTCAGTTAAAACCATTCTCTTTATGTCTATCATCATGTATCTAGGGCATTAATATGGTAATAATTGGTCAGTTATTTCTTATTAATAAGCTTTAAGATTTAATACCTATGAAAACAACTATGCCATTTTGTTATTCAGAAAATAAAGAAGAAGAAAGAGAAAATAAATATTATGGTTGGATTTGGTAAATGGATCAGGCTCAACAATTTCTTTTTCTTGGCAGTCAATTGGGCTGAGCTCGAGTTCTCAGCTTTATGGTCTATATAGGTGACCCAACTCATCGACCCATTGACATTTACCATTGTCCCAAGTTTGGTTCTTGATCTGTCCTCTACTTCATATATTCATATATTTAAGAGTATCTAAATCATGGGCTAACCATATTAAACTTTGTGGTAGCTGACTAAAATAAAAGTTCTGAAATTTGTACTCTCCAACTTTGTATTTTGATGGAATGTTTGGGTCTTTGGACCTTTTCTTTTAGAGGTGGACTTTCTTTAAGGGGTCTATTTAGGATAGAAATATGACCACCTAAATTCAACTGGTTCAAGCAAATCAATTTCAATTGTTATTAATAGTTAGTAGTAGCCTTTCGATCAATCCACATTTGTCTTCTGTTTCCATATGAAACAACACTAAAAAGGGTTGTTTGGTATGTTTAGATTGTGAGACCTGAACAAATTTCTGTCTTTTGATGTAACATTGTAACATAGAAATCTGATGGATTTCTCTCTTAGGCTCTTAGCCTGATAAGTAATAAAAGAAATTCAATATTAGTAAGTTTTGTATTTAATGCATAGATGTTGAATAAAATATAAATTTATAAAATAACTCAGGAGAGTTGAAGTGATGGCCAGAAACTCTACTTAAGAAGCATTAGTCATGAGGATCAAGTCTTTTCATTGACTTTAAATTTAATTAGAAAATATATATATTCATACCCATCATTTAAATCAGAATAAAATAATAATCTCACATCAAAAGCATATCATCAGAATACCAAATTAGACATAGAAAAGAAGATCAAATTTCTTGCCGATCCATATTTGAAGTGCTGCATTGATATTAATAAATATCAACATGGTATTTAAAAGTCCCATCAACATGTTATTTATGAAAACCTAAATTGTTCGACTGAAAATTTGAACCTACAATTCAATAACAATTTATTGAATAAAAATCATTTAAAATGCCTTTTCAAGACCATCATATTTTTAAAACCGCCATCGTCGGAGATTAGTAAAAAAATTCCTGGGCCATTTTTCACATAAACACTCTTATCTATACTTTTCCGATACTACTGAAGCCCCATAATGACGTATAATAATCTCTTCATCCGTCATCATAAACATGACCAAGAACTGTACACATGAAAAAAAAAATACCACATCAAGAATGGAGTTGTAATATGCAAATGAGAGGGAGAAAGAGTTGTACAGAACTTCAATTAGAAAACTAGAATAAAAAAATGCTAACTTATATAGTGATTTAGCATTTTTGTTAGCCTTAATCCTTTAATTAAAACATTATCCATTAAAACTTTTTGGAGTATCTACATTTATAGCTGAATTCTAGAAAAAAAAAAAAAGATAATTGAAAATTTTAGATGAAAATTCAATTTAATTAACAGAACGATTGTTCTCGAAAAGCTAATAATAATAATAATAAATTAATAAAAAAAAAATCTATTGACAGAATGATCAATTTATTACAAGGACTTCCACGTTACATTATTGCATAGAATCCATTCCTCTATGATATCTCAAAGAAGAGATATAAATCATTAACAATAACCATAGAACCTGTCAGAAAATACCCATAAAAGGAACTTATGGAATTTTACATGTACACATAACATATTTACATTCAAAGGGCATATTCACACATTATTTAAAGCTTAGATTGCACACACAGCATATTTATATTCAAAGCTTAGATTGCACATAGAGCATATTTTTTTTTTTGGATTAACATGTAGGAAACTCAGACACAGTCCTACTAAAACTCCTACGGATAAGTCCATTACCCCTAAGGCACACCAAGGCTAGGTCATGGGGGCTCGAACCTACAACCTCCCGCTATTTGAGTCAGGAGGCAACCAATTGATCTACACTACACACTTTGGCCATGCCCGCCTGAGCAAGTGTCCTCCACATTTTTATTCAAAGGTACAGTTGGGTAGGGCTATGATATTTGGTGTTCTCAGGTACTTTATAGTTATTCATTATTTAATTTATCCAAACAATGGAACTTAATACTAACGAAATGTATCACAAATGAAAATTAAAATGGTTGATTTCATTGCAGAAGACCACGTTACATAATACATTGAGTTACACTATCTCGTGACTAATACATACTTACATACAGACATGTTTAGAACTTTAAAAAAGAAATATTTGCCTATATTTTTGAATTTTTTGTTGTTTGGTTTTTAGAAAAATAAATAACACTAGCACCAAAATAAGAAGCGAAAATAATTTATTTTACCTGCAGTTTCAGCTTTCAATTGAAAGAACTTTAACAACAAATAGATATCAATGACATTCGAGTCAAACTATATCAGTCTCTATTAAGAGGTAGAGGAGACTGATGGATCTGAATCAATCACTTATCTCTGTTCATCAGCTTAGTTCATTTTATACGTAGATTTTAGGAACATAGGAGATGCTTAGTGAGAAAGGGTCACATTCGTGATGTAGACGGGGTAGGATATAATACCCTACTCAATCGCTTAGCGAAAGTTTAATAAAAACCAACAAGAGTTTAACGCAACCTGCAGACTTTATGGTAAAACCCAACTTATTTAAACTGTGAGAATTAATTGAATCAATTTAATTTGACACACACTCTTGAATTTAAAAAGAACCATTAATTTTATCAAACTTTTCTAAATCACAAATCACATTTGGTTTTAATTTAATTAAAAAAAAAAAACACATCCACACCAACTTTGAAGTAATTGAAAACTGGCAAGGTTTTTTTTTAAAAAAAATTTAGACACACAACCCAAATACTTTAATCGGGTCTAATGATTCATAAGCATTCACAACCCACGCTTAAAAGTTGTGTTTTTAAAACTGAGTAACATTCAAACCAACTTTGTACTAATTGAAAACAGGCATCGTTTTTCTTTAATTAAGACACACTAGCCAAATACTTTAATCGGGTCTAAATGATTCATATGCATACACAACCCACGCTTAAAAGTTGTGTTTTTAAAACTGAGTATTAATTTTCAAATAAAATCAAACCCAAATAATTTTTTGTAAAACTGTCTCAAATTCGCAAATATCAGTTACCAAATTCTGTCAAATAATTGAGTTAACCCTCAATTAAAATTGGTCCAAACTGGATTTTAAATCTTCAATGAAAACCAGCCCAACTAAGGTTTTAAAAGACTATTTTAAACCCTTAATTCAGTCCCAAAACGCTGTTTAAAAAAAAAAAAAATCAGTCAGTTTATACGGTTTTCTCTTTAAGACAAATTGGGTATTAAACTGATTCAATTAATCCAAAATACTCGAAGAGATTAGGATTATCTAGTTATTAAAGAGAAGAGCTCACTCGAACCTCAAGACACCTCAACTCGGTGAGGATTTAGTAGTAAGCAATGCTAACTTGGCTGCAACTCGGTGCATGCCCCTATTTTTTTTGGATAACGAAGGTATCCTTAAGGTATTGGACCAACAAGACTAATCTCCTGGAGTCCGCACCGCCATTGCCCACACAGCCAGCCCAGATTAGTCAAGTGGTAGCACCAACGTTTGATCCCAGGACATGAGGGAGCAAAGCCCACACCAAAAATCACTTGGGCTACTCACCTGATGGTTCAAAATTACCTATTTTATTTTAGGAGATTGGTAGCATACACCCAATGCTCAGTGTACAAGCTTTCGTTTAAATACAAGAAAAAATAAATAAATCTAGTAGATACAGAGTAAGAACAATGAAGAATGCAATATATAATCCAGAGGGCACAAAGTATTCAATCTAGAAAAAAAAAAAAGTGTTTCTTGTTTTGCTACTATTATCCAAACCATTTCACATTCAAACAGTTCTTTCAGCTTCTCAATAATGGTGAGAGTAAAAACTAGACTAGAAGACAAAGGAAGTGAAAATCTTACTATAATACCTGAAAATCCATCTGCAATGAACATACAGAGGCTCTACTCTTTTCAATCTTCAAGAAAAAGCCAAGACCAAAATATTGCTTCCAAGCTCCATAAACATCTCTGCGATTAAGAAAAACTACAATCAATGGGATGGATTTGGTAAATCGGATTAGAAGCAATCAGATTTGGGCTCAACGATGGTGGAGATCGAAAATAGGGGCAGAGAGGAAAATCAAAACGGTCTAGAGAGAGAAATTAAGAAAGACTCACGTCTTCAAACCCCATAAACAATAGAAGGAGAGGTCCCAGAAAGGAATAGGCGCTCAGAGAGGGGAAAACTAGAGAGAAAAGGAAAAAGAGAGAGTGGCGAGAGAAGTGAAGAAAATCTGAGAAGATATGGAGAGACCGACAGCGAGAGAAGGGAAGTGATAGAGAGAGCCACCGAGAGTGGTGGCGAGAGAAGGGAAATTGAGATCGACAGAGAGCGGCAGCGTGAAAGAAAGAACGAGAGAGAGAAGCGCAAGAGAGAGCGACTGCGTGAAAGAACGAAGGCAGAGAGAGGAATACGATAGAAAACCTGGAGAAAGGGATTGTTTTATTTGAATTCCATCTATGTGGAAGAAACCCAAGATTACTTGAGAGCAGAACAGGCTATGGCCTAGGAGATGAGGAAGGGGACCCACTAGTTTTGGGGTCGGAGAGAGGGTGCCTGAGAGATTATAGTGAGGAAGAGATTTGAGGATAGAAGAGGAGAATTAGAGAATAAGAGAGAATCAATATTATTGACTCGGAGATGGAATGGAGTTATAATGTTATATAGAAATGGGTCACGAGAATACGTGGGAGTGGGGAAGCAATGGAAAATGGAAAATCACGAGAGTGTGGCGGAGAAGGGTTGAGGTTAGAGACTAAGGTTGAGTGTGGATGAGGGGTAAATTTTATAGAGATTATCTTTGAGTAGAAGTCATCTTTGAATAGGGGTGACTTTTATCTTATTTGATAATTGCAGTGGTAAAGTAAGGAGTTATCTTAAGGATTAAAAAAAAATTGTTAATTGTAAATAGGGGTAATTTGATATATTAATAATTTTATGAGAATTAATAATTTTTATTAAATTCATATAATATAAAAAATAAAAATAAAATTTTATAAAACATAATTATTGAATAATATTCATCAATTAAAAAATATTTTAAAATATTTTATCTTCATAGGTACAAAAAGAGGTAAAGAGTGGCAAGGGTTTCGTGAAAACCCTCATGGTCTAAGGGGTTTTCAAAAAAAGAGGAGGAGAGGTAAAAATTTGAATTTTTACCCTCACCCTTTCATTACCCATGTTACACCCATCCAAACGCAATCTAAGGGTTTTGTTTTATTATTATTTTTTCATTTCAATTAGATTAACTATTAGTTTAGGTTTAATTTAAAAAAATTAATTTATTCAAACGATCCCGAGTGGAAATCGGGACAAGTATGAACGAGTCAGGATGGGTTTGAGAATCATGATGGGTTTTATTTTATTTATTCATTTAATTGATTTAAAATAATTGTATTGTTATCAAAATTAAGTTAATTCTCTACTAATATACCAAAATTAGTTATGGAATTTTTTCTCTGCTTACTTATTTTAAAGAAACCCACGCGGTTCACGTGGGTTTGGTTTGAGCACATTTTGTAAATACACACTAGGGTTTTTAAAAGAAAGCCACCTGGCTCACGTGGGTTTTTTAAAGAAATTCTTGAAGAAACGTTTTGAAATTAGACTTATTTTTGTAAATGAATTTTCAACGCTTCTTCAATTTTTTCAAACATTTTTCAGTAAAAGAGCTAGTTTTAGATATTTATTAGCATAAAAAAGCTAATTAGATGGCTTTTCAAATTTCATTATATTTATAAAATTTTGTAAAAAAGGTTTAAATGAGAATAAAAGGTTTAAATATTTAATTAATATGTGTAATTTTTTTTAAAAAGTCTTGAAAATGAGATTTGTAAAATTCAAAGATAATGACACTTTATTTTTGTAAAAAATAGAATTTCATAAAAAATAGAAAAAATAGAAAATAATTCTAATATTTTAAAATTGATTGAAAAGTTTTAGCTCACTCTCTCGTATTAGTATATAAAAATAAAAAATTTATAAAAAAAATTTGAAGTAGAAAAATAACGACATACTATCAATTCTTGACATTATAATTAAATTCTAAATGTTAATATTCTCAACTGAAAATCATTACTGTGACATCAATTCTATTCCTGAACATTACATATTTTAGTCATAAAAGTCACATTTTATTTTTTCAAAAAAATATTTTTTGCTTTAAATTTTATTTCTAACTAACCAATTAAACCTAAATTAATAATTTAATATTATTTATAATATTAGAATGATGGGCATGAGTTTGACTGGGTTGACCATAGTTGAAACGAGTTGAACCTTATTAACCCGACCTTCTTCAGAGACGGTTCAGTAAACAATCCGATTTTTATGACATTGATTTTAATAATTAAGACGTATCTTATAGCCCAACGAGATTTCGGACTGTCCGTGGCCCGTCTAAAAATGATTTAATCCTTAGCGTCCGGTCCATGAACATTAAACGGACTACAAGATCCAGCCCGTTCAATTAATAATTAGGTCAAGCAAACAATCCAATTGGTCGGATCCGTTTACGTGCCTACATCCATATTCTAATTCTATTCTAGATCTTGGGTCTTCTTCAAAATGCCACTATCTTCTCGTAAAATCAGTTCAATCTGTTGAAGATTTTATAGAATATCTGATTGATTTGCACATCTGTAGGATTGATTTACTTCCAGATTTTGTATAATTTGTTTCCTCTTTTATAGTTAGGTTTGTATCTATAAATTGTAACACTCTCATTGAGAAATATATGAATGAAAGGGGAAATCCCATTGATGCCTGAATTTTAAGTTGGTATCAGAGCCAGGTTCTACATTCGTAGATCTTGAAATAGGATTTCAAAGTGAAACCAAAGAGATCTGGGATTTAAAAAAAAAAAACTTTGTAGAAATCGATTGAAGATCCCGCGTAGTTCAGAGATCCGCAGAAGGCTCACGGTTCTGCGTTCGGTGACGAGACGAAACAGTAGAACGCCGGAGAACGGGCTGCCGGAACCAACGGCGGCACCCGACTGCAAGCGGCACCGAGATTTTTTGCCGGCGTCGTGAGTCTATATCCAGGCGGAAATCAGAACCAGCGGCGGAAATCACGACTGGAACGGTAAGAGACGTTCAGATCTGCACGGAGGTTTGCAGGTCCTGGCACCGAGGACTTGGTCTTCCGCCGCCGTCCTGAGTTTAAACAGCGGCGGAAATCACTGCTGGAAATCGGAACCAACGGCGGAAATCGCCACGGAAATCAGCACAGATTAGCTGGAAATCGGAACCAACGGCGGAAATCGCCACGGAAATCAGCACAGATTACAGTGCATTTGACGGAAAAACCAGCCACCCAAGTGACGCAGCTACAGATCTGCAAGCCAGATCTGAGAGGCGCGGCGTGAAGCAGCAGCGTCAGCGACGAAAAAAAACCCAGCACGTGCCGGCGGCAGCGACGAGCGTCATCAACGAAAAAAAAAAAAAACCCAGCACGCGCCGGCGGCAGCGCGATCTGAGAACCAGATCTGAGAGGTGCGTGCAGCGGCGGCGGCAGCGACGAGCGTCAGCAACGAAAAAAAAAACCCAGCACGCGCCGGCGGCAGCGCGATCTGAGACCAGATCTGAGAGGTGCGTGCAGCGGCGGCGTCAGCGTCGAAAGACCCAGCACGCGCCGGCGGCAGCGACGAAAAAACCGCCGTGAACAGATCTAGTGACGCGGCAGCGGCAGAAAACACAAAATTTCAAGGAAGAAGAAGCGGTGGCTGAAATAAAAAAAAAAAAAAAAAACAGTGGTCCACTGTTCTGATCTCTTCCCGGCTGAAAAAAAAAAAAAAAACTGCAACCAGTTTTTAACAGCCGCTACAGCCGACCTCGAAGAGAGCCGTGATGTCTTCCTCCAAGCCTGAATCATCAGGAACAAAATCAGTTCCTGTTATTGTTCACTCTGAAAGTATTTTTAATGCGGGGATCATTCTTACTGAATCAAATTATGATGTTTGGTCACAGCTAATGGAGATGCATATTGCCGAGAGGGAAAAACTCTCCTATATTCGTGGTAAGACGAGGCCCCCTGCAGAATCTGATGATGGATATGAAAAATGGTATGCCGAGAACCAGAAAGTGAAACGATGGCTTTTGATGTCCATGACTCCAGATATTATGAAGCGTTACTTACGCTTACCCACTGCTTCCGAAATTTGGAGTGCTCTGTCAAAAGCCTTCTATGATGGAAGTGATGAGTTGCAAGTTTTCGCCTTGAACCAACAGGCCTTCACTGCCTCACAAAGTGGAAAGTCTCTTTCAGAATATTATGGCAAGTTGACCGGGATTTTTCGTGAATTGGACCATCGAGATAAAGTTATTATGAAGGATCCTGATGATATCATCGCTTACCAAAAGTCTATTGCGCGACTAAGGGTGCACATATTTCTTGCCGGATTGGATACAACGTTTGAACAAGTTCGTGGCGAAATTCTACGAAAAGAACCAATTCCAGATTTGGAAGACTGTTATGCGTTCATTCGACGAGAGGTGGTTCGTCGTGCAACTCTGAAAGGGGAATCTGACAGTTCTGAAGCTTCCGCTATGGTGACTCGAAATCGACCAACCCAAAACTGGCAAGATCGTTCAAGGGGCAACCGTCCAAAGAATACCAATGATGTCGATAAGTCTGCTTATAAATGCACCCATTGCAATCAGACTGGGCATACCAAAGATCGTTGCTTTGAACTTGTGGGATATCCAGAATGGTGGGATCATAGTCGTGCTTCCCGAAAGAAGAAGACTGTCACCGCCACTATTGTTGAAACAAAGACAGCTGATGATGTTACAGAAAGGACCTCAGCATTAGTCACCGCGACAGATAATGGTGGTAAGTTTTTTCATATTTCTACACCTGTTTCTAATAGTACATGGATAATTGATTCTGGTGCTACCGATCATATGACTTTTGATTCTAGACAGGTCAACCCTCTGAAATCATCCTCACAAAACATTGTTTCTACTGCCAATGGTACCACGACCCCAGTTATTGGGGAAGGATCTTTGACCCTCACTGATACTTTGCATTTAGATTCTGTTTTAGTTGTTCCATCTTTAGAATATAACCTTTTGTCAGTTTCCCAAATAACCACAATCTTATCTTGTGTTGTGATTTTTTGGCCTGATTTTTGTGTTTTTAAGGACATCCGAACAAAGCAGACGATTGGTTGTGGTATTAGACGAGGGAAGCTATATTACTTGGACTTGGTGTCAGGAAGTTCCGACAAGTTACAACAAAGTTTGACAGTAAATGGCTATGAGAGGGACAAGCAGAAATCTGAAATCTGGCTATGGCATCGACGCATGGGGCATGCTTCTTTCGGCTATCTCAAAAAATTATTTCCTAGTTTATTTGCAAAATTGGAGGTTTCTAGTTTCCGTTGTGACGTTTGTGAACTGGCGAAAAGCCATCGCATTTCCTTTCCATTACTTTTGAATAAAAGTCCACTTCCTTTTATGGTTATACATTCTGATGTCTGGGGTCCGTCCAAAGTCTCAACTTTGGGAGGATCACGTTGGTTTGTTACTTTTATTGATGATTGTACAAGGATGACTTGGTTGTGTTTAATGCAGTCTAAAAGTGAAGTGAACTCATTATTTCAAAAATTTTATAAAATGATTGGCACTCAGTACAATGCACAAGTTAAGGTTCTTCGCAGTGACAATGGTGGCGAATATCAAAGTTCTGAACTTCAGAAGTTTTTGGAAACACACGGAACTATTCATCAAACTACTTGTTCCAATACACCTCAGCAGAATGGAGTCGCCGAGCGAAAAAATCGACATTTGTTGGAAGTTGTTCGTGCCTCCTTGATCGAAGCCCATATGCCATTATTCTACTGGGGTGAAGCACTTACTTCTGCAGCATATTTAATCAATCGAGTACCCTCTAGCTCTATTGCTTTCCGGACACCATTCCAGGCGCTCACTGATGCTGTTGTTGCCCCTGTCGTCCCAAATTTACCTCCTCATATTTTTGGTTGTGTCGCATTTGTACATCTTTACAAACATCAACGCACTAAGTTAACTCCTCGAGCGTTGCGATGTGTTTTTCTTGGATATGCTACATCCCAAAAGGGGTATCGATGTTATCATCCTCCATCTCAACGTATGTTTATCACCATGGATGTGGTTTTCCATGAACATTTAATGTATTTTTTGTCTGAGCCTGAACTTCAGGGGGAGTACCAGAGGGAAATTCAGACTCTAGATTATGACTATGAGTACCAGACTTCCGTTGAAAGTGAATCCTTTGATTCTGGTAACCAGGATATGGGTGAATTGGATTTGAGTGGTCAAACTTTGGATCAAAGTGGTGATGCACACCCAGAAACTGAAGGAGTGACACTACCAGAAGGAATAAGTCAATTCCCACCAGTCGAGTACGAGTCTCTCATTGAGGTACCACACCAATCGTCATGTACTGAGGATGTTCTTGATATTGTGTCTGAGCCACCAAAGAAACAACTACCACAACGTCATACTAGAGGTATTCCTAAACCCACATATGAACCTGAACTTTCTAGTAAAGTTAAATATCCCATGAGTCATTATGTGTCTAACCACCGTTTGTCTGAATCAAACCAATCATTTGTAAATCAATTATCTACTGTATCTATTCCTAACAGTGTGCAGGAAGCCTTAGCTGATCCACGGTGGAAAGCTGCTATGAACGAGGAAATGAATGCCTTGCAGAAAAATAAAACCTGGGATCTCACTGATTGCCCACCAGGAAAGAAACCAGTGGGATGTCGATGGATTTACACTGTGAAGTACAAGGCAGATGGCATGGTTGAACGATTTAAAGCAAGACTGGTGGCAAAAGGGTACACCCAAACCTATGGAATCGACTACACAGACACATTCGCACCTGTAGCTAAAATCAACACTGTTCGAGTATTGTTGTCTTTAGCTGCAAACTTGGATTGGCCATTACAACAATTTGATGTGAAGAATGCCTTTCTACATGGAGAATTATCTGAAGAAGTTTATATGGATTTCCACCAGGGTGCATGACATCGGAAAGAAACAGTCAGAAGGTGTGTAGATTGAAGAAATCATTGTACGGATTGAAACAGTCTCCAAGAGCATGGTTTGGAAGGTTCACAAAATCCATGTTAGCATTTGACTACCATCAGAGCAATTCAGACCACACTTTATTTCTGAAGAAACAACATGGTAAGATCACTGCACTCATTATATATGTAGATGACATGATAGTTACAGGAAATGATCCAGCAGAAAGGAAGGCACTAAAAGAATACTTGTCCAGAGAATTCGAAATGAAGGATCTTGGTTCCTTGAAATATTTTCTTGGGATTGAGGTGTCTAGATCCAATGAAGGAATCTTCCTGTCTCAAAGAAAGTATGCCTTAGACCTATTAAAGGAAACTGGCATGTCAGCATGTCAGCCTGCTGATACACCGGTGGAGGAAGGCTTGAAGTTATCTGTTGAACTAGAGGGAGTTCCAATTGATAAAGGAAAATACCAGAGACTTGTAGGGAGACTGATGTACTTAGCACACACAAGACCAGATCTTGCTTATGCACTAAGTATGGTCAGCCAATTTATGCATAATCCTAGAGAACAACATATGAATGCAGTCATGCGCATTTTAAGGTATTTGAAGTCTGCACCTGGAAAGGGAATTCTGTTTACTAAAAGTACAGAGTATCAACGCATAGATGCATATACTGATGCTGACTGGGCTGGAGCAATAGATGATCGGCGATCGACTTCTGGTTATTTTACCTTTGTAGGTGGTAATCTTGTTACATGGAGAAGTAAGAAACAAAATGTTGTTGCTCGCTCAAGTGCTGAAGCTGAATTCAGAGGTATGGCCCTTGGCCTTTGTGAAACATTATGGTTAAGACTTCTCTTGCAAGATTTGGGTTACCCATCTAGGCAACCAATTCAATTGTATTGTGACAATAAAGCTGCATGTGATATTGCTCACAATCCAGTTCAACATGATCGTACAAAGCATGTAGAGGTGGACAGATTCTTCATCAAGGAGAAGCTAGATGGGAACATATTGGAGTTACCTAAGATTCGATCAGAGGATCAGTTGGCTGACATTCTCACCAAAGCAGTCTCAAAACGAGTGTTCTCAAATTTTTTAGACAAGTTGGGCATGTGCGATATCTATGCACCAACTTGAGGGGGAGTGTTGAAGATTTTATAGAATATCTGATTGATTTGCACATCTGTAGGATTGATTTACTTCCAGATTTTGTATAATTTGTTTCCTCTTTTATAGTTAGGTTTGTATCTATAAATTGTAACACTCTCATTGAGAAATATATGAATGAAAGGGGAAATCCCATTGATGCCTGAATTTTAAGTCAATCTTGTACCCTTTTTTCACATGTATTTCCTCTTTATTTACAAAAAAATTACAAGAAAAATTGTATCCAAATGATATTAAAGTGTTTACTCGAAAAGACTAAACATGTTTATAAATGAATCTCTCCTCATCATCATCGTTGTTATTTTCTTCTAATAAATTCTATGTTGTTTTAGAGACTTATATGATATAGAAATAAGTTAAATTCATGTAAAAATTGAATTTACAATTTAAGTTTGGCGTATTTTTTTGTTTTTGTGGGGAATCATCTCATGTTATTACAAAATATAACATGTATCTTGGTGGAAAAATTTGTATCCACCAAGTAATTGGATAGGTATCTGTACATAAATATTGCTTATCGGATGGCGAATTATAACAAATCCAATAGACACAAACTGAAGTTATAGTAATATCTTGATCGATATTACTTGGCTGTTTGAATTTTCACATGAGCCTATGTGATGGGATCTTTGTGCCTCAGCAAATTTTGGAGTCTATAATGTCTGACTCGGTGGGTAGGGTGGGCCCTGGCTTTATGTCAACTAAGTCGACGCGTAAGGCCCCCAAATGTGGTCAATGGACTGTAAGACTCTCACTTGCACTGCTCTCAGGGTTTAGGGCCCCTACCAATATGCATTACGTCAAGGGCTCTTGAGATTTTAAAGTCTGTATTGTCAGTGGGATTTCATTTTATTTTTTTAATCAGGCAAGCCATGTGTGTTTTCTTTGTTAAAAAAGAAACAAACAAAAACAAAAATGGAAATGTGAACTAAAGCTAGAAATGACAATGAGCATCTTCCAAATGTAAGAAGGGATCAAAGATGCCCTTTTCTCCATTCTACATCACTCTTGTATACAAGATTTTGTGAAAATTTCCAATTAACCAACGAATCCCAATTTCACTATCAAGACGCATTTCTTTTAACCACCATTTAAAGTCAATCCCATTATCTTACACCACAACCCTTTCCTTTTTTAAATGATACCAAGATCATTTCATGTGGTCTTGAGCAAAGGAAGTAAAGAAGGAATTTACCGGAATCCAGGCCCTTCATACCTGGGTGGAATGCAAATATCTCCCTAAAATAATTTTAAAGAAAAAATGAAGATAAATTTTGAACTTTATGTTGATGTTGTCTGATAAAACTCTATAAGATACCATGCTTGATGTGACAATGATGTACCAATTAAATGGTGTACGAGTTAAATATTTGTTCTTTTATCATATCTATAAAGAAATTATTATTTGAATATTGAAATGATATGTATTTAGTAGATGATTATTTTTAATGAATTTTTTTTAATAAAAAAATAGAATCTATTCCCATTGATTAAATGAATTATTAAACAAATTTTACGAAAGAACATCAGTAAGTTTGGAATTTGGATGACATTTTACCCCATCTCTTGTTTGCCTAATACAGCTGATTTTTAAAATATTTTTGATAATTTAATATTTTTTTAAAAGAATCTAATTAGGCATCCACAACACGCATCTCTCAAAAATGGATTGGTGCCCACAACACGCATCTCCATTTTAGATAAAGAGGTTGAATTTACTAAAAGCCTAATGCAAGTGTAGAAAGAATAACAGCAGTGCTGCAATAGCAATAGTTTTTCATATGAATTGAGAAAAATAAGCTGGTAATTTTAGAAGCTGATGCAATTCAGCCTTTCATTATTCATACGGCCAACTTCACATCCAAGCAATACCACCTTTTTATTATGGAGCTCCGGTAAAAATTAAGAAGACATTCAACTCTTCTTATTATTAAGGTCCGGTAAAAATTAAAATTTATACATATGAAATTTGATCATTGATTTAGGATAGAGATCCTTCCAAGGGCATTTTGTGTAACCCGACACGGGTTTTATTGTAATACCCAATTTGCCATTCGAACCAGCTCACTGAACCCTTCGAATCGGCTTGCCGGATCACTGACCCTTCTACTGAGGTATAAATCGGTTCATTGACAGGCTCGCCTGATCACTCACCGGATCACTGAAATTTATCTAAGTGAAACTGTTTTTTCATACAAAATAACAAATCAGATCACTGAAAATTTTTTAAATGCTTTCGTACGGCAGTAGAAGGGTAAAATGGGCAATACTCTAAATCCCGTATCTCGTTACAGAAAATGCCCGTACGAGAATAGCTACCCTTCATTTAACATTCAATTGTTCATAAAGGAAGAGAGCATTTACCTCGATGAGAGAACGACGTATCCTTTCCTTCGCATTTTGCAATTGTCCAAGGCAGTCCAGGATTCCAAGTCGGTATTTCTTGCCCATGTTAACCACCAATCAACACGTCTGCTCAAATTACTCACTTTATTTTTTAAATAAGTTAGGCCACTGGAGGCCTTAAGTGCAAGGATGAATACAAAGTAAATAATTCTTTTTATTACTAATTGATATTTCAAATCATATAATATGTTTTTTTCATATTTTGACAAATATAAATAATTTATTTTACAAACTGAACCAAAATTTTGGCTAGTATTGTCAAAATATTTGTATATTGTTTGTTTTTGAAATAGTAATTTAAAATTTTGACTAATATTTGAAACTTTAGTGTATGAACTTAAAAGTAAAAGGTTGGGCCTTACATAAATAGAGCCTTAATGAAATGGAAATTTTATGACACCCTCTATCATGTGAGATGTTAGAGGTTGTGATCAATTCTGTGAGTCCCACACGTGTCATTATCCAATGGAGAGAGAGAGAGTAGCAGAGCCTCATTATGTTTTCTCAAACACAATAATAATTTTGTCATTAAAATTAAGAGAATTTAAAAATATAAATTTATAATTCAATTTGGACGTCTGTTAGCAGTATCATGGTGTTTGTTACAGTTTTCAAGTGTCTTAGTTTTAGGGCTGCGATCTTTTCACTAGACATTTTGTGTAAAGAAATATAAATTTTAGGATATTGTCCATTTTACCTTTTTACTGCTATACGAAAGCATTTAGAAAACATCATTAATCCGATCGATAATCCAATTTACTGTTATGTATAAAAAAAATAGTCTCACTTAGATAAATTTCAGTGATTTGATTTTCTCAAGTCGGTCAGTGAGCCGATTTATACCTGAATGGAAGAGTCAGCAATCCGGTAAGTCGATCAATGAACTGATTTATACTACAATAAAAAAATAAAATAGACACCATTTTAAATCCCATGTCAAATTACACAGACCGTGAACATTGTTCACTGCCTTAATTTTATTTGCTTGCATATAATAAAGGAACCACTTTTGTGGAGAGAGAAAATACTAAAAAAATAGTAATCCCAGATTTGTTGGTATTGGTGCCCTCCCTTCCCGTCTCTCTCCCACCCCTCCACCTGCCACATGCTCCCTACGTCTGACGGTCAAAAGTCAAAACAATGGTTTTGCATGGGAATCTCATCATACGAATGAGAATAGCGGGAATGAACAGATCCCCAATCAACAATATATTTTCTTTCTCTTTTTTCTTTTAAATTTGAAAAAAAATAAAAAAGTAAAAAAATTGAAATCAAAAATTGAATTTCAATTCTATATAATATATCCTTATTTAACAATCATTTAGACATCAAAACGAGATGTATAAGTTAAGAAATCAAGATTTTAATAATTTCAAAAAATTGAAAAATAGATAAAACCAAAAAAATGAAAAATATTTTTTAGTAATTTTCTTTTTTTAAATTAGGACAGTTAATTAGTATGAACTACAAAATAATAAATTTCAAAAAAATTACCTACGTACTTATGTGACATTGACATTTTATGATTGAAGAAACACTAACTAAATAGTTAAAGTTATACTGATATCATTTATTATAAAAATGTTGGCGTCCCAATTTAATCTCACTAATGAAAGTGATAACCCACTATGAAATCGATTTCACTAATTGACCCGATATTATAATCATTCATCTCACTTTTATTTTTGTTATGTACATATTAAAACCCCCATGAAATCAAGAATTTCAGTCAATATTTCAGATTTTGGTTTTCTTTGAATTTTTTAGAAAAAATAATTCTGTACAATATGCTAATATTTTAGCTGAAATGGGCTTAATTTCAGTTAATATTTCTGCTAGATGGGAAAACCAGATTTTTTTTCCAAAAATCTAATATTTGACAATATTTTCATATTCCCTTTGTGAAAATTTAATACTTTTGATCATGAATAAAATTTGTTTATCAGGTTTGATTGCCATGAGCCCATGAGTATTGCAATGAGATCGGGTGGTGCCTGTGTTGGAGAATGAGATCAACAGTGAGGTCGTTGGTAACATCTTTGGTGGGGCCATGTAAAAAGGTTTTCAATTGGGTTGGTTCAAAGCTAGTAACTGTGGGGCCTGTGAGGAGTCTAAAGGCAACTGTGGGTCCAACACAGCTAGCCATAACTTCCTCTGCTACTCTCTTGATGGAATACATGCCAACTAGGGATGCAACTCGGGTTGGGCGGGCTGGATTTTAATAAACCCAATCCTAACCCATGTCACAACATATTGAACCCAACCCGACCCGACCCGAATTAAAAATCCGATTTAATTAACCCGACCCGACCCGAATTTATAATATCCTTAACCCGACCCGACCCGCGTTGCAGCCCTATTTGAACTCCATCGGTCCATCCCATTCGTGTTTCTCACGTGACTGGAGTACTGAATACAAAACCCAAATTCTTCTTTAATAATGGGTCCCACAGGTATGGAAATATAATGTAGGTTCGGGGCCCAATATAATATATAAAGCCTTTATGCCCCTTAAAATTCAGAAGAAAGTCACAGTAGTCCTCGGAAGCTGTGTGCGATCTCATACTTCCACCTTATAAAATTTCAGTTTGCGTCCAGATGTCCACGGCTGAGATTGTGAAGAGATGAAATGAGTAGATGAGTATGGGGAAAAGAAAGGGAACGGTCGCATCACTCTTCCCTTTCTATCTTTTACTTTCAAAACTTTTGGGTAGGGGTACGAAGTTAAGAAATTCGGGTCGGGTCGGGTCGGATTGAAATTTTAAGATCTCAGCCCAACCCGACTCGAATTTCGTTCGGGTTTTTCTTTTCTCAACCCGACCCGACCCGATGGCCCGACTCTTGTAACCCGACCCCCAAGATTTCTCGGGTCGGGTCATACGGGTCGGGTCAAAACCCGACCCGAGTTGCAGCCCTAATACCAACTATGTCACACTTTAAGACACTCTCTCACTCTTTTATCTACTTAATTAAGATTTCCCTTAAAAATTATGATGTGATAATATTTTTAAAAGTTAGTTTTTGAAGGAGAAATATTTCAAATATTATATAAGTCATTGATTTCTGAAGTGATTTGAGTCAATAAAATTTTACGTTAAATGAGTCAATAAAAATAAAATTCTTTACAACACTTATATTTGTGTTGAATAAGTGAAACATACCTTAGCATGATAAACTCAATTTTTTAACAGTCCAACACTCCAACATCATATTCAAATATTTTGTAAAATTATAATCATCAAATTGAAGTGCTTTTTTACCACATAGAGTCGCTCATTTTATACAACCAATAAACAAATAGTGTTAGAAAAGAGAAAATTGTATTCATTAAAGACTATTACACAACTATATATAGCCTTAGCCGACCCTAGGGCTATTACATTTCTAATCTAAATAGATCTCTTAATAGAGATAAAATCAAACTAGAATCCTAATTACATTATAATTAGGGAAATCTAAATATATTCCAACACGCCCCCGCAAGCTGAAGAGTGGATGAACGCGAAGTTTGGAACGTGAAGAAACAGCAGGTAAACTGCAAAAGTGGCAACTGACTGGCCACGAAAATTTGTGAAGCAGCACACTGATTGGCTGCAAAAGTTGTTGAAAAGGCAGTGTTGACTGGCTGTAAAATATGTGTTTATGTGGCAGCGTTGATTGGCTGTAAAATGGCAAGCGGCAAAACAGATGGCGGCCTGAAATAGAGAAAGAGGCTCGGACGACGGCAGTGGTCGTAAGACAATTGTTCGGCAAACAATGATCGCAATATGCGATAAATGCAGGCAATGAGTGACCTGCAAAACAAGGGGCTGAAACCATCATATCAATCAATCAGATCGTAAAGGCCAGCGAACAATAGCTGTAGCCATATAGGCTAGCAAATAAAGGCGAAAGTCATAAAGACCGGCAAATGAGGTTGTAACCATGAAAGGCCAGCAAATGAGGTTGTAGCCATGAAAGACCAGCAAATGTGGTTGTAGCCATGAAAGGCCAGCAAAAATTGTAACCATGAAAGATTAGCAAAGGCTGGGGACGAATCAGAGTCCTCCAAATAAAATGAGTGGATGAATTCCACAATAAATGGACATGTGTCTAAAACATGTCATCTCATATTCGAGAAACGAAAAAATAAGGCGTGTTCGAACGAAGGGCAAGTTACGTCCCTTTCTTCGGTTTCAATAAAGTAGGAAGAGAAGGGCCAGGGCAATTTGTGTCCCTTTCTTCAGCTCTCCCGCTTTCTTCTTGGCACAGATCTCACCGGTCGTAGAGAGAAGAAACAACAGAACACTAAGACTGAATTGCAAATGGTAGACGAATACAGCAGGGGCAGAGAGACGTTGTAGAGCTCTCTCAAAATCTTATGAGTAAAATATATAGCAGCTACATCAAATGTGTCTGAAAGCTACTCTCAGATAACAGGAACCACCACTTCATCTAATGACCTCAAGCAACAATATTTTGAAAAAGACATCCAGGCCCAACATGTCGTGGACACAATAGAAACGGGCCCTGTATCTTATTTGGGCAAGAGCCAACATCCTTCATATCATGGGTTTGATGAGCAGAATAAGGTGGAGCCAAACAAAGGGCAACCTGTCATTGATATTCTTGAGATCAATCGACTAAGGAGGTAGTTACTTGCTGATTCATATGCATGGGATCGCTGCTTGGCCCTTGCTGCCGGATTGGACAACAACCTTCATCGGGAACTAATTAGCTCTAGGAGAGTATCATCTGTCATCCTCATGTTCAATGGATGATCAATGTGAATATTCCTCCACGTAAGGTTAGTTTTAACAACTGAACACAAAGACTTGCAAACCCTTCCAGCAGACAGAAGATCTGAAATACTTAAATAACCAAGCACATAGAACAAAGCATTATTTCACCATCTCCATGTGAACTGTTTTTTTTTTTTTTGTGCATTCCTGTAGATCTTCAACTTGACGAACCCGAGTTGCATCTTCATCTGAGACATTCAAAATCTCCTCCACCTGTGCCAAAAAGAAGCAACAAAACTGAATAGACAATTCACATCCGAGATAGGCTAAGAAGCACCACATGCAAAGTGCAGATCCGGCAGCAACGGTTGTGATATCGACAAACTTTCAATAAGTCTGTCATGCCCCGATCCGAAGGGTGGGCCTGGAACGCAACTGATTTTTTTTTTTTGAAGATAAACTAACACAAGCATTCTAACTGGGCCGGATCAACAGTTGGGCCCAGAGGTCACACATGATCCCAACATGTGGACTCAAACATGTACCATAAGTCTGATACCAACAAAAATCAAGTGAAACATTCATAAACACATAATATAATCACAAATTTTAACCATTGAATTATCATTCAAAACATCACCAGAGTCACTATAGAAGCATAGTAGTCTAGTACATCACGTTAATACAAATTAAGTACCACACCTCGTACTTAATAAAAACAAAAGGTTCCAGGAACCAGAAAGTAAAGATCAGGGTATTCCCCTCAGGGGGAATCCCAAAACACCGCCGCAGCTTATCCACGCTAAGCTTGAAAAAAAGGGTTCTCCTTCTCGGGTTCATCTCCTGAAATGTAAGTGGGGTGAGCTAACTAGCCTAGTGAAGGACATATAACAGTGCAGTTAAGTAAACAACAGGTTATCAATAAACAACAGTTGTAATAAATATCTCATGCTTGATCACAAATAAGCATCATTATCATCATTCTCATAATTCATCATTTCTTTTCAATACTGCAGTCATCCACCGTAACCCCTAGATACTATACTGACACCAATAGTATTAAGTCCCGACACGGTTAAAATACATCCTTGCAAGTACATCTCCGGTATGCACCTCAAATCGGTACTAACACACCTTGACAGTCACTATCGACCTACCTGGTTCAATAGACGTAACCGACACCTTCGGCGATGGTTCAATAGTAAAGGGCACGTGGAAGCAGTATCACATCTCATATGATCAATATCATATTATTCACCATCATCATAGGCACTCTTACCATAGTGCATCATGTCTAGGCACATGAGTGGGTTCATCAACTTGAAACCACTCATTGCTCCAAAATCCATCTCAAGTAACAAAACATGTTTACATCTACTACAAAGTCAAGTTCCCTCACCGTGATTGTGTGGTTACGCGATCTCTGTTCAAACAAACAGACAAGTGCACAATCAATATACAGATCAAATACATACACACAAGTAGTATTTTGAAATCTCACGTTTTCCCAAAAATATCCAAGGTACATGAAATTGAGTCTCCTACTGGGTTTCTATCCTTTTTAAATTATAATCATCCACAAGATAATAATATAATAAAAAAGAGCTCAGTCCAAAACTCATATTGTCTTCTAGACATTGACCAAATTGACTTATTGAGTTAGGTCTAGATCCTCGGGTCACTTCTCGGTTGTCTTCTGGATAGGACCAGATCTAACATTTTGAGTTAGGCCTCGAGGTCACTCAGTGCCCGACAAATATAGCTTCGGCCTAGAAGTGAGATCACTCAGTGTCCGACCAATAGGGTCGGCCTGGAAGTGAATACAATAGTATTTACACTATAGTAATAAGAGAAGAGGGTTAGTACAATTTTAATTAACAAAAAGGGGTACTAACATCACATCACATAATCCAACTATATATATATATATATATATATATATATATATATATATATATTTTTTTTTTCTTCCTTCCTTCATTGTCTGCAACAGCAGACAATGAACGACCGGGAAAGCATGAAAAACGAATCCGGAAACAGTGGGTTTTCCAGATTCAGTTTCCATATCTCACGGGTCCGATGGATTCCTCTGGGAGTCCTCTTTCCATAGGGAGAGGTTTAGAGCTTTGAAGCTCACTGGGCCATCCGAATTTATCACTGGAACCTCATTGGTACAAGGAACCCATGGTTTTTCCCTAATCTTTGAAATGGTTTTTCTTGCTCAAAACTAAACCAAAATCAATTTTTCTTGATTCTAAACCACCTACAATTTGAAAAGGAATACAGTGGTTACCTTTACTAGAGTTCCTGGGCTGAAAATCCGATCTTTGAAAATTTTTCCCTAAAAGCTTAGGGGTGAAAAACAGAGAGAAAACAGAGGTTCGGCTGGGCTGGTTTCTTGGACGAGAGGGAGACTGAGAGAGGAGAGATTTGCTGGGAGGGAGAAGAGAAGAGATGAGGGTCCTTTTTATAGAAATCCGGCCGGGAAAAGGGGCGAACCGGCCATTGCATGCGGCTGCATGCAGCGGCAGCTGATGCTCCAAACAGTAATCGGCATATTACTGTTTGGTTGCAGATCAGCCCCTGCGAACTTCCATTTTTGCAAAAAGGTCCTGGTTTTAATAAAAATCTGATTTTTTTACTAAAACATGTTTTTAGAGGCTCAAAAATTTTGATCCAACCTTACAGATAGGTTGGGTTTTAAAAACTTTAGCTACCATAAAACTTTTGAGATTTAAAACTCCCTAAAAATCATTTATTTAAATAAAAATCATAATTTAACATTATTTACTTAATTAAACAAATATTAAATAAAATAATTTAGAGAACTTATTTTGGGGTGTCAAAGAATAACTAGATCATTCTTAAAATGGTCTAACACAAAATACTAGTTTCGAAATTTATCTCATCTCCAAAATCATTTAAAATAATTATTACTCCCTTTCGGGGTTTTGATGGGCGGGTTTTAAATACCATTTTCTGAAAATAAAATTATTTTAAAATCAGAAATACAATTCCTTGATTAAGGACAAACATATCATCCAATAATAATCAGACAATAACATAAATTATAAAAATAATAATAAGAAACGATAAATTGCCAAAATGCCCCTCCAACTGGACGAGCTGATCACTGAGCTTTCGAGCTCGGATTGGGACAAACCTGGGCTTTCCTTAAAGCCCTAGCCGAAATCTTTGAAATTAACCGTTTAAACAAAATTATTAAGCTAAAACATGCCTAATCTGGAGTAGGGTATTACAAAGTCGGCGGTGAACCAAAATGCAGCAGTACCCCTTTTTTTTTTTTTTTTCTTGGATCTAAAGCACTAGAAGCAAGCATTAGGAATTTGAATTTCCTACTCACTTGATTCAGGAATTGAGGATTCTGATGAGACCAGATTTCTAGCCACGGGACACGTGGAATGGGAAGTAGGCGAGCTTTCTCACCTTCAATCGGTTCAGAGTGACATAGCAGATCTCGTCAGCTGCATTTGTGGGCAGCACCTTTCTTTCTTGGATAACCCACGAAGTTAAAAATGGGATGAAAATTTTGAATTTGATTTTTGGCTGGCTGATGTGTATATAGTAGCTGTCACATCTCTCAGCAAAAAATTGTGGAAACTCGCCTGCAAATCTGATCTGGGTATCGGAGATGCCTTGAAGAAAAGAAGCAGAGTATGGCGAAAATGGCTGGACTCAGGTTGCTGAGTTCAGATCTGGATGTGGAACCGATCTGAGAAATCAGATCTGGGTTCGTCCTGAGAAATCAGAGATGGGTGTGGCCTCTGTTCGTCTGCTCAGATCCGAAGAAGAGGGTTCGTAAGCCTGAAGAGAGGTGTTGCAACAGGGAATGCAGCAGGATATTGGAAAGTAGGCTTGAGAAAATGTGCAGGCCTTAGTGGAGATCTGGTCCCTCTGGGCAAAACCCCCAAACGCGAGAGTAGAAATTAGGAGGTACTGTGCGTGCCTCCACTCTTCAGCGAGGAAACTTCTGCCTTCTATCCAGCGTGAAAAATAGAATGAGTACCAGATCTAGAATAGATCTGGGTTCAAAGGGACAAGGGTCTTCTGCCAGCCAGAAATATGAGGGTTTGATCTGCAAAGTAGGTCAGTGGACCGAGCAAGGCAGATTTGGGTCAGCCAAGGTCAGATCTAGGCGCTGAAATGGAGATGGGTGAACGCTTTCTGATCGGAGTTGCAGCAATGGGTTGCAGTAGATCTGGGCGGAAGATGGTGACGGTGGGCAGATCTGGCACGACAATGTAGAGCCGGTAGAATGAGGAAGTTGCAGAATGCAGATCTGTATGAAAGTCCTCGGCTCGGAGGCTGGACGATGATGGGTCAGGCGATGCAAGATGCAAACCGATTATGCAAACAAGGACCAAGATCTGAAATCGGTGGATCCCTCACATTGGCCGATCCAGATTGATGATCAAGATACTTGGAGAGAACAAGATATCTCTTTCAGTGGTCCCCTCCCTCTACCAAACGAGTCACCCTCTGGCAGAGGGAGAGAAGAGGAACACTGGTCTTCTTTCTCTCTCTCAACGAAAACGATAACACAGAAAACGATCTAATTGAGAATCGAACCTAAGCTCTGATACCATGTTAGAAAAGAGAAAATTGTATTCATTAAAGAGTATTACACAACTATATATAGCCTTAGCAGACCCTAGGGTGTAATAGGGCTATTACACTTCTAATCTAAATAGATCTCTTAATAGAGATAAAATCAAACTAGAATCCTAATTACATTATAATTAGGGAAATCTAAATATATTCCAACAAATAGACTATGCAATTAAAAATAGATTGAATCATTATTAGAATTATGATGAAAGTGCCATGGAGTCATCCAATGTTTGGCTTCTTGTGTTGAATGTCCTCAAGACTTTGACAAAGGAAAGGAATATATAAGATCATCCGTTTGTCTAATACGTATGATTCTCTTGTTTGTGGTTCACTTTTCTCCTATTCTTCTGTTGTTTCTATATTCACTTCAAATGAAATTTGGCCAGCCCGAGATATTGGCCTCCTCTTTTGTTTTTTCTTTTTAAATATTGATATTTTTTATTATTTTTTTAATTAAAAAATAAATAAATAACCCAAAAGGAAGTTTTTTTTTTAAAAAAAATTGAAAACGAAAATATCTGCCGAAATTTTGAATATCGGCCGAGATATCAACTCGGGCCCACCACCATTTTGATTTTTTTTTTAAAAAAAAAAGATCGATATTGTGAATATCGGCGGATATGTATGGCCGATTTATCAGCCATATCGGTCGAGAAATATTATACGGCCGATATAATACGTATTGGCCGATATCTTTACCCTTGGTTGAAAGCATTTGACTAAAAAAATTCTTTGATGGATTTATGATGGTATAAATATAATTATTTGTATGATAAGACCAAAGTTCAAACTCTAAAATGTTGAATTGCCCTAGTTTATTGTTTGAATTATTCAAATATCAATATATACATATATGTTTAAGAATTTTAGTGAATATCAATAAATTAAATATTATATAATATTAATACACATATATAAAATGGGAAGTGATTGGTGCACCAACATTTTTGTAACACCTCGGATTTTCAATTTATTAATATATATGTAAATTACCCATTTAATTTGTGAATTGTTAAATATGGATTTTTATATGGGTAAAGTGTTGGGTCATAGCCTAATTAAGATTCAACGGTTTTGGAATTGGTTTCAATAAATTAAATGGGACTGATTTAAAAGAGTAATGCATTATGTCTAAATTAAATAAATGATTGTGCATGGCCGAATTATTGAATTTGAATATCCAAGGAGATGTTTAAAAATCAAATGAAAATTACATGGCCGTGTGAATGGGATTTGCACATCTAAGGAGATATGCGCATGAGATGTTGGAATATATTTAAAAAGGGTTCTTTCCCTTGATTAAAATCGGCACTAGGGGAATTACTAATTGAAGGGTAGGCAACTACTAATTATAGACACAAGGGTTATGCGCATAGCACCTTCTAAAAGAGGCACAAGGAAGGGGGGCACGGCTATTGCTATCTTAGCATTGGCCGATTGGAATTTTATTAAGAAAGAGGGAAGGGAGGCGCATAAGATTGGAAGGTTGGCAATTGCTATCTCAAGAACCTTCTAAGATAGGACAATTGATTTTATTAAAAAGGAGAGATATAGAGGGGCGCATGGCTTACACCCATCATAGCCGAACTCTCTCTCTATCTCAAGTTCTTATCCACAACAAAACAAGGAGGAAAAGAGGGCAGCCAGCAAGAGGGAAAAATCAAGAAGAAAAGAGAAGGATTGGAAGAACAAGAATTAATCGCGGAACCGGTTAGTATATTTGATAAATTTGTTTTAAGATAAGGAACCATAGGGTTCGGCCATGGTGTATGACCGAACCCCATGGAAGAAGATTGGGAGATGATTTGATTATTTTTGTTGGTTAGAAACCATGGAAAGACATGGTTTAATGTATGGATTCTTAATGGATGAATTTTGTGAAGATTTTAGACCATGGGTTCGGCCATGGAGTATGGCCGAACCCCATAAATATTATGGAATTATGATCATATACTTAGAACATGGAAAATGATGGGAAAGTTTATTTATGATTAATTTTAAATGGATAGAAGGTTTGATGGTTTTAGATGCAATTGGATTATGAAAACCATGGAGGGTTATGATGTTTTGATTGCATTTGAAAGAGAACATTATGAACCATAGCGTTCAGCCATGGTGTATGGCCGAACCCCATGAAGGTGTATTGGTATTTTTAATGTATGTTAATTGATTAAAATGGAAGGTGAAGATTAAATTAGAAAGTTTCTAATTATGGATTTTTGGATCAAAAAAAGGAAAGAACTTTGATTTATGGATCCAAGTATGGAAATTAATATAATTGGAAAGTTTACATCATAGGGTTCGGCCATGGTGTTTGGCCGAACCCCATGAATCAAGTCTTTGGTTCAATTATGGATTTATTATTACTAAATAAATTTAGAAGGAGGATGGAACCATGATATCATGGGTTCGGCCATGGGGTATGGCCGAATCCCATGAACCAATTTTTATGGGTCTTGAATGGACCTAATATGATTAAAGGGATGGAAGGTTTTATTTATGGTTCTATGGTTGTGGATCATTAGAGGATCCATGTATATAATGTATAAATGAATGGACTTATGTTTTGGAACCTAAACCTAAGATTATAAGTCATATAAATGGTGAATGAATTATGTATGGATCATTCTTGGACTTAGGGTCTATTTATGGTAGATTTAAATGAATGGAGTGGTATGAATGGCAATTTGGTAATTAAGTGAAAATAAGGGACTATGGGTTTGGCCATGGTGTATGGCCGAACCCCATGGGAATTGTGTTTATGGATTTAAACATTATTGTAAATCAAATGGGACATGGTTTTAATTGATTAATGCATTATAAGGTAACGGGACCTCACAAGGTGTGTACGATCGTGAGCGGTTACCTGACAAAAGCGCAAGGACACGTAGTGGTCTTTGGTAGGATTCCACCTCTTTGAAACCATGGGTTTATGTACATTGTGTTTGTCTTATTTTTCATGAAATTATGCTGCAAAGGATATGTTTCAAATTGTGATTTTAAATGCTATGTTTATATGATAAAATAGCATGTGTTGGATATGTTTCAAATTATGATTTTAAATGTTATGTTTATATGATAAAATAGCATGTGTTTTCATTGGCATCTCATGCATGGCATGGGGTGAAGGATTTGTAATCGGAGGGGCCACACTCCGTCGGGGCGTCCGAAAAACCTATGTGGGGTACCTTCATGTGCTTTTCCATCAGGAAGAAACCGGAGGGTCCACACTCTATCGGGGCGTCCGAAAGACCTATGTGGTGGGTACTTTTATGTACATGTGATGGGTGGGACTCATTGCATTTGTCATCATTACATGGCATCGTTTTATATGGTTTTTGACATTACGATATTATTATATATGTTTTGTACTGACCATGTGTCAGCCGTAACTGGAATATCTACTGGGCGCGTTGTTCTAATGCCCTACTTCTACCCTAGTTGATGACACAGGAAATCAGGGGAACGATGAACGAAAGACGGGCCAGGCATAGGAGCGTGAATGATTTAGTTTATATTTTTAATAAAGTTACTCATGGACTTGTATTTGGAGTATTTAGATTTCGGAATGTAATAACTTAGATGGTTCGATATTTATTTGGATAATTATGATATTTGAATGATGATTAAGGACTTGACGTACTTTGCTATCTGAATGGAATAGAACTTGGTTCTATTGTAATTCCGCATATTATGATTTTTATTCCCCATGATGATATTGTTATGTGTGAACCGTTTTCATGGACTTAGTCCATGTACACATAGGATTGGCCAGTTAAGGGTCGGACTTAGCTCGCGTCGTGACGTCCCGCTCTCTATCACTCTACTCTGTTATAAAAAAAAAAAAATAGACTCTGATTTATAGGAAGAAGTGAGTGAAAAAGGGTAGGGCGTTACAATTTTTACCCGTGTTACAATTTTTACCCTTAGTACACCAAATTTATATGAAATACTTATTTTGTCCAAACTTTTTTTAATCACTCTTCTTTCCCTCTACCCATTTGTTTGGATAAAAGGCATATTTCACATAAATTTGGTGTACCAAAGATAAATATGTTAGTGTATCAATCACTTTCCATATAAAATTGATATGCTTAAATTTATTATATATATTTTTTATGATCAAGGTCTCATTAGTTTTGACTATTGAAAATTCAGCAAAAGCATAATATATGTTTCACATCTTGATTTTAAGATGCACACGTCATGATTTTGTTTGGATTTTGATCGGAAGAATGTTTCATCTATTTAGAAATTGTATTGTTAGTATTATTTAAGGTCAAGAGTTATTATAGATGAACTTAAGAAGATAAATGGATTTCAATCCAAGAAAAGTTAGAATAGAAAATTTCCTTTAGTTCGAAATGGGACGTTAAGTAGTATTTTTTTTTAAATTATCTTATTAAATTTAATTACTAATTTTAACATAAGAAGATCAATAATTTCAATAATGATGCTAGTAATTATAACAAGATTAGATATTTTAATTTTTAATTTTTAAATATTTTTAATTCTTCCTAAAAACAGGTCTTATCCGTTGCAACCTAAAATCATGATTTATATTTAAACTCAATAGTTTAGAATACGAGTACACGATTTGGATCAAATCGTCAAGCCAACAAATTTAACTAGTTGACCCGATATTTTATAATGAGGCTCACAACCCATATCCTAATCAAGTGATAATAATTTTTATTCTATTAGGTACTATTTAATTATTAATTTAGAATTTGTCGTGTGGATGTCATATGCTTGCCACGTGCTTGGTCACTTCATTAGATATGTTTATCATATATTTCAATGTAATTCACTAAGATTATTAATTAATTATGTATTTTTTATAATATATAATAAAGTTTATCGGCACACTTGAGGGATTGACCCAACATTTTATAATGAGCACACAACCCATATCTTAATCAAGTGATAATAAATTTTTATTCTAGTAGCTAATATTTAAATATTACATTAGAATTTCTCGTGTAGATGCCATGTACCCTATTACTTCATTTCATATGTTTCATATTTCAATGTAATTTCCTAGAATTATTAATTAATTATATATTTTTATAATATATGGTAAAGTTTGTTAGCACACTTACTATTTAAGGTAGTGGCCCTTAGAGTCACACCGATACGGTGGATAGCGGCTACTACGATTTCTCTCTCCTCTATTTAAAAAGAAAATCTCAAAATTTTACAGAAAATTAAGAAAAAATTAGGTTTTATGGTGATGTATTTATATCATTATTTTGGGGTCATTTAGATAATAAAATGTGGTTTTCAATCGAAAGTTTCAAATGTCTTATAAAAAATTAAGAATAATATAAAAAATGCAAAAAAAAAAAAAAAAAAAATAGAAGAAAATTCTAATAAGTTTTTGTTAATTTATTGACATGGACAGGTATTATGTAACCACATGAATAGGTCGTCTACCTTTGATGCCAGTGATCCACAAACACTACAAATTTTAAAACTGCATGAAATGAACTCATTTTAAATAACTTCACAATTATAAATATTGTATTTGAGACCTCCAAAACAAGACATTTTGGCCTTACAAATTACACAAAATGCCCCAATTCTTTAAATTCCTACAACTTACTTTTATGATTTCTAATATATATATTATAAAATAGTATTTTAATTAAAAATTTGGATATGAATACAAAATCTTAGATGAATTGACCCCTTATATATTAATTAATTTATTTTCTACCAGATGCTTTGGATCATAAGCCATCCATAGTTTGTGAGAGGTGGGAACCGTTAGGATTCAAGTTTGGACCTTCCGAAGACGATGTTAAATATTATATGATATTATGATGTATTCACTATCGATTTTATAATCTCATTTACCATGTGATATTAATCCTTAGCATTTATTTTTATTTACAGTGATGAGTTGGCAGATTAACGTATACCACATCTATATTAAAAAAATGTCAGACAAAAAATTTCAGTTCGAATCAAAACAATTCTCCTTATCCAATTTTAAATCTCTGACTAAGAGATAATAAAAACACATTTGATAGTGTAAAATACACCTTATGTATAAATCACCTTGAGCCTCAAATAAGTTTAGCATAGTCATACTCGTATCATCTCTTTTATGTTTTGTTTAATGACGAGAACTTTAAGACCTCTGAATCTTTTCATGTAGGAGCAGGAGTCGAAAAAACGGTCTTTTCCAATATGATATATCGATCAATATTTTATTATCGGCCAATATTTTTCTCTCTCCTTATTTTTTTTACAAAAATGATCAATATCGACTGATATGATGCGGTCGAGATATGGGCATACCGGCCGATATTCAGACCCCTGAGTAGGAGAGTATTGAATAAAATTTCACATGGCCCTCCATTTATGACCCACTCACACTTACAAACTTTATTTCAATTTTTTCGTTATAAATTCAGATTAAAATACATATCTTTAAAAATATTAATTGATATTTAAATGTATTCACTCAAAATTTTTAAATATATACAAAATAATTTCTCCAAACTTAACTTTGTAAGTCGAGAACCACCTTCATTGACATTAACCTTCTCTTTATCAATACAAATACATTTATTATCATCATTACTAAATTTAAAATGAATATGACATGCTAGAGTCACTTCAAAGTTCAAACAGAATAGGCGTTCAACTCAAGATGTCTCAATCAGAACTGGGTCAAAACTGAAAGGATTGACTGGTAAATCATAAGGTTTGCATGATCACATGGCCCCCTTCTAATTGACACCGACCTTTTTCTGTCAACAGGTGCATCGCAAGGTTTGCATGATCACATGGGCCCCCTTCTAATTGACATTGACCTTTTCTGTTTTTGAAGACAAATATTCAAAAGTGATAGACCAATCCACAACCCATTTCAATAGTCCACACTCCACATGGATATGGTTGAAAGTGTGATTATAAATAATATATTTTTTAAAGGTGTTAAAAGTTATAAATTCATCTCTAATGTTTGAAAACAAATCCAGTAATTTTAGCATTTTAAAACATAAAAAATGTCCACATGAGTATAGTTCAATCCGTAATCTCCCGTTTTAGGAAGTGGGAGGTGTTAGATTCAAGCCCTTGTGCCTCACTTGATGTGTCATAAGAACAATAGGTATATATGTTGAATTTCTTCAGTTTTTTAAACATAAATTAAAATAAAAGAACATAAAAAATTAAATTCTTACATTTGACAGTAGAGAGAGACACTGTGAAGCAAACACTGGAGAAGATGAGGCAACTAAAAGTGCAGGTAGAAGAAATAGTGTCAGGAAAACGTCTAATCCTACCCTTCTGCCTAAAATGGTATCAGGAAAACTTGTACTTTTAGGGTATTGAAAATTTAAATTTTATTTTTTATGTTTAATAATTATTAAGGTAGGAGTTGTCTATCCATTCAACTCACTGTTAGAATCTCATGTAAATAGGAAGGTTATTATCAACCTACTATAATTCTTCTTCTAATATTGGATCTCATGTAATCAAGGAGAATCCAATATTAGATTTCCTATAATTGTGGGGAATATTATTTGTATAAATAGAACCCTTGTAATCATAATTATACACAGAGAAATCATTTTGACATGGTATCAGAGCCAAGGTTTGATCTCCTTCCATAGGAATCGAAATTTTTTTTTTCTCTTGTCTACTATGCTTTTGCACAGTATTTTTCAGGGCCTTTCTCTCCCGCGTTCTGAGCGATTTGGGCGATTCAAATCCGTCTGAATCCCTCGACTGTGGCTGCCGTTTCAAGGCCTTCTTCTTGGATTTTTTCCCGATTGCGTTCTCGGTCCAGCGAAGAGGCCGCGTTTGCACTGCTCAGTTCCGCGTGTTGGCCCGTCGGATCTCCGCCTCTACTGTCGTTCTTGCTTGGTGCGTTCCCAATCTTTATCTGCCAGCCATCCCTGTTTCCAGATCTGAAGTGCCCCTGTTTCCGTATATCGCTGCTGCTCGAATCTTTCCACCGCACATCTCTCCTCTTCCTGTCCTCCCGGATCGGCAGTTTTCGACGCCGTTTGCTGCAACACCAGAATCCCAAATCCCTGCCGTGTGCATAGCCTGCACCGAGGGCCGAGATTTGATCGTCCTTCGTCTGGTGAGCGTGCCGATCTTCCAGCTGCCTCGTCGACCCTTCCGCCCTACCCGACTCCTCAGATCGCCTCCGATCTGCCCTTTTCTTGCTGCTGTTCTCCGGATTTGGATATGAGCACCCGCTTGGTACTCTGCTACTCGCCGGACTGCCCTTTTTTTTTTCTTCTTCTCTTCTCCCTACTGCGCGCAGCCGTCGAGCTGTTGCTGCATCGTCAATCGCCGAGATCTTCCGATCAACGCCGTACTCCACTCTCCCGGCCGTGCCTCTGCTTCCTCAATCTGGATCCGGATCTCATCGTCTTTCCAATCTGTTTCGTTGGTGCTCCTCCCTGCTTTCAGCGCTCCTCTTTGCTGATCTCAACCAGATCTGGGGGTTGCTCTGCCCTTCCAGCGAGCACCAACTACTCTCTTGCGACAGCCTCATAGAGCCAAATCTTCTCTCCTGCGGCCAATCTGTGACGCCCAGGGCTGCTGGTCGCGTACTACTGGGTTGGCATAAAACGCGGTTTCCGCCTTTTTTTAGCCCTATATCATGACTGAGTCATCCTCCCCTCCGAAAGGGAAAGAGAAGGATACTCCCACTATCTTGCCTCCGTTCCACCTCCAAGATATGTCCTCATTGATTACTCTCGAACGCCTCGACGGTACTAACTACGTTGAGTGGTCCTTGAATGCTTAGAATAAGATCAGGGGCCGGAAACGTTGGGGCTTTATCTCTGGTAGTAAGCAGGCTCCAGCAGTCACAAATTCTGAGGAATATGAAACTTGGGAGGATGAGAACTGTATCGTCAAATATTGGCTCCTTAATACTAGGGGAGAAAATTGGAAGATGAATATGATGATTATAATGGAAAGAATGGACCATAGGGTTCAGCCATGGTGTATGGCCGAACCCCATGGAAAAGCATGGTTTAATTATGTGTTTTTAAGGGATGAAAACCATGGAAAGACATGGTTTAAATTATGGGTTTTTGGGTTGAAAACCATGGAATAATTAAGAGGATTTTTAAATAGAGATATGGCTAGGGATTTTATTATGGCTAGGATGTTGGATCAAAAGAATAGAAAAGAAGGGGTGAGGTTCGGCCATGGTGTATGGCCGAACCCCACTAACTATATTTATGGATTTTAATTGATTAAAATGGAAGAGGATTGGGAGATGATCATGATAATCTTAATGGAATAATTATTATGTTTTAAAAAGAGTTTAAATGGTTTAAGAGAAATTAAAGAACCATAGGGTTCGGCTATGGATTGATGATAACTTTGGAAACCTTCTAATTCTTGTGTATGGCCGAACCCCATGGAAGAAAATTGGAAGATGAATATGATGATTATAATGGAAAGAATGGACCATAGGGTTCGGCCATGGTGTATGGCCGAACCCCATGGAAAAGCATGGTTTAATTATGTGTTTTTAAGGGATGAAAACCATGGAAAGGCATGGTTTAAATTATGGGTTTTTGGGTTGAAAACCATGGAATAATTAAGAGGATTTTTAAATGGAGATATGGTTAGGGATGTGGGTCGGCCATTGCATGGCCGAACCATGATTTTATTATGGCTAGGATGTTGGATCAAAAGAATATAAAAGAATGGGTGAGGTTCGGCCATGGTGTATGGCCAAACCCCACCAACTATATTTATGGATTTTAATTGATTAAAATGGAAGAGGATTGGGAGATGATCATGATAATCTTAATGGAATAATTATTATGTTTTAAAAAGAGTTTAAATGGTTTAAGAGAAATTAAAGAACCATAGGGTTCGGCTATGGATTGATGATAACTTTGGAAACCTTCTAATTCTGGTGTATGGCTGAACCCCATGGAAGAAAGTTGGAAGATGAATATGATGATTATAATGGAAAGAATGGACCATAGGGTTCGGCCATGGTGTATGGCTGAACCCCATGGAAAAGCATGGTTTAATTATGTGTTTTTAAGGGATGAAAACCATGGAAAGACATTGTTTAAATTATGGGTTTTTGGGTTGAAAACCATGGAATAATTAAGAGGATTTTTAAATGGAGATATGGTTAGGGATGTGGGTCAGCCATTGCATGGCCGAACCATGATTTTATTATGGCTAGGATGTTGGATCAAAAGAATAGAAAAGAAGGGGTGAGGTTCGGCCATGGTGTATGGCCGAACCCCACCAACTATATTTATGGATTTTAATTGATTAAAATGGAAGAGGATTGGGAGATGATCATGATAATCTTAATGGAATAATTATGTATGTTTTAAAAAGAGTTTAAATGGTTTAAGAGAAATTAAATTACCATAGGGTTCGGCTATGATGAAGGGCCGAACCCCATGGAGGAACATTGCTCATGTTTTATGAAGAATGGCTACTAGATTAGAAAGTATCTAATCATGGACCTTGAATGATTAAATGGAAGGATGGGTATTAAATTTAGAAAGTTTCTAAATATGAACCTTCTAATTATGAAGGATTGATAATTTTGGAAACCTTCTAATTATGGAAGGGTGGATAACAAAGCTGGAAACCTTCTAATTATGGAAGGATTGATGATAATTTTAAAAACCTTCTAATTATGGATTATAGATGAAAATGGAAAGTTAAACATCATAGGGTTCGGCCATGGTGCTTGGCCGAACCCCATGAACCAATGGTGGATTATGTTTTGGATTTAAGCCTAAGGTGATGAAGGTAATGACAAAGTTGTAAATACATACTAAAATGGAGGATCATGGGTTCGGCCATGGTGTATGGCCGAACCCCATGAGGTTTATTTTATGGACTTGATTGGATAAGGAATTTATATAGGGTCTAGTTATGATAGATTTAAATGAATGAGGGAATCAATGACAATCTTGTAAATATGTGAAAATATTGAATATAGGGTTCGACTATGGTGTATGGCCGAACCCCATGAATTATTGTATGGATTATTTGGAACTTAAGCTTTATGAAAATAAGGAAGGTAAATGGCTATGGATATGTAAAATGGCATTATTGTAATTAACTGAATTAATGGACCATGGGTTTGGCCATGGTGTATGGCTGAACCCCATTGAAATTGTTTGATAAACATAGTGTTACGTATGTTGGGTTAAATGAATGAATTGTTAATTAAAGATTAGATCAATGGCAATTTGGTAATATCGGCAGAAAATGATAAACCATGGGAATTGGTTTATGGACTTTAAATATTGTAAATCAAGTGAGACTTAGGTATGATTAATTGTTATATTATAAGGTAACGGGACCTCACAAGGTGTTTACGATCGTGAGCAGTTACCGGACGAAAGACGCAAGGACACGTTAGCGGTCTTTGGTAGGATTCCACCTCTTTGAAACCATCGGTTCATGTATAATGTTTTCTTATCTTATTTGATGAATTTATATTGCAAAGGTTATGTTTCAAAATGTGAATTTTAAATGCTATGTTTATATAATAAAATAGCATGTGTTGTATATGTTTCAAATATGAGCTTTTATATGCTATGATTTGTATAATTGCATAGCATGTAGACATTTACATCTCGTGCATGGCATGGGAGGGTTGAACGGTAACCGGAGACCCACACTCTGTCGGGGCGTCCGTAAAACATTCGTGGGGGGGTTACCTTGATGAGGAGCATTCCATCAAGAGGACACTATGTATGAATTGTAACCGGAGATCCACACTCCGTCGGGGCGTCCGTAATAGAATCGTGGGAGATACCTTGATGAGGAGCATTCCATCAAGAGGATACTATGTATGAAATGTAACCGGAGGGTCCACACTCCGTCGAGGCATCCGAAAGACCTATGTGGTGGGTACTTTTATGTACATGTGATGGGTGGGACTCATTGCATATGATAGCATAGCATGGCATTGAATCGGCGTAATTATGATTTTATTATCATGCAAGGTTTCTGGTTTTTATCGGTATGATTGGATCTCTATTATCATACACTGTTTTGGATACGATGCTTTATAAGTATGGTATGATTTATTACAATTGGATTTGATATATATTATATCTGGATTTTTGGTACTAACCCATGTGTTAACCCTAATTGGAATACCTACTGGGCACATTGCTCTAACGCCCTACTTCTACCCTAGTGGATGATACAGGAAACGAGGAGAACGATGAACGCGAAATGGGCTAGGCATCGGAGCTTGGAGGATTATAGTTTATATTTTGGTTAAGATACTCATGGGCTTGTAATTTGAGTATCGGGAATTCGGATTGTAATAACTTAGATAGATTTGCTATGGTTGGATGTTTTATTGGATAATTACGTTATGATAATGATGATTAAGGACTTAACGTACTTTGCTATCTGAATGGAATAAAACTGTGTTCTATTATGTTTTCGCATGTTATGGTTTTTATTCCGCATGTTTATATTGCTATGTGTGAACTGTTTTCATGGACTTAGTCCATGCACACATAGGGTTTGCCAGTTAAAGGTCGGACTTTGGAAGTTCGGACTTAGCTCGAGTCGTGATGTTCACCTCTCTATCACTCTACTCTGTTATATAAAAAAAAATAGACTCTGATTTACGAGAAGAAGTGAGTGAAAAAGGGCGGGGCGTTACACCCCCAAATCAGATCAGAGCACTACTCTACTTTCCTGCATACCGAGCTCCACCTGCGGCCATGTGACACTGCCTCTTGCTTACTGGTGTGTGCGTCGCAGATTTGCACTGCTTTTCCCTTCTGTAAAGTCGTTCGTCATTCCTCCCTAGTCTGAACCAAGCTACTGATACCACTTATTAGCGAATAGACCCAACACCCACATACACAAATCATAGATTCAATCACACACAAACACAGAGAACACATGATGTACGTGGTTTGGCCCAACCTTAGCCTACGTCCACGGGAGAGTGTAGATCTTATTCACAGAGAAAAATACATAGATACAATAATTGGATCTTAAGTCTCTTTTGGTATCTTCCCTCTCTCTCTCTCTGTCTCCCTCACTACACCTCTGCTGCAAGAGGGCCCATCGTGGCCTCAAAAGGCACTCGGCCGAACGGCCAAAGGCCCTTCTCAGTGCAGCAGCCCTCTCGGCTACATCTTGTCGTGTGTAGCCCCTTTTGTAGATGCTTACAGTCGGTAGCTTTCCTCCTTTTCCTCCGATCTCCTCTTGCGTGAATAGTAGTTGTTATTCCTTGTATTAAGCAACTACTAATTTGGGATAAGCCAGCCATGTCTATCCTTGCCAAATCCAAACAGTTGTAACCTTCCTAATCAAATTAGGAAATCCATGCAATCCCATTGCATTAGAACTCTCCACCGTGACTTGTCCTCTTAGGAACTCTCAAAGAGTGGGTCCCATGTGTGAATTTGAGGCACATCCTCAACAATCTTCACCTTGGCGAGAAATCCACCAACTTCCGGAGACGAATTGAAACACCACCATCCACTGCACCTACAACTACAATCAATCTGCAACTCTGCATGAGATATGCATCCCATACCTTAGGATGATCTTCCAGTCTTGAGTAAGACTGTATAGCCCAACCGGGTTCTACCTTGATCTTGGCCGTCTAAGACCCTGTGGTGCATCTGCAACTCTACTTCCTACGTTTTGAGCACATCTCGACGTGCTTCACGAACGTGAGGCTTCATTTCCTTCATAATGTGTTATTGCACACACTAATGTGTTGCCATCATCTTGGCCTCTCTACGCATATGGCTAAGATGCCATCATCACGCGTATCGCCAAAAGGTCCAAGGTCCTTCACTGTGTAGCAACCCTCTCACAGCTACATCTTGTTGTGTCTCCTTGATGTGATCCCACGCACCACCATCGACCACTCCCCGACTTTTCCAAAAAACTAATTTCTTTCGTTTTCAAAATCCACACCGGTCACGATGTAGATCTCTTCGCTACGATTACACAGACGAAAACGGATCTCAATTCCGAGTACCGATGACTATAGAAATTGCAAAACAATTCTGATCGTTGATTTTTCCCTACTAAAGGAGTACCTAAATCTGTGGTTCTGCAAGATCACTCGAAACTGTATTCCTGCAGACTACCAGATGATGCAGTCCAGTAGTCCAGTAAGATAACTGAATTTGTAGTTTTTTGAGTCACCATCTGAAATAGTGTTCTCGCGAGTGCAAAAAAAATGTTGTACTCCCGACTGAAGGAAAAAAAAAAGAAAAAAACCTTTTGTTCCACTCGATTTTAAACCCAAAACTAGGCCTGTAAACGGACCCAGGTCCGGTTTGGCCCAGCCCGGCAGGATCTGGCCCGCCCGAATAAGATAATCGGACCATCCGTGGCTCGGCCCGATAATACAGGATCCATTTAATCTTAAATCCGGCCCGGCCCGATAAGGACCCATTTATCAGTTTCATCCAGTTTAGGACCTAATTTCTGCTTTGATGCTACCAGACCCTATATTATAAAAAAAAAATATTTTTTTATGTTACTAAACTCAATATTCATTTTTAAATTTAAAATTTGGTACTAACAAATTCAACATCCATTTTTTAACTTGAAAATTTATGCTAATAGACCCATTATCCATTTTTTAACTTAAATTTTTTATATTTACCAAGCTAAATACACATTTTTAAAAATCAATATTTCACATGTACTACACTAGCGAGATTTCAAACTTCTTACCACTATTAGCTATTAGCATCAAATAAAGGGGGGAAAAAAAGACTACTAAGAATTGAAAATATAAAAAGTTTAAATTGGGCTTATTACCCTTGATACAAAAACAAATATTAAATAGAAATATAAAATGTGTCTCTCTTGCTCTATTTGGCCTCTTCTTGATGCATCTCTTCCATGATAGGATTTCCAAATTCAAAGTTAATATTTATAAACTAACTCAAGACCTGAAAAAGCAAGTGAAAAAAAAACACATTAACCGCATATATGAAAAAACAATCCATGAACAAGTAAGAGTAAATAAATATGAAATATTAAAATAAAATATCCAACAAACAATCATAAATATAAAATTTTTATGATACAGAAGTGTCTCACAATAGAAATAGAGACAGGTATCATTTATACAACTATAGTATCATTTATTTCTTTAATTTCTAGTTAAATTATTTACTTTATTTCTTTAATTTTCCAGTTAAACTATTTACCATTCTTAGGTAGTGCATTGCTACCTGCAAAGAGTTATATGAGTGATATCCAACAAACATTTCAAGCTAAATTATAAGGTGAAAAGAAGAACATGAATATTTTTGTGCAGGTTTGGAAATGCACATAGTAAAAGTAGCACATAAAAGAATTACCATTTTCTGTAAAATATTCTCCTACCAAGGGGACTAGAGCCTCACCAATCCTTAAGATAGTGATTCCAAAAGGCCCAAGAAACACACAAAGAATATAATAATCACATAATAAAAGGACTTTTCAAGAAATGAGAAGAAAGACTAAAAATCCAAACAAGAACATCTATTTCACCTTTCTCAAATTTCCCATACACCATATTTAGAATAAACCATTTGGGTGAACATCTTATTCTTTCCTCCATTTCTAATCTTGTTTGCTCTGTTTTACCCTAAACACACCTTACATTATTCCAAAAGAATCTTCAAATATAGATCACAATAATCAAAGGCAATCAACAATGCCCGAATTATGCATGAACTGAGTGTACTCCATTTTTATATACCTGCAAGTACAAGCTAATTCATAAATAATCAAAGATACTTTCCAATCAGAAGAATCCAAGATAGGAGTTTCACAAATACATATGGATATCAAATAAAAACAATTATTTCAGGATTCTCGGAAATTTGAGGCACACCCACTTCCCTGTCTTGTTGGCAGTAAAATCCATGTCTTTCCCATCATTGAAATCCCTTTCTAAATCTCCATACAAAAATAACCATCTTCTTTCAATCTATTCTCTCTCTTTCCATAGAATGAAACAACTTCACACTATTTAATCAAAATTCTAGGATCGTACAAACAAATTAAGATCAGGAAAAAAAAAAAGTCACCAAAGAGCTAATATGAATAATTTTGTGAGGTCTTTACAGCTGAAAGTAAACATTTCTCCACAGCTACATTTGGATGTGGGCAAAGGAAAGTACTTTTCTTAAAAGTAACCATTTTTAACCCCAGAAAATATCCATTTCCATTTTGAATTGAAAATGGTTATCTTCCAAGAAAAACTTGTAATCGGAGAATCCCCAGAATGTAGAAAAACTATTTTTCAAATTTTATATATTAGAATAACAATAATGGCCTAATGGGTCTTCTCTGTCTCTTCCAAAAAGAGTTGTAGACCAGAAAAAGATCTGAAGAACAAAACGTTACAAAGAAAATGTGCTTTTACAACACCATCCCCCTTTCTATCCAACTGCTCAATGTTAACGTCGAATAAAAACCCAAAATTCATAGGGCCAACTGATTCAAACACCACCTTCACAAGAAAACAATTTCTATTCTTTATTTCACCTTCACCCATTGAATTGAAATTAAGCATGTAGAACAATTTAAACATAAAATGAGAAACAGCCAAGGGTAAAAAACTACTTGGTGTTTGAATCAGCCAAACACGCCCAAATTTCAAACCCAAGAAAAATAAAAACAAAAAATTGCCCCCAAATCGATTTGGAAAAACAAGCATTAAACCTCTACAAACGATGTAAAGCCAAAGTAAAAGGCAATTAAAAAGCAAAATCATAAAAGGTCCCAATACGGTGTCCCAATATCTTACGGAAAGAGATCATTAAAAACCAACGGACGTGCAACTTAAACAAAGATTAGAAGAGAACCAAAATGCACATCAGTCTTCACATGATTACCCAGCACACAATTCCAATTCTCCACATGATCCAACAAGCGTTCCGTGAAATTGTACAAATTCCCAACACAGTACGACCAACACAAACAATATTAATAACAATACAAAGAAGGAAAGGAGAAAGAGATTAAAGTTAAAACAACACAAATTCCATTGAAGCAAAAGCAAAGAAATAGAACACTTGATTCAACCTAAAAAACTGAGTCTTTTAGTCCATTCATCACTTGTCCAGTCGACAAAAAACAAAATATTTCACTATCCATCACCACAATCGTAGTGCAGAATGGGCAAAACACGAGCAGTATATCATATACAGACCCAAATTATCACTACTTGAAGACCCAATTACGAATAGAACGGGAAAGAACCCAAAATAAACTTGACCCAAAAAAATCTAAGCACGTTCTCCACGAATGCGCCTGGCAAGCTGAATGTCTTTGGGCATGATACTCACCCTCTTCGCATGAATTGCAATGGGCATGATAGTCACCCACCACAAAAAAACACCAACATTATACACTACTGGTCCAGATCTGGGATCTGGTCTAGATGATAACCCTACTAAGAGGCACACTAGGTCAAAAATAGTAGTTTTACCTGTGACGGATGCGTAGGGCGGCGACAAGAAGAGACCCAAGCGGCAGTAAAGGGGCGAAGGGCAAAGGCGTTGGCAGCTGCAAATCTGAACAGAGAAGAGGGCTGAGGGAGAGGATTGAGTGAACTGAGAGAGAAGGGAAGAGATTGAATGAGAAAGAGAGTGAAATCCTTACAGAGTGATTGCGAGAGAAGGGAAGAGAGGGAGAAAGTGATTGAGAACGACTGCGAGAGAAGGGTTTTTGGGCGATCGTGAACGACGGCGAGAGAAAGCGATCGAGAACCCAAGCGGCAGTGAAGGGGCGAAGGGCGACGGCGAGAGATGGAGACACGGAAGTGTTTGCAAGGGGCGAAGGAGAATGAAGATAAAAAGATTAGGGTTTTATTTTATGGAGATTTCATTTATGGAAGGGTTTCAAATGAAACTAGTCGAAACGTGCGCGGACGGTCCGACGGGCTCGCGGACAGTCCGCGGACCTTCCCCGGCCCATCCAAAGCTAGATGGACTGTCCGAGTCCGAATCCGTGGACTTTAGGATCCGGCTTATTTGTCGGACTGGGCCGGACGGTCCGCGGGCTGGATCCAGATCCATTTACACCCCTGCCCAAAACCGAGTGAAAGCTGAGAGTCGGTCCATTTGCACAGATCTCGGCAGTGAAAACTGAGAGTCAGACCCTTTGCACAGTTCTCAGCCTGCTCCGGCCGAGATCTGCTCGTCTGGCTGTTGCCGTGCACGCCGATGCTCGGCGTAGTCCATCTGTTTGAGTCGCCGCCGCTACTGTCCTGCAGAGCCTCCACCTCTGCTGGCCAGCGGCAGCCCTTGTATCGTCGTTGCTGTTGCCTCTCTACAGCGTCACCACTGCTGCTCGGCCGAGATCTGCACTTCCCGATCTGTTCCGGTCGGAATCTGATCTCTCCTCTTGCAGATCTGCGCCGGCGATCAGTGCACACTCGGCGATTCCCCTTTTCAGATCTCGTTCCTCTCACCGATTTGCTCTACCTGAGACTGACATGCGGCTCCTTTGTTTCAAGTGAAATCCCTTGGATCCGAGAGAACCAGATCTGATACCGCAGCACTCCTCGCTGCCTCCTCGGCTTCAGTACAGTCCCAGCTCCATCGCTGCCACCTGATCTCAGTTAAGGCTGTAGATCTGCTCGCCTGCAGTTCCTTGGTGCTGCAAAATCCGAGAAACTCTCTGGATCTGCATGCTGTTGGGCAAAACAGGGCACCCTGCTGCTCTCCTCAAGAACCACCTCAGATCTGAGAAAAAAATGGGTTCTCCTACAGATCTGACTCCACCTTCTTCTCCTGCAATTGCCTCTGATCTGCGAACGGCTGCGAGATCTGCACCTTCACAGATCTCCATCCTTCAGATCCGACGCAGATCTCCGATTTGCAGAGATCTCCTTGCCAATCCTGCCGCTCGGTCTTCCTGCTCCAGGCCGTGCCTCTCTGCTGGCCCTCGCTGTCGCACGCCGCTCTGCTCTCCTGTAGTTCCTCTCTGCACCGGCGGTGGCGGTGGGGCTCTGTCTTTCCAGCCGCACTTCTGCTGGCTGCCACTCACAGATCTGAGTTATCTGGATTCTCACTGTTGCTTCTGCCCCTCTCCGACCGTCGAGCTGTCCGGAAGACAGCATCAGATCTGCGGCTCGCCACTGCCTGCAGCTTCCTCTTCGGTTTTCTTCCATGTTTGATATGTTTAAGATGACGTTATGTGAATGCAAGACAAAGACTGAGCCTTAATTTGATTTTGGCACATGATATTATGATAATTGTTGAAAGATTATAGGGGAGAAGGATATTATGATTATAAAGTATTAAAAATTCATTAAATAAATTCAGACATCACATTTATTATGTTAAGAGCAAACATCTGTCTTCTCTTCAGAGGGTTTATTATTGATTATTCATGCAGAAGAAAGAGAAACAATTGAATGCACATCTCTTCCACTTGAATTAGCTGAAGAACACCAGACCCACTTGAAGAAACTTACTCTTTTTCTGAAAAGAAGTTCAAAGGCACTTCAAACTCCACTTTAATAATGATATTATTTACTCCAAAAGCCTTTGAAAATATCTGAACTCCACTTCACTTTATACTTTTCTATGTCAAGACAAAATAATATTATGAAATTCTGATTTCATGCATTACAAGCAAAACCCATCACTCCTATTCAGTAATTGATTATTATCAAGAGTTGGATGATGTTGATATTTCATGCATTACTGGTCTTTTAGTTACGATGAACCAGAGAAATTATATATCACTAAAGATATTAAAGACATTTCATATATAAAGATTACAATCAGATGACTTATAGTCCTAGAGATGCAGTTTTGTGCAGACATGAATTTATTAACATTAAATTTCAAAGCCCAAATCTCAACTCCATTAAATTTCTATGGTTTGAAACAACTGAAAATCACAGTATATGTGTAATTCATCAGAGTTTTAAGACAACTGTCTTGGCCCAAACACCAACTCTAATGTTTAAATGATGTTTACAAGAGCATACAACCATGACAAAAGGATCAGACTAACAGCTCATCTATTATGCTGATTGATTCTATCTTTCCTCATTTCTTCTAAGATTGTGTTATATTAATTTATATTATATTTTGTGTTTATCTAACCTTCTATGTGGTATGATTTTGTAGGAAGCAACAAAATTTCTATGAGGATGATAGCAACTGCAGTTGGTATGATACCTCTTAAAGCTCTATCTTATTCTTTAGATTCTTTTTACCCTTTCACCAATAATTGTTGGATAGTTGAACTCCTAAAAATTTCTGTGTTACATTAGTACCAAAAGAAGTCCAACATGGTGAAAAACTGTTGGCATCAAACACTGCAGATTCTATGAGAAACTAGATTTTTCAAGTCTTTTCCATCGTATTTCAGGTGTTTGTGGGGGATTTCTGGTCAGTGTAATATGTATAACTGACTCCTTTGGTACCATAAGACACAACAAACTTCCTCTACTTCGGAGTTCATCTCTTGAATCAGATCTTCAGATCCATCAAACTCCAACTCCAACTTGCGAACACATGTTTTCAGTTATGACGAGCTCAAAGAAGCAACAAACAACTTTTATGAGTCTAATGAACTTGGAGAAGGCGGCTTGTTTATCATGTTAAGTTTGATTGTCTCTTAGAAATTGTATCATATAAGACCTATATTTGATCTGATACTGCACATAATATGTCATTACTATGGCTTTGACAGCGAACACAAATACATTGTCCATGGACCGTTCATGGGTTGGGTTTGGGCTGGACTTCCCTCTACTCAAGACAAAGCCCATTTGAATTCTCAAAGCCCTTTAGATTTTTTAGGCCAAAGCCCAAGCCCACCCATTTGGTTAGATGAAAGCATGAGCCTACCCATTGGAGCCTGCTTTGCTGACGTGGTTGGACAAAGTGAAACTATGGTAAGGCCTAATTTCACATTTCAATTAGAAGTGTAGAGCCCATATTAACGACCAACTTCAACGTTCAACTTTGTTTTTTGGTAAGGGAAATGATTACATCATATTCGTGGGGTGGCTAATGTACCGATAATCTAATGGTGTTGTTATGATTATATTTAAATACAAATCCTGTGTAATTGGCTAAATAGACTTAAAAACCCGATGGCCCTTCACAGGCTTTACTTGAAAGCTTGAGTCAAGCCCTTTATCAAATGGGCTAAATAAATGAGTCTAATCCCAGCTCGTTAGTCAAATGCACATATCAAGCATGTTCATTTACCATGGGTTTCTGTTAGACTTGAGATGGATTTGGGCCCATGAAGAAAGTCATGCTCCATTGCTTTGTTAGTACTTCAAATTCAATAGGAGCTCATTTAAACATAGAAAGCTTGTTTCTTTCACCGTCATTTATTATATATCTACTTATATGCAGGCAAGCTTTGTGATGGGCGTATAGTTGCAGTGAAGCACTTGAATGAGGACAACTACAGGCGCGTTGAACAATTCATGAACGAAGTTGAGATCCTCTCCCGCTTACGCCACCAGAATCTTGTCTCTCTGTACGAGTGCACTTCACGCCACAGTTAGGAGCTCCTCCTTGTATATGAATTCGTTCCAAATGGCACTGTTGCAGATCATATACATGGAGACCGTGCAAACTCCGGAGCCCTTACATGGCCTATTCGGGTGAACATTGCCATAGAAACTGTTGATGCACTTGCCTACCTCCATGCCGCTAAGATCGTACATCGAGATATCAAATCTAGCAACATTCTCTTGGATGGGAATTTTCGTGTAAAAGTTGCTGATTTTGGATTATAGCGCCTATTCCCCTTGGACAGAACACATGTATCAACTACTCCACAAGAGACTCAGTCCCTCCTTGGTGAGTTAGACCTACTCCTTTAACCCTTGGATTAACTGAGTCTTTAAACCAGCCCAACAGTTGAGGTTGAGGTTTTCATCAACTGTAACGATCTTGTTCTTAAGCGGTTAACTGTTGGGAACTAACAAACAACCAAGAGATAGAGATTCATGCATTTTTAAATATTATATCATAAAAAATTATATTGATTTCACTCTATTAAATTACTTCTCCAATCTCTCTTAATAAAATTAAGACCTTCCCATAGATGACTTCGTATCTTTTTCTTCGTATAAGCATCGAAACGCCAACTCAGTTACTAATTGAATTTTACTCATTGCATTGTCATTGTCTGTTCAAATTATATTGATTTCATTCTATTACATTACTTCCCCAATCTCTTTTAACAAAGTTAAGAGACCTCCCTCATGAATAGCCTCGTATCTTTTTCTCCATGCAAGCATCTAAATGCCAACTCAGTCGCTAATTGAATTTGCCTACTCATTTCATTGTCATTGTCTGTTCCAAACCCAAAGGTGGAGTCCACCAATTCATCCAGTGAATTTTTTTGAATCTTGCTGATTGCCATGCTAGACAAATTTATCTCATCCCTCTGCCTAGTGATGTCTACAGCCGACTTTGATGATACGAGCTCAAATAAGACATCACTAGGAGGAGGGATGAGATAAATTTGTCTAACATGGCAATCAGCAATATTAAAAAAAATTCACTGGATGAATTGGTGGACTCCACCTTTGGGTTTGGAACAGACAATGACAATAAAATGAGTAGGCAAATTCAATTAGCGACTGAGTTGGCATTTAGATGCTTGCATGAAGAAAAAGATACGAGGCCATTCATGAGGGAGGTCTCTTAACTTTGTTAAAAGAGATTGGAGAAGTAATGTAATAGAATGAAATCAATATAATTTGAATAGCAATGACAATTCAATGAGTAAAATTCAATTAGTGACTGAGTTGGCGTTTCGATGCTTATACGAAAAAAAAGATACGAAGTCATCTATGGGGAGGTCTTAATTTTATTAAAAGAGATTGGAGAAGTAATTTAATAGAATGAAATCAATATAATTTTTTATGATATAATATTTAAAAGTGAATGAATCTTTATGTATTGGTTGTTTATTAGTTCCCAATAGTTACGGCTTAAGAACTGGACCGTTATAGGGATTACACGAGAGCTACAAGCTCAATGACCCTAAGTTGTAAATGGTGTATATAAAAGTATGTTCTCTCAAGTTAAACCATTCTCTTTATGTTTGTCATCATGTAACTAAGGCATTAATATGGTAATAATTGGTCAGTTATTTCTTATTAATAAGCTTTAAGATTTAATACCTATGAAAAAAACTATTATATGTTCTCTCATTTTGTTATTCAGAAAATAGAGAAGAAAGAGAATAAATATTATGGGCTGAGCTCGAGTTCTCAGCTCTATGGCCTATATAGGTGACCCAACTCATCGACCCGTTGACATTTACCACTGTCCCAAGTTTGGTTCTTGATCTGTCTACTTCATACGATCATATCTTTAAGAGTATCTAAATCATGGGCTAACCATATTAAAATTTGTGGTAACTGATTAAAATAAAAATTCTGAAATTTGGAGTCTCCAACTTTGTATTTTGATGGAATGTTTGGGTCTTGTGGACCTTTTCTTGTAGAGGTGGACTTTCTTTAAGGGGTCTGTTTAGGATAGAAATATGACTACCTAAATTCAACTGGTTCAAGCAAATCAATTTCAATTGTTATTAATAGTTAGTAGTAGCCTTTTGATCAATCCACATTTTTCTTCGGTTTCCATATTAACACTAATTGGTTTGTTGAGATTGTGAGACCTGAAGAAATTTGTCTCTTTTGATGTAACATTGTAACAGAGAAATCTGATGGACTTCTTGTGATGTTTAAAGATTAAATATCAGTGTTGCATTTGGTTTATCAAAAGTTAATAATATCAGTTGATTAATGTTCCATGTCGGAGTAGCCCGATAAGTAATAAAAGAAATTCAATATTAGTAAGTTCTGTATTTAATGTATAGATGTTGAATCAATATATAAATTTATTAAAGAACTCAAGAGAGTTAGAGTGATGACTACAAACCTTTCTTAAAAAGCATTGGTCACGAGGATCAAGACTTTTCATTGAATTAAAATTTAATTAGAAAATATATGCGTATGTATATGTATATGTATATATCCATCATTTAAATTAGAATAAAATAATAATCTCACATCAAAAGCATATCATCATAATACCAAATTAGACATAGAAAAGAAGATCAAATTTCTTGCAGATCGATATTTTGAGTGCTGCATTGATATTAATAAACATCAACATGGAATTAATGAAAATCGAAATTGTTCGACTGAAAGTTTGAACCTACAATTCAATAACTATTTTTGAATAAAAATCATTCAAAATGCCTCTTCAAGACCAGCATATTTTTAAAACCGCGATTGGCTAAGAGAAGTAAAATTCTTCCTGGCCCGTTTTTCGCTTAAACACTCTTATCTCGAGCCCATAATGACGTATAATAATCTGTTCATTCGTCATCATAAACATGACCAAGAACTGTACACATGAAAAAAAAATACCGCATAAAGAATGGAGTTGTAATATGCAAATGTGAAGGAGAAAGTTGTATGGAACTTCAACCGTAATATCTGATCCAGATTAATGACTAATCATGTGATTAATGACTGTTGATTGTGTTTAATGGTCAGTTAATTTGAAAGATTAACAAGTGGGCTTTGTTAGAGTCAAAGTTCGACTCGCTTTAAGCTCGAAAACCTGTGGATCCAACTCGTTTAGTGTAGTGGTAAAGTTGAAATTATCTTAAGTTTCTCTGGCTGAGATCTTAAAAATCATTTGTATTTGGAAAACTCTTTAATTGTGATATTTCATTTGTCAAAATTGCATACAATTATTTAATTTTAAATTTTGAGTGAAGAATTTTATCGATTGAAATTTCAATTTTTAGAAGTGTAAATTTTGAGTTGTGAAGGGTGTCAATGTTAGATTTTAAAGTTTAAGAGTGTCTAAACATTTCTAAATTTTAGAATGATAAATTATTGACCCGACTGTAAAGTACAAAGTTTTAAAAAGTATTATTTAAAATTTGAAATTTTACATTTTTGTAATTTTTTAATCAAATAATATTTAAGTTTTGAAATTTAAATAATTTTGCATAAATCATTAAATTTTAAATGGATTCTTTCTCTAGATCTTTCTAGTAATCATAATTTTGAAATATTTAAATTATTTGGTAAAATAATTTACTTTAGTGAGAACTTAAAAATACTTAAAATCCAAGTGATTTATTTAAACTTTAGAAGCTATATAGTTTTAATTATTATTAAGTGGATAAACATTGGATTTTAAATATTTTTTTAAAAATAAAAATGAAGTGATTATTCATCCCACCTACAGACTCATAGCCGTAGGTGGTGTGGACGGCTTCCCACCACAAAACGCCTACATGCGTTTATTATAAAGAAGAGAAAAGTGGAGATGGGAATGAAAAAAAAAAAAAAATACAAAACCACCTTCCTCTTTCTTTCCATCGGTCTTCCTCCTCTTTTTTCCATTTCATCTTTGTCCTCTTTGCCTTCTTCTTGCTTCAGTTGTCCCCTTTCTTTCCTTTGTTTCATTTTCTTCTTCTTCTCTCCAACATTTCAAGAAGCAGCAAGTTAGCAACCCTTGTGTTTTTCCCGCGTGTGTTCGGGGTTTTCAAACTATGCTATTTCTCGACCGATTTTGACGACTAAGATCTATGGTGAAAAACATAAGCTGAAGAAGGTGAGGAGACTCAATTATAGCCTATTTGCATATGTATAGTTGTATTAGAAGTCAAAATAATCAAGTGTATAGGCTGTGTAAGCCATAGAAACTGAGAGGAAATTGAACTCTTGACTTGTACTGCTCTCTGTTGTCTAAGGTTTCGACATACTGAAACTTGGAAAAATTTACAGAGTTGTATTTTGAAACTCTTTATTCTTCGAGATCTCGAACCAAGATTCGAGGTCTCGATAACTTGAAATTGTGTTCTCCTTTGTTGATTATCGTAGAGTTTTACCAATGGATGGTAAGTGAATCTTCCCTGTGTAACTCTAGTGAAAAAGTGAGATATATGGATTTACCCAAGTCCACATGGACAATAGTGTGAAATGACTAATGATAAGTGATTTGTATAATAAACATGAACATGTAAATTATGTTATGATGTGTGCATGTGATTCATGCATGAGTAATTTATATCTACATATGTGTTTTGTTATACTAACCAATTATACAGGTGATGAGAATATGAAAGTTTTGTGTCGTTGAACTAGAACTACTAACCAGTGAATGGTAGGTATACTCCAGTATGAAACCCTGTGGAAGGGTACATGGAGTAAAGTGTAAGTAAATCATGTTTATGGTTAAATCCCCAGCGTTTAGGGTATGATTTGTGTTTTCGATAAATGCCTTCTCATGCATTGATCGGGGTATTGTCATTGACTGTTGGGTTGTATTCATATGCATCGGTTGTATGCCGTCATTAAAATGCATTCATGTATAGGCCATAGAGTCGGGCCGTAGGGTCGTTATGATCTTGCAAGTAGCTGCATCTTGACCATTTGGACTTGATGCTACTGGGGTTGAGTGGGATACCTCAGTGTGTAAGTTTGCAAAAAACCTTTACACGTGTATATATGTATATGTATTTATATATGCATGCATGGAAGGAAGGCATATTGCGTGTGAAGAAAACAGAATGCATGTGTGAGTTATATATGCATATGTGAGTTAAATATACATGTGTGAGTTGTATACGCTTTTGTGAATATACATGAGTTTGTATTTAAAGAAAAGAACAAATGCCACATGTTTTGTTAAGTGTTTATCTGCATTGTAGATTTCATTTTCTATCACATGCAATACCTATGATTATTGAGTTCTCTTCACTGGGCTGGAAGCTCGCGTGTACCTCAATGCAGGGTGTGATCTGAAAGCAGTGGATGACCCTTCTACAATGACCTAAACGGTGGAATCTCTGGATTCTAATAAGTTGTTTTGGATTAGAATTTACTTAGTTGCATAAGTATGTAAGTATTGTTTGGTTTGCCATCTGTGGCATTCAAACTTATGTGTATGTGTATAATTATGGAGTGTAGTGGTATATAAACATAAGTTGTGTTTATATTATACTTACAATAATCTCATGTGATAGTCTAAATTTTTCGAACAGATGTGGCTTCTTCATGGGCTTAAGCGAACTCGAGGCCCATGGACTTGTGGAGTTTGGATGAAAGTAAAAAAAAAAAAAGTAGTCACGTTCTAGGCTTACATCTCGGGTTGAGGCGTGACATCAATAGAAAACTAGACTAAAAAAATGCTAACTTATATAGTGATTCAGCATTTTTGTTAGCCTTAATCCTTTAATTAAAACATTATCCATTAAAACCTTTTGGAGTATCAACATTTATAGCTGAATTCTAGAAAAAAAAAGGTAAATGAAAAAGTTTAGATGCAGAAATTCAATTTAATTAACAGAACGATTGTTCTCGAAAAGCTAATAATAATACTAATAAATTAATAATAAAAAAAATCTATTGACAGAATGATCAATTTATTACAAGGACTTCCACGTTACATTATTGCATAGAATCCATTCCTCTATGATATTTCAAAGAAGAGATATATACCATTAACAATACCCATAGAACCTGTAAGAAAATACCCATAGAAGGAACTTTATGGAATTTTACATGTACACATAACATATTTACCTTCAAAGGGCATATTTACACATTATTTAAAGCTTAGATTGCACACAGAGCATATTTATATTCAAAGCTTAGATTGCACATAGAGCATAAATCATTCAAAATGAAGTGTACTAAATTATTTTAATTTTTTAAATAAAATTATGGCTTGATATTAGTCAAAAGGTTAAGAATTAAGGAGTGGGAGTGGGGAGGAGGGGGGATGGGGTTAGGGAAGTGTAGAGTTCTATCATAGATCTTTAATAGAAATCTAGATTTTTGGTGTTGTGATTTCTAACAAGTGTAATATTGTATGAGCACATACGCATGAGTCTGCACAGATTTATATTGGACTGGGTTCATCAGAGATAAGCTCAAAACGGGTCTTGCTAAGTTACCATAGGTGACTACTTATAAATCTCACAAGATTTATCTCCACTTTCAATGTGGGACTCTACACCAACATCTGAGCCCGCACTACACATCGACTCAATCGATGTGTAGCATCTGCTGGACACTCAGACCCCCCTTTCACGGATAGGGGTATCACAGTAAGGATATGAACAAAGTTGAAATAAAGAGTCAGGCATTAAAGCACGGCTCAAATCATTAACATCACATTTATTTGGTGAACTTTTTATTTTTAAAGATTAAGACATACATACATGGCAACAACCTTCAAAAGAAAATATTACATAATATTTGTTTTAGACATAGACAAGTTCTCCATTACAAATTTGCATACGACGTTCTTTCTATACCTGAGTTCAAATTTCAATCAAAACTTCATCACATCAGTCAATATTTATAAATTAGTTTTTATCATTACTCTGTTATCAGAACAAAATACACCAATATGACCAAAATTTCAGCTCAGCTCAATTTCTAAGATGAATAAAAATAAACATTTTCAGTGACATCTGTCCCAAGATAAACCAATAAATTTCAGTCAAAATATTGAATTTCAGCCAAAATTGGTTACTGAGGTCTGAATCCAAACAAAGATATCTGTTATATATCACCAACATTTAATACTATTAACAAAAGAAAATTAATTGCCAACCAGTATTTATAACTCAAGACACAAAAATTAAAATTCTTAGACATTTCACCGTTGAATAAAACAGCTCTTGTATATTTCTCATTTTAATTCTTGTTCTTCACTATCTACGGTATAAAATTCATCAAACTTTTCAACAGATGGCTAATTAGGTGGCGTTCATGGGACATAACCTACCAACTTGAGGTTGTAATAACTAATAAGAAGTCCTTACCATAAACTATTAAGAAAATTTTCAATAGATGATTAAAATTTTCATTAACGTTTTGATTTTTTTTTTTTAATTAACAGTTCCCACAATGACATCATAGGTCATTCAGAAAATTGTCAATCTTAATAAAAATATTTGAAGTGATATCTTCATTGTCATGGTACCTTAAGTTGACCAAATTGCATTGTTAGTTTATTAATAAAATGTCATCAAATATTATAATTTGGCATCTGACTCGATAACGCAATTATTTTCTTTTATGATCAGGATGTCACCAGTATTAGGAGACATTTTAACTTGACTAGTCTGTGAGATATGTACAAGCCTCTCTACGCCACACATACTGGATAAGCAACTACAAAGAGTACCCTAAAGGAGTGTTGAGAGTAAATCAAACTCAAGACCTATCTTCATCTGAAAAGCTTTGAAATGATAATAAATATAATTTCATAGTGAAGATTTCATATGTTGCATCTCACTCAAAATTTAATTTAACTAGTTCATAAGTATTGACGACAGGTGAGAGACTGAGAGAATGGTACCTAAGATTACTTGAGGGCAGAACACGCTATGGCCTTGGAGATGAGGAAGGGGACCCACTAGTTTTGGGGTCGGAGAGAGGGTGCCTGAGAGATTGTAGTGAGGAAGAGATTTGATGATAGAAGAGGAGAATTAGAGGATAAGAGAGAATCAATATTCTTGACTCGGAGATGGAATGGAGTTATAATGTTATATAGAAATGGGTCATGAGAATATGTGAGAGTGGGGAAGCAATGGAAAATGGAAAATCACGAGAGTGTCATGGAGGAGGGTTGAGGTTAGGGACTAAGGTTGACAGTGAATGAGAGGTAAATTTTATAGAAGTTATCTTTGAGTAGAAGTCATCTTTGAACAGGGTTACTTTTATGTTGTTTAATAATTGCAGTCGTAAAGTAGGAAGTTATCTTAAGAGTAAAAAACTTTTTTGGTAATTGTAAATATAGATAATTTGATATACTAACAAGTTTATGAGAAGTAAAGAAAAATTGTATCCAAATGATATTAGAGTGTTTACTCGAAAAGACTAAACATGCTTATGGTATCTTGGTGGAAAAATTGGTCACCATGTAATTGGATAGGTATCTGTACATAAATATTGCTACGTGGATGGCGAATTACAACAAATCCAATAGACACAAACTGAAGTTATAGTAATCTCTTGATCTATATTACTTGGCTCTTTGAATTTTCACGTGAGCATATGTGATGGGATCTTGGTGCCTCCTGTAGTTTTGGGGGTCTATAATGTCTGACTTGGTGGGTAGGGTGGGCCTTGGCTTTATACCAACTAAGTTGGCGCCTAGGGCCTCCAAATGTGATCAATGGACTATAGGGCCCCCACTTGCACTGCTCTCAGGGTTTAGGTCCCACCAATATGCATTGCATCTAGGACCCTTGAGATTTTAAAGTCTGTATTGTCGGTGGGATTTTATTTTATTTTTTTAATCAGGCAAGCCATGTGTGTTTTCTTTATTAAAAAAAAAAAATGGAAATGTGAACTAAAGCTAGAAATGACAGTGAGCATCTTCCAAATGTAAGAAAGGATCAAAGATGCCCTTTTCTCTACTCTACATCATTCTTGTATACAAGATTTTGTGAAAATTTCCAATTAACCAACTAATCCCAATTTCACTATCAAGACCCATTTCTTTTAACCACCATTTAAAGTCAATCCCATTATCTTACACCTCAACGATACCAAGATCATTTCATGTGGTCTTGAGCACACCTTGCATGATCAAGGTCAAGAAAATCTCTCTCATTTTTGGATTCTGTCAATGGTAATGTGATTTCAACATGCAACCTCTGTGGCTTCAACCCTTGAGCACTTTCAACTTTTCTATCATCACTTCTAAGGATTTTTTCTATCATCACTTCTAAGGATTTTATTAAGAAATGGCATTGCATGCCACGAGGGAAAGAACAAGAAAAAATAGGATGCAAAGACAAGCATCACTAAATCAAGGCCAGCCATCCTGACATGGGTAAAATTTGTCAGGAGACATGGAATTGAGTGAAATTCCTATTTTATCTTTATCGGTGTACCACTCATCAAGTACCAGTGTACTTATAATACGCTGTTATGTATATCGGTACACCGATATTTGATGAATGACATACTGATAGAGGTAAAATTAGAATTTCACTCCATCACGTGTCTCCTAACAAATTTTACTCGTGTTAGGATGGGCATCACTAGATCAAGAAAGATTAGAACACCCCATACTCAGCACGATTTTTTTTTAAAAAAATCAAAAGAACAGACAGAGAAGACACGTAAATTCTTTCCACCAACCAGCAAGCACTACACATATTCTCTTTTTATGTCAGATTTAAAGATATCTATTAGAATCTATCAAGATACATAATTTATTATTTAATTACTTTAATTAGATTATTTGTTATTTAGTTCAAATAATCAAACTTAGTCCAATGATTGAAATGTAAAATACCCCCAACTCACAACCAACTAAACCCAATAGAAAGTACGCCATGAAAGTTTTAAGAGGGGTATCAGAATTGTAGGAATTTAGGTTCACTAGAAAAACAATTGAATTATCTAATCTGATTGATCCAATCTTACCTAATGCGGTCATCACATTATATATCTGAAATATGACCATGATTAAAAATTAAGAGTATTGCAGCATTTTTATCACATCAATTGTATGACTTTCAAACTCAAATTGCTCTTGTCAATGCTTCTCTCAAATCACACGGGCACGTGCATACACAGAAGAACACACAGAGAGATATGAGATGGCAAAGGAAGTAAAGAAGGAATTTACAGGAATCCAGGCCCTTGATACCTGGGTGGAATGCAAATATCTCTCTAAAATAATTTTAAAGAAAAAATGAAGATAAATTTTGAACTTTATGTTGATGTTGTTTGATAAAATTCTATAAGATACCATGGTTGATGTGACAATGATGTACCAATTAAATGGTGTGCGAGTTAAATGTTTGTTCTTTTAGTAGATAATTATTTTTAATGAATTTTTTTAATAAAAAAATAGAATCGATTCCCATTGATTAAATGAATTATTAAACAAATTTTACGAAAGAACATCAGTAAGTTTGGAATTTGGATGACATTTTACCCCATCTCTTGTTTGCCTAATACAGCTCATTTTTAAAATATTTTTGATAATTTAATATTTTTTAAAAAGAATCTAATTAGGCATCCACAACAGGCATCTCCCAAAAATGGATTGGTGCCCACAACACGCATCTCCATTTTAGATAAAAAGGTTGAATTTACTGAGAGCCTAATGCAATCGTGGAAACAGTAGCAGTAGCAGTACTGCAATAGCATTAGTTTTTCATATGAATTGTGAAAAAAAAGCTAGTAATTTTAGAAGGTGTTGTAGTTCGGCCTATCATTATTCATATTGTCAACTTCACATCCAAGCAATACCACCTTTTTACTGTGGAGCTCCCATAAAAATTAAGAAGATATTCAACTCTTCTTATTATTAAGGTCTGGTAAAAATTAAAATTTATACATATGAAATTTGATTATTGATTTAGGATAGAGATCCTTCCACGGGCATTTTGTGTAACCCGACGCGGATTTTATTGTAATACCCAATTTGTTATTCGAATTGGCTCGCCGGACACTGACCGGATCATTGACCCTTCCACTGCAGTATAAATCGGTTCATTGATCAGCTCGCCGGATCACTCACCGGATCACTGAAATTTATCTAAGCGAAACTATTTTTTCATACAAAACAGCAAATCGAATCACTGACCAGATCACTGAATTTTTTTTAAATGTTTTCGTACGACAACAGAAGGGTAACATGGGTAATACCCTAAATCCCGTGTCTCATTATACAAAATGCCCGTAGAAAAATTGCTACCCTTGATTTAACATTCAATTGTTCATAAAGGAAGAGAGCATTTACCTCGATGAGAGAACGACATATTCCTTCCTTCGCATTTCGCAATTGTCCAAGGCAGTCCAGGATTCCAAATCGATATTTCTTACCCATGTAAACCACCAATCAACATGTCTACTCAAATTACTCACTTTATTTTTTAAATAAGTTAGGCCATTGGAGGCCTTAAGTGCAAGGATGAATACAAAGTAAATAATTCTTTTTATTATTAATTGATATTTCAAATCATATAATATGTTTTTTTTATATTTTGACAAATATAAATAATTTAGTTTACAAACTTTACTCCTGAACCAAAATTTTGGCTAGTATTGTCAAAATATTTGTATATTGTTTCTTTTTGAAATAGTAATTTAAAATTTTGACTAATATTTGAAACTTTAGTGTATGAACTTAAAAGTAAAAGGTTGGGACTTACATAAATAGAGCCTTAATGAAATGGAAATTTTATGACACCCTCTATCATGTGAGATGTTAGAGGTCGTGATCAATTCTGTCAGTCTCAGACGTGTCATTATCCAGGGGAGAGAGTAGCAAAGCATCATTATGTTTTCTCAAACCACAAAAATAATTTTGTCATTAAAATTCAGAGAATTTAAAAATATAAATTTATAATTCAATTTGGACGTCTGTTAGCAGTATCGTGGTGTTTGTTACAGTTTCCAAGTGTCTTAGTTTTAGGACTGCGATCTTTCCACTAGATTTGATTTTTTCAATCCGATCAGTGAGTCAATTTATACCTGAATGGAAGGGTCAGTAATCCGGTAAGCCGATCAGTGAACCAATTTATACAGCAATAAAAAGATAAAATGGATAATATTTTAAATTCTATATCAAATTACACAAAATATCTATAGAAAGATTGTTGCGTTAGTTTTATTTACTTGTATATAATAAAGGAACCACTTTTGTGGAGAGAGAACATGATAAAAAAATAGTAATCCAAGATGGGTTCGTGTTGGTCCCCTCCTTCCCCTCTCTCTCCACCCTCTACGTGCTACATGATCCCTATGTCTGATGGTCAAAAGTCAAAACACTAGTTTTGCATGGGAATCTCATCATAGGAATGAGAATAGCTGGAATGAACAGATCCCCCAATCAACAATATATTTTCTTTCTCATTTTTTTTTTAAATTTGAAAAAAAAAATAAAAAAGTAAAAAATTGAAATAAAAAATTGAATTTCAATTCTAGATAATTATATCATTATTTATCAATCATTTAGACATCAAAGCGAAATGTATAAGTTATGAAATCAAGATCTTAATAATTTCAAAAAATTGAAAAATAGCTAAAAACCAAAAAAATGAAAAATATTTTTTAGTAATTTTCTTTAAAAAATTAGGACAGTTAATTAGTACGAACTACAAAATAATAAATTTCAAAAGAATTGCCTACGTACTTATGTGACATTGACATTTTATGATTGAAGAAATACTATCTAAATAGTTAAAGTTATACTGATATCATTTATTATAAAAACGCCGGCATTATAATTTAGTCTCACTAATTAAAGTGATAACCCACAATGAAATCGATTTGACCAGTTGACCCGATATTATAATCATTCATCTCACTTTTATTTTTGTTATGTACATATTAAAACCCCCATGAAATCAAGAATTTCAGTCAATATTTCAGATTTTGTTTTTCTTTGAATTTTTTAGAAAAAATAATTCTGTACAATATTCTAATATTTTAGCTGAAATGGGCTCAATTTCAACTAATATTTCTGCTAAGTGGGAAAACTAGATTTTTTTCAAAAAATCTAATATTTGACAATATTTTCATGTTCCCTTTTTAAAAATTTAATATTTTAGATCATGAGTAAAATTTGTTTGTCAGGTTTGATTGCCATGAGCCCATGAGTATTGCAATAACGAGTTAAAGATCTATGCCTAGTCGAATATGACCGTTCTCAAACTCCCAATCAATGTTATCAGAACCGAACCGTATAACGAACCGTCTTCGAGGAATTTTGGGATCAATCGGGTTCAACCACATTCAACCGGGTTCAACCGGTTTCAACCAAATTCAACCGGATTCAACCGGTTTCAACTGCTTTCAATCGGTTTCAACCTGATTCAACCGCGGTTAAAGCCGGTCAAGTAATAATATATTATATATATTATAAATAACATTTAGTAAGACACTTTTTACAAATAATGCCTGAAAGAGTATCAGGAAAACGTGTACTTTTAGGGTATTGAAAATTTAAATTTTATTTTTTATTTTTAATAAGTCTATTTATGCAACTCACATCACTAAATAAATGCATGTAATAGGTAGCAACATTTTATATTTAAGGTATATCTTAAAGTGGAACGTCTATTGAGATTCAGCAAAATGTCACCAGCTAGAAAGTAATTAGTGACACAATAATAACAAATTCTGACAATAAATCACCATCATTATTTTTCATGTTATCTTTCTTTTAAAATCTGATTTTCTATTATTATAACATTAAAAATAAAGAGGGTTTTTAAATCACAATATAGAATATTTTTCAGATTTTAAATAGTTCCTTAGATAATAGAATTTTTTTTAAAATTATAAATAAATATATACATCTAGTTTATAAAAAAATATTTGATGTTTTCATGTATTATAAAAAAAAAAAAAACAATCTGGTAACGGGGAACACAACATGAATGCAGATTTTCCTTCTGTCTTCTCCCTTTTCTCTTTCACGTCTCTGTTCTCCATCTCATACTCTCTCTTTCCTCTGCAGAACTGCTGGTGCCAGATTTCCTGGTTGCTGCCTAGATCGTCACTCCCTGCTGCCATTTCTGACTGAAACTTACCTGCCACAGAGAACCGCCCATAACCATCGCTGCTTTGTCCTTCAAGCTTGCCCAGACTGTTCTTTTTATAATATATGAAAACGTCAAATTAAGCGAAAAATGAGAGAAAGTGGGCCAACATCGTGGCTGGAAAATAGATAGCGCGGCATCCATCCCTGATTGGCTAGGGATTTATTGGGAGTGGGCCAACATATAGGAACACTTTATGAAAGGAAATTTCGAATAAACTATCTAAAATCTGAAAAATTTCTATCATCTAATGAATTATCTAAAATCTGAAAAATATTATATATTGTGATTTAAAAAACCATCTTTATTTTTAATATTATAAAAGAGAAAATAGTGATTGGCCTAATTTTCAAGGCACCCTTTACAAAAGGCAAAAAAGAGAAATCTTTTACTGATGCATCCTCTGAATCAGCTGTTTCTTTTTGTCAGATTCAGTGGTGGTTCTTTTCTCAAGCTAGTGGCCCTGTTTCCATCATATAGGTCTATTGTCTATATAGATTTCTTTTCTAATAAAATTTTATTCTTGACCATAGTAGTTTTTTAAACATATGACTCGAAAAACAACCTCAAATATATAGGAAAATGGCTAATAACGGTGATGATCAGAGCATTGTTGAAGAGTTTCAGTCAACAATGAGACTAAGGCCATGAGAGTTGAGAATAATCAGACTACGAAAGATATATATAAAATCTCACTGATTACTTTCATATCCTTAAGTGTACGGGTTGTGAGAGTTTGTAAGTTCACTAAAGTTTTTGAAACTTCCAATCAAGCTACTACGATGGATAAAACAAGAGTTTCATACAACAAATTAAGATATCCTTAGAAAATAGTTACTTTCTCATTTTGATTCAATTTCAATCATTACAATCTTATAGAACCAGGGAAAACAATCATAATGAAGTTGGATAGAGACCAAACAACAAATGTACTTCATCAAGATCAAAATATCATAAACTCTTCTAGTTACAAGTTACAAGACCATTCTTGGAAATTAAATAGAAAATAAATAAGAGGATAGAAGACAACAAAGTGGAAGAGGATGATGAAGCATTACAATCTCACAAAACCAAAAAAGCAAAAGGAAAAAAAACTATAATGAAGTTGGATAGAAACCAAATAACAAATGTATTTTATCAAGATCAAAATATCATAAACCCTTCTAGTTATTAGTTATAAGACCATTCTTGAAAATTACCAGATTAATGGGAAGCTGTTGTCCAAAACTCCAAATGTCTCACAAAGACCCTCAACCCGTAATAAATAAACCACGGATGTAGAATCTAGAAACTAGCCATATGAAATTATGAATAACTGAAGAATGGAAGAAATTAGGGGTTTACCTGTTTTCCCCAAATCAGGTCCAAGTCTAGGAAGCAAGAAGCCAGGAACCAGCCAACCAGGGACGGGGAGTTGGAGTTTTTCTTTTTCTTTTCTTTGGTGCCACTGCACCGAGAGAGAGCAGCGAGACAGTGTAGTGAGATAGTGCAATGAGAGAGTTGAAACAGAGAGCAGCGAGAGAAAGAAGGTGGATAGTACAGAGAGAGTTGAGAGACAGAAATTGCTCGATTTCTATGTTTAAACTTCTCAATTCAGCTACAGACAACCTCAAAGATAATTCATTATATTTTGATGATGCAGTGAAGGAAGGATTTAATTTGTCATGGGTCATCGATTATGGCAAGTGTGATATTTGTGCTTATTTCGGCGGCAATTGCAGCTACAACTCAATTGGTGGTGACAAACCAATCTGTTATTTTGGAGATAAACAATATCCATGAAAATGTTCCTCCAAATCCTCCGGTAAGCATCATCTGAGCTAAATTATTTCTCTTGTAATCACTATTAATTTCCAAGGCAGATTCTGTCAGTAGGGATGTTCTGTTTGGACCACTTGATTAAGGGCCAGATCTCACATACATATTGCATGTCACCATGTTTAGACTTGCAGAAGAACAAATTCCCAGATGACTTGTTGTCCTAGAGTTGCAGTTTTGTGCACACATGAATTTATTAACATTAAATTTCAAAGCCCAGATCTCAACTCCATTAAATTTCTATGGATTGAAACAACTGAAAATCACAGTATATGTGTAATTCATCAGATAATATTTTTAAGACAATTGTCTTTAACCCAAACACCAAGTCTAATGTTTAAATGATGTTTAAATGATGTTCATTGATTCTATCTTTCCTCATTTCTTCTAAGATAGTGTTATATTAATTTATATTATATTTTGTGTTTATGTAACCTTCTATGTGGTATGATTTTGTAGGAAGCACCAAAATTTCTATGAGGACGATAGGAATTGCAGTTGGTATGATACCTTTTAAAGCTCTATCTTATTCTTTAGATTCTTTTTACCCTTTCACCAATAATTGTTGGATGGTTGAACTCCTAAAAATTTCTGTGTTGCATTAATACATAAAGAAGTCCAAAATGGTGAACAACTGTTGGCATCAAACACAATGCAGATTCTATGAGAAACTAGAATTTTCAAGTTTTTTCCATTGTCTTTCAGGTGTTTGTAGGGGATTTCTGATCTGTGTAATATGTATAACTGCCTTCCTTTGATACCGTAAGACACAACAGACTTCCTCTACTTCGGCGGTCATCCCTTGAAATAGATCTTCATATCCATCAAATGACAACTCCAACTTGCCAACACATGTTTTCAGTTATGACGAGCTTAAAGAAGCCACAAACAACTTTAATGAGTCTAATGACCTTGGAGAAGGCGGCTCTGGTACTGTTTATCATGGTAAGTTTGATCCTCTCTTAAAAATTGTATCATATAAGACCTATATTTGATCTGACACTGCACATAATATGTCATTACTATGGCTTTTACAGTGAACACAAATACATTGTCCATGGACCGTTCATGGGTTGGGTTTGGTCTAGACTTCCCTCTACTCAAGACAAAGCCCCATTTGAATTCTCAAAGCCCTTTAGATTTTTTAGGGTAAAGCCCAAGACCACCTATTTGGTTAGATGAAAGCATGAGCCTACTCAGTGGACCTGCTTTGATGACATGCTTGAACAAAGTAAAACTATAGCCTATTGTAAGGCCTAATTTCACATTTCAATTAGAAGGTATAAAGCCCATATTAACGACCAACTTCAACTTTCAATTTTATTTTTTGGTAAGGGAAATGATTACATCATATTCGTGGGGTGGGTAATGTACCGATAATCTAATAGTATTGTTATGATTATATTTGGATACAAATATATGTAATTGGCTAAATAAACTTAAAAACCTGATGGCCCTTCACAGGCTTTACTTAAAAGCCCGAGTCAAGCCCTTTATCAAATGGGCTAAATAAATGAGTCTAATCCTAGCTCGTTAGTCAAATGCACATATCAAGCATGTTCATTTACCATGGGTTTCTGTCAGACTTGAGATGGATTTGGGCCCATGAAGAAAGTCATGCTCCATTGCTTTGTTAATACTTCAAATTCAATAGGAGCTCATTTAAACATAGAAAGCTTATTTCTTTCACCCGTCATTCATTATATATCTGATTATATGCAGACAAGTTTCGTGATGGGTGTACAGTTGCAGTGAAGCGCTTGAATGAGGACAACTACAAGCGCGTTGAACAATTCATGAATGAGTTGAGATCCTCTCCCGCTTTCGCCACCAGAATCTTGTCTCACTGTACGGGTGCACTTCATGCCACAGTCAAGAGCTCCTCCTTGTCTATGAATTCATTCCAAATGGCACTGTTGCAGATCATATACATGGAGACTGTGCAAACTCCAGAGCCCTTACATGGCCTATTCGGATGAACATTGCAATAGAGTGTGTTGATGCGCTTGCCTACCTCCATGCCGCTAAGATCATACATCGAGATGTCAAATCTGGCAACATTCTCTTGGATGGGAATTTCCATGTAAACGTTGCTGATTTTGGATTATCACGCCTATTCCTATTGGACAGAACACATGTATCAACTACTCCACAAGGGACACCGGGCTACGTTGATCCAGACTATCATCGATGCTACCAACTCACTGACAAGAGTGATGTTTACAGCTTTGGAGTGGTCTTGTTCAAACTTGTATCATCAAAGCCGGCTATAGACATCACTAGGCAGAGGGATGAGATAAATTTGTCTAGCATAGCAATAAGCAAGATTAAAAAAAATGCACTGGATGAATTGGTGAACCCCACTTTTGGGTTTGGAATAGATAACGACAGTGCTATGAGTAGGCAAATTCAATTAGTGGCTGAGTTGGCATTCAGATGGTTGCATGAAGAAAAAGATACGAGGCCATCTATGGGGGACATCTTAAGTTTGTTAAAAGAGATTGGGGAAGTAATGTAATAGAATAAAGTCAATATAATTTTTTATGATATAATATTTAAAAGTGCATGAATCTCTATGTCTTGACTGTTTGTTAGTTCCCAACAGTTACGGCTTAAGAACAGGATGGTTACAGTTGATGAAAACCTCAACCTCAGCAATTGGGCTGGTTTAAAGACTCAATTAATCAATTGAAATATTATGATTTAACTCATTTAATCCAGAGGGTTAAAGGAGTAGGGCTCACTCACCTGGGAGGGATGGAGATTACTTCCCAATCGCCCTCTTTTTTCTGACTCTTTGAACCAACTCACAAGTCTACAGAAATCATCTGATCTGCAACCTTCATCTGTAGGATTTCATTCTCTAAGGACAAAAAAGAAAATTAGAATTTTATAATAGACACAGTATAACTACATAAATGTCTGAGGCAGAGATATAATTTTTAATCAAATCAAATTTAAAATTTCCCATACATATGCAAAATAGGGATTACACGAGAGCTACAAGCTCAATGACCCTATCCTACAACATATAAAACTATGTGTGGAGGGTACAAATTGGAAAAAATATTTATATTTACACTATATCTTTTATATGGGTCCACTTTAGTCTAATATAATAAATTGGTTCAAATAATTTCTATTTGAATTAAAGTACAACAAATATCAATTTGATCAAATTCATAAAACAAAATTTTTAAATAACATAAAATAATTAAAACTTTTAGTCTTGAAAATATCAATTGAAGAACTTAAAAATAATCTTTACTAATTGAAAGAAAGCAATACTTAATGAGCTATTTATTCAAATATATAAGGCTCCTCTGTTTTGGCATCAATTGTCAGTCCATCTGTATGTTGTGCGCCTCTACAAATGAAACTAACCCATCATTTCCTTCATTGCACCTTTGTCAACTTCGAACCTCCTATGTTCTAAATTCTTCTTCCATAGAAGTGATCCTGACATCCAGTTGCAAGCCTCCCAACTTATTACCTCTAGATCCTCTTCCCTTCAAAAACTTGCCGCTTCCCTCTCCCTGCTCTGGTGTGGATTGTTGGAGAGAGACATGAGAATTTTTAAGGGCTCCTACAGGTGTGCCATAAGAGTCTTTTCCATTATTGCTTCTGAGTTAGAAGCATGATTTTCTTTCTCCTTAAAAAGCATGATCTCACTGAGCTTGGAGGTAACTTCTCGGCCCTTTGGGATCTACCGCCTCATATACCATCTTCCCCCTTCCCTCCTATCCCTCGCAACATCCATTTAAACTTCTCCTCCACTCTGACTTTTGGCTATTTTCAGATCCACCAGAGTTCCATTTTTGGGTCTCACTTGTCCCATGACCACAGATTAATCATTGGAACCTGTGCTTTCCCATCCCCCTCGTGTTGTGCCATCTCCACTCTATTCTCTTGCCAACAGGTCCTCTTCTTTTGTTTAAGGCGGAACATCACTGTGGATCGGATTCTTCTTCCGGACAAGGTCTGACCTTGTCGGCAATCTTCTCCATCCACTTGCCATTGGCGGCTCAAGACCCATGCTCATGTTGTCGCCCACCTGCTCAAGTGCCTGAATATCACCCACTGTACATTGCTAGGAAACATGACTTGTTTTTGAGTCTTAAAGATTGAACTAACAGCTTAAGCACTCCCATTATATCTATTTTTTGCATGGGAGTCTTCACCGATCTTTAGTTTTTTATTTAGCTCCCTGTGGATTTCCTTTGCGCCTTATGGCCTGTGTTGAAATAGAAAAGAGAGGAAGAGTAGGACTCTAAGTCCTAACTCAATTAGGTCTCAGAGTTCTAACTCAATGGGGTCTCAGAGTCCCAAATGAACTCATACTTGTTTTTCCTCTTATAAATATGTCCCCAATGTACATAGAAATACAGCGAAAATAATATACTCTATTTCTCTCGTGGTTTTTTCCCTTATGGGTTTTCCACGTAAATCGTGTGTTATGATAATTTGTGGTGTGTGATTTATGTTTCTACATGGTATCAGTCAGACTTCGATCCGAATCGAAGACATTATCGGCTCTTGCCGCCTAGTCGGGGTGTGTCCCGATCTGTCCACACCACAGACAAATCCGGCTGTCTTGCTTATTCCCGATCTGGGTCGCACTTACTCTTACACCGATCCACATCAGCCTCACGGCCGAATTTTTTTTTTTTTCCAACACCACTCGTCACTGTGTTTTTTTGTGGGTTTCTACTGTTTGACATCTCCGCTCCGATTGGCTTCAGCCGGCTGGCGGTTGACACTCTCCGCTCAGCAGATCTGACATTTGCAGTTCCGGCGTACAGATCCGGTCGATCTGTTCAGACCCCGCCGATCCACTCTTGCTGCCGCCGGAGTTGGATTTCGCTGCCGCTATCTCTCGAGTTTTTCAGATCTGGTTCCGTGCCGGTGGCCATTCCGCCTCCGATCTGAGGTGATTTCTGCACAGATCTGCAACTGCTGAGCTTGCCGCCGTCTCCGACACCATTCGCAACTTCCAGCAGCTGCTTCCGTCCCGTGTCATCATCGGCGTCCGGTGTCTCTGATTCAGCTCTGTTTTTCCGCCTGCAACCTTCCGCCTTCCGCTGCTTGGGGATTTTTTCTCAGATCCAGCTTCCGCACGCTTTCATCTCTCCGATCGGTCGCTGCTCTGTCCGGCCGTCTGCTCTCCTAGAAGTAAGTCTCAGCTAACCACTAGCCTGCTGCTTGCTCTGTTTTTCAGATCGGTTTGCTCTGCTGCTCGCCGACTGCTGCCTGTTTTGCCGTCGCCGACATCGGTGTTTCTAGAACTCGGGTCGTCACCGCTTTCGCCCATCGCCCATCGCCCATCGCCCATCGCCGACTACTGCTGGGTTACATCGGGTGGCGCGCACTGGCTGGGATAAGCCTGTGATTCTTGCCGGCGATTTCAGCTCGGTTTCGGCCTCCTTGTCTCTTCAGCCAGACGTTTTTGGATTGCTGATCTGGTTGCAGACACCAGATCCGTGCCTATCCGCGGCCAGGCCACCGCTACCAGATCCGTTCCTATCAGACGGCAGTCACAGACAGAGGTGATCCGATCTGCGCTTTCCTGTGGGGTATTACTGTTTGCAGCAACCATCGGCATTCTCCCCTCTGCCCACATTGCTGTTCCCTTGCCCAAGCACGACCAACAGTCTCACAGATAGACTGAAAAAAAAAAAAAAAAAAAAAAAAAAAAAAAAAAAAAAAACCTCCATGGGTGACTCTGACTGCAATCCCAGTCTGAAACTTTCTTCTGTTCTCTTGAATCCAAATAACTATGTTCTTTGGTCTCGGGCTGTTCACTTATCCCTTGGTAGTAAGAAAAAGTTGGGTTTTATCAATGGCAAGATTGTACCTCCTGCACCGGCCTCCGCCCCTAAAGCTCAAGCTACTACTTCGGAAGATCCTCCAGATAGTGACTCTGCTTATGATAATTGGCTCTCTACTGATCAACTGGTACGGTCATGGCTACTTAATTCTATGGAACCCCACATTGCTGGAATTTTTACATTCTCCGATTCTGCAAAGGAATTATGGGATTCTGTGACAGGCATGTATGGCAGTCGAAATAATATCGCTCGGGTGTTTCAAATTCAAAATGAGATTGCGACTGCGCTGCAGGGCGAATGGAGATTTTGCGATCTTACTGGACATATGAAACGCCTATGGGATGAGCTCCATTTGTATCGTCCTCATACCACTGATGCACAAACTCTTTTGCACCGCGATGAAGAGGATCAAGTTTTCTCTTTACTTAGGGCACTGGGGCCAAAATATGAATATTTGCGGAGTAACATCCTTATGACTGATCCGCTACCCTCCTGGATCTCTGTCTGTGCTATAATTCAACGTGAAGAAACGCGACAAGAAACTATGAATCCTCCTCTTTCTGCATCCTCGGAGAACTCCTCCTCCAGTGCGTTTGTGACTCATAAAAATGAGCGACGATCCTCCTCTGAGTTTGAGAAGAAGAAGGTTCTGGTTCCGAATAAAGGCCGACGGGACACTATTAGTTGTGATCATTGTGGCAAGGTTGGGCACTCCAAAGAACGTTGTTGGTTGTTACATCATCATCTCAAACCCAACTTTAAAGCAAAAAAGAGGGACAAGGCTAATGTCGCAGATACTTCTACTACACTGGATCAGTTGAGTCAAATCTTGTGCGATCTCCGTAAGTCTCTGCCTCCTCCAAGCACGTCGTCTTTGTCTCATACTGCAGGTAACCTTCATGCTTTCCTTGCTTCCCAATCTCATGGTCATCCTTGGATAATTGATTCTGGAGCCACTGACCATATGGCTAATTCTTCGTCGTCTGTGTCGGATTTTTCATCATCGTCTCGTAAACACGACGTTTATCTCGCCAACGGATCTATGGTTCCTGTGGTCGGTAGTGGTAAAATTGATTTTTTTTCAAATAGCATCCCTTCTACTGCTCTGGTTGTTCCTTCTTTTCCAACTCAACTCCTGTCTGTTGGAAAAATTACTAATGCTTTGAACTGTGATGTTATTTTCTCTCCTAACTCTGTCATCTTTCAGGATCGAAAGTCCAAGAAGACGATTGGTGAAGGCATTTTTTCCAATGGTCTTTACATGTTACCTTCTCCTAATAAGGTTTATCATGCCAAGGACCATGTAGCGGGTCACCTACTGCACCAACGGCTTGGACATCCTTCAAGTCGTATTTTGTCTTGCCTTTTTCCGTCTGTTTCTATTCCCTCTAATGTTTGTGATGTTTGTCAATTTTCAAAACAATCACGGTTACCATTTGCTTCTTCTACTTCTAAGTCTCTTGCTTGTTTTGAACTGATTCATTCTGATGTATGGAGTGCTCCCATTGTTTCTTATGATGGATTTAAATATTTTGTGTTGTTCATTGATGATTGCACACGTGTTACTTGGTTATACTTGCTCAAATCTAAAACTGAGGTGTTATCTGCTTTCAAAGATTTCTACAACATGGTCCATACTCAATTTCATGCAAAGATTCAAATTCTTCGCTCTGACAATGGGACTGAATATGTCAATGCTCTTTTCTCTGATTATACTCACAACAAAGGTATTATTCATCAAACTAGCTGCGTGGGTACGCCACAACAGAATGGTGTGTCAGAAAGGAAAAATCGTCACATATTAGAAACTGCTCGAGCACTTATGTTTCAGATGCATATTCCTAAGACGTACTGGTCTCATGGCGTCTTGACTGCTATCTATTTGATTAATCGACTTCCTAGTCGGGTTATCAATTTTCAATCCCCATTAGAAGTATTGAAGAATAGACCTCTTGACTTATCTCACCTACGTGTGTTTGGGTGTGTCTGCTATGTCCATCGCCAGAGTATTAATCGTGATAAGTTCGATGCCAGATCTCTCAGGTGTGTTTTCTTCGGTTACTCTTCCACACAGAAAGGGTACATTTGTTATGACCTCTCATCTCGCAAGCTTCTTGTATCACGTGATGTCCGCTTCGTTGAATCTGAACCGTATTTTCCAGCTCCTGGTGACTCTGGGAATCGGTTCCAGGGGGAGTACTTGTCTGACTTGGTACCGCTTCCTACTGTAACTGATGATGTCTCCTGCCGCAGACATACTATGATTCTGCCTCCAGATAACCACCCAATGTCTACAGCAACTGAAATATCGACAGCTCCTACTGAGGCTATATCTCCAGAGATCCAGCCGATGTCTACAGCAACTGAAATACCGGCTCCTCCTCTGCCATTACGTAGATCGAGTAGAGAGACTCGTCCTCCAAAAGGAATGAAAGATTTCTTCACTTACCATGCTGTATCATACCCAATGGAAGCTTCTCTGACATATGTTAATGTTACTCAGTCACATCTGGCCTTCTTGAGTGCAGTGTCTAGTGAACAAGAACCAAAGACATTTCGTGAAGCTAACTCGATATCTGTTTGGAGACTGGCAATGAAAGAAGAATTGCAAGCACTTGATGATAATAAAACTTGGAATATTGTCAAATTGCCTCTTGGAAAAAAGACTGTTGGGTGCCGTTGGATATACAAAATCAAGTATAAAAGTGATGGAACTGTGGAGCGATATAAGGCGAGACTTGTTGCCAGAGGCTTTACACAAACATATGGAGAAGATTATACAGAGACTTTCGCACCTGTTGCAAAGATGAACACTTTTCGAGTACTTCTCTCCTTAGCAGTTAATCAGGGTTGGGAATTATCTCAAATGGATGTGAAAAATGCTTTCTTGCATGGTGATTTAGAAGAGGAGGTGTACATGAGTGTTCCACCAGGTCATTCACAAGAATCCAAAGTTGGATTTGTATGTAAGCTAAAAAAGGCCATATATGGACTTAAGCAATCTCCCCGTGCGTGGTATGCGAAGCTCAGTTCTGTTCTCTTGAGTAATGGGCTTCAAAGGAGTGCAGCTGATTCTTCTTTGTTTGTAAAAAAAGGTGCGTGTGGTACAACTATTGTTTTAGTCTATGTTGATGATATAGTGATCACAGGCGATGATAAAAATGAAATTAGAAGGCTTAAGACTCTACTGCACAAGAGATTTGCCATCAAAGACCTTGGAGTGTTAAAGTATTTTCTTGGATTAGAAGTTGCCTACTCAAAGAAGGGAATATTTCTCAATCAAAGAAAATATGTGCTGGACCTGTTGCAAGATATTGGAAAGATGGGAGTTAAACCATCAGATACTCCAATTGACAGTGGAGGTAAGCTTGACAATGATGGTGAATTGTTATCTGATATTGGTCAGTTTCAAAGGTTAGTTGGTCGATTGATTTATCTAACGATTACTAGGCCAGATATTTCCTATGCAGTCAGTTTAGTCAGCAGATTTATGCATACACCTACAGTTACTCACATGAATGCTGTCAATCGAATTTTACAATATTTGAAGGGCTCTCCAGGAAGGGGAATATGGATGCGGAAGAATGGAAATAGTTCCATTACTGCTTACACTGATGCTGATTGGGCAGGTTGTCCGGTTGATCGACGATCTACAACAGGATATTGTACATTTGTGGGAGGTAATCTGGTAACTTGGAAAAGTAAAAAGCAGAGTGTTGTTGCAAGATCAAGTGCAGAAGCAGAATATCGTGCAATGGCCTTAACCACCAGTGAAGTTATTTGGCTTCGGTCCTTATTACAAGATTTGGGTTTTGGTTCTAATCAGCCAACGCAAATGTTTTGTGATAATCAAGCTGCCATTCACATTGCTTCAAATCCGGTGTTTCATGAGAGAACCAAACACATTGAGGTGGATTGTCATTTTGTTCGAGAAAATTTGCAAGCTAATGTTATTTCTACTCCGTTTGTTCGCAGTGATCAACAATTAGCAGATATCTTCACAAAAAGTCTCTCCGCTGTTAAATTCCAAGATATTTTATCCAAGTTGGGCTCAATCAACATTTTCGCACCTACTTGAGGGGGAGTGTTGAAATAGAAAAGAGAGGAAGAGTAGGACTCTAAGTCCTAACTCAATTAGGTCTCAGAGTTCTAACTCAATGGGGTCTCAGAGTCCCAAATGAACTCATACTTGTTTTTCCTCTTATAAATATGTCCCCAATGTACATAGAAATACAGCGAAAATAATATACTCTATTTCTCTCGTGGTTTTTTCCCTTATGGGTTTTCCACGTAAATCGTGTGTTATGATAATTTGTGGTGTGTGATTTATGTTTCTACAGCCTGGCTGGGGCTGTGGGTTCACCCTTTTGTTATTTTTGCTCTTGTTTTGAGCTCATTTTTGTACGACTTCTGGGAATTTTCCCCCTTGTGAATGAATACTTACCCAATTGTTCAAAAAATAAAATAAAATAACTGTTTACTTATTATTTTAAAAAAAAATATACGGCTCCACTTTTCAGAACCCAAACTACCCCACCTCTCTAAATGATGAAGACAAAAGAGATGCATAAGTGATCAACACTCGTAGTTGGTCCTGGACATACAAAATTCTGACCTTTTACAGGAATGTCCTGACCCAAGGCCAACTCTTTTTCATCTCTAAATATAAAGAAGCTGCCAGGGGAGTGGGTAAGTGTCCAATTGCACCAATTTAGGCTTCAGACGTTTAATTTCAATAGCAAAAAATAGAGTGGAATAAAAATTATGAATTTGAAATTTTTACATATTTAAAATTATACCAGACTATTAAATGGATTTAATCTGTGATTAGACAGTACATTTTAATTAATTGTAACAGGCTTAAAGTTAAACTCGTTGTTTGCTCGTGCCGCACTAGAACAACATATGCGATTTGTGAAGAAGTCAGTCTTGCTTAAACTCATTCAATCCAACTGTCAATTCATATGGGTGTCCATTGGTAGGGTTCAGACTGGACTCCACTAAAAAAAGCATGAGCATGTCCAAAGTTCATGATCCAAAATGATTTCATTCATGTTCCACAACTTCTTTCGTTCATGTTCCACATTGACCTTGAGTCCTTATCCATTTCACTTAAAATTGTAATTCTTGGTTCCATTTGGTAGCAACCCAACCCCCTCTCCTGTTGCTGATTGTGAATGCCTGCTTAGGAGCCTTCATCTATTATGTCGCAATTCTCTCAACCTGCTGCTCGTCCATTCACCTGGATTCTGAATCACTTCACCCATATCGTCTACTCTCTTCACCGTCAGATCCAATAATCGGATACAGGGGTGAAATTTGGATTGAGTTTTAATCTGATCTGATCTAAGAAATCAGTGGGTTTGGATTATATATTTCGAGTTAGGTTAAGTTGGGAAAAGAAAAACTTAGCATAAAATTTGAGTTAGGTTGAGTTGAGAAATGTAAAATCAATCCAACGCAATCCGACTCAACCCGCGTGCACCAAGTTATAAAGCAGCACTCGAATTGACTCGGTCAGAAATTCAGGTCAAGTCAGGTTGAGTAATTCGGATCGAGTTTAATAAATTTTGATATAAGCGGGATTAATTTATTAAAACCTAACCTGACCCAACCCAAGTTTCAGCCCTAGTCAGATACCAAATCAACACTTGCAACCTACCATTTGTTTCTGCTGTGTTACTGTTCCTAAATCCTGCATCATTGTCTGAGCAATCTCTCGTCAAAGACAATAACGATCCTTACGGCATTAGCAATATAAATATTATATTTTTTTAAGATTAAGGTATCCAGATGTCTCACCTGACTAAATTTTGGAATATATGTATCCATCTAGTACAAAATAATGAAGGTGACATGTTTTGTGTTTTTTTTTTCTTTTCATTTTGCGAGTCTACTTTTTTTTTCTGAATTATGTCATACGTAATAAAATTTTCGGAGAGACCAATTTATTCAATCACATGATTTTATATATAATTCGATTCTTAGCCATCTTATGCTTTTGAAAAATATGACCAAGCTAATCAACTTAGTTGAGTCATGAGCTTTTTGTGACTCAAATGTAAATAAATAATATTTTTTGATAAACTGGGACCATTAACCTTACAAAATCAAATAACTAGTTGAATATTAAATTTTAGATTTAAACGTTACATACTAGGGTAAATGCCGAATGTTAATATATAAAATGCTACATTCTAAAGCTGACGGCTGAAAAATGTAGTTGACTGATGCATAATTTAGGAGTGAAATTTGATCGGGTTTGAATCCAACCCAGATGACCTAATCTGAGAAATCAATGGGTTTTGATTATGTACTTGTATATTTCTAGTCGGGTTAGATGGAAAAATGAAAATCCTTATGAATTTTAGGTCGGGTTGGGTTAAGAAAATTAAAATTAACTCAATACAACGTAGCCCGACTCGATTCAAGTGCACCAAGTTATAGAACGTCACTCGGTCTGACTCGGGTGAGAAATTCAGGTCGAATCGGGTTGAGTAATTCTATTGAGCAATTCGGGTCGGGTATAGTTTCAATAAATTTTGACATGGGTTGAATTGGATTTATTAAAATCCGATTTGATCCGACCTAAATTTCTACCCTAATGCATATAGAATCAAATGTGAAATACGTATCTATAAAAGCTAAAATATATACGCGACAGTTTCTAGTTAATAGAACAATAATGTTTCTACTGTTTATAAAACATGAGCAAATCTCATATTTAAGATTTAAATGGTTTTCATCCTTCGTCTCTATAAAAGAAAGTGAATGGGTTGAATTAGATTAGACCATGTAATGCAATGTCAACTTTTGATTTTAATTAAGTAGATGTTTTTAATGTATTTAAATTTGTTTCTCTTGCTTGTATTTTTTTAGTTTATTTTGACAAAATTTTCCAAAAGTATATACCAAGAGAATCCAAAAAAAGTATTGAAAACTATAAATATTTTATGGAGGGCAAACATGGTCAAGGTTCGGAACTTAGTGGCATTTGATTTGGGTAAATAATTTCGCACAAGTGGGACAATCTTTTCATGCCATAACAAAGAAAAACTTTGGAGGAAGTTGGAGAGCTCAAGTAATAGTCTAAAGTTGAATCGAAAATTTTCCCTAAACCCATTTTAATGGATTCTATCTGAAATTATGACCCCACGAATCAACATTAATTTCCACTTTCTATGGCTGAGTTTAGATGAGAGATAAATTTTACCCGAGTTACTTGGGTTACTCTTGATCAGGTTACCTTGAGTATTATAAATACCTTTTGTTTTGAAAGATTTTTTAAAAGTGAGATGAGAGTTATAAGAAGTTAATTTTTTATCTCTAGTCATTAGTTATAAAACTAGGATAATGAGGGATTATTAACCCCATCTAAATGCAGCCTAGGAAGAAGAGAGGAAAGTAACCAAGTCAATTTCATCGTTTGACCCATCGACACATCCTCCGGCCATTCTTAAAAATCCGAGATTTGTTTCCATGACCTTTGTCCAAACTCTAAAAGATTATCTAAGTGAGATTTCATTCTTACATTGTTTTAATACTAAAAGTTCTTTTCATAGATTGTGAATAAATTTTATTATGAATGGTTACATTGTTAATTTATTTATATTATGATTGTTGTTGTTCATATTTTTTAAATTTAATATATTGTTAGTATTAATTTTTCAAAATCTTATGTTAAATCTATTGGGCTGGTGCGATATTGAATCTATCAAAGTTTACAATGACTACCAACACAATTTGAATTTGATAGGATTTGTAAAAACTGCCAAATGACATTTGTTTGAATTTCACAAAATAATCTAATAAACCAACTCAAGTGGTATTCCTTGAGCTTTTTCATAAATGGGGTAACCATTAAAAAATTTCTTCCTTTAATACACTTCATTAATTCTTTTATTATTATTTCAATATCTATATACACTTCATCTGCACATCATTTCATCACTTCGCAGTTACTTCACAGTTAAACTCCATAAAATATTATAGGTCTAATTTATATATCGTTGAACACCCATTTTGTCCGTGTACACTCATTTATTAGTTTATATTGTATTTAATGCATTCAAAGTAAGACGTGTTCGCTTTTACATATTTTTAAGAGACTTAGATTGATCTTTCGAATCTCCTTTCACGTATATAGAGTAATTTTAGAAGGAGTGATCCTATGCTTTAAATTTATACTCTTATATTCTGTCTCATCCAAAATCATTCACTGATTTCAATTCTTTTCTCGTAGAGGCGGACTTTCTTTAAGGGGTCTATTTAGGATAGAAATATGACCACCCAAATTCTAATGGTTCAAGCAAATCTATTTCATAAGCTAAGACATGATGGTCTTCTTTAGCTTGACATTGTTTCAGTTGTTATTAATAGTCAGTAGTAGCCTTTTAATCAATCCACATTTGCCTTCGGTTTCCATATGAAACAACACTAGAAAGGGTTGTTTGGTTTGTTGAGATTGTGAAACCTGAAGAAATTTCTGTCTTTTGATGTAACATTGTAACATAGAAATCTGATGGATTTCTTGTGATGTTTAAAGATTAAATATCAGCTTTGCGTTTGGTTTATCAAAAGTTAATAATATTAGTTGATGAATGTTAGTGTCTTAGCCATGTCGGAGTAGCCCGATAAGTAATAAAAGAAATTCAATATTAGTAAGTTTTGTATTTAATGTATAGATGTTGAATCAATATATAAATTTATTAAATAACTCAGGAGAGTTGAAGTGATGGCCAAAAACTCTGCTTAAGAAGCATTAGTCACGAAGATCAAGTCTTTTCATTGACTTAAAATTTAATTAGAATATATATATATATATATATATTCATATCCATCATTTAAATCAGAATAAAATAATAATCTCACATCAAAAGTATATCATCAGAATACCAAATTAGACATAGAAAAGAAGATCAAATTTCTTGCCGATCCATATTTTGAGTGCTGTATTGATATTAATAAATATCAACATGGTATTAATGAAAATCTAAATTGTTCAACCGAAAGTTTGGACCTACAGTTCAATAACTATTTATTGAATAAAAATCATTCAAAATGCCTTTTCAAGTCCAGCATATTTTTAAAACCGCCATCGCCGAAGATTTGTAAAATTCTTCGTGGGCCGTTTTTCACATAAACACTCTAATCTATATTTTTCCGATGCTACTAAGCCCATAATGACATATGATAATCTCTTCATTCGTCATCATAAACATTTTATGGTACACATGTTAAAACAAATGCCATATCAAGAATGGAGTTGTAATATGCAAATGAGAGGGAGAAAGAATTGTATAGAACTTCAATAGAAAACTAGACCAAAAAAATGCTAACTTATATAGTGATTTAGCATTTTTGTTAGCCTTAATCCTTTAATTAAAACATTATCCATTAAAACCTTTTGGAGTATCTACATTTATAGCTGAATTCTAGAAAAAAAAAAAGATAATTAAAAAGTTTAGATGCAGAAATTCAATTTAATTAACAGAACGATTGTTCTCGAAAAGCTAATAATAATAATAATAATAAATTAATAAATAAAAAGAAATCTATTGACAGAATGATCAATTTATTACAAGGACTTCCACGTTACATTATTGCATAGAATCCATTCCTCTATGATATTTCAAAGAAGAGATATATATCATTAACGATAACCATAGAACCTGTCAGAAAATACCCATAAAAGGAACTTATGGAATTTTACATGTACACATAACATATTTACATTCAAAGGGCATATTTACACATTATTTAAAGCTTAGATTGCACACACAGCATATTTACATTCAAAGCTTAGATTGCACATAGAGCATTTTTACACATTTTACATTTACACTACACACTTTGGCCATGCCCTGCTGATCAAGTGTCGTCCACATTTTCATTGAAAGGTGTTGGAAAACAAACCCACACACAATTAGAAATCACACGTACACACACAAGAGACACAGTTTTTATATGGTTCAACAACATTGTCTATGTCAATAGGGTGTGGTAAAATTCTACGAAGAAGAAATTACAGGTCAGGTTACAAGGATTTCACCAATCCTACTCACCCTTTCTCTCAGTCTCACTTTCTCCTCTCTGTCTACATAGTTCCAAAGAAAATCTTAAAGAAAAAAAAAAAAAAAAAAAATATATATATATATATATATATATATATATATATATATATATGGTTGCTTACAACAAACTGGGCTCATTGGGCCTGGGCCTGAGCCCAACCGACAACCTAAGCCCAAAAGGTACAGCTGGGTAGGGTTATGATATTTGGTCTTCTCAAGTACTATATAGTTATTCATTATTGAATTTATCCAAATAATGGCACTTAATACTAACGAAACATATCACAAATGAAAATGAAAATGGTTGATTTCATTGAGAAGACCACGTTACATGATACATACTTACATTCAGACATATTTAGGACTTTAACAAAGAAATATTGGCCTATATTTTTGAATTTCTTGTTGTTTGGCCTTTTAGAAAAATAAATAACACGAGCACCAAAATAAGAAGCCAAAATGATTGATTTTACTCGCATTTTCAGCCGTCAATTGGAAGAACTTTAACAAAAAATAGATATCAGTGACATTCGAGTCAAACTATATCAGTCTCTCTATTAAGGGGTAGAGGAGACTGATGGATTTGAATCAATCACTTATCTCTGTTCATCAGCTTAGTTCATTTTATATGTAGATTTCAGGAACATCAGAGACCCTTAGCGAGAAAGGGTTGGGTTCGTGATGTCGACTAGGTAGGATAGGATACCCTACGCAATAGCTTAGTGAAAGCTTAATAAGAACCAACAAGAGTTTAACGTAACCCTCAGGCTTTAAATGGTAAAACCCAACTTACTTTAAATGGTAAAATCCTGCTTTTACTGCATCAGTTGGGCTATTCTATCTGTTGTCTGTACCTCTGTGATGAATTGGTTTTGCTGTTAGGTAATTTGAAAGTTCATAATTGGGCCATTCATAGCCATGTTTGTGCTATCAGGGCTCTCCTGAATTTGTTTGGTCCTGATGGCACAAAGATGGCTCGTTATGGCGAAACTTTGGTTAGCCACTTGAGGAATCTGCTAAATGCTGGGGACTTAGGAATTTTTTCTGAAGTTTCAATTTAACTGTTGGGTCTCATGGGTCCTCTGTTTTGATCTCTTTGCCTCTTTGGGGCTTCTTATTTTGGGCCTTCTCTTGGGCCGCCTTTTGCTTGACCCGGGCTGTGGGCTTCTATAGATATTTTGCGCTTTCGCGTGAATGAATTCTTATCCATCATTAAAAAAAAAACTTATTTAAACCGTGAGAATTAATTGAATCAATTTAGTTTGACACACACACTCTTGAATTTTCAAAAGAACCACTAATTTTATCAAATTTTCAAAATCACAAATCACATTTGGTTTTAATTTAATTAAAAATAAAACCATCCAAACCAACTTTGAAGTAATTGAAACCTGGCAAGAATTTTTTTTTTTTTAAATGAAGACGCACAACCCAAATACTTTAATCGGGTCTAACGATTCATAAGCATTCACAACCCACGCTTAAAAGTTGTGTTTTTAAAACTGAGTAAGATTCAAACCAACTTTGAAGTAATTGAAAATTGACATCGTTTTTCTTTAATTAGGACACACTACCCAAATACTTTAATCGGGTCTAATGATTCATAAGCATTCACAACCCACGCTTAAAAGTTGTGTTTTTAAAACTGGGTATTAATTTTCAAATAAAATCAAGCCCAACTAATGTTTTTTATAAAACTGTCTCAAATTCGCAAATACTAGTTTCCAAATTCTGTCAAAAAATTGAGTTAACCCTCAATTAAAATTGGTCCAAACTGGATTTTAAATCTTCAATGAAAACCAGCCCAACTAAGGTTTTAAAAGACTGTTTTAAACCCTTAATTCAGTCCCAAAACGTTGTTTAAAAAACCTTTTTCAATCAATTTATACGGTTTTCTCTTTAAGAAAAATTGGGTACTAAACCGATTCAATTAATCCAAAATACTCAAAGAGATTAGGATTATCTGGTTACCTGAGGCCTGCACAGCCATTGTTCACACAGTCGGCCTAGATAAGTTAGGTGGTTACACTTTGATCTCCGGACATGAGGGAGCAAACCCCATGCCAAAGACCACTTAGGCTACTCACCTGGTGGGTCAAAATTACCTATTTTATTTTAGGAGATTGGTAGCATACACCCAATGCTCAGTGTACAAGCTTTCGTGTAAATAATAGAAAAAATAAATAAATCTAGTAGATACAGAGTAGGAACAATGAAGAATGCAATATATAATCCAGAGGGCACAAAGTATTCAATCTAGTGTAGAGAGGTAACTAGATTGCCTAAAGTTTTTGTTTAGCATTCGATTATTTGATGTAGATATTCCTAGTTATAATTGAAAGGAATGTAGTGTTTGTTACTTGTGTGGAAATAATATAATTGTTATTACTGTAATTCTCCATATTTTTGTACTTTTATATGTTGAATAAAGTGAGGTGGTTTGTGAAACAAACTCAATGCTAAAAAAAATTGTTTAGATGAATAAAATCATTCAAAATGAAGTGTACTGAACTATTTTAATTTTTAATTTTAAAATAAAACTATGGCTTGATATTAGTCTAAAGGCTAAGAATTAGGGTGGGGAGGAGAAGTGTAGAATTCTGTCATAGAACTTTAATAGAAATCAAGATTATTTCCATATTCTTGGTGTTGCGATTTCTAATTAGTGTAATATTGGTTGGTAATCATTAAGATATACATGAAATAAAACTCACTTGATATTAATTACAAGGCTAAGAGTAAGGAAATGAACAAAGTTGAAATAAAGTTAAAATAAGGACATGAACAAAGTTGAAATAAAGAGTCAGGCATTAAAGCATGGCTCAGACTCAGATCATTAACATCACATTTATTTGGTGAACTTTTTATTTGTAAAGATCAAGACATACATACATGGCAACAACCTTCAAAGGAAAATTTCAGCTCAGCTCAATTTCTAAGATGAATAAAAATAAACATTCTCAGTAACACCTGCCCCAAGATAAATCAATAAATTTCAGTCAAAATATTAAATTTAAGCCAAAATTGGTTACTGAGGTCTGAATCCAAACAAAGATATCTGTTATTTGAAAATATCATCAACATTTAGTACTATTAACAAAAAAAATTCAATTGCCAGCCAATATTTATAACTCTTAAGACACAAAAATTAAAATTCTTAGACATTTCACCGTTGAATAAAACAGCTCTCGTATATTTCTCATTTTAATTATTGTTCTTCATTATCTACGGTATAAAATTCATCGAACTTTTCAACAGATGGCTAATTAGGTGGCGTTCATGGGACATAACCTACCAACTTGAGGTTGTAATAACTAATAAGAAGTCCTTACCATAAACTATTAAGAAAATTTTCAATAGATGATTAAAATTTTTATTAACGTTTTGATTTTTTTTTTTAATTAACAGTTCCTACAATGACATCATAGGTCATTCAGAAAATTGTCAATCTTAATAAAAATATTTGAAGTGATATCTTCATTGTCATGGTACCTTAACTTGATCAAATTGCATTGTTAGTTTATTAATAAAATGTCAATCAAATATTATAATTTGGTATCTGACTCGATAACACAATTATTTTTTTTTATGATCAAGATGTTACCAGTATTAAGAGACACTTTAACTTGACTAGTTGTGAGAATGTACAAACCTCTCTACGCCACACATACTAGATAAGCAACTACAAAGAGTGGCCTAAAAGAGTGTTGAGAGTAAATCAAACTCAAGACTTATTTTCATGAGGAAAGCTTTGAAATGATAATAAATATAATTTCATAGTGAAGATTGCATATGTTACATGCTCACTCAAAATTTAATTTAACTAGTTCATAAGTATTGACGACAGGCGAGAGATTGAGAGAATGGTGCCTGAGATTACTTGAGGGCAGAACAGGCTATGGCCTGGAGATGAGGAAGGGGACCCACCGGTTTTGGGGTCGGAGAGAGGGTGCCTGAGAGATTGTAGTGAGGAAGAGATTTGAGGATAGAAGAGGAGAATTAGAGGATAAAGACAGAATCAATATTCTTCACTCGGAGATGGAATGGAGTTATAATGTTATATAGAAATCGGTCACGAGAATCTGTGGGAGTAGGGAAGCAATGGAAAATCAAGAGTATCGTGGAGGAGGGTTGAGGTTAGGGACTAAGGTTGAGTGTGGATGAGAGGTAAATTTTATAGGAGTTATTTTTTTAGTAAAAGTCATTTTTGAAAAGGGGTTACTTTTATCTTATTTAATAATTATAGTAGTAAAGTAAGAAGTTATTCTAAGAGTAAATTTTTTTTTTTTGGTAATTGTAAATATGGGTATATTGATATATTAACAATTTTATGAAAAGTAATAATTTTTATTAAATTTATATAATATAAAAAATAAAAATAAAATTTTATGAAACATAATTATTGAATAATATTCATCAATTAAAAAATATTTTAAAATCCATAGGTGCAAAAAGTGGTAAAGAGTGGCAAGGGTTTCGTGAAAACTCTCATGGTCCAAGGGGTTTTCAAAAAAGGAGGAAGAGAGGTAAAATTTTGAATTTTTACTCTCACCCTTTCATTAGCCCTGTTGCACCCATCCAAACGCAATCTAAGGGCTTTGTTTTATTATTATTTTTTCATTTCGATTAGATTAACTATTAGTTTAGGTTTAATTTAAAAAAATTAATTTACTCAAACGATCCCGAGTGGAAATCGGCACAAGTATGAACGAGTCAGGATGGGTTTGAGAATCATGATGTTTTTATTTCATTTATTCATTTAATTGATTAAAAATAATTGTATGGTTATCAAAATTAAGTTAATTCTCTACTAATATACCAAAATTAGTTATGTAAGTTTTTCTCTGCTTATTTATTTTAAAGAAATCCACGCGGCTTACGTGGGTTTCGTTTGAGCACGTTTTATAAATACACACTAGGGTTTTTAAAAGAAAGCCACCTGGCTCACGTGGGTTTTTTAAAGAAATTCTTGAAGAAACGTTTTGAAATTAGACTCTATTTTTTGTAAATAAATTTCCAATGCTTCTTCAACTTTTTCAAACATTTTTCAGTAAAAGAGCTAATTTTAGATATTTATTAGAATAAAACAGCTAATTAGATGGCTTTTCAAATTTCATTATATTTATACAATTTTAAAAAGGTTTAAATGAGAATAAAAAGTTTAAATATTTAATTAATTTGTGTAATTTTCTTTAAAAAGTCTTGAAAATAAAAGTTGTAAAATTCAAAGATTATGACACTTTATTATTGTAAAACATAGAATTTCATAAAAAATAGAAAAAATAGAAAATAATTCTAATTTATAAAATTGATTGAAAAGTTTTCGCTCACTCTCTCGTATTAGTATATAAAAATAAAAATTTTATAAAAAAAATTTTGAAGTAGAAAAATAACGACATACTATCGATTCTTGACATTATAATTAAATTTTAAATGTTATTATTCTCAACTGAAAATCATTACTGTGACATCAATTCTATTGCTGAACATTACATATTTTAGTCATAAAAGTCACATTTTATTTTTTCAAAAAAATATTTTTTTTGCTTTAAATTTTATTTCTAACTAACCAATTAAACCTTAATTAATAATTTAGTATTATTTATAATATTAGAATGATGGACACAAGTTTGACCGAGTTGACCATAGTTGAATCGAGTTTAATCTTATTAGTCCAACCTTCCTCAGAGACAGTTCAGTAAACAGTCCGATTTTTATAACATTGATTTTAATAATTAAGACGTATCTTACAGCCCAACGAGATTTCGGACTGTTCGTGGCCCGTCTAAAATTGATCTAATCTTTAGCGTCCAATCCATGAACATTAAACGGACTCCAAGATCCGGCCCATTCAGTTAATAATTTGGTCGAGCCAAACAATCCAATTGGACGGGTCTAGATCTGTTTACAGGCCTACATCCATATTCTAATTCTATTCTAGATCTTGGGTCTTCTTCAAGATGCCACTATCTTCTCGTAAAATCAGTTCAATCTTGTACCGTTTTTTCACATTCATTTCTTCTCTCTATTTACAAACAATTTACAAGAAAAATTGTATCCAAATGATATTAAAGTGTTTACTAGAAAAGACTAAACATGCTTATAAATGAATCTCTCCTCCTCATCATCATTGTTGTCATTTTCTTCTAATAAATTCTATGTTGTTTTAGAGAATCTTATATGATATAGAAACAAGTTAAATTCAAGTACAAATTGAATTTACAATTTAAGTTTGGCGTATTTTTTTTTGTGGGGAATCATAATCTTGTTATTACAAAATATAACATGTAGTATCTTGGGTAGAAAAATTGTATCCACCAAGTAATTGGATAGGTATCTGTACATAAATATTGCTATGTGGATGGTGAATTATACCAAATCCAAAAGACACAAACTGAAGTTATAGTAATATCTTGATCGATATTACTTGGCTGTTTGAATTTTCACGTGAGCATATGTGATAGGCTCTTGGTGCCTCCTGCAGTTTTGGGGTCTATAATGTCTGACTCGGTGGGTAGCGTCGGCCATGGCTTTAGGCCAACTAAGTAGGCGCCTAGGACCCCCAAATATGATCAATGGGTTGTATGATCCCCACTTGCACTTCTCTTAGAGTTTAGGGCCCCCACCAATGCATTGCGCCGAGGGCCCTTAGATTTTAGAGTCGATACTCTTGGTGGGTTTCATTTTATTTTTGTAATCAAGCAAGCCATGTGTGTTTTCTTTATTAAAAAAAAAACACAAAAACAAAAATGGAAATGTGAACTAAAGCTAGAAATGACGATTAGCATCTTGGGATCAAAGATGCCCTTTTCTCCATTCTATATCATTCTTGTATACAAGATTTTGTGAAAATTTCCAATTAACCAACTAATTCCAATTTCACTATCAAGACCCATTTCTTTTAACCACTATTTAAAGTCAATCCCATTATCTTACACCACAACCCTTTCTTTTCTTTTTTTAAATGACACCAAGATCATTTCATGTGGTCTTGAGCACACCTTGCATGGTCAAGGTCAAGAAAATCTCTCTCATTTTTGCTTGTTCCTAATTGGATTCTCTCATCACTTTCAACGTTTCTATCATCACTTCTATAATAACTTCTCAATTCTTCTACTCTCTTCTCTCAGATGGTGATAAGGATTTTATTAAGAAATGACATTGCATGCCACAAGAGGAAAATAACAAGAAAAAATAGGACGCAAAGACAAGCATCACTGGATCAAGGCTAGCCATCTTGATACAGGTAAAATTTGTCAGAAGACATAAGATTGAGTGAAAGTCCTATTTTATTCTTACCGGTGTTTCACTTATCAAGTAATGATGTACTTAAAACACGATGTTCTGTATATCGGTATACCGATATTTGTTCTGTGTCTCCTAACAAATTTTACCCGTGTTAGAATGGACGTTCCTAGATCAAGAAAGATTAGAACACCCCATATTCAACACAAAAAATCTTTTTAAAAATTAAAAGAATAGACATAAATTCTTTCCATCAACCAGCAAGCACTGCACATGTTCTCTTTTTATGTCAGATTTAAAGACATCTGTTAGAATCTATGAAGATACATAATTTGTTATTTAGTTATTTAATTATATTATTTGTTATTTAGTTCAAATAATCAAGCTTAGTCCAATGATTGAAAAGTAAAATACCCCCAACTCACAACCAACTAAACCCAATAGAAAGTAGCCATGAAAGTTTTAATAAGGGTATCAAAATTGTAGGAATTTAGGTTCACTAGAAAAAACAATTGAATTATCTATGCGATTGATCCAATCACCTAATGCGGTCATCACATTATATATCTGAAATATGCAGGGCCGGCCCTGAGATTTCAGGGGCCCTAGATGAGTTTTTAAGATGGGGCCTTTATATACTCACAAAAAATAAAATCATACAATTTTTTTTAGAATATGTGAACCTAAATAAAATATTATAATCAAATTTATAACAAAGTATTATTTTCTTATTTTGAGATGCAAAATTACTAATTAAATTACTATATTCAAGTTTTTTTAACATTTATTTTTCACTAGATAAGATAGTTAATTCATTCAATCTTTCTTGTGACACTATAGACCGAAGATAAGATTTTATCAGTTTTAACTTTGAATGTAACGCGCCGTCTCGCTACTGCGCGTTATCTCCGAAAATTTTCAAAACATGACCAAGGAAATGGATAACGGGCATTTTTTTTTTTTTTTTGAAACGGGGTAATTACCTCCCGCTCAACAATTCGATAAAGGCCAAAACCAGCATAAGAGCATAACAAATAACCACCGACCATTCAACATAGTCATACAATCATCTAAATAAAACATGTGATAATGAGCCCACACAAACAATAGTCTCTCAAAACTAGAGCATAAACATAATATGGGATATTTAACTATTGATACTCCTCTCCGGGTACCTCTTCAAGGGGTCCCTCCTGCCCCCTCCGCAATCGGGGTACCTGAAAGGTAAGGGTTGAGCTAACCAGTCCAATGAAGAGAATAATCATATCACATGTTAGCGACAACATATATCACATGTATGAGGAAAAAGATAAACATCGTAATAAAATGAATGTCTACGCACAAGAGTGTTCAATTATAAAATAAATCAGTGATCCCACCGACTATTCCGAAACATCATCCCCATAACTCACAACTATCCTCCTCCAACTCCGGTCTCCCTACCAATACAACTGGGAGACCTCATAACACACAACTGCCTCAACTGCCGGAATGCAACGGGGAAACCCGCATCTCCCCATGGGGGTTTCGACCGCTGGAGCATAACAAGGAAGCTAATCTCAAGGGCAGGTACCTCAACCACCGGAACGCAATGGGGAAACCCGCATTTTCCTATGGGGGTCTCGACCGCCGGAGCGTAACGGAGAAGTCCTCCTAACAACCAAACTCATCACATCATCATCAACATACACACGTGTCAATAGTTCCTCAATCTCAACACCAACAGTGCGTTGTCCGTTGCGGGTTAACCCCCACCCCATGCATACGCATGATATTAGGATCATATATAACAACATAAGTATATAAAAAGAATCTCAAAACACAAATCCACATCCTCATCATTATCTCATTCACATATTATAAATAACACCCATCATGCTGTCAACAAGGCTCAAGCATCACATTCAAAATCCAGATACATATCTCATTTTCAGTATAAAAGCATTCACATGTAATAATTAAATGAACAACATGTTATCATTAAGTCCCTAACATCATGTTCGACATCTAACGCATGTCTTATTCTCATCATAAAATCATTCACATGTTATAGCTAAATACACATGTTATTAATAACTTTTAATCATCATGTTCAATATTCATTTGTTTGATCAAAACTTTCCATTTAGTCGCATATAGATGACATGAGTGCACTCGAACAGATCCCTTGCCACATATTCATTTAACAGTTCCCTTACCGAGTGGCTTAATAAACGAAGGGCCCCACTCGAGTCACTTCATGTCCAAGATTGAGGGTTAAAAAGGATGCAAATGCATGCTAACAGTGATAAGTCCCCTCACAGTGTCTGGAGTCAAAAGTCCAAAGCGATTAAGCGGCTTGAGGAGTTAAAAAGGAGCTCAATCTGTTGAAAAGAGGAAGAGTGAATAAGTAAATAAGGTAAAACAACTAAAATGAGACCGGACAAAAGTTGGGCCTAAAACTGGGCCGGGCCTGACACGGGCCTAAGTGGGTCGGGCCTATCACGGGCCGAACTGGGCCGGGCTGGAAAAAGGGGCTGGGTCCAAACTGAAATATGGGTCCAAAACTAGGTCGGGTCCAGAACTAGGTCGGATGCAAACAGGGTCGGGTCCAGAACTGGGTCGGATCCAAACAGGGTCAGGTCCAAAACTGGGTCAGCTGGGCCCAAGATTAGTTGGGGTTGTAAACAGGGCCTGGACTAAATCTGGGCCGAGACCAACAGAAGAACTGGGTCAACTCGACACACGACCGAGCTGACCCAGTGGTTCAGCCAAGTTGAAGAAATGGGAAAGAGGAAAACAGGAAAAGGAGGAAAAATCAGGGAAAAGAGAGGAAAATCGAGTAAAATCGCGAAAAACTGATGAAATCATGGAAAACGAGGAAAGGGTTAAGGGGAAGAAGAGAAAATATGTAAAATCGAGGAGGGGAAGAAGGTGGGAGGAAGAAGAAAGGGTACCTGGAACTGGGGCGGCGAAGGAGGTCGGGCGCTGGAAGTCGGCGGCAGTTGCCCGCGTGACCAAGGGGGAAAAGAAAAGGGAAGAAGAAGAAGAGGAATCTGAAGAGAGGAAGAAGGGAAGACGAGAGAGAGAGAGAGAGAGAAGTGAGGGAGGAAGAGATCAGAGGAGTGAGAAGGAGAAGACCAGGGGGAGAGACGAAGGTAGGTGTCGCGGCACTGTAGCTGGGACGCTACAGTGCTGCGGGAGAGGCTTAAGAAAGAAGGGATTGCTAGGGTTTGGGGGGTAGTTTAGGGTTTTTTTTTTTTTTACACTAAAACTCAATAGATATTTTATTTATTTATCTATTTATTTATTTATTTATTTATCTTTTGAAAGATAAAAATCTCAAAGAAAGCGAACCAAAATTTCAAAACCCACGATGCATCTTTCGAAAATTAAAACAAAACTCGTTACAAATCGAACGTCGAACATCGAGCGGGGAAAAGCGTGTGATTTTTTTTTTTTAAACATTTATCATGACAAGATAGTTAATAATTACAAAATTGCCAAAATGCTTTTCGAGCTCTCGAGCTCGAAAATGACAAACTGGGGCTCACCACGGAGCCTACACTCTCTTCACTACTACCACAGTCCCAAAAACAACTCGGAGGTCCAAAAATCTGTCCAAAATCGGATAAATCCGAAATGGGTCATTACAATATTACCCCTTTAAAGGAAATTCGTCTTTGAATTTTAGGCTGAACTCATACCTCTAGTCTCAAATAAGGCTGTAAACTGCTTCCGCATCGCTGCCTTATTCTCCCAAACAGAAGTCTCTCTGCCCTTGCACAGTCAAACCACCAAAACCATGCGGATAGTCTTGTCACAAATCCTCTGAATCTCAGGACGAGGTGAAACTCGAAGAAAAAGAAAAAAAATTGGTCTCTAATAACGAACTCAAGTGACCTCCTCCGATGATCAACATAACTTTTCTGTCGGCGCTGGGCAATCAATAACCTCTGCCTGATCTGACTCACCTGCTCAATAATCTCCTTGACCAAATTTGGTTCTGGCATCACCGCATCACTGATCTCTGCCCAACCTAAGGGTGATTTGCATGGTCTGCCATACAAGGTCTTAAACGGTGCTATCTCGATACCAGGTTGATGGTTGTCATTGTGGATAAACTCAACCAAATGCAAGTGACTCCCAACTACTGCCATAATCCCAAAAAAACACAAGCTCGGAGCATATCTTCTAAGATCTGATTGGTCCACACATACTGGCTATCTGTCTATGGATGGAACACTGTACTGAAACACAACTATGTGTCCAACTCTTTCTGTAAGCTCCGTCGGAATTGAGAAACAAGTTTCAAGTTCCGATCTGAAATAATCGACATAAGTACACCATATAGTCTGACGATATCTCCAAAAAAAAAAAAAAACTAGCCAACTCAAAGTCTCAAGAGAATCTGACATCTTCATGCCAATAAAACGAGCCGACTTAGTCAATTGATCCACTATGACCCATATTGCATCATGTCTTCGAGGTGACTTTGGTAACCCAGTCACGAAATCCATAATAATAATATGATCTCACTTCCACTCGGGGATCGAAAGACTGCAATTTATCACTAGTTCTCAAGTACTCTATCTTGACCCGATAGCAAGTCAAAATAATGGGTCACAGACTCAGCCACTGACCTCTTTATGTCTCTCCACTAGAACTGTTGAAGCAAATTAAGACACACCCTTGCACGTCCCAGACACACAACAAATCTAGAGTGATGGAAAGTGTCGTAATACCTCCTTGCGGCACTACCCTTCCATGGGTACGAAAAGCCTACCCTAAAAGGTCAAGCCAACATCTTGTCTCACGATCTATCCAAAGGGTCCACTGCCACTGACCACAACACTCCTCAATGCAAAGCACCTCTCATCTATCTACTGAGCTCTCAAAACTCTGTCATAAATCCTTGGCAGAGCAACCATGCTGCAAGGTCTGGATACTCTACATCCACCGATCAGACTCGATAAGGCTGCCTCGTTCTGCAACTCAAGACGTCCGCAACTACGTTTGCCTTATCGGGTTGATAAGTCAACACAAAGTCGTAGTTACTAAGGTACTCAATCCACCGTCTCTGCCTCATATTCAGCTTCTTCTGTGTGAACAAATGCTTTAGACTATGATGATTTGAAAAGACATCGAATCTCCAACCATAAAAGTAATGTCTCTAGACCTTTAGTGCAGAAAAAAAAAATTACAGTCGCTAACTCCAAGTCATGAATAGGATAATCTTGTTCATGAATCTTAAGTTGTCTCGAACCAAGCTACCATTTTTCCGTCTTGCATTAGTACAGAGCCTAAACCGTCACCGGAAGTACCATAGTAGACCGCATAGCCACGACCTCTCTCTCTAGCACTATCAACATTGGAGCGGAAGTCAAACTATCATTCAATCTCTGGAAGGTTGTCTCATAAGTTTCGTCCCAAATGAACTACTTATCCTTGTGGGTCAACCTTATCATGGGTGTGGAGATCTTGGAGAAATCCTTGACAAATCGCCAATAGTAATCCACTAGACGCAAAAAAAAAAAGTTCGCGGATTTCAGTCACATTCCGTGGTCGCTCCTAACTCAGAACAACCTCAACCTTATCCAGATCCACAGCCACACTATCAACTGACACCACGTCCCAAGAAATTGAACCTCTGGCAACCATATTCACACTTGCTGTACTTCGTATAAAGCTTGTGATCCCTCAAGGCTTGAATTAGACTCCTCAAATGTTGCTCACGTTCATTCTTCGATGATGATAATACTTAGATGTCGTCAATGAGCACCTCCACAGATCGATCTAGGTATAGTCTGAAATCTTATTCATTTGATCATAAATGTCTTTGGGGCATTCTCGCCCCAAAAGGTATCACCACAAACTCAAGAGTCCAAAACGAGTGCGGAAGACCGTCATTTCAATGTTATAGTCCTGCACCCTCACCTGATGGTAACCCAGTCGAAGGTCTATCTTAGAAAAACACCTTGATCCTCTCAATTGATCAAACGGATCGCCAATCCTAGAAACAAGTATTTGCTCTTCACAGAGAATCTACTCATTTGCAGGTAGTCAACGCACAAACTCATAAAGCCATCCCTTTTCCATGGTCAACAAAGTCGATGCGCTCCAAGGAGGGCACTGGGTCAATTTTAACCAAAGGATTCCAATTCCCTGAGCTGACTCTCCATCTCCAACACCTCTGCTGGCACCACCCGAATAAGTAATTGAGACAAATGCTGCACCGGGGAGCAAATCTACAAGAAGTTCTACCTCCCGACGTAGTGACAATCCAAGGAGCTCCTCCGAAAGAACATCTAGGAGTGCTTGGACCACGCTGGGTATCTCAACATCCACTAACTTCAAACTCTCCTCCAACTCAAGGTAGCCACCAAACTCCTACGTGTCCGGGCTATAGGCTGTAAACCACTTGAAGAAGGTGTCCCAGTGAGGAACCGACGTGTCACCCGCTGCGGTGTTAGTCCAAGGTAATCTGATGGGAGGACAACCAATCCGTCCCCAAGATGACGACAAACTCATGCATCTCTAAAACTCGCAAATCAACCTCCGACGGTAAGCCCGTAAGCTCAAAACGCACGACCCACAAATCTGGTCTACCACTAATAAAACTCAAGGTAAATAAAAAGAGTAAGACACGCTAGAATCGGACACTACACGAGTCGAGGGCCAAGAAGCACTCGCTTGTCATGCTCAAAGTACCGAGTTCCCAACTTACTCATATATCGAAATTGGCCTACACACTGGGCCCACTAGAGTCTCAATGGTCAACCCTACCAATTTGACCTATACAAGCTCCTAACGAATCCACAATTGTATCTAACCACAACCCTGGACCTGTGGGAGTCCAAGAGCTAAACAGACAACCACTAGTTCGGCCTCCAAACACTCCCCGCAGTCCTAAGTCCAAAACGGACCAACCAAACAAAAGCCCATCAAGCTCTTATAGAATTCCATCGGCTATCTACGGAGTTAGCCGGTCGGATTCACTCAGTAGACGCCCACAAATTTCCAACGAATTTCATACTATATAGTCATAAGCAAGGCCTACATACGGTGGCCTCGTACTCTAAACACGAGTCTCCTACGAACCCTAGAAGTAGACCCACAATATAGTCTTCCCTTAACACTAGACCCTCGAACAATCTCACTTCAACCACATATCACAAAAAAGTCACGTGAGTCGTAAAGTATCACTACGCCCCTAAGTACTAAAACACCCACAAGCTCCCTGCCAATGCTTAGATGACCTCAAAGATTCTCGCGCGCTCGTCAGCTAGAAGGTGACAACGACACTCAAACACGGTCTGAAGCCCTCGTGACTCCATCACGGCACTCAAACCACTCTGAAAATACCACCGACATGCCTGCAAGGTCAGGACCCCTCCTAACACGGGTCCCACCGAGGAACACCTCTAACTACTCTAGGGAATAAGACCAACAGGACTTAAAACCTATAGATTTGTATCTTACGGTTCCTGGGGCCATGTCATAGTGCTCCACCCACTCGAACAAGTGATATATCTCACTACAGACCCACCCACGAATCAAACGCTGGGGGAGTCTCAAACCGAGCAAGAATCCGGTACAAGACACGTCACAAGTATGCCTACCAAAAGTTGACGCCTCAAGCACACCACACAACCTAGGGTGTCTACACACTACCCAGAACCCGGCTCAATCTACCCTATCACACAGGGGATGAACCTAATCTCTAATTATCAACACATCCATCTCTGCTCTATGTACAGTCCGAGAGTTGAACCGTGCTCTGATATAACCTGTAACGCCCCATCTCTCTACGACGCGTTATCTCCGAAAAGTTTCAAAACATGACCAAGGAAATGGATAACGGTCATTTTTTTTTTTTTGAAACGGGGTAATTACCTCCCGCTCAACAATTCAATAAAGGCCAAAACCAACATAAGAGCATAACAAATAACCACCGACCGTTCAACATAGTCATACAATCATCCAAATAAGACATGTGATAATGAGCCCACACCAACAATAGTCTCTCAAAACTAGAGCATAAACATAATATGGGATATTTAACCATTGATACTCCTCTCTGGGTACCTCTTCAAGGGGGCCCGCCTGGCCCCTCCGCAATCGAGGTACTTGAAAGGTAAGGGGTGAGCTAACCAGCCCAATGAAGAGAATAATCATATCACATGTCAGCGACAACATATATCACATGTATGAGGAAAAAGATAAACATCGTAATAAAATGAATGTCTATGCACAAGAGTGTTTTATAAAATAAATCAGTGATCCCACCGACTATTCCAAAACATCATCCCCATAACTCACAACCATCCTCTTCCAACTCCGATCTCCCTACCAATACAACTGGGAGACCTCATAACACACAACTGCCTCAATCGCCGGAATGCAACGGGGAAACCCGCATCTCCCTATGGGGGTTTCGACCGCCGGAGCATAACAAGGAAGCCAATCTCAAAGGTAGGCACCTCAACCACCGGAACGCAATGGGGAAACCCGCATCTCCCTATGGGGGTCTCGACCGTCGGAGCGTAATGGAGAAGTCCTCCCAACAACCAAACTCATCACATTATCATCAACATACACACGTGTCAATAGTTCCTCAATCTCAACACCAACAGTGCGTTGTCCGTTGCGGGTTAACCCACCCCCCCTGCATACGCATGATATCAGGATCATATATAACAACATAAGTATATAAAAAGAATCTCAAAACACAAATCTACATCCTCATCATGATCTCATTCACATATTATAAATAACACCCATCATGTTGTCAACAACGCTCAAGCATCACATTCAAAATCCAGATACATATTTCATTTTCAGTATAAAAGCATTCACATGTTATAATTAAATGAACAACATATTATCATTAAGTCCCTAACATCATGTTCGACATCCAGCGCATGTCTTATTCTCATCATAAAATCATTCACATGTTATAGCTAAATACACATGTTATCAATAACTTTCAAGCATCATGTTCAATATTCATTTGTTTGATCAAAACATTCCATTTAGTCGCATATAGATGACATGAGTGCACTCGAACGGATCCCTTGCCACATATTCATTTAACAGTTCCCTTACCGAGTGGCTTAATAAATGAAGGGCCCCACTCGAGTCACTTCATGTCCAAGGTTGAGGGTTAAAAAGGATGCAAATGCATGCTAACAGTGATAAGTCCCCTCACAGTGTCTAGAGTCAAAAGTCCGAAGCGATTAAGCGGCTTGAGGAGTTAAAAAGGAGCTCAATCTGTTAAAAAGAGGAAGAGTGAATAAGTAAATAAGGTAAAGCAACTAAAATGAGACCGAACAAAAGTTGGGCCTAAAACTGCGTCGGGCCTGACACAGGCCTAACTGGGTCGGACCTGTCACGGGCCGAACTGGGCCGGGCTGGAAAAAGGGGCTAGGCCCAAACTGAAATATGGGTCCAAAACTGGATCGGGTCCAGAACTGGGTCTGATCCAAACAGGGTCGGGTCCAGAACTGGGTCGGATCCAAACAGGGTCGGGTCCAAAACTTGGTCGGATCCAAACCAGGTCGGGTCCAAAACTGGGTCAGCTGGGCCCAAGATTAGTTGGGGTTGTAAACAGCGCCTGGACTAAATCTGGGCCGAGACCAATAGAAGAACTGGGTCAACTCGACACACGACCGACCTGACCCAGTGGTTCAGCCAAGTTGAAGAAATGGGAAAGAGGAAAACAGGAAAAGGAGGAAAAATCAGGGAAAAGAGAGGAAAATCGAGTAAAATCGCGGAAAACTGATGAAATCATGGAAAACGAGGAAAGGGTTAAGGGGAAGAAGAGAAAATAGGTAAAATCGAGAAGGGGAAGAAGGTGGTAGGAAGAAGAAAGGGTACTTGGAACTAGGGCGGCGGAAATCCGAATCTCGGACGGCGGCGAAGGAGGTCGGGCGCTGGAAGTCGGCGGCAGTTGCCCTCGTGACCAAGGGGGAAAAGAAAATGGAAGAAGAAGAGGAATCTAAAGAGAGGAAGAAGGGAAGACGAGAGAGAGAGAGAGAGAAGTGAGGGAGGAAGAGATCAGAGGAGTGAGAAGGAGAAGACCAGGGGGAGAGACGAAGGTAGGTGTCGCGGCACTGTAGCTAGGACGCTACAGTGCTGCGGGAGAGGCTTAAGAAAGAAGGGGTTGCTAGGGTTTGGGGGGTAGTTTAGGGTTTCTTTCTTTTTTCTTTTTTTTTTAAACTAAAACTCAATACACATTTTATTTATTTATCTATTTATTTATTTATTTATTTATCTTTTGAAAGATAAAAAGCTCAAAGAAAGCGAACCAAAATTTCAAAACCCACGATGGGTCTTTCGAAAATTAAAACAAAACTCGTTAGAAAACGAACGTCGAACGTCGAACGGGGAAAAATGTGTGATTTTTTTTTAAAAAAAACATTTATCATGACAAGATAGTTAATAATTACAAAATTACCAAAATTCCTTTCGAGCTCTCGAGCTCGAAAATGACAAACTGGGGCTCACCACGGAGTCCACACTCTCTTCACTACTGCCACAGTCCCAAAAACAACTTGGAGGTCCAAAAATCTCTCCAAAATCGGATAAATCCGGAATGGGTCATTACATTGAAAAACTTATTTCTGCATAAGTAACTGTAACTGGTATAATCAACATTATTCTATAAGCAATTCATGCATTTGGAAAACAACAATTCATTTTTTTTTATATAATTTGGCAATTAATTCTTTTGGTACTGCATCTTTTATCATATTCAAATGTGACACTAATGCAAATTCTCATTTGAAAAGAAGATATTTTTCTGTATTTTTTAAAAAATAAAAAATAAAAAATTATCTTAATTATAATGATTTATACTTGTATATTACTTCTAATAAAATCTACATTTATCAAATGAATAAAGCCATGTTTTTTCATGTCTTCAAATTTTAAAAGTTTTAAATTATTTTTAATTCAAAATATCAACTCAATATAGATTTCTCTTTCTCTTTATTTAGATGATAGATATATTTTAAAAGATTCTTTATTAATTAAAATTATTTTATTATTATTATTATTATTAAACTCAATAAAATGAGGATTATAATAATAATTATTATGATTATTTTTATCATTATTATTGTTTTTATCATTATTATTGTTTTTATCATTATTTTAATTTTTTAAGAAACCTACGCTTTAAATTGAGTAGAAAAATTATCAATATATAAATTTTCAATTTTGAGTGTTCTAAATTCGAAATAGTTAAAAATAGTCACATGATTTCAAGTAGTATTAATTCAAATTATTGTTATTTTTCATTATTATTATTAAATAACTTAATAAAAATAAAAAAATTATTATTATTAACGCAGCCCGAATTTAATCCGGGGTCTTGCATTTGTAAAGAGACAATTCTAACCGACTAGACAAGAATGAATTTGTGCTTTAATGATACATTATGAACTATTTAACATATAATAAATGAGCTTATGGACTTGGGGGCCCTAGGCGATCGCCTACTTCACCTATAGCCAGGGCCGACCCTGGAAATATGACCATGATTAAAAATTAAGAGTCATTGCAGCATTTTTATCACATCACTTGTATAACTTTCAAAATCAAATTGCTCTTGTCAATGCTTCTTTTAAATCACATGGGCATGCGCATACACCAGTGATCGAAAATTCGGAGCCGAATTTTAGGCCGATATTTCAAATTGGCCAAGATTTTTCTCTCTCCTCAATTTTTTTCCCGAAAATCTCGGTGGCTTTTTTTTGAAAAAAATCATTTAAAAAAATAAAAAAAGGCTGTTTTTTTAAAAGAAATTTAAAAATATAAATATCGGCTGATATTCGCCCGTATCAGACGAATATCGGCTGAGATATCAACCGGTCCTACGTTGATATTTGTATTTTTTTTTAAATAAAAAATAAAAATCAGTCGAATTTTTTTATGTCTGGTTAATATTATGCGTATTGGCCGAGATATCACGGTCGTAGAAATCCCGAGATATCTCGACCGATACACACAATATCGACTGTGATTTCGACCCTTGGTGTATAAAGACCGAGGGAGAAAGAGAGAGAGAGATGGAAAAGAAAGTAAAGAGTAAGCAATCTTTGACAGGAGAGAGACATAGTGGATTCCAATGGCATTAGGGCAGGCATAAAACCCAATGAACCCGACTCAAGCTCAATTGACGATAAGTCGATCTAATTTATTGAAATTGATGAATTTGTTCACCAAATGTATCGTCAGACTAATAGCGAGAATAGAGGGCCCAAACTCAACTTAGTGACAGGAGCCCATCTTAATTTACCACATCAGCAATGTGAGTCCCACATAGGTCCCACAAGGCATCCATCTGCTTTGATCGACTCCATGTTCATCAAAATGGAAACCTCTCCATTCATTGTAGCCGATCCTGAGAAAGAATTTGACACTTGTCAGAGCGTCCAAATGTCACCTCATGGTCCCTACTCTACATAACACATTAATGACATGAAGGGATGAGATTTAAAGTTCTTGCCAACATGGAAATCAACCTGTGAACGGAGTATGCAATACAGGGAGATAAGAAAAAAAGAAAAATAAGGAAGGAAGAGATTGAAAGAAATCCCTACTCGTCTGACATGAGAGGCGCAGAGGTGTATGGAAAATACAGAGAACAGGATAAGGATTGTGTGAAGCGAGTATGATATCTTAATTAGTGATTTTATTTCCTTTATTACATGTAAATAAGGCTTATAAATTATGGTTAATGCTTGCAATTATTCAGAATTTTTTTTTTTTTGATTTTATGAAATTTATCCAAAGCTAGCAGCTTTCACATTGGTGAGTTTATTTTCCTTTTGATTTTGATTTGTTTATGTGTTGAATTAACGTTTAATTCCAGTTTCAAATTGAAACATTAGAAGGATTTTAAAATTTAATTTAAATTTAGGTTGGATTTAAAATTCCATGCATATTTGTTATTTGATAAAGCATTTGGAATAATAATTTTTCGTTCGAATTGATTTCGGTAACACCTAATTTTTTTTGTGAGATTGATTCTACCATTAATTCCATCGAAATGGGAAATGATTTGTGCACCCCCCATTTAACCCATTATGCACTCCTTCAATTATTTTTTTCAATTTTGCCCCTCACCTAAAAAATGATGAAAATGGAGAAAAGTTGGGTGGAGGGCAAAATTGGAAAAAAAATTTGAAGGAGTGCAACATGGGTAAAATGGGAGTGCACAAATCACTTCCTATCGAAATTAGGTCCTTTTTCATTTATTTTTAGAGTGATCAAGATATTTGAAAGGGAGCACTTACACACACCCGGTTTTTCTGCCTCTACACACCTGAAATCGAATTTTTGGGTGAAATTATGATTTTACCCCCGCGTTTCTATTCATTCGAATGAATGCCCAGTTCATTTTGGCATTCATTCGAATGAATCATTCATTCGAATGAATTCCCATGGGTAATTTCAATTCATTCGAATGAATGGGCTGAACAGTAACACGGAATACTGTTCAGCCCCATTCATTCGAATGAATAGATGATTCATTCGAATGAATAGTAGTAAAATGACCTTCATTTCATCAATTCATTCGAATGAATCGACCATTCATTCGAATGAATGGATGAACGATCCGTTCATTTGTTCATTCGAATGAACATGAATCAACGTGCTGATTCAATCATTCGAATTCCAATGATTCATAACTTACAGTATACAGACAGTATACAGTTTTATTTAAATTCTTTTAAAACTTTAAACTTATTTTTTGAGTACTGTATATTTCCAAAATTTCTCAAATTAAATATCTAGATTAATTATAATAACCTGATAAAAATACCTTAAGACTTTAAGGTCTTTTGACACTCCTAAATATATAAAACACAGTATTTTACAAATAAGGGTATCCCTAGGTTGTGTCGAAAACAAATTTAGGAGTATCAAAAGACCTTAAAGTCTTAAAGTATTTTTATCAGATTATCGTAATTAGTCCGGATATTCAATTTGAGAAATTTTAGAAATACACAATGCTAAAAAAATAAAGGTCTATGTTTTAAAATATAGACAGTTATTTTTAAGCACTGTGTATTTTCAAAATTTCTCAAATTGAATATCCGGACTAATTACGATAATCTGATAAAAATACTTTAAGACTTCAAGGTCTTTTGACACTCCTAAATGTGTTTTCGACACAGCCTAGGGATACCCTTATTTGTAAAATACTGTGTTTTAAATATTATTTAGGAGTGTCAAAAGACCTTGAAGTCTTAAAGTATTTTTATCAGGTTATTTTAATTAGTTTAGATATTCAATTTAAAAAATTTTGGAAATACACAGTGCTTAAAAATAACTGTCTATATTTTAAAACATAGACCCTTATTTTTTTAGCACTGTGTATTTCTAAAATTTCTCAAATTGATATCCGGACTAATTACGATAATCTGATAAAAATACTTTAAGACTTTAAGGTCTTTTGATACTCCTAAATTTGTTTTCGACACAGTCTAGGGATACCCTTATTTGTAAAATACTGTGTTTTATATATTTAGGAGTGTCAAAAGACCTTAAAGTCTTAAGGTATTTTTATCAGGTTATTATAATTAGTCTAGATATTTAATTTGAGAAATTTTAGAAATACACAGTACTCAAAAAATAAGTTTAAAGTTTTAAAAATTAATATTTAAAATAATGTTACTGTTTCTGCTGCCTGAACATTCGAATGAATGAAGCACTGAACAGTATTCCGTGTTACTGTTCAGCCTATTCATTCGAATGAATTGAAATTACACACGGGAATTCATTCGAATGAATGCCAAAATGAACTGGGCATTCATTCGAATGAATAGAAACGCGGGGATAAAATCGTAATTTCACTCGAAAATTCGATTTCGAATGTGTAGAGGCAGAAAAACTGGGTGTGTGCAAGTCCTCCCTATTTGAAAATGACTTTTTGAATTTCTATCTTGAAATCTGTGATTGGATTTAAAATTCAAATTGCAGCTTCGCCTGCATCAAACACCACACAAAAAGTGTACATGGTTCTCTCTTCCTGATTTCGATATGTCCACATGGAGAAAGAGCTGAGTGATGCCATCTAAGTGATCATCGTCACCACCACCTGGGATAATTTTGGCCAGTGGCATCACATAGATGGTTATCTCTTGTTTGCCATAGGACCGTCGGGGAACCGGGCCAGCACTGTCAATTGCGCCTTTCACGACCGTGAAACGGATCGGAGGGCTGACTTTCTGCATACAGGATTGAACAATTAATAACTATTTAAAATGTTTAAAAATACCTTCAAAGTTAAAAACCCACAGGTTGAGATGGCAGTAACAGATGTTAAATGAATCAAGTTCGTCATAATACATCTTCCATGGCTCCATTTTCATCCTATCCATCAAATTTTCAGTAAAAAACGAATTTGGAAATTCTTTTTTTAGATAAAATTAAATGGGAAAAATTCAAATGGACGCACGTATCCAAATGGGCGCGGAAGAGGGTTTCAGGGAGGATTTTCCTCATACTTATTTTATGAGACTTTTTAAGTAAAGGGTAAAAGGGATTTTAAAATTTCACTTCCCAAGTTTATTTTCCACTAGGTTTTAAAAAAAAAATTTCTAAGGGGGAGCTCAGTGGGTGGGCTTTTGACTTGTCATTAAAAAACTCAACTAAATGTATGTGGAGTTGTGGACTCAAACTTTTATGTATCTAAATGGATTAAAGTGAGACGATTAGCAGCCCAGAATAAAATGACCTGGGTACCTACTTTTGTCTAAGCGGACTCCCTTGAAAAATGGAAAAAAATTCTATTACAGAATTGTAAATTGAATGGGTGAGTTTTTTTTTTTTAAATAATAAGGTATTCAACATCTCACTTTATTAATCTTTGGGCATATGTAAACCTCTCAATTAATAACATTTATATTAAATGGTAACTTTGATACATTTACTACTAAATAGAAAATACAACAAAATTTAACCTTGTAGGCAGAGGTTAAAATATCAGCCCATACGATATTATCGGTTTTTTTATGGTGGATACATATCGGCCAATAGAATATGTATCAACCTGATAAAGGAGATATCAGCGATATGACTGTGTATCGCCCCAAAATATAGGCCGATATCCTGAATAGTGGCTGATATTTAAAAAGAAATAAAAAAAAATCAAATATCAGTGTTGGTCCCATCAATATAGCGCTGATATTTGGCCATATCGACTAAATATCAGCGATGATATTGGCCGATATTTAAAATATCAGCCGATATCAGTCGATATTATGTATTTTTTCTAGATTTCTTTAGTCTATTTTTTATTTTTTTAATTCAAATAAAATTAAAAAAATAAAAGAAAACCGATATATTATTTAAAAGAAGAAGAAGAAGAAAGAGAATGATCTCGGCTAAGATATCGGTCGATATCCGATATGTCCTATATCTCAGTAGAGGTGATATTTAAACCCCTGCTTATAGGCCCCATAAAAGGTTTGAGCTGAGTTTAAGGAATATTCATGTAAACTCTTAAAAAAAAAAGAATAGGGATAAATGTCTGACAATTAAAAAAAAGATATTCAAAATAGGATGATCTTTTTTTTAAGTAGAAAGAAAGAAAGGAACAACTTGTGGTTCTTTTTTTTCACCTCTTTTTAAATGTATAGTTGAAAACAAAGGGAAGAAGAAGAAGAATATGATAGAGCAACTATTCTTTCAACCCGAGCTCCTAACATGGATGACTCAGTCCCTTGGTCATGAACAAGTGGGACTCTCAAAGGGCATGGATCTAGCCTAGGATCAACTCAATCGGACAAACTATGTGTTGGTCGAGATGACAATATGTCCATAACAGATTGGATCAAGATCTATAAAGAGGATCATTTTGTAAAAGAGCAGAATTCATTTGTGCTTTAGCTCCGATAGAAGAGAAATTGAGGAAGAGTTGTCGAAAGTGGTTTGGACATGAAAGAGACTAGAAAAGCCCCTTTGAAGAATTAAAACTACCAAGTACAAGGTATAAGGAAAAGAGGAAGGACACTAGAGACTTGTAGAGAAGTAACAATTTGGACAGGATAAGAGTGTGAAATCACAAAGGTCGTGGCTTATGACATGGTAGAGTGGAAGAATAGAACTTCGAAAGCTAAGACTATGCCAAAGTGATATTGACAATGATGGATCACGAAGTTTATCGTACTCCCAAAGACACTATTGTATACTAAGGTATTTCAAGTAACAACAAACGATAAGGAAAAGAAGACTACTATTGGAAGAAATCTATGTGTCCATGTGGCTTCAACAAAAAATTAAAATGAGATGTCATCTAAAGATGGTTTTGACATGTTCTTAGGAGAAGGACCAAGCCACGAAGAACAATTGAAGGGTTGCAACTGAAAAAATCAGAGAGAAAAAATGATTTCACAAAACCTATCTAAGATAAATCGAACAATGCTTTTGATGATAATGATGACATGGTTGTAGATTTTGATATCCAATATATGTCTTCTTTTTTCCGTGATACTTGTCTCATTATAAAATTCTAATTGAAATATTAAATGTCAATATTTCGTCATCATCAAAATTATCCAAATACCTTAAGTTGAAATCTTGAGGCTAACAATTGTATTTTTATTTGATGACCGTAACCAAGAACTAGCCTGCCAAGTCAACAATGTAAATAGCCATTTTTTGGGAGGCTGTTCATGAGATTGTTATGATCAAATCAAGGTGAGGATGTGAGTCATATACAATCTATGATAGTCCTCATCCAACTTTTCAAAATGCATACCTACAGCTAGACCCTCACTAGTCGACTAAAACCATACACCTTGTGATGAGCAGTTCCGTCCATCAACTACACTGCAATAATTATCTTATATAGCATTTATATTCGTGATAGGGCTGAAACTTAAAACTCAACTTGCATGACTTGACTCAAGAAATTAATGGGTTTGTGTTATGTTTTTATATATCTCGGGTCAAGTCAGATTCGGAAAAAATAAACCCGCATGAAATTCGAGTCAGGTCAGGTTGAAAATTTTAAAAGAAACTCGACCTGAACCAACTCGACCCGAGTTCACTAAGTTATAAAACAACACATGTGTTGAATTGGGTTAGAAATTCAGATCGAGTTGGGTCGGGTTGAGTAACTCGGGTCAGTAATTCGGATCGGATCGGATTGAGTTCAATATTTTTTTTTTTTGAGCAGTAAAGAGAAGATTTTTATTGAAGAGAAATTAAGCGGAAATTATAAAGTCTAAAAGGCTTAGACCCAACAAAAGCAACAACAAGATAGAAAGCATAAAGGAACAATAAACATTATCCTCCTTGAAGCCAAAACGTGCCACGATTTGAACCATCCACTCCATTTTTCGCAAAGAAGTCGGCCAAACCATTAACTGTGCGACTAATATGAACAAAAGACACCTTAAGGCCCAAGACTAACTTCTTTATCTTCCTAACCAAGGGAGTTAACCTCCAAGGGGGCCGCTTCCAACCCCCGGCCCATTTGATAGCATTGGAAAAATCACTCTCAATCACCAATTTCTTCGCTCCCAAAAAACCGACTCCTAGGGTCAAGGCTCTCCTAATGCTAAGAAGTTCAGCCTCGTTTGACTCCATTATCCCCACAGACTCAGAAAAAACCACGCTAATTGATCCCGAGTGATCTCTTAAAACACCCCCAATCCCAGCAAGTCCCGGCTTACCCCTAGAAGCTCCATCCACATTAAATTTCAATGTACCACTAGGTGGAGGGGCCCAATCCAACTTTTTGTTTCTACTATTGGGACTAGATATCATCCTACCCTCCCAACATTGAAAAAGGTTTGAGGCTTTGATATCTTTGAATTCTTTATTCGAACTCAGCCACACGCACAACCTCCATTTTGCCGTCTGACAAATTACCTTGATCTCCTCAGCCTTACCTTCAAAGATCCTGGCATTCTTTTCTTTCCATATGGTCCACATAACCACAGCGGGAATTGTGATCCATGCCAATTTTCACCTACGATTACAATGGGTAAGAGACCAAGACCCCAACAAATTATCCAGAGAGCTGGAAAAGGCCCAAGCCACTCCCAAAAGATCCATAAAGAAATTCCACAGCTTCCACGTCAAAGGGCAGTTGACTAGTAAGTGATCAATAGTTTCATCAGCTAAACCACACAGTGGGCAGCTAATGTCACTATCCACGCTCACCAAATCTCTTCTACATAAATCCATCTTAGTCAAAATTCTCCCTTTCATACAACACCAGACGAAGAGCTGGACTCTAGGAGGGGCAAGGCTTTTCCAAACTATCGGCTGTGGTAACCCTAGGCCATTGACAGATAGGTTCCACGAATCAATCAAGGACTTAACAGAGAAGGACCCCGAAGGGTCACCCGTCCACACCAACTCATCATCATCTCTTGGATCCACTGGAAATTCCTCCAAAAGAACTAAAAGATCATTCAGGATATCAACCTCAAACGATCTTAGAGCTCTCCTAAAATCTAAAAGCCAAGAGATGCCCTGGTCATTCAATGAGTAAACATCTTGAACTAAAGCCAATTTATTACGAACAATCCTAAACAAACGTGGGAATCGCTCCTTTTTTATATGAGTTGGGTTGGATTTATTGAAATCCGACCCAAATTTCAGCCCTAATTTGTGGCGAATAGGTGAAACATAACTTGGACGATCAACTCCATTTCCCCTTGATAGTCCAATATCATATTCAAATATTTCGTAAAACTATAATCATTATATTAAAGTGATTTTTTACCACATAGAGTCACTCATTTTATCCAACCATTAACAAAGAGACTACTTAATTAGAAATAAATTGAATTATTATTATAATATTAGTATTTATAGCATAATAAAAATGTCATGGAGTCGTCCAATGTTTGGCTTCCTTGTGATGAATGTCTTTTAGACTTTCACAAAGGAAAGGAATAAATAAGATGGCCCAATAGGTATTATTCCTTCTTTGGTGATTCACTTTTCCATCATTATCAGAGACTTTTTGGTCATTATTGACTTTTTAAAATTCAACAAAAGCATAATATAAGGTTCAAATCATAATTTTAAAATGCCCACGTCATGGTTCGTCATGGTTTTGTTTGGACTTTGGATCAGAAGAACGTTCCATCTATTTAGAAATTATATTGTTATTATATAAGGTGAAGAGTTATCATAATAAAAGGATTTCAATCTAAGTAAGTTGTATGGATTTTTTTTTTTTATTATTATTGGAAGTGATAAGGATTTAATTCAAAGGGGTTGGAGTGATGGTCAGGAGATTGGTGATGGTCAAAGACCCGTCCCAGGAAACAGGAACTTGAGTTCGATTCTCACTCAACTCCAAAGGACCATTTCTCATACAGTTATTTAGTGTGCATTGGTAGGGAGGCTTGCCCATGCTCCGAAGATTAGTTGCAACTCTGAGAGTCTTAGACACATTTGTCATAAAAAAAAAAAAAAGTGATATGGATGTTAAGTAGTATTTTTTAAATAATTTATTAAATTTAATTACTAATTTTAACTTAAGAAACGAGATTAATAGTTTCAATAATAATGCTGATAATAATAATTTCACTTCCTTAGATATATTTATTATATATTTCAATGTAATTCCCTATGATTATTAATTATTATGTGTTTTATAATATATGGTAAAGTTTGTTGGCAAACTTGCTATTTAAAATTTAAACTCATAATTTAGAGTACGAGTCGTCAAGTCGAAAAATTTGATTAATGGACCCAACATTTTATAAAGAAACCCACCAGGTGATATTAGATTTTTTATTCTAGTAGGTAATATTTTAAATATCACATTAAAATTTGTCGTGTGGATGCCACGTGCTTGCCACATGCCCTATCACTTAATTAGATATGTTTATGATAATTTCAATCTAGTTTCTTAGAATATTAATTAATTATATTTTTTTATAATTTATGATAAAGCTTGTTGCCACACCACCTATTCAAAATTTAAATTCACAGTTTAAAATACGGGTCGCAAGCCCACAAATTTGATTAATTGACCCAATATTTTATAATGACGCCCACAACCCATATCGTAATCAAATGATAATAATTTTTTTATTCTAATAGGTAATATTTAATTATTAATTTAGAATTTATCGTATGGATGCCACGTACTTGTCATATGTTCTTTCACTTAGTTCAGATGGTTATCTCCTGCCTCAGAAAGCGGCTCGACCTCCCATGACCTAATCTTGGTATGTCTTAGGGGTAGGAGTTCACCCGTGGAGATTTTACGCTGGGTATACTGCAGTTCCCATATATAAAAAAAAAAAAAAATAGATATCTTTATGATATATTTCCATATAATTCCTTACGGTTATTAATTAATTATTCATTTTCTATAACATATGGTAAAGCTGGTTGGTACACCTGCTATTAAAAAATTATGAATTTTTATAATATATGGTAAAGCTTGTTGGTACACAGCAAGGGTTTAAAAATCGGTATCGGCCGATACGATATATCGTTATCGGCCGATATATCGGTCGATATTTTTCTCTTTCCTCCATTTTTTTCCCGATATCGGCCGATATTTTGATATTGGCCGATATGATACGGCCGATATTTCAGCCGATATTGTGAATATCGGCCGATAATGATATATATCGGCAGATATTCATACCTTCAAACCGATACATATCAGCCGATACGATATGTATCGGCCGATATTTGTACCCCTGGTACACAGTACACTTGCTACGTGTCGTCAAGCCAACAAATTTGACAAATTAACCCAACATTTGGCCCACACCCCATAACTTAATCAAGTGATAATAGATTTTTTATTTGAGTAGGGATATTTAATTATTAATTTAGAATTTGTGGTGCTAACCAAGTGGGATATCACTTCATTAGATAAGTTTATGATATATTTCAAGTCCCTAAGATTTTTAATTATTTATGTATATTTTATAATATATGGTAAAACTTGTTGGCACACAGAAAGAGAGAGAGAAGATACCATGGGCTACTTTTTGCTTCTTTTCTAATCAATGATTAGAGTAGTTTAATTATTATGCCTTGTCAATTTGATAAACTCTTAAAATTACTTAGTCAATGGGACATTTGATATATATATTGTAATGATCCGACCCGATTTTTCGGAGTTTTAGGGTCTTGGTAGCGGTGGGGTGAGTGTGGGCCCCGTGGTGGGTCCTCGTTTGCCCGGTTTTGAGTACGGAGACTCAAAGGGCAATTTAATAATTTTGAATAATTAAATATTTTATCATGTAAAAAGTTTGAAAATCACACATTATCTTCCCCGATGTTCGACGTTTGATTTTTTATGAGTTTTAAATTATTTATTTATTTTTGAAAAATTTAAGATTTTATTTTAAAAAGAAAAAAACCTATCTTAAAAACCCCCCTCTCCCAAAACCCTAAACTATGCCCCTTCCGCGCGGCACTATAGCAGCTCGCTACAGTGCCGGCTCACCATCTTTTTCCCCCCTTTTTCATCTTCTTCCCTCCTCCATCAAACCCTAACCCTAATCCCGCCGCCGCCGCCGCTGCCCTCATCTCCCTCCCTCTCGATTCTCTCTTTCCCCTCTCAATCCCTTTCCTCTTCTCTCTTTTCCCTGATCTTTCTTCTTGCTCGTCTGAATCTGCTGCCGACTTCCCTCCTCCACCCCCGGCGTTGGTTCGAGCTCCTCCGGCCCCAGACGAGTCGGATCTCTTCCCTCCTCGGCCGAAACCAGGTATTTTCCCCTCTTCCCTCTCCGATTCTTCTTTTTTCTTCCCCGATTCTCTTTCTTCTTCCCCTCTTTCCCTCTTTTTTCCCCTTCCCCCTTCGGCTGAGTCACTCAGAGCCGCGAGTTGACTCAGCCGGGTCTCGATTCTGGACCCCATGGCCAGGTCGAGCTCGCCAGATCTGGCCCTGTTCGCCAGATCCGGCCCAGCTCGCCAGATCTGGGCTAGCCCGCCAGATCCTGCCTCCAGCCCAGTTCGCCGGATTCAGGCCCGGCCCAGTCACGCCCGATTCGGACCCCACCCGTTCCAGGGCCTATTTGCATTCTAGGCCTAGTTTGACCCGTTTCATCCCAGCTTCTTACCCTCCTGTTCTTGTTTCAGCAGATTGAGCCTTTTCAACCCCTGGACTTGTTTTCTCGCGTTGGATTTCAAGGACACACACGGGTGAGGGAACTCATCACCGCTTTTAGCATGCATCTATGCATCTTACTCCTCTATCAAATGTATGGGTACAAATGCGGCGAATGGAGTCCCCCGATATTATGAATCACTCGGCACGGGAACTGTTGATACCATTATGTGGCGGGGGTCTCATCCGGGTGTATTTGTACCCATTGCTCATGGAGCACCTATGAATAGTTTATCGGATGTCATGACTTGTTGATGGTATGATAACATGATTGGTTGACGTGTGATAACTTGCCATGTATGTGATTAATAGTTAAATCAACATGCTTTAGAATTGCGTACAGTAGGTAGTAGATGATACCACTTTTTACGCTCGTATGGAACATGCCATGATTGATAACAAATCTGAATGTTAATGTGTAGCATGTGATAGATAATGATGTATATACTTAATGATGTTGCGATTTGTCATACTGACGACATGCGTAGATATAATTTTGTATGTATGTGGCTAGTGTAAATGGAATGCCGGTGGGGTCATGGGTACTAGGCAATATCAGGGTCTAGAGATTCCCCCTAGCTTGTCAGGTAGTAGGGTGGGGGATGTTGTGTGGGACCGCGCAGTGGAAGGGTGGTTGGACTATGGACCACCCTGTGGTCGGACATAAATTGAAGTTTTTCCTAGCACGGGTTAGATTGTCAGGTGTGATCTTTAAACACGCCTACGAGAGAGGCGTGGTCTGGTTAGGAGGACGAGGTGCCCGAGAGTCCTAAGAGGGACATGTTGTGAGGTGGTCAAGGAAACCTCCGGAAAGTTTTGGGGTTGAGTGTTAGCTCACCCAAGGCTGACTTAAAGGTCAGTTACAGACACGCTACCCGAGTGCCGTGACGGATGAGGCATCCCCAGTGGTCTAATGGGTTGAGTGGTTCGCCCGTGTGGAGACCAGAGGATGGGATGGCGGCTTGTGATCCCCGAATGACCGAGTAGGCTGAGGAGGTGCTCCCCTAGTCATTGGCCGAGGGATGATACGGTGAGGGACAGCTCCCGCTGGTATGGCTTGTGATCCCCGAATGACCGAGTAGGCTGAGGAGGTGCTCGCTTGGTCATTAGCCGAGAGATGATGCGGTGAGGGCCCAGCTCCCGCTGATATGGCTTGTGATCCCCGAATGACCGAGTAGGCTGAGGAGGTGCTCGCCTGGTCATTGGCCGAGGGATGATGCGGTGAGGGACAACTCCCGCTGGTATGGCTTGCGATCCCCGAATGACCGAGTAGGCTGAGGAGGTGCTCACCTGGTCATTGGTCGAGGGATGATGCGGTGAGGGACAGCTCCAGCTGGTAGGGCTTGTGATCCCCGAATGACTGAGTAGGCTGAGGAGGTGCTCGCTTGGTCATTGGTCGAGGGATGATGCGGTGAGGGACAGCTCCCACTGGTATGGCTTGTGATCCCCGAATGACCGAGTAGACTGAGGAGGTGTTTCGCTTGGTCATTGGTTGAGGGATGATGCAGTGAGGGACGGCTCTCGCTAGTATGACTTGTGATCCCCGAATGGCCGAGTAGGTTGAGGAGGTGCTCGCCTGGTCATTGGTCGATGGATGATGCGGTGAGGGACAGCTCCCGCTAATAGGATTTGTGATTCCCCGGATGACTGAGTAGGCTGAGGATGTGCTCGCCCGCTCATTGGTCGAGGGATGGTGCGGTGAGATATTCCAGGCTAGGACACCTGTAGGGTGGGGACAACCTGCGGTGTAGTGTGAGATGATGTTCCAGGCTATGACACCTGCAGGGTGGGTACAGTCTGAGGCATGGTAGTCTAGACTATAACACCTGCAGGGTGGATACAGTCTTAGGTTTGGCATTCCAGACTAGGACACCTGTATGGTGGAGACAGCATGTGGTGTGATGTGATTGTGTGTTTACCCGCAGTTGACTTTGGGGTTCATTGTTGAGACTGTATTGTGGGTGTTGACTCACTAGGAATTTGTGGGTGCCAAACGAGTGAGTTCGGCCAACTCACTCGGTAGAAGACCCATAGAATTCTATGAGGGGTGGAACGCCAGTCGTGTGGAGACCAATAGATGGGGTCCAAGGTTAGAGGTTTGACTATCGAGACTCTGGTACTTGGTTGAGGAGACCATAGACGAGTCTGGTTAGCAGTCCGTTGAGGACTGGTGAGGTGGTTACTCCCGCGTGGTGGTCGGTTTGGAACTCTAGTGAGTCTGACTCTTGAGTTGGTCGTGGTATGTGTGCGGGTTGTCATGAGAGTCATAGGTCTGGTCGAGGGGTATGGATCCTGATCCGGTTGGAGATCAGTCTGTATACCCGAGGGTGGGTGGACCGCAGAGGATGGGCACATGAGGGAGTTGCCATAGAGTTGTACTGAGTTGGTTAGAGGATGTACTGGAGACCCGACTGATGTGGGCCCCTGTGTTAGGGGTAGGGCATCCGCTTGCATAGTCATGCATGTAGACATTATAGACATTGATGTGTACATATGATCGTATATATAATGTATGCTGGGTGACATTTGATGCGCGTGTTACCCTCACTGGGCATGTAGAGCTCACCCCTTGCCTCACAGGTATACCTTAGAGGAAGGGTCGATGGGACCCTCAATCGGACATTGGGCGTAGAGCTACAGCTTTTTACTTGTCATGGTTTCATTTTGTAATTGGAGACTTGTTAATGTATTTGAGATATGTGTATATTTCATTAAGTTGGATAAATGTAATAATGGAATAACGCTATGATTTGTAATCATGATTGATGCTTACGGTTTTTGGTTTATTGGTAGATTGCTATGGTTGGTGTGGATTGTGGGAGTAGTGTCTCCCATTTAAAGAAAAAAAAAAAAGTATCCGAAAATGAATTGAATTGTTTTAGGAGTTTGTATCAGTTTTAACGTGCCCGTAGCGGAATGGGTCGTTACATATATATATATATATATATATATATATATATATATATATATATCATAATTTAGAGTAATATGTTTTTTTTTTAATTGGGATAAGATTATAACATATGGACCAGCATATATTTCAAAAAATTTAAAATTTAAAATTAGAAAAAAATCTTAGATGTAAGTTTATCACAAAAAAGAAAGGAAGAGAGAAAAGAGGAAAATAACCAAGAAAATAAAAGGAGTGAGAGGAGAAAGTATCGAAATTTCAAATTTCATTCCATTTTAATTTGATGATTCATTACAACTCTTAAAGAAATTTGTATTCCTAAAAGTAAAAATAAGAAAATAGAAGGGAATTTTCATTGAAAATACTTCAAAAGTTGAGCAACTGAGTAAACGTCTTTAAAAATTATGAAATTGGGTCAGAGTGCCTTTAGCACCTAGTCAAACTTTTTTGGATGAAATTGTCTATTATGCATTTGAGAATCACAAGAATGCCACAAAAAAACGACTGCAATTGCAGAACTCGCAGAACTCACGAAAATAGACGCTTTAACATGAAACACTATTTATATAACATTTTTTCATGTTAAAGCGTCCATTTTTCAGGGGTTATTATATATTAAAGAATACATGAATTAAAAACATGAAAAACACTGTAGCTTGGTGGTAAAATATTTTAATTTCATGTTAAGATGTGTTCATTTGTCCGAGCCCAACCTAAATAAACGTGTTTCAACAAATATCATTTATTTGATAAGTTGGATTCAGGCTTTAAGGCCCGTTTATTTTTAAGTACAAGCCCAACGGGCCTTGGTGGGCTCCAAGTAGAAGCTCGAGCCCACCCTTGACCGAAATAAACAGGTTTAGACAAATATTTTTTGTTTGACCTGTCGGGCTTGAGCTTAAAAATAAATGGGTTTAAAGGCCCGACTTGCCAAACAAAAATCTTTGTCGAAGCCCGTTTCTTTAGGTCGAGGGTGGGCCATGGCTTTATTTAAAGCCCGCTAAGGCTCGCTGGACATGTACTTAAAAAATAAACAGGCCTTAAAGCACAAGCACAACAGGGCAAAAAAAATAAAACTTTGTCCAAGCCCATTTATTTAGGTTTATGGTGGGCTCGAGCTTTTATATGAAGCCCACCGACGTCCGTTGGGCTTATATTTTAAAAAAAGTTTCTTAAAAAGCCCTATCCCGACCCATTGAATAAGTAATGAAAGTCTCTGAGTGCTAGAATGGATTGTCTAGATGGGGGATGAATAGGACAATCTCCAATTTTTGGTCATTTGGCAAATGACTTGATTAACAAAAATAAATAAATGGAATGACAAAATTAATCAAGTTGCAAGCATACACAATCCACCAATCACATAGACACCCGATGTATAGTGGTTCGGTTTAATCAAACCTACATCCATTGTTGGAGTCACCCAACCATGGGTTATTCCAAATACACTAAGTGGGAAATTACACCTTCACAAATAGATTATGACTTCCACCTAATCAATTGATTGAAATCCCTTTCAACCCCTAGAGTAAATCCCTCTATTTTTTGTAGTGGCTCAAGAGTAAATCCCTCTTTACTCCACTTTACAAGATGATAAGTGAAACTAAAAATTAAATGGAGCACTTGCCTTTTGAAAGCTCTCTTGATGTAGATGTTGTGTTTGTTGAAGAGTCCTCCCAACTTGATGTCCTTGGTGACGAAGATGTGCCAATGTATGAGCAACCACAAGTTTGGAAAGGTTTTAGGATATAGATATGCCAATGGGATCCTAGATCTAGTTTTTTTTCTCTCTCTCTTAATTCTCAATCAGAGTTTGATTGGATTCTCAAATGATTCACCAATGTGAAGTACATGGAGAGAGATTGGAAGAGGTTTAGGATCTCTAGAAATCCCTTAAGATTTTCCAAGTTAAAGGGTCTAACCTGTTTCTCCAAAATTCGAAGTTTAAATAAGCATCCTAAAGTTTTCCCAACACAGGGTCATAGATGGGTTGGTGCTTAACATGAATGTTGGAATGTGACCGTTGAGAGTTGAGTGCGTTTCCAACGGATACAAAGTGTATGCGCTCGATGGGTCTGTTTCCACGATGGTTCGACCTGGGTTTACCAATGGGTCGAGCTCCACAAGTGTATCTGTATGAGAAGAAGTGAAAAAGTAGTGTTTTCGCAACCAGAATGAGAATTTTTCGACCGATGGGTCAACCAACTCAATGGGTCGTCCTGGATTCACCAACGGGTCGAGATCCACAATGGGTCGATCCTGGACATGCTCGATGGTTGAGTTTTCCAGGTCGAAGGGTCGTCCAGGTCGATGGGTCGACTGACAGTTTTTCAACAAAATTGCCATACACAAAAATGGCCATATCTTGGGCTCCCAAACTCCGTTTTGATTGTTCTTGGACTCTATAGAAATCTCTTTCAATTCTCTATCCAACCATGGTGGTTTTACTAGTTGATCACCTCATTTTATAGAGTGAAAGAGTATCACAAGTCATGACATTTTAACAGCACAGATTTTTCCCATGATTTGTTCAAATGCTCCAAGGCTTTGGTCTGTTTTCACTAAGCTTGGTCTAATTTTACCTATATAAGTTCTAAGCCTAGGCAAGGTCTTCCTAGGTGTGTTGTGTAATAACCCGACTCTTGATTAGAAAAATGATAAAATTTTAGAACCGTTAACTCGGCTTTGTGACCGGTTAACATGATAGAGTGTAGAGGGAGTTTCTCGAAAAGATATAATATGACCCAATCGGAGCTCGTTTGCTTAGTGATCCAGCCCGAAGAAGTTTAGAGGGCACTTTGGACATTACACAATGTCTTTTGTTTTAATTGAAAATCATTAATAGTGTTTTTAAAACTATCAGAAGGTATGAGACCACTCTATTGGGCAATTTGGAAACTGAAAATTTCACACGCTATGTATTTGAGTACTTTACTCAGCGGTATTTCCGGAATTTTCTAATGTTTACCAGAAATACGAATTTTAGACGCGCTTTATCTAAAAGCCCCGATTTGTCATATACCCGGTGATCCGAAAATTTGCAAACCTGAATCACAGTCAATCAGTGTTTTAATAAAACTTTTGGTATTTTTAGAATATTGATTTAATATTTTAAAACACCGGCAAGTGGATTTCAAAGTTGGAGAAACTTTGACCGTTTATTTTTGATAAAACGTGAATTTTGTAAAATTAGAAGATTTTTGGTTATTAAAATGAAAATCTAGTTTACCATCCTAGCTAAAATCCTCGTTCACAACGCGACTGCGGTGTCAGATTTTGTCGGGTAGTTTCCTAAATTATTCCGATTGTAAATGTGTAAAAGTACAGTAAAAAAAGATAAACTTTGATTTTTCAGAAAAAGAAAAGAAGAAAAAAAAAATTGAAAGCAGCAACTAAAATCAGCCCTATGTTCCCACTGACGCATGCCGACACCCTAAAACTTTCTGCCGACAAATCCAATGATTGGGGTTCATCCAACAAATTCTAATAGTGTATTTCAAAACACTATAAATACATGCGTTGGCTTACAGATTAAAATCATAAATTCACAATAAGTTCTGAAATTTTCATTGTTTTCCTTCTTCTGCAAACTGCTTTCGGTATTAATTTCCGAAATTTTCTGAGAAAACTCTGTAAGTATTTCTCTTGGTTTATTATTTTTAAATTGTATATTTTGCTTAGAGGAATCTCCCGTTAAAATTTCATTGAAAATACCTTATGGGTTGTATTTGAAAAATCATGCAAGAAAAGACTCAGAAAATGGAAAAATCAGTTGACATGTCGATTTTTGTCAATTTTGCGTCGATGAATAGTGATTTTGGTGTAAAAAATTCAATTGGTCGACCAGTGTGAATAGTGTTAGGGGCATTTTCATAATTTTTGTGAATAGTGCCAGTGACATTTTCGTAAATTTTTTTAATATTGCCAGGGGCAAAATGGTAATTTTTCAAAATTTTCAAAAATGAAAAATATATTGTTTTAACTTAAAAATTCATACTTTTGACAGTCTTGAGTCCAGTGATAAAAATGTAATTTTTACATTTTTTGCAAGAATTTTGAAAATGATTCGTTTTGATGTCTTGACCACTTATGTGTCCTTTTTACAGCCTCTTAATGTTAGTATACTGTGTATTTATACTATTTTAAATGTTTTACAGTTCAAACCGAAAACACTCCCTAGTTAGAAGGTGAGGAGATTCAACCACATTGTGTTATTAAAATGCGTTACATTTTTCATCTGAATTCTGAAAATTTACAGTCCTACGATAATAAGTGGATATCCATGGTCATTTACTGACGGAAAGAATGTGAATGTACCAGAACGCGATACCGGGGGGGAGGTTGAATAGGTCAATCTCAATTTCCATGGTGTTCACAACTTTCTTGATTGTTTAAAAATTTAATTGCAGCGAAATGACAAAATTAGTTAAGAGATTTGTTTAGTGTGATAAATTGTTTATAACTACTTAAACGATCACACTAAGTTTAAAATCCTTTGCATATTGCTTGATTATCAATACTTGTGCACAATATATAAATAAAGATAATCGAATACAAAGTGATGTGTGTTGAGAAGAGTGCTTAAATACTAAAACACAAACACACAATGATCAAACACCATTAGACCAAATTTATAGTGGTTCGGTTAGACAACCTATATCCACTGTTAGGGCTAGCTCAACCTTGAGCTATCTCCAAATCCACTAAGTGGAGACTTACATCCTCACATTTAGAGTAGGAATTTCACCTCACTCATTTGGCTGAGAATTTCACCCACCACGTGTAGAATAAGAATTCCACCTCACTCATTTGGCTGAGAATTTCACCCAACACAAGTAGAATAGGAATTCCACCTATTCATTTGGCTGTGAATTCCACCCAACAGATGTTCCAGAGATGACTCTCTACATTTTTTATAGTGGTTCTGGAGCCAAGCCTCCTTTAATCCACTTTCACAGGATAAAGGTTTTAAAGAAAATTAAAATAAAAAAGCACTTGCCTTTGTAGCTCTATCTCGTTGATGTGTGCTTCTCCAAGATCCACCCAATGTGTGCTCGAGTTAATCCCGACGCTCCGACTTTTAGCCGTCGTTGAGTAGTCACAATCTCATGGTGACTAGGAAATTAGTTCTACCAATATCAATCATAGTCATTATCATTTCCCTACTCTCTCACAAACTCAATCCTTATGATTGGTTGTATTAGATTTCTCAAGTGTAGGCACAAGAGAGTGATCCTTTTGTTGGCTCTTATGTAAACTCATTGATAATAATGAGGGTCCAATGGATTTGCCAAAGGATGTCAACTGGTTGCACAAAGATTGATATTTATAGAAAAGGCAACCAATTGCAGAATCTGTCATGTACCTACAGGTCGAGTGCACCGAGGGGTCGGTGACTAAGAATATTACCGTTCAACCGCCCGATGTGGCACATGAAATGCACTCCCAACGGCATAATTATTTCCCGGTTGACAAGTCGGTGTCACCGATGAGTCGACAGTTATGGCACCGAGAGGTCAGGGCATACGAGGGTCTCGATCTGGGGTAACACCATGTATATAGAGTTTCATGTCCTGAAACATGTCCTGCCAATAACGACCTGTCGCCCTTTATCGAGGGGTCGGTCCTAGTACTCTCGTTCGGTCTTGAATCACCGAGATGTTTGTTTTCTCAAGAGCCCATTTGAGTTCAAAGACCAGAACTCACAAGTTTTTCATTGACGAGTCGTTGACCACAAGGGGTGGTTAAGTTCATCACCGAGGAATCGGTACATATGAGACTCTCGAACAGAGGCTTACCCAGAATGACAGTTCTATCATCCAGAACATCTATCAATCTGGCCGGCCAGTCTATGACCACGATGGGTCGATCCTGTCTCCACCGAGGGGTTTGTGAGAACGACTGGTCGAGCTGACAGTGAACTTAATTCATGTTTCCAAGTTTACTTTAAATTCACTGTCAAGCTTCCTCTCTAGGGCTTTTATGATTTTATCATTTATTCAACTAACTCTAGGGATGGTCATCCTAAGGTATGGATGCCACCTAAAGTCATCTATACTCAAATATCTGTTTTGTGGTTTCCATAACGATGAGCTTTAATCCGATGGAACATGATCTTTACTTTTGATCACCTTGAGTGTTCAAGCTTTTAGCAAGTGCTTCTTCCCGAGTCATGAAATTGACAAACATAGGGATTCGACAAAGTTGGGGCACTAACAGATTGTTTTTATACATGAAACGTGAACGGGATCTCGAGATCTAGCTATTCTAAAACGGGGAGCGAAAACCACTTATTCCTAGAGGCTGATTAGTTATCAGTTGAAGATCTTGAGATAGATCACAATCCAACCGTGATTCCGATTGGAATACATGTATTTTTGTACGTGTAACGATGTGATGCAGGAAATACGTATTTACACGGTAAATGGTAAGTTAAGGGTAGACGTACCCAACCGGAGAGTATGGTAACTGATAGAACTGGTGTGCACTGCTTTGAATTACAGTCGATATAAACTGTCTTTTTTTCAGTATAGTATTATTAAATACCAATTGCTGATATATGTATGATTCCATTCAGAAGGGTTTACGAATCCATGTTAGCTGAGTGAGAATTTATTATGATCATATGAGAGATATTAATGTGGGTTGAACGGAGATTTAATCCATTCTTGATGTGCATTTTGACTGGTGTACTGTGCATATCAAATTACCTCACACTATTGTATAAAACACCTAGCTCGTGGAGGGCACTGGTATAAGGTATATTGACGCAGAGGGGATCGGATTTATAAAGTTTGAGTGTAATCTGAGTTCTAATGAATATGGAACCGGGTCAATGGAAATTAAAATGGGTAAATGGTGATATGAAGTTATAATGGTACGGCCAAAGTTGGGTGGAGATGTTTATAAAGGGAAGCTACTGGTAATAGAATAAAGAGATGGCTATTGGTAAATGGAGATGAATCTGGTTGGTGTGAGATAAGAAGACTGGATAATGAAGAATAGGCAGTATGGGGCTGAAGTGGAGTAAGGGGATGGGTGAAAGGAAGAAGTGGACGAACCTGGCTTCAATATCTGAAGCACTACCCGTATGACAGGTCTGGCTGCAATATGACGCAGAACAGCAGAGACACCAACGAGCGGGCGATGGTGCTTACAGATCCGGCGGAAAACCCAGCCTGCTGCTTGTAGGCAGAGGATGGAGAAGACAAACTCGACGGGTTGCAGACGAACGCCGGCGTGTGCAAAACCCAAAGAGAAATCAAGAACAAACACAAACAGCAGAGAAGAATCTCAATCTATTTTATTAATTAATCAATTCTGTCCCTTACAATCTACAAAAAGGGGTATTTATATACATACCCTAAACACAAAAATAGGAAGTAAAATTAAACAAGGAAAGGATAAGAAAATAAAGGAGAATAGAAAGAGGTTCCTGATTTGTCGGGGTTGTCGGCACCTTCGCCACTTCCGTCGCCATTGTCGGTGCCGATGCGGTGAAGAAATAAGGGAAGAAGGAAAGAACGAAAGAGATGGGTTAAGAAAGGGAGGAGAGATGGGTTGGGAAAGGAGTTTTACTCCTTTTAGAATTTTATTCCCCTTTTGACTTGTTTGTTTTAGGCCTCACGTGTGTGTCACACGTGATGTGCTGCATCAGTCTCTCCCGGTTGAAAAGGACTCGTCCTCGAGTCTATAACCATTGAAGCGGACACCGGAGGATGAAATTCAAACAAGTCTTGAACATTGAAGGTCTTCGATATGCCATAACTATCTGGAAGATCGATCACATAGGCATTATCGTTGATCTTGCGAAGAACTTTGAAGGGTCCAATCTTCTTTGGATTCAACTTGCTATAAGTACCTGTAGGAACCCTTTCTTTGCGTAGATGCACCATGACCATATCACCTTCTGTGTAGACTTTCAATCGTCGACTCTTATCTGCAGCTTTCTTGTATTTCACATTGGCATTCTCTAAATGTTGTTTTACCTCTTCATGAATTTGCGCCATGCGAGTAACCATATTATCTGCTGCTTGACAAGCACCGGGCACTTTGGGCAGCTTTACAAGGTCCACCGGATGAGTTGGAGACCTTCCCATGACAACTTCAAAAGGTGATTTACCAGTAGATCTATTCTTTACACTGTTGTATGCAAACTCAGCTTGAGCAAGAGCCAAGTCCCATTGTTTTGGACGATCACTGGAGAGGCTACGAATAAGATTTCCGAGTGTTCTATTGACAACCTCGGTTTGCCCATCAGTTTGTGGATGACATGTACTGCTAAACTGGAGAGAAGTATCGTACCGTGACCATAGGATGCGCCAAAAGTGGCTGAGAAACTTGGTGTCACGATCTGATGTGATGGTCTTTGGAACTCCATGCAAACGAACGACCTCTTTGAAGAATAAATGAGCAACATTAGACGCATCTGATGTCTTCTTGCACGCTACGAAGTGAGCCATCTTAGAAAATCTATCCACAATCACGAAAACTGAGTCAAATCCACGTTGTGTGCGCGGAAGGCCTAAGATGAAATCCATCGATAGATCCTCCCACGGAGCATTAGGAACTGGCAGTGGAGTGTGTAGACCCGTGTTCTGCGCTTGCCCCTTCGATGCTTGACATGTGTAGCATCTTTGGACGAATTTTGTAACATCACGCTTTAGCTGGGGCCAATAGTAGCGTTCTTCAACCTGAGCAATGCTTTTATCTTTTCCAAAGTGACCTCCAAGGCCACCTCCATGCAATTCCCGTATGAGGTGCTCTCGAAGTGAACTGCGTGGGATACATAGTTGTGTACCTTTAAAGAGGAACCCGTCATGGAATTGAAATTCCCCTTTATAAGGCTTTTCTTCATGGAGACACTTCCACTCATTTGCAAAATCTTCATCATCTGCATATAAGTTTTTAAGAAAATCAAAGCCAATTATCTCACCTCGTGCGATGTTGAGTAGAGCTGTTTTTCGACTTAAAGCATCGGCAACTTTATTTTGTTGTCCGGCTTTATGTTTAAGCGCAAAGGTGAATCCTTGAATGATAGCAATCCATCTGGCATGGTTGCGGTTTGGAGTGGTTGAACCATTTAGGTACTTGAGAGCCTGATGGTCTGTGTAAAGGATGAACTCTCGCTGTATCAAATAGTGTCTCCAATGCTTCAAAGCTTGAACTACCGCATACATCTCTTGCTCATAGGTAGACCATTTCTTCTGTGCATCGCTTAGCTTTTCACTGAAATAAGCCACAGGCTTGCCTTCTTGAGATAAAACTGCTCCAATGCCAACTCCAGAGGCATCACAATCGACTTCGAACAACTTCTCAAAGCTTGGCAAGGCTAAGACAGGAGCAGTGGTGAGTTTCTCCTTAATCAAGTTGAAACTCTTTTCAGCAGCTTCGGTCCATGTGAATTGTTTCTTCTTTAGGCATTCAGTGAGTGGAGCGGCAACACTGCTGAAATTCTTCACAAATAGTCGATAGAAGGTTGCAAGGCCATGGAAACTCCTAATATCACTAACCGTTCGTGGAGTGGGCCACTCACGGATAGCACGGACCTTCTCTTCATCGACTTGTATTCCAGAGGATCCAACAACGTACCCCAGGAAGACAAGCTTATCTGCAAGAAAAGTACACTTCTTTTTATGAACATATAAACTATTGTCCTTGAGTACCTGGAATACTTCGCGTAGATGTTGCAGGTGATCCTCCTTTGAATGGCTGTAGATGAGAATGTCGTCGAAGTAGACAACGACAAACTTCCCAATGAAAGGCTTCAATACTTGGTTCATCAGCCGCATGAACGTACTTGGCGCGTTGGAGAGTCCGAACGGCATCACCATCCATTCATAAAGTCCTTCTTTGGTCTTGAAGGCAGTCTTCCATTCATCTCCGGGCCGGATACGGATTTGATGATACCCGCTTCTGAGATCCAGTTTGGAGAAGACTTTGGCTCCTTCAAGCATATCTAGCATATCATCCAAGCGAGGAATGGGAAACCGGTACTTGACAGTGATTTTGTTGATGGCACGACTGTCAATGCACATTCGCCAACTTCCGTCCTTCTTGGGTGTCAACAATGCTGGAACGGCACATGGGCTCATGCTGGTGCGAATCACGCCCTTGTGCAATAAGTCCTCCACTTGACCCTGTAAGATATCATACTCCTTAGGGCTCATCCTGTAGTGGGGCAGGTGTGGCAAACTGGCTCCAGGGACAAGATCTATGTGATGCTGGATGTCCCGAGTCGGAGGCAAGCCATCTGGAAGTTCATCTGGCATCAAGTCTTGGAACTCGTCCAGAATTGGGGTTACCTCTGGTGGGGCCGGTACGGCTACTGAGTCTGGTTCCCGGACGACCAATGCAACGACTTCACCTGTTTCACGTGACTCGCTCTCAATATTCTTGACTAGGAGAAAAGACTCTTTTTTCTCAGGTGGTGGTGGATGGTGGCCTTTTCCTGACTTGGTGCCGAGGGTGACTGTTACTCCATCTTTGCAAAAGGTGAAGATATTTGCACGTCCCCAATGGTGGGAATCAACGTCGTACTGCCACGGGCGGCCCAAAATCATGTGACTGACGTCCATATCAACAACGTCGCAGAGGGCTTCATCTTTGTATCTCTTACCAAGGGAGAAGGAGACGAGGCACTGCTTCGTTACTCGAGTATCTTCCACATTCTTGATCCATCCGACCAAGTAGGGAGAGGGATGTGGTTGGGTCGGCAAGCCCAACTTGTCTACCATCAACTGGGAGATCATATTCTCGCAGCTACCGCCATCAATGATAACATCACAGACTTTATCGTTGACGGTGCATCGAGTCCTGAAGATCTTATGACGTTGTGATGGGAGGTCCTTCCTTGGTGTGCATAGCAATCTGCGAACCACCAAAGAGGATCCTTCATCTCCATAGTCGACATAGTCTTCTTCATTGTCAACAACATCTTCTTCTTGCCCTTCAACGTACTCATCTTCTTCATCCTGGGCTTCATTAGTGGTAATTGCAACTGGATGACGAGTAGGACAATTATTTGAACGGTGTCCTGGCTGACCACAACGAAAGCAATTGCCTGCCATAGGTCGGGCGTACGGGTTGTTTCGTCCTGTGTCTTGGCCAGCGGCAGACCTCGGCGGGGCAACTGGTTGGTTCCGTGGTGGAACTTGTCGAGGAGGTACTGTCTGTTGAGAAGTACGTCCTGAGGCTGGTGGTGGAGTCGAAGAAGTTGATGGAAGGGTGTGCCTAGCCATCTGTGTATTCCTTCCTCCCGAGCGATCATTCTGACTTTCAGCTGTTGTGGCTAACTGAACTGCCTCGCTCAAAGTGTGAACAGGCTGATATCTGAAGCAGTCACGAAGTGAAACGCGAAGACCACCTAAGAATCGTGAGACTTGTTGGGTTTCAGTCTCAGGCAAGTCGGCTCTGGCAGAAAGGCGATAGAACTCTTCTGCGTAGTCACAAACTGCACGATTACCCTGACGGCAATTCTGATACTGCTCGAAAAGAACTTGTTCATAATTAGCGGGAAGGAAGCGAGTCCGCAGCAATTCTCTCATTCGCGTCCATGAATTGATAGGACGCTTCCCCTGTCGCCTTCGGGCGGCTTCTAGCTGTTGCCACCATGCGGTTGCTCCGGCCTTGAGTTGGCTGGCTACCAGCTTTACTTTCTGTGCCTCATCGATTTCCATACAATCAAAGAAGAGTTCGACCTCAGAGAGCCAGTCAAGGAAGCCTTCGACGTGAAGTTGACCGTTGAAAGATGGTAAATCCATCTTTGGACGGTATTTTCGTTTATTCTTGTTGTCCGGAGGCTCACGGTTGTCTTCTGACTCCTCATCGCTAGAGTCATACTCGGGTCGAACTGGGCGTCTCCTACCACGATTGTCACGATCACGTCGATTGTCGCGGTTAAGGAGTTGTTGCATCATCACTCGCAAATCTTCAATGGAATGTTGAACTGCATTCATCTCAGCCCTAGTGACAGCCTGATTGTCTTCAAGATTGGGAGTGGCAGCCATGGAATATTTTTTTTTTTTTCTTTTTTTTTTTTTTTTTTTTTTTTTTTAAATCTAGGCTCTGAATACCACTTGACGCAGCGGGGATCGGATTTATAAAGTTTGAGTGTAATCTGAGTTCTAATGAATATGGAACCGGGTCAATGGAAATTAAAATGGGTAAATGGTGATATGAAGTTATAATGGTACGGCCAAAGTTGGGTGGAGATGTTTATAAAGGGAAGCTACTGGTAATAGAATAAAGAGATGGCTATTGGTAAATGGAGATGAATCTGGTTGGTGTGAGATAAGAAGACTGGATAATGAAGAATAGGAAGTATGGGGCTGAAGTGGAGTAAGGGGATGGGTGAAAGGAAGAAGTGGACGAACCTGGCTTCAATATCTGAAGCACTACCCGTATGACAGGTCTGGCTGCAATATGACGCAGAACAGCAGAGACACCAACGAGCGGGCGATGGTGCTTACAGATCCGGCGGAAAACCCAGCCTGCTGCTTGTAGGCAGAGGATGGAGAAGACAAACTCGACGGGTTGCAGACGAACGCCGGCGTGTGCAAAACCCAAAGAGAAATCAAGAACAAACACAAACAGCAGAGAAGAATCTCAATCTATTTTATTAATTAATCAATTCTGTCCCTTACAATCTACAAAAAGGGGTATTTATATACATACCCTAAACACAAAAATAGGAAGTAAAATTAAACAAGGAAAGGATAAGAAAATAAAGGAGAATAGAAAGAGGTTCCTGATTTGTCGGGGTTGTCGGCACCTTCGCCACTTCCGTCGCCATTGTCGGTGCCGATGCGGTGAAGAAATAAGGGAAGAAGGAAAGAACGAAAGAGATGGGTTAAGAAAGGGAGGAGAGATGGGTTGGGAAAGGAGTTTTACTCCTTTTAGAATTTTATTCCCCTTTTGACTTGTTTGTTTTAGGCCTCATGTGTGTGTCACACGTGATGTGCTGCATCATATATATACCGACTATGTGAAACATTGAGCATGAATTTGTAGGCGATGTAGCCACGTATCTTCGCTGCTAAGTGTCGTAGACGTTGATTGACAAGGGTATCAGTTTGAGGAAAGAAATGACATGTATTAATTATGTAAGATGATATTTTCATAGGAAACTATATGATTTCTGAGTGTTTAAACTGTTGCATGATAACATGTTTAAAATAGATGACATATTGCAATATCTGTTGTTTCTCTCTTCGCTGGGCTAGTAGAGCTCACATCCCTTACGTTTCAGGGATCCCGAATGAAGAAGGACAAGAGAATCTTATGCTATTGTAGGGGTGGAGGCACTATCTATCTATCTATTTCCCCGTTATTGGAAACTTTTGTGTTTTTCAATATTACCATTTGTATGAACAATATGATGTAATAAACCTTTATTGTGTTCATTTTGAGGCACAATAGATATGTAATAGAACTACTGCGTTTCTTATGTGTATCTCTGATGAGTAGGTGAATGTGTATTTGTTCTAGTTATGGTGAATGTTAGGTAGAATGTATGTGACATTCTTTACATGGACTTCATATATGGTGAAAAGTTAAAGACTAAATGTTGTTTAGTAGTGTGTCTACATACTTTGGTGACTGGCGGGTGTTGAGCATTGAAAGTTACCATTTTACCATTTAATTTTGGATTAGTTAGCCTTTGATTTGTGAATATTAGATGCGTTTAATGAAGTTTTCAAGTTTTGCAGTATATTTGTGAGAATACAAGAAAAAGAAATTAAAATGCAGAAAAGTGGGCCATAATCCTATTTTTGGAAAGTTTATAATTTTTACCACCTAATTTGATTTGAAATTATTATAAATTATTATAATTCAGATCCGGATATGAGAGTTTGAATTATGATAATATTTTTTTAGACTGTGTTAAATTGTAAAGGTGGTAGAAATTTATAAACACACAAATGGACCCATTGTTCGAGTCTGAAGCCTATATGTCAAAGTCCACTAGTATTCCGGTTCAGATAAAAGTCCAACTATGGGATCCAAGTCCAAAAGACCAAGTGGGACTAGTGAATTTCGTTTGAAGGATTGTAGAAGCAAGAATGAGAGGAAAAAAATGGGATTTGGATTGACTATAGTGAATTTTGGAAGGAAGAATATTTTAACACAGTTTTAGTATTTTGGCTATAACTTTTTACTCCGATATCCGATTGCATTCATTCTTGTTGAATTGGAAAGAAGACTTCCAGAGTTACAACTTTGTAGTTTATAAAATGTCATGATTCGAAACTTAACAAGGTCAAAATTGAGCTTAAAGGTGTTGCATGTGTAGAAAAAAGGGATTTGCACCATACTTTCCAAATTAATCTTCCTAAAATCATGGTGCTTTATCTGCAAAATTCGGTCATGGTTTGAAATAGACAGTGGATTTGGATAAAAGACAGTGGATTTGAATAAAAGACAGGGATAAGGATAAAAGAGTTTGAACCGAAAGAGAGATAAAGAAGAAAATGAGAAAAAATGGGATAAAAGAGAAGGCTTCATCGGCTGAATTTGAATGGGTCCCTTATCTCATCTATTCTCCCCTTTATAAATTGATGGCTTTGGGTCCATTGAACGGTGAACCAGGCAAGGCATTGAAGGGGCTGAAGTTGGACGACGTCTAAGGACAGAAATATATTTAATTTCTTGTAAGTTATTTATTTTATTTTTATATAATGAGTTCCAAAAGTTTGTATTTTCTTATATTCCAATTTTTAAATGAAATTCATCATGGATTCTTTAGATTTATGGTGTTCCCAATTATTAAATATTTTATGGTGATGGTTTTTAATTCTTTTTGTGAATGTTATGAAACAAATTATTTTTAGAATTTTTCAAGGAAAAGTGGAACCCCTATTAGGATCGGTAGGACTTGACTTTTTCAGTCTAAGGTTCTTTTCAAGAACGACTTATTTTAGATTTGGAAAATGTAAGTTTAAATCCTGCTCAAGCCTAAGGCTTGAATTGAAAAATTCTGATTTAATGGACGACGTAATTTTTCTAATTAGAATTTTAATAAATGATGAACTTGAATTATATTTTATAATTCTAGAATATTTTATAGTTTAGGCCATGATTTTATGTTTAAATGGGATAACATGCCGCCTTGGATACTCGTCTCGATTCCATTATAAACTATAACTACGTTAGAAATGCTTTATTTGTTTCTTAAATTTGTATTTTAAATTAGTTTGAGGTCATTTAAATTCACTCCACTATTTTAATCAAAATTTATGAATTAATGATAAAAGTTATGTTAGCTACTAAAGTTAGATAATTAATTAATTATTGGTTATCTAAATCTAGAATTTTGCTAAATTAAGATTATAACTCCATATTTTAGAAAATCATTTTTTTAAATCACATTATTTTAATAGTGCCATTTTTATTTCATACATATATTTTGTTGATTTCCCTTGGGTACGACCTCGCACTCATACACGACACTATTAACTGGTTCGTGCGCTTGCGAGTTAATTTAAAATCATAACAGTGGGTTCTGCTGAGGTTTTGGGTTTTAAGAGGGTTCATAGTAACCCTCCATCTGCTTGAGGAATTTTTATCGGCCCAGTTATGGCTGGATCCTAGGCTGCCAAATGCAATGTCCAAACTTTTGATAATGTGCACTATTAAGTCCATGATGAGATATAAATTCCGCAATCACTAAGGCTCAATATTAAAAAAAAAAAGATTATTCATGTCTTAGGAGGCCCTGAGGGGCGGGGTGTGACATGTTGTTTCCACCCTAGAGACATCCATGGCCAATTACCTTTGTGTGATTGCTATACACTTAGTGATGATGAATTTGAACTTGTTCTTCCATCTTGAGGTCTTGATTCAATCTTCATCACACTTGAGTCTTATTCATAGCTTCAACATTTCGAGGCAATGCTTCACCTAAGTTATGGAATTGACAAATAGGTGACTAAGCAAGCCATGACACTAACAAATAATATTTGTTGAATCCTATTTATTTATGTCGTGCTTGGACAAATGAACACTTCTTAGTTTTACATTTAAAAAAAAATAAAAAAATAAAAAAATGTAAAAAATGAGTTAAACAATGTTTCAACCCAAAGCCTCCACATAAAAGACAAACACCTTTACTAACAAACTACAATGCCTTTAATGTTTTCAATTCACGTCTTCTTTTATATGTAGCGTTCTGTCGAAATAGACGCTTTAACATAAAAAAATCGCTTTAATATGAAGAAAACACTTTAATATGAAAAAGATGCTTTAACATGAAAAAATATGCTTTAACATAAAAAATGTACTTTAACTTAAAAAAAACTCTTTAACATAAAAAATGCGTTTTAACATGAAAAAATGAGTTTTAATATAAAAAGTGCATTTATTTATGTTATAGCACATTTTTCCATGTTAAAGTGCATTTTTTTATATTAAAAATATTTTTTTTTATATTAAAGTGTTTTTTTGATGTTATAACGTAATTTATTATGCTAAAGCATTTTTTCATGTTAAAGAACATTTTTTAATTTTTATGTTAAAGCACATTTTTTTTATATTAAAGAGCATTTTTTATGTTAAAGTGCATACTTTATGTTAAATCATTTTTTTCATGTTAATGCACAAAACTAATGGTCTATCGTAACCACTTCTTATAGAAACTACATGCCTTTGTTTCCTAATCCTGATTGAAAGTCGCATTCCCAGCCATTCTTGGCTGAAGCACCATGCATTCCCAACCGATGCCATACATACACGTGTCCATTGGGTGGTAACCTGCCAATGTTTCTTCAACCGGTCTATCCAATCCCCATCAGAGGACTCTTGGCCTAATGGTCTCACTCCCACTTCTCGGGAAGACATGATTATCTACACCTCACAGGGTGATTTGCATACGGTTCCAAATGAATTCTAGAGTTTTTCATTCAAGGAGTTCAATCATTTCCTTGCAACTTTTGCGAGGCCAATCGGCTCCAGCACCTCTCAACTTGGGGTCTATATGAGCATGACCCTCATGGATCAAGTTCATACCGAGACATCACCCTGGTCACCCCATCCGAGGTACTGCTGAGACAGTAGTCACCTAAATCTACTGGCAAGAGGAGGTCCTAGCCTCAACTCATAGTCTTGCCCACCCTATTGTGACTCAAAAGACAATCTCATGCTTCCATCAGAGCTTCACTCTCACACTCACAGTCCTCGAGGAAGATGAGCCTAAGCTCTGATACCAACTATTACGACCGAGGCTTTCAGGCATGTGATTGAGATTTTTTTTGAAACTATAGAGCATGCACAACTCTTAGCACATACACGTGGCACTCACATGTGTAGTGTGATTCCCACGAATCCTAGGACTCATTGGACCCTCAGCTTGATCGAACTGAATCATCAACTGCCTACGTACTCCATTGGATATCAAATCACACGTAGTTCTACCTTTACTTATTTTGTGGCACCAAATCCATGTTATTTATAATATCATGGCATGACATTCTACCACCCAATTCCCGATCTCTCAATAGACCATGGGTACATGCTCCCAATCATAGGTCCAATCAATTACGGGTCTAGCCAATCGTGGGTCTAACATCAACTATGAAACCAACGTCAACTATGGGATCAATATCACAAATGGATAAACATCAACGAATGGACCTATACCTGAACTTGAGTACTACTTCCCTCCATGGAAACAATATTTTATGGGTCCAATCGTCTATGAAAACAATGTTCTCCATCGGAATAACCACCCACAGGAATAATATTTATCTGTGGAATCTACACGTCTACCATGTGACCAATCCGTCTACCATAGGACCAATTTGTCTACCATGAGATCAATACGTCTACCATGAGACCAATATGTCTACTATGGGACCAATATGTCTATCTCGAGATCAACAAGTCTACTATGAGACCAATAACCGGGCATGAATCCAAAACCCAAACTTTGGTCCAAACCCCATGGGAGCAATCATCCATCCTTGGAAACACTCTATCGGTGATTATAATTTTTCAATGGGTATAATCCGTCCATTAATATAATCCCTCAATGGGTACTATAGTCAACCATGGCCCAGCACTCTAAAGTGGATCTCTATGAGACTATGGCAACAAAGTCATATCACTAGCACGAGGGATACTCCTCCTTGGGTGCTATCACAGATCATGTTCAACATCAAGTGAGGGACGTACCCATGTTACACCAACATCATAATTACGTGAGGAACGTACCTATACCACGTCTCAATACTACGTGAGGGACGTACCTGTACCACGTTTCAATACTACGTTACCTAGTCACATGTATCTCAATGCCACATTACTCATCTGTCCATTTTGAGGTTTTCCACAATCCCCTAGCCACTCAGGGCTTTACTTATGGGTCTATAATATAGCCCTAGGATATCTTATAACGCCTTTACTCATTTCCATGTGGACACGTTACAAGTCCGACATATATATAAACTCTCGAATGCTAATGAGTAATGGAAACATGGGCATGGGTTGTATACATCCACACATCCGATTCCAATTCATGGTATAAATTGCCAGTAGTGTTGATCGGATTGGAGCACGATGCTCTCTGTTGCCTACGTACCACATAGTGGATCAGATCAGCCGTAGTTTATTTATTCTCCAAATTCAGGTTAACATCGGGGAGTGGTCCTACTCTTACCTTAAGGAAATTCATACAAGACTTGTCTTAGTTTTTACAATGCACTCCATGCCATCTCCATCATGCAAGTCCATCCCCAATGTGGAACAATAAGACCTCTTAGGTCACAAATCACTTGACCCCACTTCACCCATTTCATTAAGTCAAACCCTTTGTTTGTGTCCACTTCCAATCATGGGAATACATTTTATACATAGTTGAGTTAACCAACCACAACCATCATCAAGCATAGGTACTTAATAGTGATACACATATCATCACAACATCTAAGCATTGCATTAAAACAACACTCATCATACTATCATGTGAGTCACCAATCAAAGAATTCCACCACATTGCATGTTATCAACTAATCATGTATTCAAGGTGTGTAACATTCATCACCTTCCACTTTCCACCAAAGGTGGGTCGACCGCACACCTTTATAGTATATAGAAGCAATTCAACTATAAGAATCACTTAAAGATGAGGAGTTCACAGAGTACACACCACCATAGCATCTGAGCATGGACTCTCTATATACATACAAATCAACATGCAGTCATAATTCAAGCATAGAAAAATTCATCATGACTTAACATAATTCCACACATCAAACAAGCATAGTTCATTCAGCCATATCATTAAACACATGGTGAACATGCAAATTCTCAACCAATAGCAAGCCACCCTAACATCAAGAATTACGGCGTCATGCGTACATACATTCCATAATAATATTCAAGCATATACACATTATTTCAGGTTATTTCTAAGCTTAATTTCATAATAGGATGTAAATCTCCAATTTCCACCATATCCTAAACCCTCTCCAAGGTCATTCACCTCCATTGGCACCAAACCCCTAAGGTTTGGAAGGGTTGGACTTCAATTCCACAAATGGGACAAGAAAAGCCCACTTTTCCCTAAAATTTCCCCAAACTCTTCTAGGCTTCAAGCCTAATTTCCGCATTTCCTCAATTTTTGCACGAGGGTGAGCCTTTCTTTAGGTTAACTCAGCTCAAACCATGTCAAATCCTTAGATTTGACAACACCCAAGCTCAATTTTTGCATTTGCCCCAATTTCCCTTAATCTCCTAACTCACACTAGGTTTCGTGCCCAATTTGGGCTCAATCCCCTCCTTTCATGGCTTCATATGGTAAATCCTTCATCATTCTTCAACTCCATTCCCCCATTACAAGTTCAAACTATCACATCGTTCCCATTTCCATCCACTCTTAAGCTAAGCAAGCCATTAAAGAGAAATGAGAGGGGATGGAGTGACAAATTACCTTTGGATAAGAGAAATCCCGGAAGAGGAGGAGCTTAAGGCGAGTCCAACTCCAACCAGGCAATGCAAGATCAACAAGGAGGCCATGAGGGAATAGGGGGATGATTCTAGGCTAGGAAGGGGTTTTATCTCGGAGCTGGGAGGTCAGAGGGTTGAGAGAATTCCCACTTTTAGCAGATTTAGGGCAACTTAAACAAGTCAGATTCGCGCAACTTCGAGTACTCTAAGCCTCCCTCGAGTACTCTAAAGCTTCCCTCAAGTACTCTAAGCCTCTCTCGAGTACTCTAAGCTAAGAGCTATTAAATTTCTGTTTCTAAATAGTTTTGCTCTCTTATAAAAGGCCTTCGAGTACTCGAGCTATCCTTTGAGCACTTGAGGATGACAATAGGGATTTTTCTTACTAATTCTCCGCAAAATTCCATCCAAGTCCCAAGGGGAGGTTCCCAACACACTCCCGCATAGGGACCCTATACTCATGGGTCTAATTACTTAGTTTCCATTAATATTTCTAGGTCGGGTCATTACAAATGTGTTTGTTTTCTATATGGATGTCTTAGGTTCAAACATTGTTTAACTCATTTTTTTACATTCTTATTTTTTTTTTTAAATGTGAAAATTAAGAAGTGTTCATTTGTCCAAGCATGACCTAAATAAACGGGTTTCGACAAATATTATTTATTCAATGGGTCGAGCTAGGGCTTTTTTAGCCCTGTTTATTTTTTAAGTATCAGCCCAACAGGTTTCGGTGGGCTTTAAGTAAAAGCTCCAGCCCACCATAAACCTAAGTAAACGGGTTTCGACAAAGTTTTTTTTTGTCCGACCCGTCGTGCTCGTGCTTTAAGGCCCGTTTATTTTTTAAGTACAAGTCCAACGGGCCTCGATCGGCTTTAAATAAAGCAATGGCCCACCCCCGACCTAAATAAATAGGCTTCGACAAAGATTTTTGTTTGACATGTTGGGCTCGGGCCTTTAAGCCCGTTTATTTTAAAGCTCAAGCCTGACAGGTCAAACAGAAAATATTTGTCTAATCCTATTTATTTCGGTCGGGGGTGGGCTCGGGCTTCTACTTGGAGCCTGTTGGGCTCGTACTTAAAAATAAACGAGCCAAAAAGCCTGAATCTTACTTATCGAATAAATGATATTTATCGAAATCCATTTATTTAGGTTGGGCTCGGACAAATGAACACCACTTAGTTTTTACTCTATTTTTTCAAAAAAATAAAAGAAAAAGAGAACAATAAAAAAAAATGAGTTGAATAAGATTTGAACCCAAAACCTGCACATAAAATTAAAATCTTTTACCACCAAACTATAATGCTTTATATATTTTTAATTCATGTTTTTTTTTCATCTTAAAGCATCCATTTTCATGTTAATGCTTCCGTTTCCGTGGGATGCTTTTTTGTGGCATTCTTGTGATTCTCAAAAGTAGCATGGACAATTTTGTCCAAAAAAATCTAATTAGGTGGGAAAGACACTCTAACCAAATTTCATAATTTTTAAGCATGTTTATCCAATTGCACAACTTTTGAGGTATTTTCAATAAAAAATCCCAAATAAAATGAAAAACAAATATTAATTGTATAAATAGGGAAATAAATATAACAAAAAAGGAACACTAAAATAAAATAAACAAGAGCTTCCGAGCCAGTCGAGTTTCTTCGATTTGTTCAGCTGGGTTCTCTTAAGCTCAATACAAGGGAACTTCGTCCTATATCAATTTGTTCTACCTTCATCTCTTCTTTTTTTTTTTTTTTTCCCACCATCCCAAACTTGTCATTCTCAAAATATGCTATACGAAGAATGTGTACCTTATGAATTCAATTGCGAAGAAACCATCTATGTAATGAAGTATCCTTTTGGGACCACGAACAAGTTTGAGACTATAAACTCAAAGTTGCAAGTATTGATTATGAGGATCACACCTTAAACGTTGTAGATAAGAAAAATTTGGGCAATGGGCGCCCTGGATGGTGAAGAATTCCGCCATTGACTTACTTCACATGGATATTTTTTTCGACGAAGGTGCATGTCAGTTCCACTTTGTCATTCGGTCAGTTACAACGGTCAAATAATTTCACTAACTTCCATGTACAACATAGTTTTACATTTTTTTTATAACTAGGGTATTCACATATTTTAAAACACCCAACTAATCATTGAGATACGTACGAACTTCTCTATTTATACAAACTAGGTAACTCTATAGAGAGTGATCCCTTGAGATAGAATGAAAATCAAATTATAGACCCTGCTTTCTGAAACGAATTCTTAACCATCACTTTAACCACATTAAATTAATATAATTTTACATTTGAACAACCGAATGCACTTGCATTGTTTTAGTGCAACCCTCCCATCATCATTCCACTACTCACAACACTTTGGTCCTACAATAAAAATTAGTCCACCAAACACTTGGTGGTGTCAAATTCTGTGATTTGAGTCCATTGGATAATTAATTGATGCAACGCGTAGCAGGATTGGATTTGGGATGGACATGTAACTCGATCAAGGTTCGATTAAATGGATAAATGGGTCAATTAAATGAGTAAATAGGTAATAAATTGGGGTGATAAACAAGTTTAATGGGTTAATGGGCTCGGTCAAACGAAAGGTAAAGGGGTCAAAGCAAGTGGGGTTTAGGTAACTGGGTGGTTGACGGAGTTGTGTGTTTAAGTATGGGATTTAATGGTTATTAAATGGGTATGGTTTAAAGGTTATCAACTGGGTTCTAATAAAGGTCGAAATGGAAGGTTATGGTGTTTTGGGCAGTGGCTGTTGAGCATGGATCTGGGGATTGGTCGAAGAAGGGGGTGAGAAGCCAGAAGGGTGGAGGATCTGATCTGGGCTTCTGGTGAACTGGAGAATGGGCAGGGCGATGAAAGGTTTGGGCGTTTGGGAGCAGGGGGCTTGTGGACGGCGATGGATCGGAGATGGGCGAGCGTCGGGTAGCGATGGAGACGGGTTTAATGAAGAAGGATGACGGAGGTGGGAATCATGGAAGAAAAACAGTGGTGTGGACGGCTGGTTGGATCTGCAATATGGGTTTGGTGTTGATGGGGTTGAGCAGAGGAAAGACAGACCTGGGCTTGAATATAATAGTCAATCCTCATCTTATTCAAAGAAACTAGTTTGTTAAAGCATTCTTTATGTACTTAAATATAGATTATTATAATTAATTAAAATTTATGTTTGACATAGTCAAAACTCAAATGAATTCTTCAAATTAATTTAATTTAATTGAAACGAAATTGAGTTATAACCTTATCCTTCCAAACAGTACTTTGTCCACATTCTACATGGAAAACCAAATTTGTATTCTATTTTTTGAAAGAATCAAGCAAATGACACCCCTCCCAAAAGCCAAATCTTTCTGCATTGACCGCCTCCTTGTTGGAATGTTCCTGGAGAAATTTTGAAAGAGAAGAAACCAAAATCCAGCCGACGTTCATTTTTCAACCCTAACCCTTTGAAAGCATACACGGCCATCTCTCTCTGAAATACAATTCGTGTACCTCTCTCTCTCTCTCTCTCTCTCTCTCTCTCTCTGTCTCCCTTCATCTTCTGTTCTGTCTTTGAAGTATCAACAAACTCATCTCCATCTTTCCTTTTCTCCACAAAACATCATTTATCTCCCCTACTCTGCACATCATCTGCATAGATAAAAAACCCTCAAAAAAACTGCTTTCCTTTCTCTTCAAATGCAGCCAAACTCAAGGCTTCCACCATCTTCTGTTCTTCTCTTTATCCTCCTCTTCTTCTTCTTCCTTACTAACCCAAATTGTTACTCTGAAGATGTACAATACGATGACTGTGAACCTCTTGAATTCGACTGTGGAGGATCAAGCTATACAATCAAGTACCCTTTTGGGTACACCAATCGCAACAGAGCCAGTAATTGCAGCTATCCAGGATACAATCTCACATGTGAAGAAAATGAACTTGTGGCCCAATCCTTGTCTAATAGGTTCAGGATTAAGAGCATTGATTATGAGGATCACACCTTAAACATTGTAGAGAGAGATTTTACAGGCGGAGACTGTCCGCTGCCAGTGAAGAATGGCACCATAGACTTCATTCAGATCAATCTAACTCCTCCGTCGATGAATGCTAATCCCACCTTTTTCCTCTTCAATTACACCGATCAAGTTCAAAACCTCACCTTATACAACTGCTCTTCTCAAATTGTTGACAGCGGTTTGAGTGATTTTCGACCAATTCCATGCCCCACGAACCCTTACAATTATCTGTATTTTACATCCCAGCAGATGAATCCACTCACACAGTTTGAAGACTGTATTCCTCCTATCATCATTCCTCTTCTCACGACGAATGTTAGACAGTTCTTGGATTATCGGATGGATCTTTATGCTGCTATACGCAATGGGTTTGATGTCACATGGATAAAAACTGAGTGGTGTGATAAATGTGAGAGATCGGGCGGGCGCTGCTTCTTCGATGAATCGAAACCTTACGATCCCACATGCCTTTGCCGCGACGGGGTGCATCTCTTCAGTTGTCCAGGTTAGTAATTGCTCTTCTCAGTTCTTATTTCTTCTGCAGTGAAGTAGTGAAAAATTGCTCTTTTTGAATTGTTATTATCACTTCAACCTTCATCAAAACTTAGCTGCAGTTTTTTTTGTTAAAATGGTTCATATATATTAATAAATAAGGGCACCAGAGGTATAAATACAAACAGAACATAGAGAAATCAAAGAGATATACAGGTACAGAAACAACAATGAAATGTCGAAAAACTTAGCTCCAGGTTACTACATCTTATCATACAGTCATACAATCAATCACATGTGATGCACCTGAACACATTCCTCTGGAGCAATGAATGAGGAGAGTAATATAAAATGACTTGCGGGTCGCACTTGTTCTTAAAATTAATAAATGCTTTTATACTAATTTAATTTATGTCTTATTTAGATTTTGAGCAAATCTCCTTCTATGATAAAAACATGCTCAAACTAATGTTTTTTTTTTGCTATACTGCGGTTTGCGGTCTCGAATACCTGCAATTGTTACCCAAAAATTATATTAACAGTGACAAAAATACTTTCTAAAAGAATTTTAAGTTCTTCATTCGGGTAGAGAGAATTAGACAAATTATATTGATTGTTGCTTTGTCTAGACCTTCATATAAAAAGTATAAACAAATAATTTAAGTCGTACAACCCTCCATCACCCCAAAATAAAAGGGGTAGATGCCTTGTTGGGTGCTTTATCGGAGGTGAGTCAGTGGGAGTGCTAAAGAACTATCACCCCTTCATTCCAATGAAAGTTGTGTTTTCCACAATGGGGCTTGTCAAGCTTGAGCTCAAACTAAATCGAAGAAAGTGTTTTAGACTTCTAATTTAGGAAAAATTGCCAAAAAATTTAGTTTAATACCAAAGTAATCATGAATCTCACCTTACTAATCCTTCATACATGTGTAAATCTCTCAATCTCATCACTTTTTACAAATAATAGTGAATTTTGACAATCAAACCAACTCCTAAGAAATAAAAAAATTTCAGTTTTAAACTCACTCAACACAAAAAATAGTATTTTTGTAAAAAAAATTAAAAATGTTGAAATCATTGTAGTGGGTTGATAATTTGGCTGAAATCTCAGTCTATTTTGGTTGATATTTTGGAAATTTTGGTCTATACATTTTTAATTAAAAATTATATATCAACCAACCTATGGTTCCTCTGAAATTTGGCTGATATTTAGGACTATTTCAGAATTTTGATGTGAATATTTATACAAATATTTCTATTTGTGTGTGCAATATTTATATAATTTAATCTGAAAAATTGTTTTCTAGTCTATACTCAAATGATGTTTGATTTTAATAGAAATTTGGTGGTCAATCCGAAATTTTTGTACGTAATATTAGAATTGGCAGTTGAATCTGTCAGTGCATGCGTAGGTGATGCATCAATGTCTAAGAAAAGAATAACATAGAGTTGGTACGATGGGTCCATTTGATGACTCAGCTAGAATTCAATCCGTTTGACGTAACTTCAACTCAGTGGAAATTGTAAAAATTCAGTGAAAACTCAATACATCTCAATCAACCAAGAGTTAAGGATTCAGGTAAAACTGAGAAAACTCGATTGAGAGTGCGATCTAACTCAGTTGATCTCATGGTCAGAAACTAGGGCTATTAGTAACAATTTATGCCAAAATTTGTAACTCAATCAAGAGTTCAACTTCAAGACTCAGTTAAAGATCAAAATATTTCTTTCAAAGTCAAATATCAGGTGGTTGATCTCAACGTCTAAAACTAAGGATATTAGAAAAAAATTGCCAAAATTTGTTAGTCTATACACAAGTGGAAATGTATATTTTAAAAAGATATTGATTAATTTTTTGAAAATATCAGACAAAAATTCAGTCCTTAACCAACAAATTTCTTCCTATCAAATTTTATATCTAAGAGATACTCAAAAAACATTTAATAGTGTAAAATATATCTTATGTGTGCATCACCTTGTGTCTCAAATAAGTTTAGTATAGTTATATTCGTGCAACCTACTCTTACTTTGGTCATGACGAAGAGTTCCAAGACTTTTACATCTTTTCAAATACGAGAATATTGGATAAAATGTTAGATACACAGGGCTTCCCACGTATGATCCACTCTCGGTTACAAACTTCATTTCAAAATTTTTCGTTTTAAGTTCATATTAAAATATATATCTCTAAAAATATTGATTGATATTTAAATATATTCACTCAAAAATTTTCAAACACAAAAGGCACACAACTAAAGATGTCTCAATCAAAACTGGGTCTAAACTCAGATGACTCACCCCAGATTCGAATTTCACTCTTTTCACTTAAATATATATGTAACAAGGTGCACTGCACCTAAGTGTGATTCACATTTGGCCTTAAAAAAGGTTTGCATGACCACATGACCCCCTTCTAATTGACAGCCACCATTTCTGTTTTTTTAATTTTATTTTAAAAACACAAATATTCAAATATGGTTGATATCAACGTGTTTAATTTTTATTATAATCTAAGTTGAAAGTAACCCATTTCAATGGTCCACAGGGACATGGTTGAGTGAACCACTAGGCCAAGTATTGGGCCATGTCCAATGTCTCCATCAGAAGCTTTCGTATGGCCATGGAAAAATTCATTAGTCCATTCTCTATTTCCATAAGCAACTACCAAACTTCATTTTTCTTTCCAATAGTCAGCAATGTTACAAATCTACTCAATATTTTAAAAATCTCATGACGTTTTTTCAACAAAATGTTTTTGGTCATTGCAATTTTAATATTAAGTAATTGTGTGATACTTTTGCAAGGTTTAGCATCTAATCAATAAATTCTTTAAAATTTATTTTTAGTTAATATTTTGTTTATTCAAATTTATTTATCTTGATTTATTTTATTTTGTCAAGATCTTATAGGTGTATATTCCAAGTGGGTGTAAATTTTATTTAGTGTTTTGATATTTTCTGATATTTTATCAATTTGAAATTGTGTAGAATGAGCAATATGAGTTACAAGCTTGTTCAATTGTCAATCATCTCATGTCAAAAGAGATTACCAATCTTAATGACCTACTAAATCCATTTTTCACAATTTCATTTCAAAGGGAAAAAAACTTTCAAGTTGGAAAGAGAGAAATTTCACATAGGCGCCGTCAATCGAGATTCAAGAATTATTCAACTTAAAAAAATAATTAAAATGATTTTTCTTTGCATAATGTTTAATTATTAAATTAAAAAATTGATGCATTCTTCTCAGTTAATCCAAATAGACTCTTTATGGATAAATTTTAGAAAAAAACATGGGACCCATTAAAGAATGGTGCCAGATTAGAGGAGCCTAATTTTTTAATGGTTCTATATAAGGGTAACTTGAGTTTGATGACCTAATTCGAAATATAGATAGACTAATGTAATCTATTTAAAATATAAATTTAATTTGAGAAAAGATTAATGAGTTTTTAATTCAAATTGAACTAGAGTTTTGTTTTTTTTTACAACTTGATCAGTTTTTCATTCAAGTTTAGCTGAATTATATGTACGCATCTCCTTTTGTATATTTATTTGATCAAACCTTGATGTTTAAACTTTTTATAATTATATAAATTTTGATGAAATATTTTTTTTATAAATACTTCTGTACTTGAAATATGTTTACACAATAAACTTCATTGCATGTGCCCATTTTATGGATCAGGAATTTTAACTATGTTCATAAAGACCACTGATATTTTTATCAAAAGAAAATATATTATATAAATAACTGAGGAAGGTTGGCAAGTGACAATTCTTCACCCATCAATTCTTCACCCACCTTCACCAGTCACCTTCATCATTAACCTTCATTATCTTCAGGGCCGGCCCTTGCTATAGGCGAAGTAGGCGGTCGCCTAGGGCCTCCAAATAAAAAGGGCCCCCAAGTCCATAAGCTCCTTTACCATATGTTAAATAGTTGAAAATGTATAATTAAAGCACGCATTCACTCTTATCCGGCTGGTAAGAATTCTTTTTTTATAAATACAGGCCTGAGATCAAATCCGGGTTGTGTAATAATAATAATTTGTTTTTATTTTTATCAAGTTATTTAATACTAATAATGAAAAATAACAATAATTTAAATTAATACTACTTGGCCAAATCCGAGCTGTGTAATAATAATAATTTGTTTTTATTTTTATCAAGTTATTTAATACTAATAATGAAAAATAACAATAATTTAAATTAATACTACTTGAAATCATTTGACTATTTTTAACTATTTCGAATTTAGAACACTCAAAATTGAAAATTTATATATTGATAATTTTTCTACTCAATTTAAAACGTAAGTTTCTTAAAAAATTAAAATAATGATGTAACAATCATAATAATAATTATTATAATTCTCATTTTATTGAGTTTAATAATAATAATAATAATAATAAAATCATTTTAATTAATAAAGACTCTTTTAAAATATATATATCATCTAAATAAAGAGAAAGAGAAATCTATATTGAGTTGATAATTTTGAATTAAAAATAATTTAAAGCTTTTAAAATTTGAAGAGATGAAAAAACATAACTTTATTCATTTGATCAATGTAGATTTTATTAGAACTAATATACAAGTATAAATCATTATAATTAAGATAATTTTTAATTTTTTAAAAAATACAAAAAAATTGAAAATTTAAAATAATAATAATATCTTCGTTTCAAATGAGAATTTACATTAGTGTCACACTCCATATGATAAAAGATGCAGTACCAAAAGAATGAATTGCCAAATTATATAAAAAGAATGAATTGTTGTTTTCCAAATGCATGAATTGCTTATAAAATAATATTGATTATATCAATTAAAGTTACCTATGCAGAAATAAGTTTTTCAAAGTTAAAACTGATAAAATCTTATGTTCGGTCTACAATGTCACAAGAAATATTGAATAAATTAGCTATCTTATCTATTGAAAAATAAATGTTATAAAAACTTGAATATAGTAATTTAATTAGTAATTTTGCATCTCAAAATAAGAATAAATTTTAAATAATACTTTGTTATAAATTTAATTATGATATTTTATTTAGTTTCACACATTGTAAAAAAATTATATGATTTTATTTTTTAGAAGTATATAAAGGCCCCATCTTAAAAACTCGCCTAGGGCCCCTGAAATCTCAGGGCCGGCCCTGATTATCTTCCGTTTGAATTTTAAAGTCATATCTCTCTGTCTCTGTTTCCAATTATCTTTGCTCTCCCTCTCTGATCTCTCTCAGATTATCTTTACTCTCTGCAATTATCTTTACCTATCTATCATCTTTCTTTCTTCTTCGTCTCTCTCCGATTATCTTTGCTCCCTCGAACTATCTCTACCCATCTATCTATCTTTTTATTCTTCTTCTTCTTAATCTTATCTTAGTTGGAATTTGAATTTCTTCCATAATCTCATCATCTTCTAATTTCTCCAAATGCATCCACACTGCTTCTTCCTCTTCTTTATCATCTTGGTAGTTGCTACTGTGTCCAAAGCAGACAAGGAACAAGACTCAATATGCCCTCCGACGGAATTCATATGTGGAGACTTTAATAACATCTCTTATCCATTTTCGGTCGGAGACGGCACAGCAAAATGCAGTTATCGTGGGTTCGAACTCTATTGCCATAATGATTATCCGGTGATATATATATCATCGAAGAAATACCGTGTTAAGAGTATTGATTATTCGAGCCAGACGCTTATCATTGTTGACACTGGTATTATTGGCAACAATTGTCGTCCCCTATCGGCAAATCCGGAGTTAGATTTCTCAATTTTTACTTACGCAGACAACGATGTTAACCTCACTTTGTACTACAATTGTCCTGACGAAATTTCAAACTCCGACCTTCATTCAGTTTCTTGTCTGAGAAATGATGCAAACTTTTCCTACTATACAACCCAAGCAAGCACTCTCTACCCATATCTACCAATGCTCAGAAATTGCTCGGTTTCTTTCTTTACGCTTCTTGATTCAGCTGCCGACCTCCTCAACAATAATTCATTGAATTTTGAAGATGCAATGGATGAAGGATTCAATGTGTCATGGATCATCAACCATGGCAAGTGTGAGAATTGTGTTAACTTTGGCGGCAATTGCAGTTACGATCCAATCGTTGGTGATGAATCAATTTGTTATTGTGGAAATGGGCACTCTCCACAAAAATGTCCCTCTAGTAAGCAGTATCTCTCTTTCACATTCTAGTTGCTATTCCTTTATTGAGAATAAAAAACTGATTTACAGTTTTCTGATACCTTAATTCCATATACTCCCTCTGTCCCATGTTAGTTATCCAATTTTAAAATTTGAATTTTTTAAGGAAGAGCTCCCAAAAGGCTTATGAATTTCTCTCCAACATTCTTTTAACTCTTTCAATAAAGAAGAGATAGATATCAAAGTAGCATATCAGACAACTATTTTGGGACAATCCCAAAATACATGTTAGACAATTAAATTGGGATGGGGGGAGTATGTTGACGTTGAGTTGTCTTTGGATTGTGAGAAAAAAAATTCAGGCAAAGGATGGTTTCACTGTTCAGGGAAAAACTGGTCGACTGAGCTCTATTTTTCTTCAGGGACACACTCGCTATTGAATGTTATGCCTTGATTCTTCTAGGGGAGGGATTTTTTTTTTTTGGTTCTCTTTTAGTCATAAACTTCATTACTCGAAGAGAAGAAGTGCATCAAGAATAAGAGTACCATACAAGAGACATATAATGAATCAAGAAGAAAACGATAAGAAGTACAAGAAGGCTGAGATCTGTCAATGGCTGATTTTACTAAGAAATCAGCAACACAATTGGAAAAAGGGTCTTACTTGCCCAAGGAAAATCTCTCTTTCCCTACTGAGTTAAATTATTTCTCTTGTAATCACTATTAATTTCCAAGGCGGATTCTATGGTAGTGATGTTCTGTTTTGCCCACTTGATGAAGGGCCAGATCTCACATCCATATTTCATGTCAGCACGTTTAGTGTGTGCAAATGATGTTGACAAGTTTCACAGGAACCTCAAAATTTGCCAGTGAGACCATTTAAGTGGGATTTCTTTTTGTCTATAGGCGAGATTGCTGAAATCTGTAGCAAACTATGAATCCTTCCGACACAATTAACTAAAAAAAGTTTGAAAAACAAAATAAAAACTTTTGGGTGTAGGGATCATGCTTCATGTGATGATGCACATGGCTTTGTGGATTGATCCAGAGCCTTGGTCTGTTATGCACAGGGGCTTTAAAGCCCAAACAAGTTTGCATCTTAGTTACCTGCAAACTCATCTAATTCCCATCTTCTCACTCCAACTGAGTTGTTAGGATTGTGTTTGCAAGTCAAGGATATGGTAGTCCTTTTTCTTGATTGGTTATCTATTCCATCAGAAGAGTAGTCCATTTCTTACCTAAGCCACATGGAGAAGTAGGTCTTCTCTTCCTACTTTTTTCAGTTCACCTACCCCTCACCCTAATTTCAATTTCCCTTCTGACATTGGAAACTTCTCCTATAGTATTAGTCACCTAAAATGCCGGTGATAATGATCAAGGGATATAATATACTCCCACTGTCCAAAATTAGTTGTCTTATATAGATTTCGAAATTGTCCCAAAATAGTTGTCTTATTTATATTGGAGTAGTATTATAAAATGTGTTGAAAATTGATAAGATCACATGGAGTGTTAGCCTTATGTAGAGAGTTTCTTAAAAAATACAAATGTTTCAAATCAGACGACTAAAATGGGACGGAGGGAGTATTGTTTTAGTTCACTCACCAAATGAATTCTGTTCACCAGTTACATTCCCATTAGTTCACTCACCAAATGAATTCTCTTCACCAGTAACATTCCTGTTCTGGTGGGACTGTCACGAGTCAAAAGTGCCCAAAATTTCTCTTCTAGGGCCCCATGTCAACGTCTGATCCTGGTAGGTTGGTTTGAGGATTTTTCCATGGTGAAATGGATACCAATCTTAAAAACTTGTGAGAAAGATTGGAAGTTGCAGAACATTTAATGGGTCATATCTTATTTCCTCGTGTCAATTTCCTATTTTGAAGTCTTAGTCGATGTCTTTCCATCTAAATTTGCACTTCTTTTTCCTTTCCATGGTAAAATCTGTTGCATTTTGTCTCCAAACCATGAGGTCCATGCAAAGAATTATGGAAATGAAACAAACCAAATAAAACTATCCAAACAACCTTTCAGTCTCCTTGTAAGTCAATCTTTGTCTTTTCCTATAGCATTCCTTCTCTGGCTTCTTTCTGAATGAATCAAAGCATGTTGCGGTTTGAAATACTATTTCCTTATTTGCTTTATCATCACCTGTTGTTTTTCAATTGAAATAGCTCTATCTGCTGATCCACATTTCATAGAATCCAAGCCTCAAGACTCTGGAAATGGTGTGACAATAAGCTACCTGTTTTGGATCCCTGGACATTTGTCCTACTGTTGCTACCCTGGCTTCAAACTCACCTGCAAGAACAAGAAACAGTCCTCTACATGTCTCTTGATGACTTCTATGTGCGAGAAATATTTCATGACAATCAATCTCTTTTGGTTTCAAATACAAGATAATTCGAACCAAGGGTGGATCTAGAAATTATACATCATTAAAGACATTAAAGACGTTTCATATACAGAGAATACAATCAGACTACAGAAAAGAACAAATTCCCAGATGGCTTGGAGTCCTTGAGATGCAGTTTTGTGCACAAATGAATTTATTAACATTAAATATCAAAGCCAAAAATCCCAACTCCATTAAATTTCTATGGATTGAAGCAACTAAAAATCAAAGTATATGTGTAATTCATCAGATAATATTCTTAAGACAACTGTCTTAACCGAAACACCAAATCTAATCTTTAAATGATGTTTACAAGAGCATACAACCAAGACAAAAGGATCAGACTAACAGCTCATTTGTTATGTTCATTGATTATGTCTTTCCTCATTTCTTCTAAGATTGTGTTATATTAATTTATATTATATTTTGTGTTTATCTAACCTTCTATGTGGTATGATTTTGTAGGACGCAAGAAAATGAGGACGATTGCAATTGCAGTTGGTATGATTCCTCTTAAAGCTCTATCTTATTCTTTAGATTCTTTTTACCCTTTCACCAATAATCAGTCGATGGTTGAACTCCTAAAGATTTCTGTTACATAAGTACAGAAAGAAGTCCAAAATGGTGAAAAACTGTTGACATCAAACACAATGCAGAGTCTATGAGAAATTAGAATTTTTAAAGTCTTTTCCATTGTCTTTCAGGTGTTTGTGGGGGCTTTCTTGTCGTTGTAATATGTATAACTGCTTTCCTTTGTTACCGTAAGAAACAACGGACTTCCTCTACTTCAAAGTTCGTCTCTCGAACCATATCTTCAGATCCATCATACGACTCAGAGCTTGGAAAGGGCAACTCCATCTTGCCAACACATGTTTTCAGTTATGAGGAGCTCCAAGAAGCCACCAACAACTTTGATGAGTCTAAACAACTTGGAGAAGGCGGCTTTGGTACTGTTTATCATGGTAAGCTTGCCCGTCTCTTAGAAATTGTATCATATCAGACCTATATTTGATTTGATACTGCACATAATGTGTCATTACTATGGCTTTTACTATGAACACAAGTACATTGTCCATGGACTGTTCATGGGTTGGGTTTGGGCTGGACTTCCCTCTACTCAAGCCAAGCCCATTTGAATTCACATAGCCCTTAAGGCTAAATCCCAAGCCCACCCGTTTGGATAGATGAAAGCCTGAGCCTACCCATTGGAGCCTGCTTTTGATTGACATGCTTGAACAGAGTGAAACTATAGGCTATTGTAAGGCCCAATTTCACATTTCAATTAGAAAGTGTAAAGCCCATAGTAAAGCCTAACTTCAACTTTCAACTTTGTTCTTTGGTAAGTGAAATGATTACATCATATTCGTGGGGTGCCTAATGTACCAATAATCTAATGAAACTATAGCATATATGTAATTGGCTAAATAGACTAAAAAAACTTGATGGTCCTTCACAGGCTTTATTAAAAGCCTGAGTCAAATCCTTTATCGAATGGGCTAAACCAGGGATTAAAAAATCGGTTTAACCGATATATTGGCCGATATGCGATACGGACGATATATCGGCCGATATTTTTATCTCTCATACCGATATCGGAATTTTCTCTCTCCTCCGATATCGGAACCGTGAAAAAACCGCAAAAAACCGCAAAAAACCGTGAACACCACTGAGAACCGTAAACCCTGAACCGCGGAAAACCGCGAAAACCGCAAAAAACCGTGAACCACCCTGAGAACCGTAAACCCTGGAAAACCGTGGAAAGCCGCGAAAAACTGCAAAAAACCTTGTAAAAACCGCGAAAAACCGTATCGGTGTTTTAAATTTTTTTTTTTTTTTTTTAAATACCGATATTTATGAATATCGGCCGATATTGTGACCGATATTTCGGACCGAATATCGGCCATATCGGCATATATTCGGTATGTACGGCCGATACTTATCGTATCGGCCGATATTGCTCGGTTTAAAAAAATCGATATATATCGGCCGATACGATATGTATCGGCCGATATTTGGACCTTAGGGCTAAACAAATAAGTCTAATCCCAGCTCGTCAGTCAAATGCACATATCAAGCCTGTTCATTTACCATGGGTTTCAATCGGACTTGAGTTGGATTTGGGCCCATGAAGAAAGTCATCCTCCAATGCTTTTTTTAATACTTCAAATTCAATAGGATCTCATTTAAACATAGGAAGCTCATTTCTTTCATCGTCATTCATTATATATCTGCTTATATGCAGGCAAGCTTCGTGATGGGCGTACAGTTGCAGTCAAGCGCTTGTATGAGAGCAATTACAGGCGCGTTGAACAATTCATGAATGAAGTTGAGATCCTCTCCCGCTTGCGCCACCCGAATCTTGTCTCACTATACGGATGCACTTCACGCCACAGTCGGGAGCTCCTCCTTGTCTACGAATTTGTACCAAATGGCACTGTTGCAGATCATATACATGGAGACCATGCAAAATCCAGAGCCCTTACATGGCCTATTCGGATGAGCATTGCCATAGAATCTGCTGATGCACTTGCTTACCTCCATGCCGTTGATATCATACATCGAGATGTTAAAACCAACAACATTCTCTTAGACACCAATTTTCATGTAAAAGTTGCAGATTTTGGATTATCACGCTTGTTCCCCTTGGACAAAACACATGTATCAACTGCTCCACAAGGAACACCAGGCTACGTGGACCCGGACTATCATCGTTGCTACCAACTCAATGACAAGAGTGATGTTTACAGCTTTGGAGTGGTCTTATTCGAGCTTGTATCATCAAAGCCAGCTGTGGACATAACTAGGCATCGACATGAGATCAATTTGTCTAACATGGCAATTACCAAGATCCAAAATCATGCACTATATGAATTGGTGGACCCTAGTTTTGGGTTCGAAACAGACAGTGCAGTGAGGAGGGAAATTACTTTAGTGGCTGAGTTGGCATTTCGATGTTTGCACGATGAGAAAGACACAAGGCCATCCATGGACGAGGTCTTCACTGTGTTAAGAGAGATTCAGAGTGAAAAAATCAATAAGGACAAGGTAAATTTGGTTGACAGTCAAATGGATGACGATGCCATACCATTGAAGGAGATTCCACCACTTTCACCGAATTCAGTGACGATGCCATGGGTAAGCAGTACTACCACCCCTAATACTAGTGGTTGAAGGGCAGAACAAAAAAATTTCTTTTGAAGGGGCCAATGTACAAATTGTGATTCAAATCTTTAAACATCTTAGGTGGCACGTTTTGAAAATCTATAAGCTGCAAGGGTTTTTTTCAAAATTTGGGGGGCTAGCCCCTGTCAGCTTCCCTTTGGTTCCAACCCATGCATACATTTTCAGTAATTTTTACTGAATGCTAGGTAATCCATGATCATCCTATGCAGGAGAGATAAACTTACAATAATTTTTTCTTTTTAGATTGGGACATATGTAATTGATAATGTAGTAGAATGAGGCATTGTACATAGCAAGGGAGTGTAGTAGCTGACTGTGTGATCATGATGTGGTTGCTCGGGTACTGGTTTATTTCAGCAATTTTTATTTTCTTTTTTGTACTCTCTCTAATTTTTATGATATGATATTTAAAAGGTAATGAAGTTAAACATATTCAATAGAAAAACAGTGATGAAAATGTAAAGAAATGAATTTTGGAGAGTTCAAAACCATATCTAAAGTCATAGAAGGACTTCTTTTCATGAACTTTATATGTTCCCAAGACATCCTCTCACAGATGTCACATGTTACTGAAAGGGCATAACCGTTTGATCCAAGGGAAATCTTATATGAAAAGATACAATTGTGAAATAACAAACTTTGGAGAATAAAATTTATTTCAAAATAAATCTTAATTTTGAAAATACCTCAACAGTCACATACATATCGACTCCATATAGATGGGATTACTAGTTAATATGAAGATGGTGAAAATATACAAGTCCGATCAAATTTCAACATCGAAAAACGAACAACACATCATAACTCTTTGAAGATTTCAAATCTTTCTCAGGCCTCTCCAACACTGTGAAGAGTCGAATAATCTTATCTAGATCAACTAACCTCAAAGAGGAAATTAAAACCACTCTTGGTGTGCCTGAAGTGAAGCTTCCAATCTCATATCTTGAGTTGCCTCTATTCTCATCAAGAATTCATCTCTCTCACTGTGCTAAGCTGATGTCCAAAGTTCGCTCATGAATCAGCAGCTGGATGGGAAAATTTTGTCCTTTGTTGGTCATCACTCCTAAGATCAACAATCAATGGCCTCCACGTCCTATCCTGGATGATCAATTGGGACTTGCTCTGTTAATAATGTTGCACCTTCACAAGCTAGCTGCCCAACTCTTCCTTCTTACACTCATATGGCACATTTAGAATGAAAGGAACCTTCGCCTCTTCTGAAATTGTTTTGCAAAAAATTGGACAAGACTGAAAGATAATTTTCTTAATGGGATTGAACATTTGATCATGGAAATGTACTTTATCAATGATACAACTTCTCTTGATATGTACCCAATTTACATATGAGTGCAATCCATTATACATCAGTCCCAAAACCGTGAATCACTTGTTGTTTTACAACCATCATAATATTCATAAGGCGGAAATAACATCATAAATAAATCACATACCCGAATTCAGGAGATGATGACAATTATCCAGATGATCTACAACAATGTGTATTGCTTTGTGCTACTGCAATCACCGTCCAAACAAGTGCAGAGATCGAGTGCTTCTAAGGTTTCTTTATGCAGTCACAATCCAGAGAAGAACCAACAATTGCCTCTAGGTTTCTCTTCTTTTCTCTTTCTTAATCTCTCTCAGATTTTGCATTAAGGTAATGGAATGATAGAGAGAGTGTTATGCTGAGCAAGAAAGAGGACCCATTTGGCAGTTTCAAATACATTAAATCCGCCTCCCATCAAGATAGGTAATTGACCCAATAACACCGCTTAACAGTTACATGCAATAGAATGAATGTGATTCCCTTCAGTTTTGGATTCATATATGTGTGGGCCACACAAGAGGAGTAACGGTTTATTTTACATTCTCCCACTTGGCCACATCATCATCAAATCTAGAACAAGGTTAACATAAGACGCGCACATAATTCACATTCGAATAATCATAATACGGTTATCATCATAATGTTAATACTAAACAACCCACAAATGTGAACAATGGCGGTTGTACATTATTATGTCCGACATGGTCCCTTCTATTACTACAATATAAGTGACCCATTTAGCATAACTCTTAAGTGAGAAATTTCATAATGGCCTACATAGTGTCTTAATAGAAAAACTATTCCTATTAGTGATAAGCAATCACACATAATGTATACAAATAAAATATAATAAACAGGAATAAAATATTAAAAACACTATCATGAGTACTCAAGTGTCAAATATCTCATAAATACATAAAGCAGTCCAAGAATACATCAATAACATCAAATACATCAAGATGAGTTATGTTCAAGACCCGTTATATTGGCATATTCTTTAAAGGTCTTTATAGATAACATGACACAGCGGGGAGGATGAGGTCAAATAAAAAGTAAATATCAAATGGGTTGTAAATGGACTTTTGATGGGTAAATGGGTGAAAGTGATAAAATTGGCTTTAAATGGGTTTAATTGGGGTGAAATAAAAAATATATATATGGGAAAAGGAAACCCGAATCCACGGAAGGGAAGAGAGGAGAAAGAGATAACTCGGAAAACCCAAATTAATTCAAAATAGGGAGCACTTACATACACTCGGATTTCCTGCCTATACACACTCGAAATCGGATTTTCAGGTGAAATTACGATTTTACCCCCACGTTTCCATTCATTCGAATGAATGCCCAGTTCATTTTGGCATTTATTCGAATGAATGTCCAAGTGTAATTTTAATTCATTCGAATGAATGGGCCTCATTCATTCAAATGACCCATTCATTCGAATGAATGGGAATGGGCTTCATTCATTCAAATGACCAATTCATTCAAATGAATGGGTCATTTGAATTTGAATGAATGAGGTCCATTCATTCAAATGATTTAAATAATAAAATTTATTTTAAAACTTTACACTTATTTTTTAAACACTGTGTACTTCCAAAATTTCTCAAATTAAATATCCGGACTAATTACAATAATATGATAAAAATACTTTAAGACTTTAAGGTCTTTTGACACTCCTAAATATTTAAAACACAGTATTTTACAAATACTGGTATCCCTAGAGTGTGCCGAAAACACATTTAAGAGTGTCAAAAGACCTTGAAGTCTTAAGGTATTTTTATCATGTTATTTTAATTAGTCTAGATATTCAATTTGAGAAATTTTGAAAATACACAGTGCTTAAAAATAGCTGTCTATATTTTAAAACATAAACCGTTATTTTTTAAGCACTATGTATTTCTAAAATTTCTCAAATTGAATATCTAGACTAATTAAAATAACATGATAAAAATACCTTAAGACTTCAATATCTTTTGACACTCCTAAATGTGTTTTCGGCACACCCTAGGGATACCCTTATTTGTAAAATACTGTGTTTTAAATATTTAGGAGTGTCAAAAGATCTTGAAGTCTTAAGGTATTTTTATCAGGTTATTTTAATTAGTCTAGATATTAAATTTGAGAAATTTTGAAAATGCACAGTACTTAAAAAATAAGTTTAAAATTTTAAAATAAATTTTAACTGACTACTGAACGTTCATACGAATGATTCGAATGAACGATTCTAATGAACGTTCATTCAAATGATTCGAATGAAATGAACGTTCAGTAGTCAGTTAAAATTTATTTTAAAATTTTACACTTATTTTTTAAGTACTGTGCATTTTCAAAATTTCTCAAATTGAATATCTAGACTAATTAAAATAACCTGATAGAAATACCTTAAGACTTCAAGATCTTTTGACACTCCTAAATGTGTTTTCGGCACACTCTAGGGATACCTTTATTTTCAAAATACTGTGTTTTAAATATTTAGGAGTGTCAAAAGACCTTAAAGTCTTAAAGTATTTTTATCAGGTTATCGTAATTATTAGTCCGGATATTTAATTTGATAAATTTTGGAAATACACAGTGTTTAAAAAATAAGTGTAAAGTTTTAAAATAAATTTTATTATTTAAATCATTCGAATGAATGAGCCATTCATTCGAATGAATGGGCCTCATTCATTCAAATGACCCATTCATTCGAATGAATTGAAATTACACTTGGGCTCATTCATTCGAATGAATGTCAAAATGAACTGGGCATTCATTCAAATGAATGGAAACGCAAGGGTAAAATCGTAATTTCACCCGAAAATCCAATCTCGGGTGTGTAGAGGCAGGAAATCCGAGTGTGTGTAAGTGCTTCCTTCATAATAATGTTCTATTACAATCCCAAAGAGGGGTATATATAGATATTTAATAATTAAAGAAGATAGCTATTTGATTTCAAACTTGTTTTAAAAAAAAAAAACTACATCCTAATCTTGATTCAAAATCTTGATCCTAATTCAATTCTAATTCTAAAAATTAGGAAATAATAAAATAAAATTAAAATACAAGCTAAATAAATAAAATAAAATAATTGGGTCAGATTTTCGATGTTCGGCTTGGTCGGATCAAACTATGTACTTCATCATAACCCTTTTGTCAACAGATCTACTATCATAAGCTGAGTACTGATATGCTCAATAGACACCGTCTGTTTCTGAACCTTTTCTTTTAAAACAAATTACTTTAGGTTCATGTATTTCGATCTATTAGAGTACTTGTCGTTCTTTGAGAAGAAAATTGCTGCATAGTTATCACAATAAATTCTCAGCAGCCTAGCAATGCTGTCGACAATCCCAAGCCCTAAGATAAAATTCCGCAGCCACATTCCTTGAACAGTGGCCTCATAGCACGCCACAAATTCTGCTTAAATAGTAGATGTCGCAATGATAGTCTGTTTGGCTCTTTTCCAAGAAATTGCTCTGTTAGCCATAAGGAACAAATAGCCAAATGTTGATTTCCTGCTGTCAACGCATCCACCAACGTCCGAATCTGAGTTGCCAATGACATTGAGATTCTCAAATCTCCTGTATGTGATCATGAAGTCTTTGGTACCTTAAAAGTACCTCACAACTTTCTTTGCAGTTTTCTAGTGGTCCATTCCAGGATTACTTTGATACTTGCCCAGCATACCGAGGACAAAGCTGTTGTCCGGTCTGGTGCAAGTCTGTGCATACATGAAACTACCTACCACTGAAGTATAAGACATTTCCTCCATTTGTTTTCTTTCTACTTCATTCTGCGAACATTGTATTAGATTGAATTTGTTTCCCTTTTGTATAGGGGCATCCTGAGGGGAACAGTTTTGCATTCCGAATCTCTCCAATATTCTTTCTATATAGCCTTTCTGAGATAGTCCTAAAATCCCACGTGTTTTGTCACGAAATATTTTTATTCCAATTACCTAGGTTGCCTCTCCTATATATTTCATTTCAAACTTAGTGGAGAGAAACTTCTTGGTATCAAACATCATACCAAGGTTATTAGTAGCAAGAAAGATATCGTCAACATACAAAATCAAGAAGATATATTTGCTTCTACTAACCTTCATATATATACACTAATCAACGGTGCTTTCTTTAAAACCGAAGGAAGTAACGGTATCATTGAACTTAAGATATCATTATCGAGAGGTATGCTTGAGACCATAAATCGATTTCTTAAGTTTGCATACCATATGTTCCATTCCCTCTATGGAGAAACCTTTACGTTGATCCATTTACACATCCTCATCTAGATTACCATTTAATAACACGGTTTAACATCAATCTGGTATAATTCTAAATCGTAATGAGCCACGAGAGCCATAACAATTCTAAAAGAGTCCTTCCTGGATACATGAGATATGGTCTCTTTATAATCAATGCCATCCTTTTGAGTGAACCCTTTAGCCATAAGTCTGGCTTTATACCATTCGATATTGCCCTTTGAGTCTCGTTTAGTCTTAAAGACCCATTTACATCTGACTTTCTTCTATCCTTGGGGCAATTCTACTAAATCCCAGACTTTATTCTAGTCCATGGAGTTTAACTCATCTTTCATGGCATCTATCTATTTATCAGAATTTTCACAGTTTATGGCTTCTTTGTAAGTGACCGGATCCTTAACAGTTCCCAAATCATAGTTTGATTCTTGTATGTAAACCGCATAATCATTCGAAATAGCATGTCTCCTTTGTCTTTGAGACCTTCTTAAGGCTATTTCTTGTGGTTGTTTTATAATCGGTTCATCAGTGGTGATGATTTCTTCATGGAGAGATTGATCATTTAAGTGTTCTGTTTCATTATGTTGTTCAATAACATTAGGAACAACAACAACACTTTTCGAAGCTATGAGCATAGGGACTTGTACCCTCACTTCTTGTACATTTACACTTCTCACTATATCACTCCCATTAATCTCACCATTCTCTATGAATCTTTCATTTCCGGTCTCTACAATCCTTAGTCTATGGTTTGGACAATAAAATCTATACCCTTTGGACTTCTTAGGGTAACCAATAAAGTAACCACTGATTGTCCTTTCATCAAGCTTTCTTTCATTTGGATTATATATCCTTGCTTCCATAGGACAACCACATAGATGCAGTTGTCTTAAATTAGGTTTCCTTCCTGTCCACAGTTCAAAAGGTGTCTTAAGAACTGAGTTACTAGGAACCATGTTCAATATGTACATTACAGTTCTTAATGCATACATCCACAACATAATAGGTAAAGTACTATTACATAGCATTCTCCTAACCATATCCATAAGTGTACGATTGCACTTTTCAGCAACACCATTCTATTGAGGTGTACCGGGCATCGTATATTGTGCGACAATACCACGACTTTCTAGTAATCTAGCAAACAACCCCGGGTGTTGACTCGTTTCATCATACCTTCCATAATATTCACTACTCCTAAAGTAGCTCCTTACTTCTTGTGGCTCCTTTCTTAGTGTGTTTAGTTTGCTTACCCTTAATGCATTTTACACACACACCTAAGTCAGTAAAGTCGAGACTCAGTAGAATCCTTTCCTTTACCAACCTTTCAATTGTATTACGGGGTATATGTCTCAATCTTTTATGTCACAAAATTGAGAAATTTTCATTAATCAACCCACGTTTAATACCAACATTATGATGCAGAGTTATGACAAAATTTACAAAGACTTCGTCAAGTTTCAAATGATAAAGAACATCAATCATCAAACCAGATCCAATAAAAGAAGAGGACTTAAATAAACTAAAAGTTTTTTGTCCAAACTTACAACGAAAGCCATCAAGATCTAATTTAGAAATTGAAATCAAGTTTTTAGCAATAATAGGAACAAAAAGACAATTGACCAAATCCAAATGATAACCAGTATCAAGAAAGAGACGATAGGTTCCTATGGCTTCAACTGACACCCTTTCCTAATTGCCATGTAGAGAGAGACTTCCGGTGGGTCGGTGATCTGGATTGTAAGGAATCCATGCATCGTATTACAAACATGAGTTGTTGCCCCTGAATCAAGCCACCAAGTGTTAAGAGGAAACTTCAGTTAAATTAGATTCGAAACATACTGGAATGTAATATATATCTTTCTTTTTAAACCAGATTTTCCTCTTATGGCAGTCTTTCTGGAAGTGTCCTTGCTTCTTGAAGAAGTGAGACCTTTCACCACCAGCTTTCCCCTTTTCATGAGCCTATGAAGAAAAGGGAATTTAAGCCCAAAAATTTTAAGAAAGCCAAAGCCAAATCTTATGAGCCTAGTACAAGTTCCCAAGACTAGTTAAATTGATTGAGTGGTGACCCATTTGTTTAAGTCTGGTCTCCTCTTGGATTAACATACTGGACAATTCATTAAATTATCATTTATCTTTCATGGTGTTATAGCTAATTTGAATGACCTATACTAAGGAGGTAACGAGTTCAAAATGAACTGAACAAGAAAATAATCATCCACACTCATCCCTAGGCTCTTCATTTGAGCAACGATATTGGACATCTCAATCACATGCTCATACATACCACGACTCCCATCGAAGTTCATGGTGGTAAGTATGGCCATATGTGTCCCGGCTAGGGACTTGTCAGCAGACTTGAACTTATCTTCTACACTTCTGAGGAATTCTTTAGCATTATCAGAAGTAAATAGGGAAAACTTGATGTTGTTGGCCATTGTCAGGCGCATAAACTTGAGACTAAGTCTGTTTGACTTAACCCACACTTCATGGGATAACCTCTCTACAATCGTACTTGCATCAATAATAGTAGGTTTATCATCAATCAATGTCTGATCAAGGTTGAGTACACTTAAGTGTAATTCAACTTGTTATTTTCATTCAGAGGAGTTTGACCCATTAAGCATGGGAATAGATGAGGATTGCTCATACAATGGGACAAATAATAAAGCTGCAAAATATACATATTTTCATGATCACTACATAATGCTATGAGTTTTAAACATTATTTGAAACACATAAATAATTTAACTTTAGTGAACAGTGTTATCAGATCTACCTTTGGGTAATCTTATGAAATACTATTCAAACGTTACGGTGATTCTCAATCACCGATAGGGCTAATCAACTAAGTACAAGTGACTATATATCGTAGTCACCATTGGGTGTCCGTAGTAATACTAACAACAAGTACTCGTCAATTATCATATCCCAATCCGTTAACCACTCAGAACGGTGTAGCTTTGGGCCAACCTAATATCTCTATGGCTAGGGATTGCGATTTGCAAGACCATCATTATCCAATACTTGGGAAGAGTACTAAATCTTGGTCATAAGACTCGAAAATTGACTCATTTCAATTGGGTCACTTTGATGACTACCAAACTATATCTTTATGTGATTTTAAGTCTAGAACAATGACCTTACTACATTATAGAATTAAATAAAGTTTACATTTAATTCATAAAATCTTTCATATTAAACACATAATTTATATTCTAAACATAATGAATACACTTAGAAAATTTTATTGCTGGTCTTTCGGTTCGCAACAAGAATACACAACCCTTCGGTAAATAAGTCTAAGTAAACTAGTTGACTGATTGAATCAATGGAAACTCAACCTAAATTGTAGTGAAATTCGGCTGAATGAATGAGTTAAAATTGAATGTTTGTTGTCCCTTTATGGTCGAAGCTAAGATGATAACTTAGCCCTTTCTGGATAACCAAACAGCTGTTCAAACCTAGTCCCCTTTGTGGCTGAAAACTGCTGTGTGAACAGTATAATTTGGCCGAAAATCTGTATGGTTTTTAACCCCTTATTGCTGGCCAAAAACCAATCCAATTGCTTACTGGAAAATAACCAGTTTGCAGCCTCTAAACTGGGTTTAAAATCTGATAGTTACAATCCTAAACAGCAGGTAGATTCGATCAGATTGCTGGCTGAATTTAAGATCTGAGTTATTTTCATTTTCTGAAATTTTATTATCATCATAAATTTCATTTCTTCATCACATAGCCTTAATGAAAAAACACCACGTGATTCAGTTTCAACCTGGCTCTGTCTAAAGCAATGTGTATTGCTTTGTGCTACTGCAATCACCGTCCAAACAAGTGCAGAGTTCGAGTGCTTCTAAGGTTTCTTCCTGCAGTCACAATCCAGAAAAGAACCAACAATTGCTTCTAGGTTTCTCTTCTTTTCTCTTTCTTAATCTCTCTCAGATTTTGCAGAAGGTAATGGAATGATAGAGAGAGTGTTGTGTTGAGCAAGATGGAGGATCCATTTGGCAGTTTCAAATACATTAAACCCACCTCCCATATGGACACCCTCGCTATTGAATGTTATGCCTTGATTCTTCTAGATGAGGGAATTCTTTTTTTTGAATCATAAACTTCATTACTCGAAGAGAAGAAGTGCATCAAGAATAAGAGTACCATATAAGAGATACTGAATCAAGAAGAAAAGGGTAAGAAGTACAAGGAGGCTGAGATCTATCAATGCCTGATTTTTCTAAGAAATGAGCAACACAATCGGCAAAGGGTCTAAGAGAATTTTCTTCCTGCTTTCAAACGAGGACATCTGTGGAATCAAGGGAGCCTTTTCTGCCCTCTAGAACCTCCCACCTGCCTCTGCTGAGTAATGACGTGCTCTGTTTTCTATCTCAACTCCCTCCCCCCTAGAAATACATCACTCACTCCTTTGCAATTAAGGAGATGGTCTGAGTTAGGCAATCCTTCCATCACCCCTGCCTCGACAGGGCTGGCTAACGCCCTCAAAAATTGGTGAGTCTATGCATGAAAACTGTCAAGCATCTGGCACTTTTGAATCCTTGGCTTATGACTCTCCTCCTTGATCTGGCTTGCTGGGATTGTGGGACCCTTGGCATGACAGTTATTGGTAGTTACATTTCATGCTGGCCCAGGATGTGGGCTCAATTGTGTCGCCTGAAAATGGGTTCTCATTTGTGGGCTTGTGGGACTCATTTCTTCCTTCTTGCTTTGATGGGATGTGTCTCTTATTTTTTGAATGAATCTAACCTAATCGTTAAAAAAAAAAAAAAACTACTTCATCACTCCCTAACTAGACCGCGAGGCTTGTTTCCCACTTCATATCTAGTAAAATATTTAACAATAGAACTTCAAATCATCTGAGGAGCAGTGCATCTACTCTAATGAAACTATGATGCAGTTAAAATTTTTGACAATCAATATCTAAACAATGCCTCGAATAAGACCAAACCCGATCTGACCTTGGGTGCATGGAGCGCTACTAGCATATTTATTAATTATTTTATTTTAAATTTTTATATTTCTTTACTCTTACATGTTCATGAGTTGTTTTTCATATGTTGCATCATTAATGTTTTTTTTACTCTCTTGTTCCCTCAGTTCTCAAATTAGTTTATAAATTTTAAAGCCTAATTTTGGAAGTCCATCAAGGAAGACAAGCACCGGCAAGAGGCAAAAGTAGAGGAAGAGAGACAAATTGGAACAACTAACATTTTGTTTAAATGCATTATTTTATTTGATATTTGTTTTGTATTGAGGGTAATAAGTTTTTATAATTTGAGGTGTAGTGTTTTTAAAAGATTTACCTTTATTTGATAGTATAGGTGAAATATTTTATTAGGTTAAACTGATAAATTCTAGGCTTATAGATGAGTATATTAAGGTTCTGGATTAAAAAATTGATACTGGGCCTGATAAAATAAATATTTAGGTAAAAAAATGGGTATTAGGCCTAATAGTATAAAATTTTAGGTTAAAAAATAAATGTTGAGCCCGGTAGCATAAAAGTTAAGAGTAAAAAAATTGATATTGGGCTTGGTAGCATCAAAACGTGGGTAATTTTTTTGATATTGGGCCTGGTAGCATCAAAATGTGGGTGAGAATTTGATATTGGGCATGCATCAAATTTGGATAAAAGATTCCATATTGGGCCTAACAGCAGCAACTTGGGTTATTAGATGGGTAGATGGTTCCTTGGAGAAGAAACCAGGCAAACACTGATAAAAGTAAGCAAATACTCAAATTGGTTTCTCTCAATAGGTTTATTTGATATTCTCCCTAGCATACGGCCACTGCAGCACATATTGATTAGGACTTGTAATTACTTTGTATCATATCATGAATTCTAACCCAGCTATAACTCAAAATACAATTTAATTAAGACTTTTGATACAAAATAAATAAATTCTAATATAAAGTCAATGTAATTAATAATATTAACAAAAATATTCAGTGGACTTGTAATTTTGATCTTGGCATAGGGCTGAGACGGCTGTATGTATATCATAAATATGCCAAATCACCTTTTAATAAATGACTTTTCATCCTTTTTTCCTTGATCACTTTGTTTATAATACACCCTTTGATGCTTTTCTATTACTAAGTAAATCATATCCTATGTGCATCCTATGTGCATGCCTGCATTGGTGCATGGTGGATATTTTTCCTTGTGTATGATGCCACTTTATTCACGACCGAAGCTTCTTTTCTTTAAGATTTTTTTTTTTTTCTATACAAAGCTATCTAGGCGTCTCATTCGACTAATCATCGAAGTATGCGTATACACTAAGTAAATTCTATAGAGAGTGGCAATTTAAAGTTGAACATAAATTAAACAAAAGACCCCACTTCTAGAGATGGGTACTTAGCTGTCAAAACTATCCCTCTAAGTTCTTTGTTTTAAAATTGCATACAAGGCAAAGACCATACACCCACCTCCAATATAACCCAAATCTTAATACAATGTATTTATTGTTAGGACTTGGGCTTCTACCCAAAAGACTAGCCTATTAGGTGGAGTGATTTAACTCTAGGGCTGCAACTCGGGTTGGATTTTGGCCCGACCCACATGACCCGACCCTAGAAAACATGCCGTCGGGTCGAGAATTTTAGGTTAGCGGGTCGGGTTAGGTTGAGAAAATAAAAACCCGAATGAAATTAGGGTCGGGTCGGGTCGGGTTGAGGATTTTATAAGTTAACCCGATCTGGCTCGACCCAACCCGACCGACCCAACCCGACTAAAATGGGTTCAGAATGTGGGTCGGGTCAGAATTCGGGTTGGGTCGGGTTTTGAAGTTTGGGTTGAGAATTTGGGTTGGGTCGAATCGGGTTCCATATATATCAACTAGTGTAAGGTTAGGTTTTAAGGAACTCGACCCGCCCAACACAAGTTGCAGCCCTAATAAACCCCTAGATCTCCTTCTACACTTGTAATGTGGGACTCGTTCGCAGCAGCCCAACAATCTTCCTCGAACGAGGCCCTTCGACAGAGAGAGTGACGTTGGCCATGCCGTTCGCCTGGGGGATCTCCTGAGCCCACATGAGGTAGCCTGAGACTTGGGCTCTGATACCACTTGTTAGGACTTGAGCTTCTAGCCCATAAGACTAGCCTGTTAGGTAGAATGATCCAAGTCCTTTATAAAACCCTATATCTCCCTCTACACTTCCAATGTGGGACTCGTTCGCAGCAGTCCCAACAATTATTTGATCACATCTTTCATGAATTTAAACTCTTAATTAATATTTTTCAATAATTATCATTGGTCCTTTTAAATTGGATTTTTATTAGAGTGTATCTTCAACTATTGGATGTTTTAGATGTGAAAGAAGTCTTAAAATTAAAAATTTTGCACATCATCAATTCAACAGAATTTGATAGGATGTGATGAACTAATTTGTAAGAAAACGATTGATAAACTATCTTCTAGGAGTGTTCGACGTCCACTCAAAAAGAAGTTTAATAGGACTGTGCTCGAGTTACCCCTCTGTCATAAAAAAGAAAAAGAAAAAGAAAAAGATTGATAAAGGGTTTGAATTTGCAAAAAGTGAAACCTAAACAACCCCAGGGCCGAGGCCAAATCGTAACAATGGTTTAACTTTGGATGGCGGCAATATTTGACTTATGTCCCTTGCAATATTTACAAATTAACATTTTAGACCTCTCACTTAGAATTGTGCCCATTTTGTGAGAAAGTCTCTCCAACATTAAGGGATCATTTTGAATTTTGAATATCAAGATTTATATTTTTCTCGCACTGGTTTTCAGTATTTTGTTACATTTTTTGATGATTTCTCTCGCATGACATGGACATATTTGATGAAACAGAAATCTGAGGTTTTTTATCACTTCCAACATTTTTACCAGTGGGTCCAAAATCAATTTGGGTGTAAAATTCAAGTTTTAAGGACTGATAACTGGGAAGAATATTTTTCACACTTCTTTCTTACCTTTTTGCAAAAACATGGCATCGATTCTCAATTCTCTTGTCCCACTACACCTCAATAGAATGGTGTAGCTGAACGAAATAGTCGTCACCTTCTTGAGGTGGCTACGTTTCTTATCTTTACTATGCATGTCTCATTGTCCTATCGGCCAGAAGTAGTGTTAACCGCTTGTTATCCCATTAACAGAATGTCTTATCTTATTTTACAAAATCAATCACCCATAGATCATTTGTTCTTACATAAAACCATTCCTCATATTCTTTTACATGTCTTTGGGTGTATTTGTTTTGTTCACAACTTCTCTGGCCATAAACTTTCTTACCGGGCAGTGCGATGTGTCTTTTTAGGATACACACCTTTTCACAAAGGCTACAAGTGCTTCGATCTTATCACTGGGAAAAAAAATATATATCCATGGATGTCATTTTTTTTAGCGGGACCCACATTTTTTGTAAGGACTTGGAGTTTTAACTCCCTATTTTTTTATGTAATTAATTTCTCTTTAAATGAATGAAATGAATGATGAGGTTGTTAGTCCAAAAATGACATGAATAAAATGTGGTGAGTGTACATTAAAAGAAATAGGGGAAACTAAATTCCCTTAGACGATACATAAACTGGGTCGATGTGTCGGTACTTCCCCAGGCAATGTATTGACTAGATCGATGTGTCAATGAAAGATGAAATCCGGACCAGAAACTTAAATTGCCAGAGGGATGCATCGACATGGTCGATGTATCGAAGATCGGCCAAAATCAGAATAAACTAATTACAAAACACCCATGTGAACATATCGACCATCTCGATATATCGTGGAATCAAATTGTTGGACATTGTGTCGAGGTAGTTCATACGTATCTAGCAGACACTTCTTGCTGTCGTAGCCCACACACTATTTTCGTTGTGTGGTTATTCTTCCATGTCGTTTCCACTTACCAACCACCCATTTAAGGGTCTCGGGCAAAGCAAAGGAGAAGGTAAAAAGGAGGGAAAAGAGAGAAATAAAGGAAGAGGAAACAAAAGAAAGAAAAAGAAAGAAAGAAAAGAAATAGAGGAAATGAAAGAAGAAAAATAGAGAATGGATGAGAGAAATCACCCCATTTCACTCACTAAATCCCGTCCCATCCACTCACTCCTCAACCGCAGCTCGGCAATGAGCTCTTCCCCTCACTACTGACTTCGTCTACCACGAAGAAGAAGGAGGAACGAGGCAAAGAGGAAGGAGAAATCAAGCTAGTAAGGAGGGAAGGAAGCAAGGAAAGCATCTTTCATCTACTCGAGTACACCTGCAGATCTCTCGAGGTACGCAACTTTCATTGTGATTTCAAGTAAAATAATGACATTAGGATGGTTATAGAACATGTAGGAATGGATTTAAGGGATAAAGGATTAAGAATAATGGACATACAAGTAGAGGGAAAGCATGGAAAGTGAATCCATGACTTTCAGACTCAACCTAGTCGACATATCGACTCTATCGATGTGTCTTCTAAAACATGAGTCCAATAAACCAGAAATATCAAAGTATTGAACTAAAAAAATCCAACCCAGGACGACCTATCGACGAAGTCGATGTGCTGGTCTGGGTACGACAGAAATAAGAATGAAATGAGAGGTAATAAATTGGTCCCAGGATGATGTATCAATTAGGTCGATGTATCGGCCTGGAAATGACCAGAAATGAATGTAAAAATGAAAAAAGGAAGAAGGAATCTGTGGACATGTCGAATATGTCTATATGCTCACAGATCTCTGACATATGTATCGACCAAGCCAACATGTCGGCCTTGAAACGAAGGATGAACGTTAACGGTTTGGAAAGAAGGGAAAGTTATCTCCAAGGTTTGTTGGATCATTCCCTATCATTAAAAAGATCGGCGAAGTTGCATATCGCATATAACTTCCTGCACAGTTGTCAAACATGCACGATGTATTTTATGTCTCAATGTTGGGAAAATACAATCCTGATCCATCGCATGTCTTGGATGTACAAGAAATAGATGTTCAAAGCGATGTATCCTACGTCAAGAGGAATATTAGAATCATAGATGCCGAACAGAAGGTACTAAGGAACAAAGTGATCCCTTTAGCCAAAGTGGTTTGGGAATGACACGAAAATGAAGAACCCACTTGGAAAATGGAATCAGAAATGAGGGCATCTCATCCTGAACTGTTTGTTTAAATTTTTTTTTTTTTTGGAACACAACCATCGTCTAATTTTCGGGGTGAAAATTCCAAAAGGTGGTAGTATTGTAAGGAACCGGAGCTTTAACTCCCTATTTTTTTATGTAATTTCTCTTTAAATAAATGAAATCAATGATAAGATTGTTGGTCAAAAAATGACATGAATAAAATATGATGAATGTACATTAAAAGAAATAGGGGAAACTAAATTTCCTCAAACGATACATAAACTAGGTCGATGTGTCAGCAAACTGTACTCCCCAGGCGATGCATCGACTAGATTGATGTGTTGATGAAAGATGAAATCCGGACCCGAAACTTAAATTGCTAGAGGGATGCATCGACAGGGTCGATGTATCAGAGAAAGGCTAGAATCAGAATAAATTAAGTACAAAACACCCAGGCTAACATATCGACCATCTCGATATATCGTGGAATCAAATTGTTGGACATTGTATAGAGGTAGTTCAAACGTCTCTAGCAGATATTCCTTGCTGTCGTCCACACACTATTTTCCATGCATGGTTATTCTTCCACGCCGTTTCCTCTTACCAACCACCCATTTAAGGGTCTCGGGCAACCAAAGGAGAAGGTAAAAAGGAGGAGAAAAAAGAGAAATAAAGGATAGGAAAATGAAATAAAGAAGAATAAAGAAAGAATAGAAATAGACGAAATGAAAGAAGAAAAAAAGAGAAAAGAGGAGAGAAACCACCCCATTTCACTCACTAAATCCCGTCCCATCCACTCACCCCTCAACCGCAACTCGGTAGTGAGATCTTCCCCTCACTACTAACTTTGTCTACCTTGAAGAAGAAGGAGAAAGGAGGCAAAGAGGAAGGATAAATCGAGTTAGCAAGGAGGGAAGGACGCAAGGAACGTATCTTTCATCAACTCGAGTACACCTATAGATCTCTCGAGGTACGCAGCTTTCATTGTGATTTCAAGTAAAATAATGACACTAGGATGGTTATAGAACATGTAGGAATAACTTTAAGGGATAAAGGATTAAGAATAATGGACATACAAGTAGAGGGAAAGCATGGAAAATTGATTCATGGCTTTCGGACTCAACATAGTCGACATATTGACTCTGTGGATGTGCCTTCTGAAACATGAGTCCAATAACCAGAATTGAAGTATTGAAGTATTGTGTCCGTCTGGGTACGCCAGAAATAAAAATGAAATGAGGTAATAAATTGGTCACAAGACGATGTATCGACCTGGAATGACCAGAAATGAATGTAAAAATGAAAAAGGAAGAATGAATCTGTGGACATATCAGTCGATATGCCCACAGATCTCTGATAGATGTATTGACCAGGCCAACATATAGGCCTAGAAACGAAGGATGAACATTAATATGGATAGAACAAATCCTAGAGGATATGTTGACAAAGTCGATACCTCGGGGATATGTACCTGTATATGTATCGACTTGATCGATACATATGGTTTGAGAACAGAAAGCTGAAAATGACGGTGACAAAGGAAGGACAGATTTGTGGACACATCGACTGTGTCGATGTCCCCACGGATCTCTGAGAGATATATCGACCATGCCAACGTATCGGTCTAGGAACGAAGGATAAATATGAACACTAAGATCAAAAGGATATGTCAAGGAAGTTGACATATGTACCCTTAGATGTATCGACTGGGTGGATACATGTGAACTGAAAACAACTGGAAAACACGAACTGGAATAGACAGAGACAGTCAATAGATCAAGATGATCAATGTGTCGACTGTGTCCAGGGGTGATGTATCAACAATGTCGTATGTATCAGCCTGAGACATTGGTTGTTTTATGGGATTAATGTAAGGACCTTTATGGATGACCCTTAGGTCCTAGTTAACCTACATAACTTGAATTAGAAGGATTTTATATTTTAATGATACGAAATTATGATTTCAAACATGTACATGAACAAATGAAACGAGGGCAGTCCCAACACCGTTCGAGCGACTTGGAGAGTAACCCCTTTTGCTGATCATCCTAGATCAAGTAGGAGTTCCTACTTTATTGAAGCACAAAAGTATGAAATAATTATCATTATATTTGTCTTTCCCTTTGAAATTATAAGTCTATGAAATATGAGAAATATGATGTTTTCGACATGATTTGCATTGAGCTAAATTATCATGACTTCTTATGTATTACAAAAGTATTGGAACTATATGATGCATGTTTTGTCATCATGATTGCATACATGTACCTCATGCATGATTACATGGGAGGGATTGATTTACCGAGCCAAGAATGAATTGTCCGGACATTGCTTGGTCTCGTGTATGAGAAATTATTGATATGATATTCAAATGTTATAATTTGGCTACGTCCATTGGTTGTGAATGTTACGGCGTTAATTGGGCCAAAGAGCTCCTGGGTAGGTCCCGAAACCCTGTGTAGAGGGAGGAGGCCACACTCTACCGATAGTCTCGATTAATTTGTGGATGGGTAACAGCACCCGAGTAGTTGTCGCCATGAATGTTGTTGGACATAACTAGCCATTATGAAACTTGTTGAATGAGATAACTAATGTGATTTGATGCATGGATATGGGATGACATTTTATTGATGTATGACACCCATGGCATATCATTATATGATAAATATCAAGTATGATTTCTAGATCATAAGATTTTAATATGCTTTGATTTCCTTTGAGAAATGGATATTTTGTCACAACATGTGATTTTCCCAACAATGCTTTGGGATTATATGATATTATATTATCACACTTCGTAGTGCATTTCTTGATCGGAATTCCTACTGGACAAGTTGACTAAGCCCATACATTCTCCCCTTTAGATGTTAATGCAGATCATGTCAAAGGAGAAGAGGTTGGACCTAGAGGTAGCCAAGCCTGAACAAAATCGAGAAGGAGATGCTTGGAAATCTTAGTTGCTTTATTTTGATATTTTGATAGAACTATGTAATTTCATAAGAGTATTTATTGGAATTCAATAACTTAGATATAACTCCTACTTTTGGTTTTGGTTGTGGTAATTTGACTCATATTTGAATAGTTTCCTATCTTTGCTAATGAAGTGATTTGGTATTATGTTCAAATGATAAATATTTTCGCCACTATTATTTCCGCAGAGTGTGCTAGCACATGCACAAATATTTAGTGGGTTGTTCCGCACGTGTCATATGTTGGGCTAGTCAAGGGTCGGGTCTTCGGACTCGGACTCGACTTGTGTCGTGACGTACTCCGTCCTTTTCCTAGTTTCTATTTAAAAAAAAAAAATATATATATATATATATACTCTGATTTTTAAGAATTGGAAAAGGGTGGGTCGCCACATTTTCAGCTCCCTCTACATCTGCTCCTTCTCTTGTTCTTCCTTTTGTCCGAGCAGATCTTCCTTCCTCAAGTTCCCCTAAGCCTACTATGGTGTACCAACGTCAACAGTCTCGAGTGCCATCTGCGGTTGACTCCACCTATCCATCTACAAGTGCTTTAGATCCACCGGTCTCTGACTTGTGTTATCTTATTATTGTGTTTCGCAAAGGTAAGCGCTCTTGTACTAGCCATCCCATTGATCGTTTTGTCTCCTATCATATTGTTTCACCCTCCTATCATAGTTTTCTCACCGTTTTGGGCAAAATTAAGATACCAAAGAGGATCGACACAACCTTAAAAAATCCCTCTTGGAAAGCAACCATGGATGAAGCGTTAGCTACCATTTAGAAGAACAACACATGGGAGATGGTTTCTCTACCTCGAGGCAAGATCTCAGTTGGGTGCAAATGGGTATTTTCCTTAAAGCATAATCCAAATGGCTCTAATGCCCACTATAAGGCACGTGTCGTAGCTAGTGGCTTCACACAGAATTATGGAGTTGACTACCAGGACACCTTTTCACCTGTCACCAAGATTAACTCTGTACGCATTTTGTTCTCCCTTACAACCACTTATGCTTGGCTCCTGTACTAGTTAGATGTGACTAATTCCTTTCTCCATGGTTGTAATACCCTAACCCAAATTAGTATCTAATCGTGCGATTAGTAACCACTAAGTGTGTTTAGTGGTTAGTTAATCTGTGAGATTAACATGTGGGCCTTGTTTAGAGTCAAAGTTTGACTCGACCTGAGTTTGGAACCTCTAAACCTGACTTGTTTAATGCAATGGCAAAGTTGTAATTATTCGAACTTTCTCCAGCTGAGGTCCTTAAATTAATCTGTGATGTTTAATTTGTTAAATAACACTCAATTATTTAGTTTTAAAATTTTGAGTTTGGTAAATTTTACTATCTAATTTTTAGAAGAATAATTTTAAGTTATCACAGGTGTCCCTATTTTATAAAATATTAGTTTTTAATATTTCAGAGTGACAAAATATTTTGGAATTTTTAGAGTGTTTTAATCAGCTAAATTATTTAACCCGGCTGAAAAGCTAGAGTTTTTACAAGTGTTATTTTAAATTTTGAAATTTAGCATTTATGTGATTTTTAATTAAATTATTAAGTTTATTGTATTTAATTTTGAAAATTTAAAGAAAGTTTGAATTATTATTTTAAACTATAGAAGATGGTTTTAAAAAATTATTTTTCTAAACTATATAAGTTATATAGTTTTGGGTGTTATTTTTAAAAGGATAAACATCAACTTTTTTTTAAATAAATAATTAGGTGATTATTCACGCACTTATGGCATGTAGCCATAGGTGAGGGTAGGTGGAGAACCACCGACCTTAAAGGCTTATTTAAGAGTAGAGTAGGAGGAAGAAAATATATATAAAAAAAGAATTACCAACTTCTCTCCTCATCCCATTCGTTCTCTCTCATTTTCCTCTCCTTCTTCCTCTCATTCTTCCCTCATTTTCTTCTTCCTTCTTTTCCTCTTCCAACGGTTCCTGCAATTGTTTTTGGTGTTTTTGTGGGCTTTCAAACTACACCATTTCTCAATTGATTTTCACAACCAAAGTATGAGAATTCATCTACTCGAAATTTTAGAAACTTTAGGACAATTCTTTTGTAAAAATTAGTTAGTGTTTGCCTTCAAAAGTCATGCCAAAGAATTTAGGAAAAGTGACCTCTTAAAATTGATTTTTGGCGGTGTGAAAGACTTGGTTTTTCATCTCTAAGTTAAAATAGGGGAAAAGATTAACCCCCAGCTAATTCTTGTGTGTTTACTTTACTACACTCTCGAGGTCCTATCTCAATATATCTCTGTGGTCCTATACAAAAGACAAAACGAGAAATGGCTTGAGCATTTTACATTTTTGCGCTATCCCTCTAGGCCGAAACCCTCCACAAGTAGCGCAGCGTAAACGCCGCTCGGTGGCCATCTGTAGAGCGGCGATATTCTTTTCTCTTTCTTTCACCGCTCGGTGGTAAAAGAGGTTGGGCACTGAGTACTTTATTTACTTTCAATGCTATAGCATCTGTGCACAGTCTCAATACTCGACCCTGGCAAGGAAGAAATACGAGACTAGGGTACTGAGTACTTTTATTTTCTTTTATTGTGTGTTTTGGATGATTGACAACTGACTTCTGACATAATTAATGAAGTAGCAAGAATTTAGGAGGCTCACTGACATTATCCAATTTTCAAATAGAAAATGTGTTTAAAGAGTTCTTTTGAATATTTTGAGATATTTTAAGTGTATTTGAAATTAAATAAGTATTTATGGAAAAATTATTATGCTTTAATCTTGGGTGAAAATTAAGTTGGAGAAGGTGAGGCGACTCAACTTTACATGAAAATGGTTAAGATGTAAAATTGTTAAATTTTAGACTGAAATGGGACCCATGGTATTTTTTTTTTTTAAGATGGAAAAGACCAAGTGGGACAGAAAACAAGACTTGACACCTATTGATGTGAAAATTTTGCAAAGTTTTAATTTTATAATCTCGCAAGAGTATGAAGCATTTGATAGTATAGCATATGAGTGCGATGTTGAACCCATAGGAAATCATAAAATATATGTTATAAATTAAATTAGTACCTTTAAAATGATGTAATGTTGAGAAAAATGAATTAAACCTAAATTTGAAACAAAACACATTTATTTGGAAAAACCAAGTGAACACCATTTTTATTTAACTTGTGAATCTCATCATTTTATTTTTAAATTGGTGAATCATGAATGTGTAGTCTCATTTTTAATTAAAATTGCAAAGTTCAAGATTAGAAAATTATATTTACAATCCTAGTTAAAGAATATTTTGGAGAGGGATTGATTTGACACATGAATTAAAGAATTAAAGAATGAACATACAAGAAATAAAATGAAAACATAAATTGAACAATACAACATACATACAAAGTGACTAATGTAATTAAAGACATGAAATAGATTGACAAATAAAGTAAATGACAGAATAAATAAATGCATAATTTAAAGGTGGTTTTGGAATATTTCTCGCATCGCCTAAAATAAATAAATAAATAAATAGGAGATCTAGATCTGAAATTCACACTTAGAATTAAAAAATCATTTTACACTATTTAATTAAAATTCATACTATTTAATCTAATTAAAGTCTAGTTCTTAGATTTAACACTTATAATCTAAGTACTTTAATTAAACAAAGAATACAAAATTAAATTAAAGGAGAGCATAAAAAGAAATCTGAATAATCGGACTTTTCAGGATTCTGACGGCACATCTCTTATTTATTTCATGAAAAAATTCAAGTACAGGCATTCACAAAATTAAGAACAAGAAAACAAAATGGAGACGTAAATATACAACTCTCACTTGTAAAATTGTGTGGGACCTCTTGTCTTTTTGTCTCTTGATCTTTTCTCCTCATCCTTTGGTCCTCTTGAGCTCCAGGTTAAATTCGAATTTTGGCTATGGGGTAATGGGGTATTTATAGGCTCAAGAAAAGGATGGATGACAAATATTAAATCTTGGTTTAAGTTGATGGATGAAAGGATGTGATTGGATCTTAATGGAATTGGGTGATGGAGATTAAAGTTGCAAAAGGTTAGGATTTGAACATGGTGTACACGAATTTGGGTGTGTGTGGGTGGTTTTGGCAATGGCATTTTCGAATTTGGCTATGCAGGATTAGGGTCTGTTGTATGAGATGATGAATGAATGGATAGATTAAGAGATGAGGTGAATGAATGGATGGATGATAATGATATGATGTGGCTTAGGGTTGACTTGTGAAATTCGAATGGAGTGGATTGAGATATGGGAAAATCATGTGTAACATTGTAGATTGGGATGATGAGGCGTGTTAGTGATTTTAGGAGTGTATTTGGATGGGATTTTGTCTAAGTACATGGAGAATTTTAAGTGCTAAAATCGTATGGGGTTTATGGTGATAAGATGATGGATGACATGGCATATGCGCATGGAGGCTTCTTGAGCTCCAAGTTGTTCGAACTTAGGGTTTTAATGAATGGATGACTTGGATTAGATTGGGTTAAATCTAATGCTCTAAGGTGATAAAAATTATATATATGAATGATATGGTACCTAATGAAGGGTTGTGATTTAAAGGTGGAGATGGATAGATGATATGATGAATGACCTAGATTTAATGTAAATTATGTTATGAGATGGATGAATGTGGAGGCTCTAGGGATTTACCTATATGAAGTGGATGGTTGTGATGCAATGTCCTAAGATCTAATGGCTTTAGTGGGCGATGGGTGATGAGATAATGAATGAATGATCATGATCCTAAGGTTAATCTATATGTTTGATAGGTTGGATGGCCTAGACCTAATGTTATGCATGTGTAGGTTGGATTTGATAGGTGGCTCTAAGTTTGACCTAATTTTGATGCATGAGATGGAAGGTGGAGATTTAAGAAGAGGAATGGAGGGTGGAGATGAGTTGCATGAAAGAGAGAGGGATTAAGGTCATGAAATTCGGCCATGGGCTATTGGATATGTGTAACGTTCCTTCCCGCTACAGGCGCGTTATCTCTGTAACATCTCAAAAGTCGCAAAGGACAGATATCGGGTCTAATTTTTTCTTTTGAAATAGGGTAACTATCTCTCGCTCACAAACCACAAGTCCATAATGTCAAAAAACATAACAAACGACCTTTGACTAACTGAAAATAGTTATATAGTCATCCAAACAAGCATGTAATAATAAGTCCATGCGATATAGAATCTCTTAAATCTAAAACATAAGCATGAACATAAATGTCTAACTACTACTGCTCCTCCCCAGGTGCTTGCTCAAGGGGCCCGTCCGGTCCCTCCGTGATCGAGGTACCTGAAAGGTGAGGGGTGAGATAACCAGCCTAGTGAAGGGATAAAACATATCACATGTTGTAACACCCTGGATTTTCAAGTTATAAATATTTACGGAAATTACCCATTTAATTTGTGAATTTTTAGATATGGAACTTATATGGGAAAGTGTTGGGTCTTTGCCCAATTATGATCCAACGGATTATGGAAAGGGTTTTAATAAAATTAAATGGGGCTGAATTTAATTAATAATGCAATGTATATAAATAAGGGATTTGGATTAATTATTATGCACTTAAGATATTTAATCCATGATATGCGCATGGAGTGGAAGCCAAGGAAGGATATGTGAATGAGATATATGGATTAATGTGGCCGTGTATGAGAGGTTGACATGGAAACATATGAGATATGCACATAATATGTTGGAGTATTTTTTAAAGGGATCCTTCCCTTGGTGAAACACGACATTGTTCTAAATATAGGACTGATTGGAGGTTTATAAAAGAAAGGCAACAAGGGGCGCATTAGCTCGTTCTAAAAATAAGAGGACTCTCCAAAATAAGAAAGGTGTACACGGCATTAGCAATGGCTAATTTAAAGGGTCATGGCACCTTCTAAGTTGGGGTTAATTGGAAGTTTTATAGGACAAGGGAAGGGGCACACGACATTCACATCCAAAGAGGGAAGCATGGCACGGAAATAGCATATTCTAATTAGGACTTTCTAAAATGAGAAAGGGGCACACGGCAATTGCTAACTTAATAAGGTTGGTCGAGTGGATGTGTTAGAGACAAAAGGGGCGCAATAGCATTGTCTAATATTGGGAGAAATTGGAAGTAATAAAAGGAGAGAAGGAGAGGCACACGACATTGCACAAATCAGCAAGGGTCTTGACGCTGGTATGCTTGGCAAGAAGGTGTTCTCAGTTTTGTGTTAAAGATCAAGGAGGCTAAGGAAAGAAGAAGATTGGAAGAGCAAGATCAAACGACGGAAAACTAGAGGAGTCGCGGAACCGGTAAGTGATTTTATAATTTTTGTTTAAAAGAAAAGAACCATAGGGTTCGGCCATGGTGTATGGCCGAACCCCATAGAAGAAAAATTGGAAGATGAATGTGATGATTTTAATGGAAAGAAAGAACCACTATGGCCGAACCCCATGGAAGGTTATTGGCTAATTGTTAAATGGGAGTTTGATGTTATTGGTATATGATTTTTGAAAGGATTAAATGGAAGATGGTTGGTGAAGAACCTTAAACCATGGGTTTGGCCAAGGGGCATGGCCGAACCCCACAAATAATTATGGAATTATACTCATGTGGTTAGATCATGGAAAGGGTGGCAATTTTGTAAATACATGATAAAATGGAGGATCATGGGTTCGGCCATGATGTATGGCCGAACCCCATGAGGTTTAGTTTTGGATTTAAATTATTAAGGAGTTTATATTGGAGTTGGTTAATGAATCCATATGGGTTTAAATGGTTTAATAAAAACGGTTGAATCCCATGGAAGAACTTAAGTAAATTTTAAATGGAAGGTTGTTGGATATTTTTATGGGATGAAAACCATGGAATAATTATATGGTGTCAAAAGGGTTTAATTGATGTTCAAGATGAAGCAAGGAACCATAGGGTTCGGCCATGTGGTATGGCCGAACCCCATAGAAAGAATATTAATAATTTCAATGGATTTAAATGAGTGGATAAATATGCTGTTTTAATGATCATGGAAGATCAAGGATTAATGAATTTTAAAGAGAACATTTTGGAACCATAGGGTTCGGCCATGGTGTATGGCCGAACCCCATGGAGGATGTTACTAATTTAGAAAGCATTTAAAGAAAGACTTATTTTTGGTGGTTGATTAAATGGAGACCATTGAAGATGTTTATTAAATTGGGAAAATTTCTAAATATGGAAGGTGGAGTTTAGTTTAGAAAGGATCTAAGCATGGTGATTAAAATAGAAGGTGGAGATTAAATTTGGAAACCTTCTAATTATGGAAGGATGGATGCTAAGTTTGGAAACTTTCTAATTATGGAAGTTGTATATTAAATTTAGGAAGTTTCTATTTATGAACCTTCTAATTATGGACTTGCTATTTATGGATTTTCTAATAATGGAAATTGATGAAAATGGAAACTTAGACATCATGGGTTCGGCCATGTGTATGGCCGAACCCCATGAACCAATTTTTAAATGGATCCCTCAATGATAGATCATGTTTGGACTAAGGAATCAATTATGGAATTAATATGGGGAATGATTTATGATTTTTAATGTTCGAAAGGATTGGATTATTGGATACGTAAGCCATGGATGGCAAAGTTGTAAATATATGGAAATATTGGACATAGGGTTCGGCCATGGTGTATGGCCGAACCCCATGAATTATTTATTGGACTATGGGTTTGGATTAAAGAAGTATGTATGGATTATTTTGGAACCTAAGCAAGGAAAATGGCTATGGTTATGTACAATGGCATTATTGTAATTAACTGAATTAATGGACCATGGGTTCGGCCATGGTGTATGTCCGAACCCCATGGGGTTTTGTTTATGGACTTATAACATTGAAAATCAAGTGAGACTTGGTTGTGATTAATTGTTATATTTTAAGGTAACGGGACCTCACAAGGTGTTTACGATCGTGAGAGGTTACCGGACGAAAGACGCAAGGACACGAAGCGGTATTTGGTAGGGTTTCACCTCTTTGAAACCATGGGTTTATGTACATTGTTTCTAACTTATTTTTGATGAATATATGTTGCAAAGGATATGTTTCAAATTGTGATTTTAAATGCTATATTTATATGATAAAATAGCATGTGGTTTAAATGTGAGTTTTAAATGCTATGATTTGTATTTCTACATAACATGTTGGCATTTGCATCTCATGCATGGTATGGGAGGAATGAAAGGTAACCGAAGGGTCCACACTCCATCGGGGCGTCCGAAGAACCTATGTGGGGTACCTTGATGTGATTTCCATCAAGAGGATACTGTGTATGAATTGTAACCAAAGATCCACACTCCGTCGGGGCGTCCGTAAAATATTCGTGGGGGATAGATACCTTGATGAGGAACATTCCATCAAGAGGATACTATGTATGAAATGTAACTGGAGGGTCCACACTCTGTCGAGACATCCGAAAGACCTATGTGGTGGGTACTTTTATTTACATGTGATGGGTGAGACTAATTGCATATGATAGCATGGCATGACATTAAATCGGCATGATTATGATATTTATTATCATGCGATATTTTTTACTTTTATCGGTATGATCGGATCTCTATTATTATACACTGTTTTGGATACGATGCTTTATAAGTATGGTATGATTTATTATAACTGGTTTTGATATATATTATATTTGGATTTTTTGTACTAACCAATGTGTTAACCCTAATTGGAACACCTACTGGGCGCATTGTTCTAACACCCTACTTCTACCCTAGTGGATGATACAGGAAACGAGGGGAACGATGAACGTGAAACGGGCCAGGCATAGGAGCTTGGAGGATTATAGTTTATATTTTATTTAAGATACTCATGGGCTTATATTTTGAGTATCTAGAATTCGGATTGTAATAACTTAGATGAATATGTTATGGTTGGATGGGTTGTTGGATAGTTATGATATGATAATTATGATTAAGGACTTGACGTACTTTGCTATCTGAATGGAATAGAACTGTGTTCTATTATGTTTCTGCATGTTATGAATTTTATTCCACATGTTTATATTGCTATGTGTGAACCATTTTCATGGACTGAGAACATGCACACATAGGGTTGGCCAGTTAAGGGTCAAATTTTAGAAGTTCAGACTGAGCTCGTGTCGTGACGTCCCACTCTCTATCGCTCTACTCTGTTATTAAAAAAAAAAATAGACTCTGATTTACGGGAAGAAGCGAGTGAAAAAGGGCGGGGCGTTACACTTGTCAGCAACATAACAGATACCACATGTATGAAATGGAGTAAACATCATAATAGAAAGAATGTCTATGTACATGAGTACTCAAATATATTACTAACCGATCGTCCCACTGACCAGTCTGAAACATCACCTCCATAACTCACAATGGCCCTCCAACAACTCTGGTCTCCCTACTAATGTAAACGGGACACCATGCAGTATAAAACTTGCCTCAACCGCCTGAATACAATGGGGAGACCTACATCCCCTATGGGGTTCTCAACCACCGGAGTAGAGCGGGGAAGCCAATCTCAAGGGCAGGTACCTCAATCACCGGAACGCAACGGAGAGACCCGTATCTCTTATGGGGGTCTCAACCGCCGGAGTGTAACGGGGAAGTCCTCCCAACAACCAACATCTTCACATCATCATAATCATATACACATATAAATAGCTCATCCATTACGACACCCAATGACATGTTATCCGTTACGGTTTACCTCTCATATCTGCACATGATATCATGATCGTGCACAACATATAGACACATTCCAATATCGTTAAACAAAATCAATATCATACTCCATCATGTAATTAAAACACACGTCTCTATGTCCAACATGTGATTACATTTATATCTTATGCGTAAGCACGCAATGCATCATCAACACCTACTAAGTATCATATTCAATATCCAACACATATCTTGCTCTTTGCATAAATTTGTCACATGTTATAAATAAACACTCAACATATAATCATTAAGTTCCAACCATTATATTCGATGTCCAACACATATCTTATTCTCTTCACAAATTTATTCACATGTTATAATTAAATACACACTATGTTACCAATAAGTTTCAGCATCATGTTCAATATCCATTCGTCCGAACAAAATTTCTCATTAATCTCATATAGTTGACATGAGTACACCCGAATGAGTCCCTTGCAACACATTCATTCAATAGTTCCCTTACCGAGTGGCTTAATAAACAAAGGGCCCCATTCAAGTCACTCCATGCCCAAGGTTAAGGGTTAAATAGATGTGAATGCATGCTAAAACGGTGATAAGTCCCCTCACTGCTTGTGGAGTCGAAAATCCGAAGCGAGCAAGTGACTGGAAGGGTTGAAGGAGTTTAATCTGTTGAAACAAGGAAGAGCGAATAAGTAAATACGGTAAAACGGGCTAAGACGAGACCGGACTGAAAAATGGGCCGGTTCGGAAAACGGGCCGAATTGGGTCGATTCAGAAAACGGGCCGAATTGGGCTGGGTTAGAAAACGGGCCTGAAAAAGGGTTGGGCCGATAAGCTGGGCCTACCAGCACTGGGCCGGACCAGAGCTGGCTGGGCCGAACCTAATTGGGTCAGGTTCTAACCAGTGAGTGTAACACCCCGCCCTTCTCGCATCGAAATCAACGTCCGTTTTTTTTTTTTTAAAAAAATATCAGAGTAGTGAGCAAGAGCGGAATGTCATGATGTGAGCTAAATCCGAACTTCCAAAGTTCGACCCTTAACTGGCCAATCCTATGTGTACATGGACCAAGTCCAGGAAAACAGTTCACACATAGCAATACGATACACATGCAGAATAAATCATCATTGCGGAATCATGATAACACTCATATTCAACCCATTTGCTAGCAAAGTACTTAGTCATAAATTCAAATCACATTATCCAAATAATTATCCAATTAACATCCAACCATAGCAAAATAACTAAGTTATTACATTCCGAAAACTAGATACTCCAAATACAAGTCCATGAGTATCTTTATTCAAAAACATATAAAATAAATCATCCAAGCTCCTATGTCTGGCCTTCCTTGCGTTCCCTGTTTTCCTCAATTCATGCATCATCCACTACAGGGTAAAAGTAGGGCGTTAGAACAACGCGCCCAGTAGGTATTCCAGTTAGGGCTAACACATGGGTTAGTACCAAAAATCCAGATATAACCAATATCAAAATCAGGGTTAATAATTCATAATGTACTCGTAAAACATTGTGTCTAAATCAGGGTATGATAATAAAGATCCAATCATACCGATAAAACCAAAACCTTGCATGATAATAAAACTATAATCATGCTAAATCAATGCCATGCTATGCGATCATATGCAATGAGTCCCACCCATCGCAAACACATGGTATCCACCTGATGGAATTCTCATCATCAAGGTATGCCCCACAGTTGCCTTACGGACACCCCGACGGAGTGTGGGCTCCGGTTACACTGTATCCTCTTAATGGAATTCTCCTCATCAAGGTAATCCTCCTGGTTGTATTCTCATCACCAAGGCAGGCCCTACAGTTGCCTTACGGACTTCCCGACGGAGTGTGGGCTCCGGTTACCTGTCATCCCTCCCATGCTATGCATGAGATGCAAATGCCAACATGCTATGCAATAAAACAACTCATAGCATTTAAAATCACATATTTGAAACATATACATTTTGCAACATAAACATCATAAAGCAAGTAAAACAAAGTACATAAGCCCATGGTTTCAAAGAGGTGGAATCCTACCAAAGACCGTTACGTGTCCTTGCGTTTCCGTCCAAGATTCGTTCACCGATCGCGCACTGCTTACGAGATCCCGTTACCTTATAATTTAACGTAAATCAAAACCAAGTCCCACTTGATTTTCAAAATTCCAAATCCATAAACAAAACGCCATGGCTTACCACTTTCACAACTATTTACGGAAATGTCATTGTTCCCTCATTCATTTAAATTTACCATACTTAAACCTTGTATTAATTCTTTAACCAACTAAGTCCATTAAACACAACTCATGGGGTTCGGCCATACACTATGGCCGAACCCATGTTCCTCCACTTTGGCATGTAATTACCATTTTGCCACTAGCTTAGGTTTATGTTGTCTCATTAATCCAAACCTCATATTAAATCCATACAATACATTCTACTTGATTCATGGGGTTCGGCCACACACCATGGCCGAAGCCTATAACATCTTAGTTCCATCATAGGTCCATAAATTAAGCTTAACCTATAGAATTAATTCATGGGGTTCGGCCAAGCATCATGGCCGAACCCTATGATGTCTAGATTTCCCTTTTTAAATCCAACCTTCCTTAATTAAACTCCACTTTCTATTATTAGAAGGTTTTCATAAATAACCTACACCTTTCCATAATTGGAAGGTTTCCATAATTAGCAACCACTTTCCATAATTGGAACTTTTCTAAATTTAGCACACACCTTCCATAATTGGATGCTTTCCAATTTTAGCAACCCCTTTCCTTAATTAGAAGATTTCTAATTTAGCCATCCAAATGCCTTTACCAATCCAAAACCACCCCATGGGGTTCGGCCATACACCATGGCCAAACCCTATGGTTCATGATTTTTAACCATAAGTTTTGATCCAATAACAATTGATCATCAAACCATAAAATATTTGGTGGGGTTCGGCCAAGCACCATGGCCGAACCTCGCCCCTTCTTTTCATTACTTTTGATCAAATCAATTTTGCCATAATGTAATCATGGTTCGGCCATGCCATGGCCGATCCACATTCCTATCCACGTCTCCATTAATCAATCATGGATCTTCCATTTAATCCATTCAAATTCACGTATCATTTACACCAAACCATCTCCATGGTTTTCATTCTTAACAACCATCAATTAAATAAAATCTTTCCATGGGGTTTGGCCATGCACTATGGCCGAACCCTATGGTTCTTTCTCTCCATTTAAGATCATCAAATCATCTCCAATCTTTCTTCATGGGGTTTGGCCAACCACCATGGCCGAACCCTATGGTTCTTTTTGTTTCAAAATAAAATTATTTAAACAATTAGATACTAACCTCTTTTCAATTCCTTGTTCTTCTCCCACTTGATCTTTCTCTTCCAATCTTCTTCTCCTTGCCCTTTGCTGGCCGAACTACCTCTTGTTGATTGCCTTCTTCTTGCTCTTGATCTTGCTGTGTGAGAGAATGAGAAATTGGGAGAGAGGAAAATAAAATTCGGCTATGGGTTGTAAACCTTCCCCCCTTGTCATTCTCTCCTTTATATAAGCTCTCCTTAATCCAAATTGAGAATGTTCTTAAGATAGACTTACCCCCTTGGGGCCGTGTGCCTCTTATGTAATTTTAGTCATTGCCTTAGAAGCAATGCCGACCTCCCTTGCTTTAATTAGCCATGGCCGACTTCTCCTCCTCAGATTAGTAACCTTCCAATCGGCCAATGCTAAAATACATATAACAATGCCGTGAGCCCTCCTTTTAATTTAGATATTTCCTTTATTTATTTTAAGAAAATTTGTACACCCTTTTTTAAAAGATCTCATGCGCATAAGCATATATTTTTACATCTAAATTCGGCCATGCATAATCTTGGATTGCATACTAAATTAATTTCAGCCCTATTTGATTTATTGAAACCAATCCTACCATTAATTGGGCCTTAATTGGGTCATGGCCCAATTTTTATCCACATAAGATCCAATCTAGAAATTCACTAGAAAAATGGATAATTTTTATATAAAATAATAATTTGAAAATCCGAGGTATTAGAGTGAACTTGGTCGGGTCTGGGCCAGTGGGCTGAGAAGTTGGGTCTCACTCCAAGCCCAAGGGCTAGGTCAACCTAAGGCCCAACCGAGTCGATTCGAAACTAGGTGAGTCGACTCGGTCACTCGACTGAGTTAAAGAGGGGGGAAAAGATGGGGAAAAAACCGTGAAAATCCGAGGAAAATTGGAAAACTGGGGAAAACTAGGAGGAATTGAAGGAAAACAGAGAAAAACAACAGAAAATCAAGGGAAATCTCGAGAGAGGAGAAATATGAAAAGAATGAAGAAGAGGGTACCTAGAATCGGCGAGAGAAGGGTGAAAATCCGGCAGCTACCAGCTACGAAATCGGATTTGGACGACGTCAGGGTTGAAGACTTCTCGTCCAACCGAGAGAGGGAAGATGGAAGTGAGTAAGGGAGGAAGGAGAAGAAAAAGAAAAAAGAAGAAAAAAGAAGCTGAGAGAGAGAGAGAAAGAAACAAGGTGGCGGTGGCAGCTTAGGGCTTGGTTAGGGTTTGGATTTAGGGTTTTAGGGAAGGAAAAGGAAGAAGGAACAAAGAGAGGGATGGCGGTGGCGACCGGTGGTGGGGTTTAGGGTTTGAGGGCGATGAATGGAGGAAGAGAAAGCAGAGAGATGAGCAGCGGGAAGAGGGAGAGAGAGAAGGAGGGAAGGTCAAGAAAGGGGGGAGAGACAGAGGGTACGGCGGCTAGTCCAAGGAGAGGGCAAGAGGGATTAGGGTTTTACAATGGAAAGAAATAGAGTATATAAAGGGTGAGGCTAGGGTTTGGCTTTGGGTTAAGTGGGTAGGGTCAAAGAAGACACACACGGGTTTTGGGATAGGGATGGGTATCAAAACCATTTTTTTATAATAATAATAACAAAAATAATAAATCATTGTGTGATTTCCAAATTTTTTTTTTTGATAACTCGTTTAATAAACCAAATTATTAAAATACCTCCAAAAATGACACGAAGATCCGTAGATCTCTCTAAGAACCCCAATAAATCGGGTCGGGTAGTTACAATATGGGTTTCGGTGAAATTCGAATATGATCCATGGATCTTTTGGACTTTGGATCTTGGACTTCACTTAAGGACATCATCTTAGGCCCACTTGACTTGAACTTGAACTTGAGAACTTGGGCCTTGAGACTTGGGCTTTGGAGTGCTCATTGGCCTGGCCCAACTGTGTGAAATGAGCATGGACTGTCTGTGGCCTGGGCCAATGCTGGCAGTGGAGCTTAGCTTGGCCCAACTAAAGTGGATCTTGATTCATTTATCTTGAATTGCAGGCTTTGGCACTTGAATTACATGATCTCTCTTCCAGAATTTAATAATTAATTCACCACTTAAATTCTAAAAATAATTAATTAATCTTAGACTCTCATAATTGGATTTAGTTAACTAATTTACATTAAAAACCCTACAAGTGGCATGAATTAAATGATTAAAATTTCAGGTCTTCAATTTTAAGCTCTAATCGTGTAGTTATCCACTGATTGAGTGATTTCTCTAAACTTTCCATTTTTATCTACAAAACTAGAATATGATATTAAACACATGTGATATATACAAAATCAAGGCTAACTAGTTCAATAATCAGGTGCAAAAATGTAATATTTCAGTGCTCAACAACATCGCTTCCTTGTAAGGGATGATAATGATTCTGATTGTCAGAACGAAAATGTGAAAAAAGGTGTCAGGGAGCCAAGGCCTAGTGGCCTGAAACGCAGTATGGGGCCCATTAGATGTCTAAATGTTGTTAGATGTGTTTCTTTAGACAGTTTATGGAATGTCCATTGATAGATTGATTATGTGATGGTGCTTGTATTCGTTCATGCACATGGTGTAGCTATTATTGGAAATGCATGTGATTATTATGCATGTGAATATTCCTGTGCTAACAGGGTTATACAGGTGATATCTATTCCGGATTGTTTAACCTTGACTAAACAAGTGGATGGTAAGTGGTACTCCATTGTTAAACCCTCGCGGAAAGAGTATGTGGAAATTTATAATAATTCCATATTTATGATAAAAAAAATTAGTATATGTAAGTGTTAAACTGTACACTATCACACACGTGTTAAGTGGGTTGTGCTCTTGCAAGCTACTGGATTATTTCTGTAACGGCCCGCCCTTTTTCACTCGTCGAAAATCAAAGTATATTTTTTTTTTTTATAAATAAGTGAGAGAGAGTAGGGATGTTACGACGCGAGTTAAGTCTGAATTTCCAAAACCCGACCCTTAACTGGCCACCTTTACGTGTGTGTGGATTAAGTCCACTAAAATATTTCACACGCTCTAATAATATTTGCCGAATTATCATATGAATAAAATATAATTCATATACATGACATTAATAAGCAAAGAAGCCAATCACCATAAAATTAACTGAAATGTAAATATCATCAAACCATATCAAAATATTACTAAGTTATTCGAATCCAAAATGTCAATCCTCCCAATACATCTTTCAAAATCAAACTAAGTAATATAACATAAAATTGTCCAAGCTCCTACTCTTAACTCCATTCATGTCTCATGCCCTTGTCATTTCATGTTCCATCATCTATAGGGTAGAAGTGGGGCGTTAGTCAACGTGCCCAGTAGGAATTCCAAATACTTTTATGTACACATAGAATCAATATAAAATCAAGATAAGCACAAATTATCAAAACTGTAAAACATCTCATAGTACTAAAACCAGCACATGATACTCATATCAAAACCATGCTAATGTATGTGTCATGCCATGGGTGTCATATGCCAATGATTTCTCACCCAATTTCCATATCCAATCACAACACAAATATATCAACAGTTTCCTTGATAAATAAAGCCATATCAAGGTGTTCTCTTGGCCATTTATGTCCGCAGTGCTTTGTGACGGCACCACCAGGTCACTGTTATACCTCCCCACATATGTTAATCGGAATTGCCGATGGAGTGTGGACTCCTCCCTCTGCGCAGGGTTTCGGGATTGTTTACCCAGGAGCTCTTTGGCCCAGACTACACCGTACCCATTTCTAGCAATCCTGGACAAGGCCAACATATCAATAGTTCACATAGCTTCATACAAGCTAGTCTCAAACCCAAAGTCATGTCCGGACAGCTCATAACTTGGCTTGTTGTCCCATGTATTCCCTCCCATGCCATGCATGAGAATATGAATGCAAGAATGTCATTTCATAGCATTTTACATAATATCATTAAAAACAAGTTCATAAACACATATCATTTATTATACTCAAAATAAACATCATAGTTGGAATAAAACCAGTATCATATAAAATCTATAGTGTCTCAATAAGGTAGGAATCCTACTAACATCCAATTTATTATCCTTGCTATTTTGTGAAGATCACGTTCAACGATCACGTCGAAACGAATCACAAACCTCTTTGTGAATCTCCTTTCCTTATTAAATTCAATCACATACATAAATCAATTTAATTATCCATTTAATTTTAATCATCCCTTACATCCTGCCAGATGAACAGTAACATCTAGAAAATATTCATAATTCAAACTTTTCAATTCAGTGGACTAAATCATGCCCGAATACTGTTCTCTAGCTTACCCCCAGACTTTTAGTTGACTGAATACAACATTCAGTCGGCTGAAAACCAACTCAGTACTGTTTACCCTTGACACATAACCTTTCAGTCGACTGAATCATAGATTTAGTCAACTGACTCTGAGTCAAACCCTCTGTATTCTCGGTCAATCCACTTTCAGTCGACTGAATCACAGATTCAGTCGGCTGACTTTGGATCAGATTATTTCTTTGTTCAGCCAGTTCACATTCAGTCGACTGAATCAAAGATTTAGCCGGCTAAATTACCAACCAACCCTTTACGTGTTCAATAAGCATCCCTTCAGTCGACTGAATCATAGATTCAGTCGGCTGAAACACACCAGATTACTTTGTTTATTTGATACGTTTATGTTCAGTCAACTAACTCCTAGATTCAGTCAGTTGAACCACCAATAAATCCCATATATTTAAATCCAGTTCATGTTCATTCGACTGAATCACAAGATTCAGTCGACTGAAACTCCCAGAAACTCCTTTCTATTTCGGCCAACACCAGTTCAGTAGACTGAATCCCAGATTCAGTCGACTGACTGTTTTGTCAGTCTTCTTTGTTTGCTTATTTTGCAAAGTCTTTCTCCATGAAATCCATTCCTTAACACTTTTAAACATAGATAATATCATTCATATAACTCTTAGTAAGTTTACTCTACCCTCTACCCAAAGCTAGAGTCTTTTCCATTATTCATTCAATCTTGTGCCATTAAAACATGATTCTGAATTCAATCCCTTGATTGTTGGTTTTCATTACATATCTATTTCTCAAATGGATTTCCAATTCCATAGCCCTATGATTGTTTGGCTAGCCCTTCCAACCAAATGTGGAACCCATAGGTTCTGCCACACCATGGCCAAAACTATGGTTCACCGTTAATCTTAATCCTATGTTATTAATCTCAAAACATACCTTTTTTTTCCCATCTCCTTCTTTTTCTTTTGGTCTGTTTCTTTCCTTCCTTAGACCTTCCTCTTCCTTCCTTGCTCTTCAGTTTCTCCAAGTATAGAGATGGAATGGAAAAGAGAGATGAGATGAATCTTTTGGTGTGCAGGAAATGGGTTCGGCCAAGGGTGTGGTGTGCCCCTTGGTTGGTATCTTTTAAGTAAAGGCCTTAGACTATCCAACTTCCTCATTATGTTTTTGTCTAACCAAGGAGTCCCTTGGTTTAAACCAAGGAGACTCTTTGTCTTCCATCGAGTTTGCCTTGAGATGGAAACTTTCTATCTTCCCATTTCAACTCACCTTGACTCAAGCATTACTTAATTCCTTTGAACTCACTCATGGTTGACCAAGTCAACCATGACTTAGCCGACCATGCACCACATGGCATTTATGTCCCATCTTAGCCATATCATTTGATGATGTGGTGCCTTGCCTAGTTGTATGTCACATGGCAAGCCACCTCACTCACGTGCCACCTCACTTGTCTGCCACCTCACTTGATGAGGTGGATTTATGCATTGGATCTTAATTGGGTACCTAACCCAATTAATTTAACATTACCCATTTACTTTAAAATCAGTTCATTAATGACCCATTGGGTTCCAGTTGGATGATTGACCCATTTAATTAGTCTTTACCCAATTAATTTAAAATCAACCTTACTCATGGCCCACTTGGTCTTAATTGGGTAAGTGACCCAATTCCTTACCCATTTAAGGTCCATTTGAACTATTTAAATCTCAAGTTCCATTCATTCACAATTTAAATAAACCATTCCAATATATAATTATGAAATGAAAATCTGGGGTGTTACAATTTCGTGTCGGGACTTAATGCATTCGAGAATGAGTGGGATTCCTCGACAGGGTTGAGTGGGCTACCCTGGACCTGTATAGTCGAAGTTGAGTGGGATATCTCATGGAGCTGAGTGGGATACCCTAGTGTGTCAAAGAATTAAATGATACACATTTGGTAGAAAAGAACAAATGCCACATGTTCAATATTGGTTAAAATGCATTGTAAATTATATTTAATTCATGTTTATGAATACTGTGTATTGTTGAACACTCTTCACTGGGCTAGGAGCTCACATCCCTTACAATGCAGGACATGGGCTGGAAGAGGGAGCCGAGGACCCCTCTATGATGGTTTAGAAGTTGAAACAAAGAAGTTGCCGGAGTTAGAACTTAATGTAGTTTGTTTCTAAGTTCAATATTTTAGTTATTTTGATGATATATGTAATTTGGTTTTCAAAACCATCTATGGCGTAGAAACCTTTTGAACAACTCATATGTACCTATTATGATATGTTTATGTTATGGTGTTTGAATTTAAATGTGTGTATATGATTTGAAATGTATAACCTAGGGTGTTATCTAGTCACTCTAGCATAGGTAATATGAATATGATGGGTTATATCAATATTGTTTGAAGCTTATATGTGTGTGAATATGGAAGTTAAAAAAAAAAAATTTGGAGAAGAACCCAAACAATCTAAGGCTGAAGAGAATTCAGTCGACTGAATACTTGAATTCAATCGACTGAATACTTGAATTCAGTTGATTGAATCCCTCATAGAAAATACATAATTTTTCTATACACAATTTAGTCTACTGAATTCTTCACTATTAATTTTATGGAGGAACATACCACAATTCAGTCTACTGAATTGAGAATTTAGTCTACTGAAAAGTTTTCAGTCTACTAAATTGAGAATTCAGTCTACTAAAAACTATGGAAATGTATTATAATGAGATTTTGTTTATTTCTTTGGATATTTTTATGAATGGTTTTGATGGAAGGGATTTTATGATGCATAGTTTAATTCCTCTAACATTAAAGTGAATGACCTTTACCTCTTTGGACTATGGTTAAGCTCACCCAAGGGCAAGGTGAAGTAGGTTCTAAGGTATTAATGGGTGAATTTGGGAAGTTGTGGGTTAAGTGTTATAAGTTAAACCCAATGTCCACATGAACATGTTTGACATTTTCTATAGGCATAAATGAGCTCAAAGCCCATGGACTTCTAATGTTTTGGTTTTGGAAAAAAAAAAATTAGTTGCGTTCTCGATCCATATCTGGGTTCGGGTGTGACAATGGTGATCTTCAAGAAGAAGTTTATATGTTTCCTCCTCTGGGGTTTGTCAAACAGGGGGAGCCTCAGTCTGTCTGCAGATTAAAGAAGGTTCTCTATGGTCTTAAGCAGTCTCCCCGTGCCTGGTTTGAGAAGTTTAGCAGTGTCTTCCTACCTTATGGCTTTACCCGATGTCAGTCAGATCACTTAGTTTTCATCCACCATCTTCACTCCGTTGTGATGATTTTGGTCATCTATGTTGATGATATTGTACTCACCGATAACAATGATGAAACAATTTCTTCCTTCAAGCAGTATCTTCAACGGACTTTTGATATTAAGGATTTTGGGCATCTCCGGTACTTCCTTGGAATTGAAGTTGCTCGGTCCTCTCGTGGCCTTTATCTCTCTCAGCGAAAGAATGCCCTGGATTTCCTCCATGAAGCTGGCTATTCTGGCTGTAAGCCCGTGGATACTCCGCTAGATGTGAACACCAAATTATCTGCCTCTAATGGAACTCTTCTTGACACACCAGTTTTCTATCAAAAACTAGTCGGCAAGATCATATATTTGACCATAACGAGGCAGACTTATCTTTTGTTGTTAGTACCGTTAGTGAATTCATGCATGAACAGTAGGACACTCACCTTCATGGTGTGTTTCGAATCCTACGATATATTAAGGCTCATCCCGGTCGTGGCTTGTTCTATGCACACCAGTCTACTTGTCCGATTCGCAGTTACTTTGATGCTAATTGGGTCGGCTCTCCAGATGATTGCCGCTCCACTTCTAGATATTATGTTTTCTTGGGCTCCCATTTACTTTCCTGGAGAAGCAAGAAGCAGTCGATTGTTGCTCGTTCTAATGTTGAGATTGAATATCGTGCCATGTCTAATATTGCTTCTGAATTGTTATGGTTTCACCAATTTCTTATTGAATTGGGTTTTGCTTTTGCTGATCCACTCATCATGTTCTGTGACAATCAGACAGTCATCCATATTTCATCCAATCTAGTTTTTCATGAGCGGACTAAACACATTGAGGTTAATTGCCACTTTCTTCATCAGTATATTTAAGAAGGGCGACTTTTTACTCCTCATTTGCAATCTAAAGATTAGCTCGCCGATATCTTCACAAATTCAGTTCCTCTAACTCAGCTTGATTCAATTGTTAGCAAGTTGAGTCTAGTTGATACCTTCGAACCAGCTTGAGGGGGAGTGTTGTGGCCCCCAATTGTCTAGATTCAATGTATATTGCAAGTCAACATAATAGATTGTAATTAGGATATAGTTAGTGTATTTTCCTTTTTTGTTCCCTTGATTTGTAATACCCTGCCCCAAAAAGTCCCACATTGCTAGTGGCATTGGAAGTTCCCTTGTATATAAGTAGTGGCCTTCCTTCTTCTAGTACAAGGCCTTTTGGGAGCAACAGTGGGTTGGCTCGTCAAAGTAAAGCCGTGGGGTCCGTGTGTAGGCCCAAGCGGACAATATTGTGCTAGTTGGATGGGTCATTACAAATGGTATCAGAGCATGCTTCAACTCTCTGCCTGAGGGTGTGGGCTTGGTTGTTGTGTATGCAGAGCTAGGGACGACTCTGGCTTTAAGGGGGGTAGATTGTAATACCCTGCCCCAAAAAGTCCCACATTGTTAGTGGCATTGGAAGTTCCCTTGTATATAAGTAGTGGCCTTCTTCCTTCTAGCATAAGGCATTTTGGGAGCAACAGTGGGTTGGCTCGCCAAAACAAAGCCGTGCGGGACCGTGTGTAGGCCCAAAGTGGACAATATTGTGCTAGTAGGACGGGTCGTTACATGATTATCTCTATTTGTTTTATTTAACTTTGTATCTTCTAAGAGGAATACACAAATGAAAATACAAGATTCAGAGAATTCCTTCTCCAATCTCTTTTCTTTATTCTCTAATACCTTCCGCTTAGGACAACATATTTTATTCCATGAGAGGGTGTGTAACTTTCTACTCTTAATAGATCCCTAGAGGAAATTTCTCATCATCTTTTCAATTAAATCCATGCAAGACTTGGGCAGGAGAAAAGCATTCGCCCAGAAGATATGGAACTTGTTAATGGATGAATGAATCATCTCAAGCCTGCCAACAAAAGAAAAACATTTACTGATCCAGGAGGTAAGTTTGTTTTTTATTCTCGAAAAAAGCTTGTCACAATCAGCCAGATGGATTCTGGCCGAGAAAAGGGGGAGCCCAATGTACTCAATTGGAAGCTTTGATTCACCCATATTTAAGAGATTGATGATATCGTCTCTGTTAGAAGTGGAGCCAGAGAATACAATTTGACTCTTGGTACTATTAAAGGAAAGACCAGATAATGATCTAAAGTCCTCCAAGACCTGTTTAATGGCTTTAGCAGAGTGGAGATCCGCAGACGCAAAAACCATCAGGTCATCAGCGAAGAGCAGATGGGATATGGAGCAATTCTTAGCATAGAAGGAATAGAGGATTTTGCATCAAAAAGAGCTTTATTCAAAGTGATGGAGAATGCTTCCATATCAATGGCAAACAGATATGGAGACAGAAGGTCTCCCTACCGGAGCCCTCTTGTGCTACAGAAGAACCCATTAGGCATGTGATTTATTGTAACACCCCGAAAATCTTAAACCGGTGAATTAATATAAATTCCCTCTTACATGTGAGAAAAGAAATGAGAAGAAAGAAATAGAAGGAACTGAAGATTTTCAGAAGGACATATCGACCTGGTCGATATGTCGACATGTAGTATGTATCGACTTTGGGACATGTGTCAACAAACAAACTCGATTAATAAGTTTTCCAGAAGGATGTGTCGAGCTCTGTCAATTTATAATTACTGGTATGTATCGACCCATGGACATGTATTGAGAAATGTCCCGCGGCTCAATGTCTGAGATCCAATAGCTGTGTTGTCCCATCACCCACCTACCACACCTACCACCGTCCTGGAGGACCAATGGATGGCCTCCACGTGTCTGGTGTGTTGACCGAGGACGAGGAACGAATCCCAGGTTTACATATCGACAGATGTCGATGTATCGAGAAGTGTACATATCAAGTTGGTCGATATGTGTGATAGAGAACCCGAAGCTTGCATTTTCAGATGAGACATATCATATTCGGTCGATACATGCTATTATCCAGAAAGTGTACCTATCGACTGTATCAATGTATTGGGTAAAAGACAATCAAATGTATCAACACATCGACAAAGTTGATGTGTCGAGTAACCCGAATGTCTTCAACAGACGCTCTGTCTACCACCGTCCAAACCTTCCATTTTTCCATGCGAGCATTCACAATGCCTCTTCCGTTTTCAAAGACTCAATTAAGAATCTAAGGACAACAAGAGAGGAAGATAAAAAAAAAAGGGAAAAAAGGAAGGAAAGAAAGAAATGAAGGAGAGACCAAGCATGGATTGAGCAAGGAAGAAATAAAGAGGAAAACACCAAGCTTAAGCTCAAAGCCCTTTAGGTCATCGAAATCCACAAGGATCCCCCAACATATCTAATATCTATGATCTTTACAATGATTTAGAGTAAGATAATCACACTAGAATGTGTAATAGGACCTTCAAATGAAAATGAAAGAGGAAGAAGGAAAAAAGAATCGGATTGGTCGATATGTACAGACTTTGTATTCAAGATGTGTCGACGAAAGTTGATGTATATCTTGGTGTATGTATCAACCTGTGTAAATATTTCGGTTTTGTAAATATTTTTGAGAAACAGACTGATTGACGGGTAGACCTCTTCCAAGGGACACATCAGTGGTTTCAGCGTGTCTATTTGATTAACAAATCTAACAAATGAAAGAGGAAGTTTTAATTGAAAACCCTATGAAAGTGTTTTCGGGAAATTTCTTATTTTGCTATGAGATGTGATTGGTTATTCATGAAAGCTATAAGTGTTTAAATTTTGCAGGATTATTAGGGTGTGTGCAAATGTTATCATGCACATCCTAGTTGGGTCAGTTAAGTGTCGGGTCTTCGAACTCGGACTTGACTCGCGTCGTGACGTTTCCATCCTTTCTTCTATTAAAAAAAAATTACTCTGATTTTATCAATGGAAAAAATGCGGGTCGTTACAGTTGGTATCAGAGCATGAATAGCAAATAAGGAGAATTCCCTTAGTCAAATTCAAACAAAACTTGAAAATTTCTCGAGTTAAAATAGAAAAGAAGTTGAGTATGAACAAGTGTAGGATATACTCCAGGTGAGATGTAGATGGGAAGTCAAGACAATTCCCAGTTGGGTGTTGAATTATGACAGAGAAATATTTCTTGAAGAGGACGACAAAGGCACACTAGAAATTCCCCAATCAAATGTTAGACAATCATGTGGAATGATTTTTTCCTTGATAATGTAGTGCAATATAATGAGATGAATAATTGTATGAGTTCATCAAATAAGTGGAATACTAATCGGGTTGTTTCATTGCATAGGAAAATGCCGCCAAGAGAACATACCTGAAGAACATGTATACACTCGAGGAATGTTGGTGGAATTAGTGGCAACGTTCCACCCGTGCCACCCAAATTCCAAGGCGTCCTGCAAGCAATGACGAATATGACAATGCAATCTAATCAGACAAGAAATGGCATGACTATTACAATTGAGTCCTGAGATCAAACTCTCGTGAGAAATTTCCAACATCGTCCCCCTTATTTCAATGGCACAGAGGGACCCATGTAAGCATAAAATTGGGTTAGAAACCTTACTAAGATCCTTAAATGGCTAAGGATAAATCAAGATCAAGAAAAGATCCTATTGGCCACATAACAGCTCATTGCTGATGCGGATCAGTGGTGGGAATCAGTTGAAGAGAGCCATGCAGTGGCAGAAATGACATGGCCAGTTTTTAAAGACCTATTCATTGAGAACTACTTTCCAGAGATTGAAAAAGAAGTTAAGGCGCAGGAATTTATAAAGTTAACTCAAGGGGACATGACTATTGTGGAATATCAACGAAAATTCCTTAGACTCTCCCGTTATGCACCATACATGGTCGACACGGAATACAAGAAGGTTCAGAAGTTTGAAATAGGTCTTCGACCTGACATCAGATCAAGAGTAATAATTGTTCGAGCCACCACCTTTGCTGAAGTAGTGAGATGTGCCTGCATTGTTGACAGAGACATTACGGAAGAGGAAGAGTACACTGAGAATGAGAGGGAGCATAACAGTGGAGGCTCCTCACGAATTCACAAGAGACTCTGATCAAACTCTCAACAACCATCAGTTGCTGCACTTACAGTGCAATATTCTGCAAACAATATAACCACAAGATCTGGATGCATTAATGCTTGAAACACGGATCAATATTTATGCAGAAATCATAAACATCACAATAATAAGACATACCCGGATCCATTTGATGTAGAGAGTGAGATCTGATCTTCCCTTTGATGCCTTGAGGCTTTATGAAGTCCAAAAACAAGAGAAAACATACACCCTTGAGTTTGTACCGCTTTCTTTCTTAATGCCCTCTCCTAAATTTGTGAATAGTATTTTGGGAAATTAAGTGATAGATAATTAATAGAGAGAGACCCTTTTTATAGACAGATGGAGAACCCCTAAGGCAGTTAGAACCCTTAATGCCCTCTCCCAAATTTGTGAATAGTGTTCATTATTTGTGATGGTTCCATCATGGAGTGATTCGTTATTTAGGTGTTGTTTATCAGATTGTTTAGTGACATTAAGGACAACAACTTCTGAAGTTACGGGCATAACGACTTGTACCCTTACTTTTTGCACACTGACATTTCTCATCATATCACTTTCACTAACCTCACCATTATCAATAAATCTTGCATTACCGGTCTTTACTATTCTTATACTATGGTTCGGACAATAGAACCTGTACCCTTTGGACCCCTTTGGACTTCAGGATATGTAATACCCTGACCCTAATTAGTATCTACTTATACAATTATTAGCCATTAATTGTGATTAGTAGTCTGTCAATCTGAAAGATTACAGAATAGATTTGTGTAGAGTCAAAGTTTGACTTGATTTGATCTAAGAAGCCTATGGATCCGACTCGTTTTAGTGCAGTGGCAAAGTTGTAATTGTCTGAATTTTCTCCCACTGAGACCTTAAAAACTATCTGTAATTTGAAAAACCCTTCAATTGAGATATTTAATTTCTCAAATTTTACTCATTTATATAGTTTTAAATTCTGAGTTTGTAGAATTTTACCTGTCAGTCATTTTGATTGTTTGAAGTGTGGTTTTTAAGTCGTCAGAGGTGTCCCTATTTTATAAAAAGTTAATTTTTAAATACTTAGGAGTGTAAAAATATGTCAAGGCTTTGAAATGCTTTTATCATATTAATTTACATTGTCTGATTTTAAAGTTAGAATTTTTCCAAAATATTATTTTAAATTTTGAAAATATGACATCTTCATGATTTTATTTAAATCATCGGACATTTGATATATTTTTATCTCCAGATTTTTATGATATTTATAATTTGTAATTCCCAATTTAAAAACGTGGGTTTTTAACAATAAAATAATCATTTTCTAAAGGGATAAACGTGAGTTTTAAATATATAAATAGATAAATGCATTAAATGCATGTTTATCCAAACAAAGGCTATGGGCTACATGAAAGTAGCTAGGTAATGTGTATGGCTGTAAAAATATGTTAGGAATGTGAGGGAGGATAGAAAGAAAAAAAACAACTTTAAAAAATTCTCTCTGCAGTCACCGTCTAGCTCTGAGGTGTTTTTTTATTTTTAAATATTTATTTTAATTTATGATTTTAATTGGGTTTCTAAGTGGAATAGATGTATATTCATAAAAAATGAAATAATAAAAAATGATTTTGTGGAAAGTTATATTTTAATTTGATTACTTAAACTATGATTTGATATTGGAAAGTTTTACGAACTATATTACATATTTAATTAACTTGGTAGTCTTGGTTTTTTAATCTGAATTTAGTGTAACTAGTTTTAAATTTCTTGTATTTTGAAATGAGTTTCAGAGTACTCAGATGTTGTTTATTTGGAACACCGTTTATCTTGGGACTTTCATGGAATGTGCTGCATGGCAGCATCACCATCCAAGGTGTTGCATGCACATGTAGCCAACGACCACTCATTTGAGTTATTTCTCAAATGACATTAATTGTTTCATGATTAATAAGTTCTCTTAATTATTTTTTATTGATTTCAAAGGCCATTGATACTTTTAATTACCATTCATCTGGGTGCTATTTCAAGAGGATTTAGTGTTTTGTTTACTAAATTTGAAGAAAATGGTAAAGATCAAATGATTGATTATTGGTTTGACATTTTAATACCATGGTTTACATAGATTTTCAACTTATATATTTTTTTGTATAAGTAACTGAAATTAAAAAGTGATATTAATTATTGATTATTTTTATGATATGATTTTGAAAGTGAGTATTTCCAGAAATAATAAAGTGATTGAAAGTATACCTATTTATCTGGTTGGTTCGTGTTTATTTAAACTCTTTAATTAGTTCGTAAAATTTTAAACTGTGAGTAGTTAAATATAAGTAGAGAAGGGTATTATTCATTTTTGAGATTCAGAATTTTAGAGAGGTTTTATCATATTGTTAAATATGAAATAAGACCGACTTTGAGTATTTAAATTAAACCTCCACTCTTTTTCTTTTTAATTCCAAGAGTCTATCTCGACAGAACTAGGTTCTGTCAGTCGGACCCATCGAGTTGTTGGTCGGGTCAATTTAGGTAAATAAATAGTGTATAACTCCGTCAACTATCTAATTGAAACAGTTTGACCGATTCTCTCTCTTTCACGCAAATCGAGAAACTCACTTAACTTTGTCGATCAAGGTAAGGAGACTCAACTTAACATGTACAATGGTTATTGTGAAAACCTATTAGATTTTAGATTAAAAATGGGATCCATGGTATTTTTAAGATGTAAAAGATCAAGTGGGACCAGAAAGCAAGACTTGACACCGCTTCGATATAAAGGACGGTATTTTTGTTCTAACTATTAGAACGGAAACAGTCAAAGTTGTCAGGGAGTTGAGGCCTGGTGGTCTAAAATGCAGTATGAGACCCATTGAAAGTCTAGAGGGTGATAGGTTTATAGGTTTGGACGAAAAAGTGAAAAGTCCAATGATATTGTGATTTATGAATAGGAACATGTAAATCATAATAGGATGTGTGCATGTGATTCATATTTTGGTTAGTGGTGCAAGTAGTAGGTGTTATACTAGTTCATGCATGTGATTCATGTATTGGTTATTTGAATATGTGATATATGTGGATTTGATCATGCATGAGGTTCATGCTTGGATCAGTAGTGCATATGATATGTGATATATTAGAGCATGCATATGGTTCATACTATAGTATAGGTGCATGTGGTGGGTGCGGTGTTCAATCATGCATAGAGTTTTGCATGCATGTGCTTATACCTGTGCTAATAAGTTTGTGTAGGTGATGAGATGAAAACATTTTAGGTTATTAAACCTGGATTAAAACTAGTGGATGGTAAGTGAAACTCCATTATTAAACCCTCGTGAAAAGGATATATGGAGAAAAAATATGTGAATGGTGAGTTTATATTGTTTCCATGTTTATGGATAATTGATAGTTAATATACATGTTAATGTATAAGCACACACTTATACATTCGGTCGAGCTATTGCAAGATGCTACATTTTGTCTGCTTTGACGATATGCATTCGAGGATGAGTGGGATTCCTCGACAGGGTTGAATGGGATACCATAGACCTGTACAGTTGGGGTTGAGTGGGATACCCCAATGCATTATAAGTTTCGTTGTAACCTTTTAAATGGTGAATATGATTTATTTGCTTATCATGTTAAACATACATTGTGTTATTGATATTATGAATACATGTGTGAGTTTGCAAGTGCAAATGTGAGAATGCATGTGTGGGTGCCATCTACATTTGTGTGTAAACATGGGTGAGTTTACATGTATATGCGTGAGTATGCATGGGTTGTGGATAGGAAAGAACAAATGGTAAAGGTATGACATGTGTTCTAAGTGTTCTCCTACTAGACTGCATTGTAAATTTGATATTTTAAAAATTTGGAGGGACTTTTTAATTTGAGTTCTTTTCACTGGGCTGGAGCTCACGTTCCTTACAATACAGGTTGTTACTAGATAAGGGAGTAAATAATCCCTCTACAATGCTTAGGAATTGGATTCCAGTGCTATTCGAGGGTAGGATTTATACTTGTTTAGTTTTATGTTAAAAGTATGTAAACATTGGTAATTATGTCATTTGTGGCATAAGAACATTGTGTATAAGTCATATATGTGTAATATGATGCTATGATATATAATTGATTATATTATGGTGTGTTTGGTGAAACTCATGTGTAGTAAGTGGGGAAAATTGGAAATTTTCAAAATTATCTATGAGAATCGATATTGTCAATGTCGACGGTTTCGACCAGGACTGTGTTCGTAGTACCGATTGGTGGTTATTGAAGGTTAGATTTAGCCACCCTGATGTCCACATGAGCATATGTGACATTTTCTATGGGCTTAGTGAACTCACTTAGAGGCTCATGGACTTGATAATTGGATTTGTTTAAAAAAAATAAAAAAAATTAGTCACGTTTCGGGCCCGCTTCTTGGGTCGCTGCATGACAGGGTAACTTATGAAATAGCTACTGATTGTCCGTTCATCAAGTTTTCTTTCATGTAGATTATAAATTCTTGGCTCTACAAGACAACTCCATACATGTAAGTGTCTCAAACTAGATTTCGTTATCGTCCATAGTCCAAAAGGAATCTTAGGAACTCACTTAATAGGAACCCGATTAAGCAAGTATATTGCAGTTCTTTCACAACATAATGGGTACGTTGCTATTACATAACATACTCCTAATCATGTCCATAAGTGTGCTGTTATGCCTTTCAGCAACACCATTCTGTTTAGGCATGCCATGCATCGTGTATTATACAATTATATTGCAACTTTCTAGTAGTTTACCTCTATCTGACCTTATGACTTTCACCTTCTTATCTACTTGTCTTTTAACTTCAGTGATAAATATCTCTACGGTGTTAACTGCTTCAGATTTATCATACATTATACAAATATAACCATAACGTGAAAAATCATCAATAAAGGTGATAAAATAGGTCTCTTCACCATAAGAATGGAGAATCAAATGAGCCGCAATATCAGTACGAATCAACTCAACTAGCCATTTAGATCTTCTGGCTCTTTTTTTGGTGTGTTTGGTCTACTTACCCTTAATACATTTCACACACACTTAAGTCGGTAAAGTCAAGATTCGGGAGAATCTCATCTTTTACCAATCTTTTAATTCTTTCGCGGGATATTTGTCCAAACGTTTATGCCACAAGATAGATTAATTTTCATTAATCAAATCACGCTTAAAACCAACATTATGATGTAGGGTTAAAAAAAATTAGCAAAGGAATCATCAAGCATTAAACAGTAAAGGCTATCAATCAATAATCTAGACCCAATAAAAGAAGAACCATTAAACAAACTGAATGCATTGTTTCCAAATTTACAAGAATAACTATTAACCTCAAGTTTGAAAATTGAAATAAGGTTTCTGGCCACAGAATGAATATTAATCAAATAAACATAAGTGATAGCCACCGTCGAGGAAAAGAAAGTAAGTCCCGATGGCTTCAACTAACACCTTTTGTCAGTTTCCCATGTAAACGAAGGTTTCAGTTGGGTCGGTGGTCTAGATCGTAAGATATCCTTGCATCGTATTAGAAACGTAAATTGTAACTCCAGAATCAAGCCACCAAGTATTAGAGCAAACTTTAGTGAGATTAGATTCAAAACATACATAAATGGAATGATTACCTTTCTTTTCAAACCACGCTCTTCTTTTATGGCAGTCTTTCTGAAAGTGCTCTTATTTCTTACAGAAGTGGCACCTCATACTACATGTCCCCTGATTTTGAGTCCCGGAAGACGTACTGGGCTCATTTGGTTTCTTTCCGACTTTCTTAAATTTTCTTGGGCCCCTATCTATTTTTCTTTTACTGGTTCATTGATTTGTTAAATGGAGTGAGTGATGTCCAATCTGCTTAAGTATGCTCTCCTCTTGAATCAACATACTTGAGAGTTCTTACTTGCCATTTATCTTATGTAGTATTGTAATTTATCTGAAATGACCTATACTAAGGAGACAGAGAATTCAAAATTAATTGAAAAATGAAAGTACCATCAACACTCATCCCTATATTCTTCAACTGACCAGTAATATTTGTTATCTCTGTTATGTGCTCATACATACCACGACTTCCATCGAATTTAATGGTGGTCATCCTGGCCATAAGTGTATCGCTGTTTTGAATTTATTTTCAACATTTGGCTAAATCTATTTGACCTAATCCATGTTTTATAGGAAATATTTTCAAAAGTCATAATTGTACCAGTAATAGTAGGTTTGTCAAAAATTAATGTTTTATCATAATCGAGTACACTGAGGTGAAACTCGACTTCCTCTTTCCATTCAAAGAACTTAAGTCCAGTCAACATATGGACATATGAAGCTTACACGTGCAGTCTAATAGGGAGAGATGCTGCAAAAATTACATAATTTCATACTCAATTACATAATCCTATGAGTTAAACTTTAATTGAAATACACAAACAATCAACATCAGTAAACAGTATTATCGGGATCCACCTTTGGATGATTTAATGGCATACCATTTCATGATTGTGATTCCTAATCACTGATAGGACTGACCAACAAAGTACAAATAATCAAATACCGCTATCACCTTTGGATATCTGGACAAATACCAACCATAGGTACTCGTCAATCATCCTATCCCAATCTGGTAACCACTCGAAACGATTCATCTTTGGGTCAACTTAATATCTCTTTGATTAAGGATCGCGATTAGCAAAGTCATTATTATCCAATACTTGGGAAGAGTATTGGACTACAATTATATGACCTGATGTCCAAATACATTCTGATTGGGCTACTTTGGTGACTAACCAAATTGTATCATAATATGGTATTAGGTCAAAATAATAGCTTTATTCATTAGTGTAGATTGATTTTCCAAAAACATAAAAGGAAAAACTCCATAATTTTAAAATCCATACAGTCCTGACTTTTAAAGCCCATTAATCATAATCTTAAGGTCCATAAAAAATTTAAACTCCATAAATCATTTGGGCTATTGTGACTCTAACCGATCGATCGTTCAGAATCCAGACTGTTAGAACAATCTAGTCTTTAGGCCGATCAATCGGTGTTGGTCGATCGATCACTAGCCTTTAATACCAACCAATCAGTCAGAATTGATCGGTTGGTGACAGAACATGGTCGTCTTCTTCGTTAGATGCGAAAAAATTTCTTTCTTTAATTTTTCCTTATTTCAAGCAATAATCGATCCTATCAACTAGGCTCTAATACCACATGTAATATTTCATCATAATATCAAAATTTATTGATTCAAAACTTAATCATAGAATCACTCATCATTAAACTTAATGTTCAACAAACCTGAACAATATAACCACAAAATCTGGATGGAGTAATGCTTGAAACACAGATCAATCTTTATACGTAAATCATAAACATCACAATAATAAGACATGCCCAAATCCATTTGATGAAAAGAGTGAGATCTAATCTTCATTTTGCTGTCTTGAGGCTTCCTGAAGTCTAAAAACAAGAGAAAACACACTTTAGAGTTTCTACCTTTTCTCCTTAATGCCCTCTCCCAAATTCGTGAATAGTATTTTGAAAACTTAAGTGATGGATAATTAATGAAGAGACCCTTTTATTGGAAGAGAGAGAACCATGAAGAGAGACTCTTTTATTAGAAGAGGAAAAATCTTTAAGACAATTAGAACTTTCCTTTCATACTTCCCATCAAAATAGAAAACTAACTCCTTTAGAACTCTCTTAAAATAGACCTTATTTAAACACAGTTTCTCTGATTTAATATATTTTATGTAGAACTCTAAATCTTTAATGTGGATCATGTTTAGTCTTACATGTACATCTTCCAAGCAAGCAGAACCCTAACGTTGATTGGGCGACATTTGAGTAACTGTCCCAGTCATTGGGAAAGATATTATTTGCAATGAGATAAGACATTATTTGATCTAATTCTACTTTCTAAAATGCAAAAGATACGAAGATGAATAGATAAGATCTTGTCTTTAAGATCCTGCTACATGTGGCCCCTGACATTCCACGAAATAATTAACATGGATTGTAGCATGTATCCACTGGCAGAGACTCAGCTCCTGGAACATGATAATTGTCACTCTTGCTCCACATGAAGGAGTCAACAGCATCATAAACTTTCAGCCCATGCCAGTGTTGAAGTCATCATCAGCAGTATCAAGATCACCAGTCCAGAGTTCAGAGATAATGATGATTGCTTCCATTAAAGCTACTTTCAGATGAAATCAGTAGAAAAAATAATAATCAGGCACCAGGGAACTGATGCAGTCATCCACTACGATTTTGTTATATCAAATCTATACTGAAAACATAACCACAAAGATTTTTTTTTCTTTTCAAATGATGGCAAATTCAGTGCCTATACAGACAAAAAGGAGTACAGAAATCAATTTACAATACAACAAATGAAACTATACTATCATGTAAATTCAAAAAAAAAAAGACCAGCCCATCATTTCCGTGTGAATGCCCGGTTTTCCATGAACTTCCATGAAGGTTTCATTGAATTTGACCATTGAGGTCCATACTGCAATATTCCTTTAATCCAGTCAATCTTCGCCACAAGTTCTTCCAGTCTTAAAATAGATGATTCTATTGTATCACAGCAAATCATTGAATCAAAAAGTTCATCTTCGCTAACTCTCATATTTGAAGGACCAGTAGATTCATATCGTTGGTTTCTTGATGCACTGGTTGAGGCAGGCAAAGCATTTGTCAATGCCTTGTCATACAATTGAGAAGTTTTATCTAAGCAACTGGCTTTTCCACCTCCAGTGTCTTCTAAGCAGCAATTGGCTTTTCCTCCTCCAGAGTCGTCTAAGCCGGAGTTAGCTGTGTTTGGCGCGTACATTTCACTGCCATTTCCTCTGTCCACAGTAGTTTGCGCCATGGGACGCAGTGAAGAGCCACCAGAACCATATGACGAATCGATATCAGCACGGATGTAGTGATCTCCAGACTCACTTGATGCTACAGCTGTAATACTCTCCCTCGAAAGACCTCCACCATCGTTCTCATCATCTCTTTCTTCATCTGCAGAGAGACAACAACATGTCGAAGATTTCGAAAGTAAATATAAAGATGACACAAGAACTATATGACGAATCGATATCAGTACGGATGCAGAGACCTCCAGACTCACTTGATGCTACAGCTGTAATACTCTCCCTCGAAGGACCTCCACCATCGTTCTCATCATCTCTTTCTTCATCTGCAGAGAGACAACATGTCGAAGATTTTGAAAGTAAATATAAAGAGGACACCAGACTATATGACAAATCGATATCAGCACGGATGCAGAGATCTCCAGACTCACTTGATGCTTCAGCTGTAATACTCTCCCCCGAAGGACCTCCACCATCGTTCTCATCATCTCTTTCTTTATCTACAGAGAGACAACAACATGTCGAAGATTTCGAAAGTAAATATAAAGAGAGAAGACACCAGAACTATATGACGAATCGATATCAGCACGGATGCAGAGATCTCCAGACTCACTTGATGCTACAGCTGTAATAGTCTCCCCCGAAGGACCTCCACCATCGTTCTCATCATCTCTTTCTTTATCTGCAGAGAGACAACAACATGTCGAAGATTTCGAATGTAAATATAAAGAGAACATCAGAACTATATGACGAATCGATATCAGCATGATTGCAGAGATCTCTAGACTCACTTGATGCTACAACTGTAATACTCTCCCTCGAAGGACCTCCACCATCGTTCTCATCATCTCTTTCTTTATCTGCAGAGAGAAGACAACATGTCGAAGATTTCGAAAGTAAATATAAAGAGGACAGCAGAACTATATGACGAATCGATATCAGCACGGATGCAGAGATCTCCAAACTCACTTGATGCTACAGCTGTAATACTCTCCCTCGACGGACCTCCACCATCGTTCTCATCATCTCTTTCTTTATCTGCAAAGAGACAACAACATGTCAAAGATTTCGAAAGTAAATATAAAGAGGACACCAAAACTATATGACGAATCAATATCAGCACGGATGCAAAGATCTCCAGACTCACTTGATGCTACAGCTGTAATTCTGTCCCTCGAAGGACCTCCACCATCGTTCTCATCATCTCTTTCTTCATCTGCAAAGAAACAACAATTTGTCAGAAAATTTCGAAAGTAAATATAAAGAGGAATCTTCTCATTAAGAATTAAAGAAAAAAGCATCAATACCATGATGACCATGTTAAAATCAGTCCACAAATATGATGATATAACATGTTTCTTCTGATTTTTTCTATTGTATGTTTGATTGTCTAAGCTTTCTTTGATAAGTACAACATAGAGTGGCATCAAAGAAGAATGTGCAAGAAGTTAATTTTTACCTTGACATGGCTAGATTATAATCTTTTACACCTTCCAATATATCCAACCATAGAAAAGACAAATCTGGCCATGTATATAGCCTAGACTGTACATTAGTCTAGCAATGGATTTGAAGATTTGGCTCGATTCATCTATTTACATCATCTGAGTCATTCTTTTGTGGATTGGATTGATTTAACCGTTGATCAAACACCATTCAGGCATTCATTTTCATCATATTTTATTAGTGTATTATTGTATAATTTATGTGTTTATAGATTGCTACATATAATTTATATATATAGGAAAACGTTCTAGAGAGACCTCCAGGAGATACCTCTACTAGCATCATCAGACCCATGCCAGCAAGTTCACATATCAAAATTTGGAATCAGAAATTAAGCACAACTCCTACCCTCCCTACCCGCCAAAATAATAATAATAATAATAATAAACCAAAATAAAATAAAAATCTTACATTGTAGTTAATCCAAAAGTTTCTACGAAATCACAAAGGAGTTCTATTTTTATCTGGATGGTAAGCATAGCATTGGCCATTCCCAGTTGGAAAAATAGTATTATCCTTGATTAGCCAAGAGGCCACTTCAACTTAAAAATGAAAAAAAGAAAAAAAGTTGCAACTACTCCAGAGATTCTGTCTTGAGAAGTATGATAAAACCATCACCTAACCTTGGACAAGTGGTTGAATCAGGCGAGCACAATAATGGTTATTTCCATTTACCTACATACAATTGCCATAGTTTAAATGCACAATCAGCGCTCAGAAGTGACATGAAATAACTATTGGCAGCATAATAGCTTTAGCGAAATCCAAATTGTTACACATCTTAATAACCATCTGAGAATAGTAAGTATAAACCAGTTCTTTAAAAATTAAAAGCAGCACTTACATCAATAATAAAACAATAAAATTTACAAGTCAACCAAAAGTACCGTACCAAGCAGTAAGCACATATAATTGTTGTGGGACTCACTTTAGGATGGGGCTGACCTGAATCACCCTATTTAGGAAAGACATTTAGTTTATTTTATGAGGTGTATGATTGATTGTAATCTTTTCATTCGTTTATTTTTTCCCAATTAGCCACCTTGATTGGCTCCCTGTTTATTATATATAGATGTAACCCTTTACATTCAATACAACACAATGTAGAGAATTTCTTCTCTATTTACTTTTCTAGAGTTTAATATTCTACATGGTATTGAGCAAGGTTGATTTCTGAAATTTTTTTTTCTCCAATCCGTTGGACCTATGTCACGGATCCTCCCTCTTTCGAACTGCTCTTCTGCTACTATTGACGGATCTGAATTTCTTTTGGGTTCCTGTGAGCGTCTCCTGCAGCTATTTCTTCTCCACTATCGATCACCTTCTCCAACTCATGGGCCTCCTGCTTCCCATGGCAAAGATCATCCAAAGGCCCACGGAAGAAGAGTACATGCTTTTGCACTTATTGCAAAATGAACCACCACTACGTTGATTCATGCAGCAAGTTTCATGGGCGACCAAAGCAAGCTAATCTCTCTGTTGCACCTCCTGTTGCTTCTAATATGGCTACTGATAGTGCCCCAGTGACCTGATAAAACTTTAACTTGTTGCTAAGCACCTTCAACCTTCCGAGGTTTTCAATGTTGTCTCCTCTACCCTAGGTACGAAGTCCTCTACACACCATGTCTCCAAGCAATCCTGGATTGTGGATTCTGGTGCTACTGACCACGTGGTTGGCATGTCTACCATCTTCTCCTCTCTTTCCCCTGTTTCACGTGGTAGAGTTAAATTAGCCAACAGTTCCTATATTGATATTGTTGGGAAAGGAACTGTTCCCCTTACTCCTACTTTGGACCTTTCATCTGTTTTGTATATCCCAAATTTATCCCGCAACTTATTATCTGTCAGTGCTTTGACTGAACATTTGAATTGCCCAGCCACTTTATGTCCTTCTCATTGTGTTTTTTCAAGATCTGGCCACGAAGGAGGTGTTGGGTGGTGGCCGTGAAGCGGGTGACCTCTACCTTCTTGACTCTTGCCCTAGCAACTCTGAGACGTGTTCGACCTCTTCCTCTTCAGATGTGTGGCTGTGGCATTGTCGTTTGGGACATCCTGTAGATTCTGGTTTTAAAAAAACTTGTTCCTAGTTTATCTTTTAGTTCTTTTGAGTGTGAACACTGCCAATATGGCAAGCATGTTAGATCTCATTTTCCCCCATCTATTAATAAGCATTCATCCACTTTATTTTCACTCATTCACTCTATTGTTTGGCAATCTCCCAGTGTCTCAAACTGGTTTTCATTATTTTGTCACATTTATTGATGATTATTCTCACATGACCTGGACATATTTGATGAAACATAAATCTGAGGTTTTTTATCACTTCCAAACAATTTACAAATGGGTCGACACTCAATTTGGGTGTAAAATTCAGGTTTTACGAAGTGATAAACGGGAGGGATATTTGTCACACTCATTTCTTACTTTTTTTGCAAAACAATGGTATAGACTTCCAATTCTCATGTCCCTCTACACCAAACAAAATGGTGTAGCTGAAAGAAAGAACCATCATCTTCTTGAGGTGGCTCGTTCTCTTCTTTTTACCAGGCATGTCCCACACTCCTATAGGCCTAAAGCAGTGTTAACTGCTTGTTATCTTATCAACAGAATGCCATCTCGCATTTTATAGGACCAGTCCCCCATTGATCATCTCTCTCTACATAAATCTATATCTTCTACCCCGTTACATGCCTTTGGGTGTGTCTGCTTTGTTCAAACCTTGTCTGGGCATAAAGCTCAACCCTAAGGTTGTGCGTTGCGTCTTTCTCGGTTACTCACCTATTCACAAAAGCTATAAATGCCTTGATCCCCTCACTGGAAAAACTTACATCTCTATGGATGTCATCTTTTTTGAGAGGGCCTTATTTTCCAACTCCGTCTACCTTTTCTCCTTCCCTAGTCCTTCCTCTTCTTCTTCCAGATCTTAGCCCCACCATTTCAACCAAGCCTCTTCTGGTGAATCAACGCCGATAGTCCTGACTGCCATCTGCAACTGACTCCACCCGCTTATCTGCCAGTGGTCCAGATCCACCCATCTCTGACCAATCTGATCTCCCCATTCCCTTCGCAAAGGTATGTGTGTCCAATCAATTTCAACTTAATATGCTTAAATGACAACTAATTTTCTTCTCGATAAGATTTTCTACATTAGCATCTAGACCATAGATAAGTTCTGGCATGCCTCAAAGACGATCTTTTTTTTTGTGTGTGTGTGTGTGTGTGTTGGGGGGGTGGGGGTATCTCAAACTTGACTAATTCAAAGATTAATTTCAATTTCCCTCTACTTTTTTGGAGACGAAGAGAGAGAGAAGGTGGGATGGGGGGTGGACGTGTTGAGCTTCTACCAAGATAGAAAAAAAAAATTACAAGCATGGGATGTCCATGAGACAAAATAGACAATTGACTACAAATTGACTATATTTACTAAAGATCCAAGAGAATGCCATTTCTTCAATGATCCAATGCAAGACCACTAATCATTAACCTATATATGTATTTAATGTAAAGAAAACCCCATTTCTTTGGAAAAGTTGCTCTAAAGAAAAAAAGAGTTACCGGTCCCTAAGACAGAAATGATCTTGAAACGGCTTTATCCTAGATCATCTCTATGTTTGTGTTCCATTCCCATGCAATTGCCAGATGTATCAATTTTCATAAAAACTTATCCATACCATTGAAAAGGCTAATTTCACACCCTATATAAGAGATCAGAAAAGGTCATGGATAGCAATGGACATGGATACAAGGTAAACAAATGGACAATGCAGAGGTAAATGATGTATAAATTCTTCATGGTGTAAAAAAGTATGAATGCATTTGGAATGAATAAATTTCTACGGGTATATCTAATGTTAAATTATTTTATTGGATAAGATGGTCAAGCAAAATTGCCTTCACCTAGGAGGGGTTGAGATTTTGGCACCAACTTAAAGTTGAAGTGGACATTGGATTTGTGTTTCAAAATGGAGAAAAGATTAATTCACTAGAAAAAATACCATATAATCCATCAACCATTTCCTATTATTCTCTACCTCAAACATTTGGCACCATCTACGTTGCTAATCAATGTTCAACTCCTCAAAAACTCCAGATTTGATGTCTTACCAAGTCGAGTTAACTCAAAGACTTAGAACGAGATTTAAATAAGCCATAAGTTCAAAAACAATCAAAAAGAGAAGTAAAAAATATGAAAAAAAGAAAAGAAGAAAAAAGAGAGAGGGGGTATCTCAAACTTGACTAATTCAAAGATTATTTTCAATTTTCCTCTACATTTTTGGAGACGAGGAGAGAGAAGGTGGGATGGGGGGTGGAGGTGTTGAGCTTCTACTAAGATAGAAAAAAAAAAAATTACAAGCATGGGATGTCCATGAGACAAAATAGACAATTGACTACAAAACGACTATACTCACTAAAGATCCAAGAGAATGCCATTTCTTCAATGATTCAATGCAAGACCACTAATCATTAACCTATCTATGTAAAGAAAACCCCATTTCTTTGGAAAAAGTTGCTCTAAAGAACAAAAGAGTTACCAATCCCTGAGACAGAAAAGGATCTTTAAACGGCTTTATCCTAGAACATCTCTATGTTTGTGTTCCATTCCCATGCAATTGCCAGATGTATCAATTTTCATAAAAAAACTTATCCTTTCTATTGAAAAAGCTAATTTCACACCCATCCATAAGAGATCAAAAAAGGATATGGATAGCAATGGACATGGATACAAGGTAAACAAATGGGTAATGCAGAGGTAAATGATGTATAAATTCTTCATGGTGTAAAAGATGATGAATGCATTTGGAATGAATAAATTTCTACAGGTACATCTAATCTTAAATTATTTTATTGGATAAGATGGTCAAGCAAAATATCCTTCACCTAGGAGGGGTTGAGAATTTGGCACCAACGTAAAGTTGAAGTGGACATTGGATTTGTGTTTCAAAATGGAGAAAAGAATAATTCAATAGAAAAATACCACATAATCCATCAACCATTGCCTATTATTCTCTACCTCAAACATTTGGCACCATCTTCCTTGCTAGTCAATGTTCAAAAACTCCAGATTTGATTTCTTACCAAGTCGAGTCAACTCAAAGACTTAGAACGAGATTTAAATAAACCATAAGTTCAAAAGCAATAAAAAAGAGAAGCAAAAAATATGAAAAAAGAAAAAAGAGAAAGAGGAACAAAAAGTGGCAATTAAAAATAGAATATAAATAAAATTTTACTAGAAAAATGAAAATAGGAGGTGATAAATGCCAAAACTTGCATTTATATCTTAATTTTATTGGGCATTATCGCATTTCTTTTATGTTTATTTCCGCAATTTACATGAAAATATTCAAGTTTTATTTTTAATACTTATTACATGTATTTTGTGTTTCAGGATTTAAAACCAACCAATTTTATAATTTTGAGTCCAATAGTGAGTCAAAACCCGACTTCGAGTAAAATCGGAGTCAACATATGAGACCGTTTGGAAATCACGTGACTTGATTCCTCTGCTGCTGGGAGTTTGAAACAATCATAGAAAGGAAATATCATGGTGAATGAGAAAAATAAGAAGGAAAGAAAAGTTAGCATAATAGGGGATGAAAAAGGAAAGGCTAAATAGCCGTTGGAGGGATCAGAGGAAAATATGAGAGAACCGTTGGAGGATGACTTTCTACAAAAAGGAGGATTTGTGAAGGAAAAAAGTATCTCTCCGTTTGGGAGAGCATCGAGCAACATCATCTTTTTTTTCCTTTTTCTTTCTTTTTGTTTTCATTATTTTTCTTTGCAGGTATGAGGCTTGGCTGGGTTTGGGCTCCATTTGTTGCAGCGATCAGCAGAGATCGTGAGAGCTGAGTGAGAAGCTCAGACGGGCGGAGGACATGAGCGGCAGCTAGTTGGGCAGATCTGAGAACAACCCGAGAGGCAGCAAGCAGAGAGGACGGGTGAGTGACATGCCTGGGAAGATCTGACAAGCTTGGAGAGGGTTTCAGCCAGGAACAGTGAGGCAGCAGGCTTCTCTGCCTCTGTGTTTCTCTTCTGAAGATTGGCAGCAATTTTTTCTTCTCTTTTCCCATTTCATTCTCAAGCCAGAGAGAGAGAGAGCACACAGCAAAAGCTGGGACTAATTTTGCAGGCATATGTCTCAGCATCCCCATGTCTTCGACCCCCCTTGAGATGAAATGAAACCGATCAATCGGAGACATTTCTACATTTCTGTTTTCTCTTTTTTTTTTTCCATATGATATGATATGATACTCCTTAAGTTTTATTTTACAGTATATTGTTGACATGCTTTCACTTTCTTTCTCCTCTCTTCTTCTTCTCCACACCCTTTCCGCCATAATAGACAAACCTCTTGCTGCCGTTACACCTTCCTTACCAACCAGATCTGTTCCCCAGCCTTCCCCTCTTTGCCGCCACTCCAAATCCTACCATTTTTGCTGCCGTGTCCTCCTTTAACCCATTCTCTTGCTTCCGTTCCTTCTAAACCCACACCTCTGCTGTCCCAGCCCCTCCTCCTTGCTGCTGCCACCTGTCCTAATCCTAATCCTAAAACCACTTCCCTTAGCCCCAGATCTGCTATCACCAACCTCCAAAGGCCTTCATTACATGTCGCCACCCTTATTGGACCTTTCTCCTGCTGCTATTAACCCATACAAACCTTATCTTGCTGCTGTCCCTCACCATCCCTTCTTAACCTTGCTACAGCTGTTTTTCACCTCATTCACCCTCATATACGGCTGTCCCATGCTGGTTTTATCATAATTTGACACCAAACAGCCTATTTAGCTTAGTTTGATGATAGATCTATTTATTTGAGGAATTGGACAAGCCTCTTTGTTTGATGGTCTCTTACTTTGAGTTGTAGCTTGGTCTGATCCCAGGTATATTTTGCATGATTTTGTGATATATTTATATTAATTACAGTTAAACCTCGATAAATAAATGTTCGATAAATTAAAACCACGCTTAATAATAAAATCTTCTGGTCCCAACTCGGGTCAGTGTACTAAATTAATAAGCTCGCTAAATGCATAAGATTATGGGCCCAACGAAATAATAAATTAATAATTGATGAAGTACATTTAAAAAAAAAAAAAAAGCAAACAAAAATTCATAATACAGTATTGAGTAACTTTTTACTTGACAACTTCTATTTCTCAATTCAACTCTTTCTCAAAATATGCATCTAAAGTTGTCTGGCTTTTCTTTATACCTAAACTGAACTCAACCTCATCATTAATTTTGTGCAATGCATACACCACCTCTGGTATATTTTTTTTCATGTTGTAACAAGTAGTTATTTAAGGTTACTACTGCTTGAAAGGCCTCTTTTGGAGAAACAGATGGTAAAACACAACTGTCATCTGGATCATGATCATCATCGTCAGGCGTATTCATTACCCCTTGAATAATCTCTTCATCAGTATGCGATTCCATTACTGCATCATTCTCACTAGGATAATTCAAAAGGTGCTCAACATCCATCACATTTTTATAGCGTAGACCAGAAATGGCTTCACGTAATCCATGGATGCCTTCATCTTCACCAACTTGTGGTTAAGAAGCCATATCTTCATCTGATCGAATCTTGCAATGCCGAAAACAGTTTGCAATTGTTGTTGTCTTCACATCAAAGTTCTTTTTTAGAGTCTGTTGGGCATCTATGTAGTAACTTTTGACCACATCCATCATTTTTGGATTTATAACCCACACATGTACAAGTAGAAGAAACATAATACTCTCTCTAAATTAATAAATATTCATTTATCGATTAATTAATAAATTATTCATTTATCGATAAATCAATAACCCCGCTAAGATAATAATTTCTCTTGGTCCCAAGAGTATTATTTTCTAGGGGTTTTACTGTACCTACAAATATTAATTGGCTGCATAATTTCAGCCCATTTTAAATTTAGAGTGCATTATTTTCATCCTTTTTAATCTATAGGGAACCACATTTAGAAATTTAGAGCCACTATATCCTTTTTTTTTTTCCCTGCATCAAGTCCACTACTAAGTACCTTGTTGAAGTTATTAAGAGTAGAGTGGCTTGGTGGATGGTGCGATCCGACAAATTCCAAGGAGTTACGATCTAAGATATATGCAGGGTTTGGAACTCAGCGGATCATTTCACACTTCATTCAACTCTAGTGACGTAAGTTGCTTGGTCTCCTCCTGAGATGGGTCTTATCAAGCTTAAATTTGATGGAAGTTGTGTGCATTAGTCTGGTTTAACAGGCTATGGAGGAACTATTTGTAATAGCTTTGGTGACACTCTGTTTTCTTTTGTGGGCCCTCTTCAAAATGGTTCTATGATAGATGCGGAGTTATTTGTTTTATGGAGAGGTGTGGTGGCGCTGGAAGAGTTAGGGCGGTTGGGAGTATCGTAGAAGGTGATTCTAAGATAGTTGTTGATTGGGTTGTGGGTTTCTTTGTCCATCATTCTATGGAGGGCTTATGGGTACTTGGTCTCTTGGGTCCTATGCTCGAAAAATTCAGAGGTTGGTTGATGAGTTGGCTTGTCAGGGTGTGACTTTATCTTCAAAATTGTGAATAATTGGATGTAATCTTGTGGTGGTGGTGGTTGGGGGTTGGGGGGTTGGGTGTTCCTCATTTGCTTTTTCCTAGGTAGCAGGCTTTATGTGCTTGCTCCTTAAAGCTGTTGTTTAGTTTCCCCTTCTTTCTTGTTAATGAAGTTACTATTCAAGAAAAGTTATTAAGATTCATGAAGCTAGAAAGATTGTACAAAAGTGACTGAAAGGACTTCAACAGTAGTGCAACGAACTTCTACACTATAGCTAAAAATAGTGTTCAAAGGGTTTCAGCACTAGTGTTGAAACAGTTATGCTAAAAGGACTTTAGCACTAGTGACGAAGAACTTCAACATTAGTGTTGAAAGGACAACTAGTAGTAGTGCTGAAAGAGTAGTGCTAAAAGAGTTGGTGCTGCTAAAAGAGCTAGTGTCGATAGGACTTCAACGCTAGTGCTAAAAGAGTAAGTGCTGAAAGGACTTCAATACTAGTGCTAAAAGAGTAAGTGCTGAAAGGACTTCAACACTAATGCTGAAAGAATTAGTGTTGAAGGGCCTTCAACACTAATGCTGCAATAGTAGTGATGTAGTGCTAAAAGAGTTAGTACTGAAAGAATTTTAACACTAGTGCTAAAGAGTAGTGTTGAAAAAGTGGGTGCTACTAAAAGAGCAGATGGTAAAAGCATTTCAGCAATAGTGCTGAAAGAGTTAGTGCAGGAAGAACTTTAGCAATAATGATAAAATAGCTTCAACAGCAATGCTAAAACAGTTAGTGTTGAATGAACTTGAGTAGTAGTGCTGAAAGAGCTTCAACAGTAGTATTGAAAGAACTTTAGATGAATCCCTAAAATACCCGTTTGACCATTGTGCAAGGGAATGAGAGGGCCTCAAAATGCATGCCCCTTGAACTCTTGGGATTGAATCTTCCCTTTTCACAGAGATTCAAAGTTCTACAACATGCTTGCAGTCTATCTATCTTCACATAGACCTGCAGCACATTGGAAACTTTGAATCTTCCCTTATCATGGAGATTCGGAGTCTAAACTTCAAGTTCACATCTTGTTGTGAACTTGGGGATTTTTAGATATTTCTCAACAACTAGACTAAGTCATCGAGACTACGCAGCGACATTGCAAAATTCCAAAAGCATCATAATTAAGCGGATTAAGTCAATTAAGTGTTGTCGAATCTGCCAACTTACTATCTCTCCTTGTTTGAGATGCCGAAAGGGATATTGAGGAAAATAGAACAACTCTTTAGAAGCTTTCTTTGGGGAGAAAAGGACTCGAAAAGGAAGGTTCACCTTGTGGCTTGGGAAGAAGCAATCAAATCAAAAGCGAAGGGTGGACTACGAATTGTTCCCCTTAGTGTTAGAAATCATGTTATTCTCTGCAAGTGGGGGTGGAGATTTGGAAAAGAGAGAGAAGCTTTGTGGGCCCAAGTGTTGACAACAAGATATAAGTTGGACGATAGGAATGGGTAGGTGCTAAGTGATAATGTTGAGAAATGTGGGTCACCGATTGTCAAGGCATGGTGGGGACTATGTCAAGGTACATCAGAGTCAGGAAGGTTATTCAAGGATAACATTAGGAGATTGGTTGGTACAGGGGATCAAACTTTTTTCTGGTCAGATATTTGGTTGGAAGATAGGCCCCTTCCTCAAAACAAGAATGCCCTAGTACAGGATTGCTATCAGATTAAGAGTCAGAATATCTCTTGGAACCTGGACATGCGGACGTGAATTAAGATCCTTCAAGATGTGGAGGACCTCTTAACCCAATTGAAGGAGTTCCCTGTGTCACTTCAAGAGGAGGATGAATTTCTTTGTAATGTTGTCAAACTCGAATCGTATCGTAAATCGGTCTAGGGGTGTGACTCGTGAATCGTAAATCGTAGAATCGTAGGAGTTATAATATTTTTGACTTTTTTACTATAATTATTATTTATACTACAATTACATATAAAATGGCATAGAATAATAAGATGCTTTGTTCAATTCCTCATAACATATATAAGTAATATATCAAATAAGTAAAATATTTTAATATAGATATACTTATATAATATAGATATAAAATCATTGTAATATAAATTTTTGTTTAATATAGATATACTTATATCAAATATTACTTATATATTTATATTATATAGATAAGTAATATATGACTTTATATATTACTTATTATATTAAGATATAATAAAATGACATAATATATAAGTAATAAGTACTAATAAATTTAAAAAATCAACAAATAAATCAATAACATTTAAATTTTTAAAAAACCCTCAATAACATCTATCAAATATTTTTTTTAAATTAGAATTATTTATTTTTAAAATAGATATAATTATACAAAAGATTGAAAAGAAAAGAGATTTGTTAATAAGAAAAAGAAAAAGATAGTAAAATATAAAATGGATGTCCCACCAAATAAATAAATAAATATTAAACATGAATATGCTGATGAAAGAGTCAAAGAACCCATTAACAAATAAATCAAAGTCATTCAAAGAAATTTTAATAGCATTTCATCAAATAATGTACAAAATAAAAAATTTACAGTTTTTTAATTTTTAAAATAGATATACTTTTTTTAAAATAGATATAAAAGATTAAAAAATTAAAAATAAGTCTTCACAAGAATCTAAAGAAGTGAGAGACATGCGAAATCTAAAATGAAAGGAGCTTGCAAAAACTGAATGTATAAACACTCACGTGTGAGGACAAGGAGCCTGGAAAAACTGAATGTATATACAGTCCTCACGTGCGAGGACTGTCTAACTTTGGAACGAAAGTAAACCCTAAGAAATAGAGGCGAAAGCTATGAAGGAAATAAAAGAACAAAGAAGCGGCGGAAACTGAGCACAAAAGATGGAGACAATGGAGAAAAAGAAGGGACAAAAAACTAAGGAAAGGAAGAAAAAAAAAAATAAAGAACAAAGACTAGAAGAACAAGAAAAAGAAAATTAAAGTGGAAAAATGAAGAAGAAAAAGAGGAATGCTTTTCAAAACTTCCGTCTTTCCCTCTTCCTTCTTATTTCTTTCCCTTTTTTTCTTTCTTCTTCTGGATAGCACGAGTGAACGATTTTCCGAGTTTGAAATCTGCTATTTATCCAAAAATCGCACGATTATCAGTCATTTTCGATTTAGCATGCGAGTTAACTCGCTGGACCATCCGAGTCGAATCAACTCGTACAAGTAGATTCGCAACTCGAACGATTTTAACATCATTGCTTCTTTGGACAAGAGACTCTTCTGGCACAATTTCAATGAAACAAATGGTAGCGTTAAGCCTGGGGAAACAACACATTGAAAATCCATCCTCTAGGTTAGCTTGGAATGGTTTGGCTCCCCCAAGGGGTTCAAGCTTTTGTGTGGTGCACACTAGTGGGTAAGATACTTACTAGATCAGAACTCGAGAAGAAGTTTGCTAAGGGATGGGGATGATCTTAGCTGCCCCCTATGTCACCACCCGAAGGAAAACACTGATCACATATTCGTTAAGTGTCCTATCGCTAGGAGCCTATGGATAAAATTTGCGAATCTCTTTGAGCTCTCTTGGGTCTTTGGGTCGAACTACATGGGGGTTGTGGAATCTTGGGTATTATTGAAACTTTGCACAAGGAAGAAGGTAGCTTGGCTCACGGTTCCAACTGCAATAATGTGGATTATGGAAAGAGAGAAATGCGAGAATTTTTGAAGGAAAGTTAAGTGAGATCAATGACCTCTTCCAAAGGGCTGTTTGGCTCCTCTCTGGAATAGACTTTAAGGGTCTTAAGCCAATGAATTTCATCTTGTCTTGGGAGGACTGCATGAGTGAAAATTCCAAACATCTAAAGAGAACCGTTAATTGGGATCCTCCTCCTCATGGTGCAAAAAAATTTAACGTGGATGGAGTTGCTAGGGGTAAACTGAGGCCAACAGGCATAGGTGGAGTTCTTAAGGATTATACGGGGAAATTGAACTTGTTTTCACAGAAGATGTGGGAATTAGAGACTCAAATGAGACAAAACTAATTAGTATTAGGAGGGCTTTGACTATCTGGAGAGTTTATGGGCAAGGTCCACTTGTCATAGAAGGGGACTCGGTAAATGCAATTATATGAGCCAAGGGACTCAAGTGTCCTCCATGGAAGTTGAATACCTTAGCTAAGGAAATTAGGGGTTTAGCTGCAGGAATGGATGTCTCTTTTATTCAAGCGAGTCGCACAACAAATGGGTCTGCGGATTTCTTCTCTAAATTTGGAATCAACAAGTTAGACTCCGGGGTCTTCCTACTTTGAGCTTGGAGAGTTTGTATAGAGTTCTTCTTTTGTTGTTGTTTGGGGTTTCTCTCTTTCGTTTTTGTTATATCGCTTTGGGGTTGGTCTAAATCTCTTAGACCTCTCTCATGATGTCTCTATTTTCTTTGTACTTGGTTTTCTTATTTAATAAAATCATTTTATAAAGCTTAAGAAAAGACCCTCTCTAGGATGTCATATCATTGGAATCAAGAAACTTTGAACAATTCTTTTTTATACATATTCATGAATTTTTAAAGAGTGCTTGATTTTCATACTTGTTCAAAAGGGTAGCGGGTCAGTCTTCCACGGGAAACCTGTTATTCCCGATACTTGGAATCATTGTACTACCAAAATTCACATTTAATTGAAAATTTTGTGGATTCATAACTTCATTTCGAAATTTGTATCAACACAAAGCTCCTTCAAAAATCTATAAAAGGCATGTGTATCCCTTTTATTACTTGATCAAATCAAATCAAGCAACATGAATTGACTAAATTTTTTGCTTGACTCAACAAGCCCATCAAGTCAAGTGAAACAACTATTTATACCATCAAGCTTTTCTCAAGTTACTTGACTTGAGTATCAAGTCAAGTTGAATCTGCCCAATCAAAAGAGTTTTTTTTTTATAACCATGATGCTTAAAAGGGATTTCATGTTCCATTAATTTCATGCCCACATGGGTGTAGCTCAACTGGTTAACCTCTCGCTTCAATTCGAGCCCCCATGACCTAACCTGATGTACCCTAAGGGCAGTGGGTATCTCCCATGGGGTTTTACGCTTGGTTTCCCTCGGTTTCCCACATATAAATTCAAAAAAAAAAAATTATAAATAAAAGTGGAAAAAAAAATAAGAGTTTCTAATAAAATGATAGCAAATGTGACCATTTCAAAAATAATAATGATGACTGCGACAAGGGATACAAAAAAATAATAATTATAGCTTATGTTGTAAAAGAGAGAAACAATCACTAATATGAAGACAATAACAATATTCTCATATTGTTGTTTCCCCATAAAATGCACTAAAAGGGTAACACAAATGGATGACATCCAAACAGAAGCTTCAAAGGTTTGATGTACAAAGACAAACTACAACACAGGCTAAAAAATGGAACAAGTAAAATGGATCAAAGGAAGCTACCATGGATAAAGGCACTGTCCAACCATGTTCTGGAGACCAATCTAAGGAGGGGCGCAGGTCCTTGGCAAGAGCATCATAAATTCCTCCTTCACCGAAGGGAGGACTATTCAACTTAATCTGTAAAGAAAGTTGGAAGAAATTTATCCTTTTTTGGTAAAACATTCTCTTAAAGCAAAAGAATATGACATGTAAATGACAATATTTTTCATTCATAAAATGAGAAAAGTGGTATTTTGTGGGATCCACCTTGGAAAGCCACCGAAAAGAAATGGGTAGGATAAAGGATGGGATTTGAGTGGAGGATGATCGGTGGTTGGATTCAAGTTGGCCCATAACAATTTAACACAATTAACTCACATTTAATGTTTTTACTATGACTAAAATGGAATTATTTTCTCAACAAAACGTATCTTTTAATGTCATATTGACTGCAGCATAGTAATCAATCATATAATGTGTGGCAAATTCATAGTGATGCTTAAATGAAAGGGGACTTCAATGACAAGGCAATAATGAACTAGATTCACCTAGAATCCAAAGGACGACCAAATAGCATAAAAAGATTCCTCTCTCTCTCTCTCTCTCTCTCTCTCTCTCTCTCTCTCTCTCTCTCTCTCTCTCTCTCATGTAAAACTCAAAGGGATCCCCTACCGTCCTTCATTTTCAACATGGTGGTTGATTCAATAGATTGATGATGAAAGCAACGGATGTTAGAGCCATTAAGGGATTTGAGATGCCTGATAGGGGATTGGTTGTTTGTCGCTGGCATTTTGTGCATGGCATTCTTCTATTTTGTGAAGCTATAATGGAAGAAATATCCAGGATGAGGACAGTTTTTAATGCACTTTGCTTTGAGTGTGATTAAGTAAAGACTCTTATAGTTGGGATTGGAGTGAATGAGGCTAGAGTACTGGAGTTAGTGGAAAGTTTTGAATGTAAAATGGTAATCACCCAATGTTTAAATTCAGTTTACCTATGAGAGAGAATCCAAGATCGAATAAGTTATGGGACTTGATTGCAAAGAAGTTTGAGAGAAGATTGGGAGGATGGTAATGCTATTTGAGATACCTCAAGACAGCAAACTAGAGAAAATTCAGGGGAGATTTTCTTTGGGAAAGGTGTGGACAACAGAAAAAGAACCATTTGGTTGGATGGAAGAAAGTGGTGAAATAAAAAAGGGGGGTATGGAGAGAGGAAAGAGGTTGTGGACAACAAAAGAAGATCGGTTTGGTTGGATGGGAGGAAATAGTGAAATTGAAAGATAAAGAGGGTCAGGTTTAATGAAGTTTAAGGATAAAAACAATACCCTGTTAAGTAAATGGCCATGTAGGTGTTTTGTGTGTGTGGTGTTGGGGGGGGAGTAATTTTTGGTGGGAAGCTTCAGACTCACCAGACTCACATTATGATGAAGACAAAGGGATCAATGGAAGTAGGGTAGCTGAGCAGGGAGAAAGATGGTTCAAGCATCACCAAAACCATATCCAGAAAGAGAGAGGGACAAGGTAGGTGAGGTATACACAATAGTCTGAGGTCTGCAAATAGAGAGCATTTATGACAAAACCATGGTTAAGGGATAGAAGCTTGAAGGGTGTTTTACCCTCAATCACTAACAATAGTAGTAGACCAAAGTTCTTCAATTAGTAGTAGGAAAAATGCCAAAGTGGCTAAGAATTTGAGGTAACTGAGGACATTTGGTATGGTCTGTTTCATTTAAAAGGGTATTAAGAGAAATGAAAATTATGATTACTAAGGCACCTTGATAAGTTGAGAGTCGAATATCAATTGGGATGAGGACATTAAGTTTTTGTGCAAGCGAGTCAGCAAAAGAGTAACATGTGAAGTGTATCAGAAGTCCAAATCATGGAGCCCCTTCTCAAAATTTCTAGTAACATGGAAGGTGATGATGCTCCTTGAGTTCAAACTTTTTGTCAATGTGTTGCAAATGCAAATTGATGCAGAGCATTGGATTGATTTATTTATTTATTATTTATGTTTTGATGTATTTTTTTATTTATTTCAGGGTATTTTGGGCATTTTCATGTAATAGGGGTATTTTGGTCTTTTCTTGATGTAAGTTATTATAAATACTCTCTGTAGCTCTCTAGGGCAATGGGATCAATAGACGAACAAATTGTTGCTTTGCAAAAGCTGCTCCTGCACATATGGAGTTTAGTGAGAAGCCACATATGGAGTTTGTCGAGAAGCTAGGGACGGCGAGAAGCCACGAAGGTGAAAAATCTCCAAGAACAAGAAGGTGAGAAGCCTTCCCCTATCCAGGTACTCTTCTCTATCTCTTCTCTCTCTTACCTCTCTCTTTGGTTTTTTTTTTCTTGTCTTCCTCTTCCCTATACCTGCTGCCACTTCTCAACAGCCCCTAAGCCATTGTCATCACCTTCCAAAGCCAGATTCCCTGTGCTGCTACCCATTTACCCACATACAATACTGTCTCCCCCTCCTTTATCCCATCTGGTTTCCGCCAGCCTCTGGATCTCATCCATGTTGCCCCTTGCGGCCCCATCTGGACTTAATCCTTGCTGCCATCTACTGTCCCAGATTTGTCCCAAAATCATTCCAGATTTGTCCCAGAGTCATCCTAACCTGTCCCAGATCATCCAAAGCACGTCTCAAATCCGTCCCACTACCTGCTACCACTACCCTCCCATAATTTGGTTTGGTAAATTTATATAATTATTTATATTAGGTTGCAAGGACTTGCGTGATTATTTATGTCAAATTTATGTTATTCAATTGTCATTATTAATTGACTGATTAATTTCAACCTATTTTAGACTTAGGGTGCATTATTTTCATCCATTTTAATCTTTTTATAACCACATTAGGCATTTAGGGTTACTCTATCCCCTGTCTTACATTTACATTAGGGTCTTTCTTTAAACATCCACGGTCCTCGATAGATAGGTTAGGGTGTTTCCTTAAACATCCACGGTCTTAGGTTGCATCATTGTGAAAAGAAAAAATTGTCATCATTACGTCATTCTTTTCATTCATCGCATTTAGAGTTAGGCCACAACATATAGCCAGAGTCCATCACTATACTTGTGAGTCTAAAGGATTTTAGTGCGTGTTCCTGTGCATGACCACTAGGAGCAGGGTTAGTTGCCAAAAAGATTCTAAATCATCTCAAAACATGTTAGGAGAACAACCCCGAGCTTGGTTCAATCAAGCCCTCAACCAGTTGATTGACCTCCAAAGGACCCAAGAGACCTTAATTACAGACTTGGCCGCCGTTAGGACCAGAGTTAAAGTCCTAGCAACCCGTAGGAATCCAAAACATAGGAATAGAGACCGAAGAGTTGGTCGTAGAGAATTCCAACCACCTAGTCATCAGGAACTTAACCAAAATGACGATCGTGTCCTGAAAACCATTCATGTTGAGGCCGATCACGGAGATGTGGATGAAGAACCTTTAGAAGAAATAGAGCATCCCAAGGATGAAGAGCACTATAAATGTCAGAATCACCTAGCCCAATTGAGTCTGCACCTTCATCTGCACAGCACATTCACGATTTGCACGCTGAAATTAACTGTCAAATTAATATAAACGATGAACAATATAAGTTTGCTGCAAATACTCATTGCAGATCCAAGGAGTTTAATGTGGATGATCATGTAGAGGACCTCACACCCTGTCCAGGGCCAACACCTTCACCTCCAAGCCCCATCCTAGATCAACATGACCCTGACCCACATCTTGGCCTTCCCAATCCACTCCACAACCCATGGCAAGCACCTATCAAGCCCACTCAGCCTGTACCGTCTTTACCTTCCTTGCCTCCCAAGAGAGATGAGATAAAATTTATTCTAGTCGAGGAAGTTGCTTCCACAGCTACAGGAGGACATCAGCTATATCCTGTGGCGTGGAAGCCCAGGTCCATGACATATGTCACTTGGTTGTCTAAGTGTGAGCTACAGCGACTTGCTCCGGATTTACTAGAGATATTTAGGAGTCTTGTCTCATCAGAGGTGCATTCTACACACACCCAGAGTTGATCGTGACGTCAGTGTCGGATTCTGAGTATAACATCGATGGCGGAGAGTCGATCCAGCATTCTTATTGTGGTCCGATGATGATTTGCTTGGTTGACACCTGAAGGCCTCACGTGCGTGTGATTACACATTGAAGACCCCACAATGGGAAGATGCATGCATGGGTAGATTTTTTTCTTTCCATTTGTTTAAATTCGAGGTCAAGTTCTTTCTCAGATGGGGAGATTGATGCGGAGCATTGGACCTATTAGAGCATTGGATTGATTTATTTATTTATTATTTATGTCTTGATGTATTTTTTTTCATTTATTATTTTGGGCATTTTCATGTAATGGGGATATTTGGTCCCCTAGGGCAATGGGATCAATAGAAGAAACGAATTTTTGCTTTGCAAAAGCTGCTCCTGCGCATATGGAGTTTGGTGAGAAGCCACGGAACCCTTAGTAAGAAGCTAGGGACGGCGAGAAGCCATGGAGGTGAGAAATCTCCAAGAACAAGAAGGTGAGAAGCCTTCCTATATCCAGGTACTCTTCTCAAGGTCTTGTATCTCTCTTATCTCTCTTTGTTTTTTTTTTCTTGTCTTCCTCTTCCCTATACCTACTGCGACTTGTCAACAGCCCTTGAGCCATTGCCGTCACCTTCCATAGCCAGATTCCCATTGTTGCTACCCCTTTACCCACATATAGTATTGTCGCCCCCCCCCCCCTTGATCCCATCTAGTTGCCACCAGCCTCTAGATCTCATCCATGTTGCCCCTTGCTGCCCCCATCTGGACTTAATCCTCGCTGCCATCTGCTGTCCTAGATCTGTCCCAGAATCATCCCAGATTTGTCCCAAAGTCGTCCCGACCCGTTCCAGATCATCCAAAACTCGTCCCAGATCCTCGAAAGCACATCCCAGATCCGTCCGTTTCACTTCCTGCTACCACTGCCCTTCCTTAATTTGGTTTGGTAAATTTATATAATTATTTACATTAGGTTGGAAAGACTTGTGTGATTATTTGTGTCAAATTTATGTTATTCAATTGCCATTATTATTTGACTGATTGATTTCAGCCCATTTTATACTTAGAGTGCATTATTTTCATCCATTTTAATCTTTTCATAACCACATTAGGCATTTAGGGTTACCTTATCCCCTGTCCTGCATCAAAATGTTTTAACTACTTGTAACTCAAAAATAGGAAAGGTATATTGAACAATACAACTGCTTTATGTGCACCTTGCAAATACAACAAAGAAGATAATGATCACCTATTTAGTGGTTGTCCATTTTCACTGGAATTATGGTACTGCTAATATGATGGATTGTTGGATTTTCAATGGATTGATCAAATGCAAAATTGAATGTTGCTATCAAGGGAAATGGGAAGACGGCATGGTTTTTGTATCAGCCATTATTTTGTGGTCTATTTGGAAAGAAAAAAATGCTAGGATTTTTTAATTGAAGGCTTGGTCATGGAGGAAGTTTTTGATGAAAGTAGGAAGTCACCAATTAGATGGATAATGGCATGAAAGGCATACCAAAGTTTCATTTTTGAGGATTTAATATGAGAATAGGTAGCATAGGTGGAGGGTTGGTCATACAAAAGGTTATGTAAAGATGGAGCCTCAGGAGGGGTATTACAAATTTAATGCAGATGGGGAGGATAGGGGAGAACTGCAACCTTGTCAACAGCTGACCAATGAGAATTGACCAACTGCACTTCAGGTTCTCATCACAAATAAGGCAAGAATGTGTACTAATTATCAGATCTATAAAAACCTTTTGCTAATAATTCAATGAAGCATCATGGACTCAAGACTGATTAACGTGAAGGATTTTTTCCTCAATATATACATATAATTCTATGCTGTAATTAATAAGAAGTGTTTCCGTTAATTCTTCCAAAAACAGGTGACCTAAACCTCCAACCTTGTCAAAATTGCACCAATAAGAAGTGACCAACTGTACTGCAGGTTCTCATAATAAATAAGGCAAGAATGTGTAGTACTTATCGGATCTACGCAAACCGTTTGCTAATAATCCAATGAAGCATTATGGACTCAACACCTGATGAACATGAATAATTTTTTCCTCAACCTATACCTATTTTGGACATACCTAATGAAGTTTATCATCTTGTTTAAAAAAAACGTGACTTGAACTTGCAACCTTTATGGATGCATTAATGGACACTTGTCGAAGCAATATTCAGTGATTTATCCATATTTCAGTATCAATTGTCATTTTGGAGGGGTGACGAGCCAAACCCTAAAGGATATATACTGCAAGCTTCAAATTTGATATTGCAATATCTGGCAAAAGGAAAAACACATTATCATCAGAATTCTCATTATTATCCTGTAATTAATTCATTTATTTAGGGTTATCTTTCTAAGTTCTACTCTTCAAAATCACATCCACTATATCCTTTCTTATAGCATTTATCCAAGTTTTTATGCGCCCTCGACATGGTAACTTTACTTAACACTTTTGACTCTTTGTAATAGGGTTTTTTTCCTGTCACTGGTATATGTGGTTTTTTCTTTTTTGCAAATATCTGTCATTTATATATGTGTCTAGACCATTTTAAGCAGAACTCTTATCTTTTCTTTTATTGGGCAATCTTTGGATTCTTCTAGGGCAATCCTTCTAATTCTATCATTTATTATTAACACATTTGGATTCAATAGTAGAAATTATTCTCTCTTGTGTGTCAATGATGGCTGTTGAAGCATTCTCTCCAACCATCTTGGCTTTATCCTTTCTGTGGAAGTGCCAAGCCCCACCTAGTGTTACTTCTTTTTTTCCTTTTTTTTCTCTGTGTTGGACTGCAATACTTGATAGAGTCTTCACTATTTATCATCACAAGAGCAGGAAGCAAATTCTCACCAGCATCTACTCATTGCATCTCTAAGACAAATAAGAGGTCTTGCTTATTTTTTTACCTCTCCATAAGTTGGTCATTTATGACATTCAGTCCTTTAGTTTTTCGGATTAGGAGGGGTAATGTCACACACTCCCTGGTGGATTTGTTTTCAGCTTGGTCCCTCCCTTGGAGACCTGCCTAATGCAAAATAGTTTGAAGGCGCTTGCCTCCACATTGAACAAGAACTTCTAATAAATCAGTAAAATCAATGGACAAGGTGGTTGGCTCAATCAAATTCAGAGTAGCACCACGGATCATTGTTTTGGGGAGTTTTCTTCAATCTGTTGTAATTGGAAGTCATCAATTAGTCTAATTTCTACCCTGCTTGATCGCTATCACGGGTTTCCTAGAATTTTCTCCCTTCTAATCAATTTGCTTTGTAACCCCTAGGTGATCCTTTGAGATATTGTACCTAAACTATTGTTGTATTGTTTCTTTTTTGCATTAAAAGTAAGCATTTCAAACCAAAAAAAAAAAAAAAAATTATTACTCCACATGTCCATCTAAACGTAGGCATCTTCATCACCATTACTTTTTTTTGTTGCCCAACATTTAACTCTATGTAGGTTGTAGATCTAATCTAGCTTCCATCTTGTGGAACACCCTTCAATCAATGTGGCACTTGCCTAATACATATCAGTCCACTTACCTAAACTTAGCCAGCCTTGTGCCCACTTACTAGCTATATCCCAAATAATATGGACAGTGTTCTATTGTATATGATACCATCATAGCAGTATTGACCAAGTCATAATACTTTTTGGCTGATAATATTTTGGATAAGAGCAGCTCCAGGGAGAATGATCTCAAGGAAAATAGATAAGGAGAATGGCCAAAAAAGTAATCTGTGGAGCATATGATTAGATGGAATATGCAAAGGAACATATGGATAGGGTGTGCACATAGTTTCATCCTACCTCACCTATTGGGCCATGAAAATCAAGGGCATATGGTCCTGGAATTTTTGACAACCAAGGTCACAATGGCTAAGATGATCAAATAAGAATGAGATTCATTTATTTCTCTACATATCTCATCCCATCATATGGCCATCTAATTACTTTTTAGGACCACTCTCCATAGAATTTTCCTTTAGATAATGCTTCTAATCATTCAATTAGCTACTACTGGTTCCACAATGAATTATTGTAGTGCAACATATTTTTTATTTCTAATATCTTATTCCTATTTCCACAACAACAGATGGCCAGTTTCTTCTTCTTTTTGAAATGGGCAGTTTCTTCTTTTTCCCTATGCACACGAACCCAAGGGGGGGTAACATGTCTCGACTCACAACAGTAAGTACTTGCCAATTGTGCTAGAGTATCTTCACATCTTGGTGGGAAACTCTCACTAAGCAAATACGCTCTGTCAAGAGATTGTAGAAAATTCAAATGTGATGGATGCTCTTGGGAGTTATTCAAATTAATGAAAATAACAACTTCTTATTAAAACAGTGTTGTGAAAATCAAATTATATCGTAAAATTGTTATACATATTGAATAGCAAATCGTGTATCGTAAACCGTTGAATCGTAAGATTTATAAGTGTTTTCCCTCAAAAATATTTAATATATGAAACACTAAAAATGCAATACCAAAACAAATGATCTCAAAAAGTCCATACTTTAAGGTGTTCCAGCTGCCAAAAAAGACAACAATCTTCCTGTAAAAGTGGGGTCAATACCAAAGTTTGAAACTATTTTTTATCACAAACTCTGGGATTGAGATATGATACGAAGTGAAACTTTATTTTGAATGAATATATAAAGTAGAACTTTTGATAGCATAAATTATAGTTCACTCTTTTATGTAGCAACCATACAATTTAATGGCCAAAAAGGATAACATTTTAGCATAAAACACGTTGGAAGTACCTTTTTGTGGAACTTATTGAGGTTTTTTCAAAAACTACAGCAAAGAGAGGAATCAGTTCTCCATATTTTACCTTCACCATATCGGTTCCCAGCAGATGTGTCACCTTTCCAGACCAGAAGCAATCCTCACACCACCAATCAACCAAATCTCCCACCTTCCAACCATCAACTACTGCTATCACTCCAGGTATCTCATGAAGATCAGGCATTTGACTCTCACTGTACACTGTAGGAAATTTAGGGCGCAGCATCAGGTGTGATTTCCTCCCATTCTGCAGCAAATTCTCCTCCATATTCTTTTGATATGAATGTGTCCATGTGAGTTCTACAAATGCGAAGATAAAAGAAATAAATGAATAAAGAAAAATTTAACTAAGCATAAAAGGTTAAAATCTTTAAACTGAAGAGCAGGAAATGACAAATGTAACTCTTCTACAAGAACAAAAGAAACACCTCAATATTTCTTATGATTTAGTAACAGAAGAGAAACGAGTACATTCTCCTCACAAAATCTTCTTGCCTGATGCTGACAAACAGAACAATTTTAAAATTTAATCAACTATGATCAAAATATGGATAAAGTGAATTTGTTTACACTTTATGTGATTGACTAAGAACGGTAGAAGGAATTGAGCACTGTGAGGGGAGAATGGCACTGCATGCCTCTTTCTCAATGTTTCCATCCCTTCTCCCAAGGATGTGTTGAGGTCAGACGTAATGACCATGCTTTGCCAAGCAAAAAATATTGTAGCTTGCTTTATTCTTGAGAATAGGACATTAGAAAGAAACAAGGGAATCGCTTGTTGTGCACTTTCACATGGAAATGGAGACTAGAGAATATTGTACATGGTGAACGGAAGGATTTTAAGGGGACAGTAGGTAAACTATTATTTGCTAAGTACAGGTCAAATCAAAGGCTTCAGATGAAGCAAGGGATGAACTGCCAAATTCAAAGGCCTTGGAGAGTAGCTGGGGTTTGGGGCGTGAGGAGTAATGACAAACTCCAACTTGCCATGTGAAATCAGAAGTGAGTGCAGTTGCTGGTGAAAGAGAAGAAAATACCTAGTTGCCAAATGGGTCTTGACTCACACAAGCAGCAGTAGGCAAACAAGTCATGCCATCCCTAGGTAACTTAAAACATTTACGCCTCAGTGGTTACATCTCTGACCTCTTCTTTTAGATGGTTACATGACTTAAACCCGCAAACTTAATGGTAGCAACACTAAGCACTTACTAACTGTTCTACCAACTCTTCCCCAGTTTCAAATTGTCAAACCTACTTATCCCTGAGAAGAATGTGAAATTCACACCCTTTTCATCTTCAGTTACACTTTTGAACTTGCATGATCCAATATTACATATTGAACTTCCATCAATATTTAACTAAAATACTCTCGCGAGTGTATACGTAACTCCCCCACCAATGGTTAAGTTTTAACTAATGTCTTGCAACCAAAGTGTTGTTAAACTCCTGATCAGACACCCGCCACTGAATCAAAAAGGACTAATTCCAACCATGACAAAAGTCCAAGATCAGCTCAGAATTGTAGCATTCACTACAGGTCCACTCTGTTATCACTCCCATCAAGACAAATACCCATATCATCAATCAATTTTAAGATGGATTCAATTGCACTATCTCATAATAAGATTTCTCTTAAAAGCTAAATCCCAAAGGCATTTGCTCCCTAACACCTCCACACACTCTTTGATAAGAGCATCTTGTTGAGATGAGATGGAATACAACTTAGAAAAGGACATTAAGATCACAATTTCCAAATGCTCAACCTTTAAAAACCTAATCCTATACTCGCCCCCACCAAATATCTTGAACACTTTCATATTAGTTATACCTAGTTTATCTTATAGGATTTCTACTTTTGAGTTACTATCTGCAGTTCCGCACCCACTTGGAATTTTAAGGAACATGTGAGATCCAGATTTTTTAAGGACAAAAACTCTTCTAACTGACTTCAAAACCAGATGCAGGTTCAACACTGAAATCCATTCAAATTACTTGCCTGAAGCCCAATGGATCCCAATCCTTACAGCCATATGCACCACATGGATGCTTTCCCTTGGAACATCTTTTTATTCCTTTCTTTCTGAATACCCATGAATGGCCAAATGGCACCAATTTTTCATAGGACTTGGTCTCACCTATTGTAAGGTATGTGTGAGATCTAGATATTGTTCAAAGATAATGACTCCCCATAACTAAATTCCCATCCATATGCAGGTTCACGACTGGAATTCCTTAATCCCTTGGCTGACTCTCAATGGATCCCAAAGCATTGAACCTTGCAGCCATTGGCACCATATGGATGCTTCCCTTAGGAATACTTTTTTTTATTCCTTTCATTCTAAATACCCCATGAAAAAGCAAGTGGCACCAATTTTTCCTAAGACTTTGGCATCCCTATTGAAAGGACATGTTGCTCTTCACCTTCATGACAGTAACAGGTAGATCTTGGACCAAAGCTAAGGATCTGTTCATTCTGGTTTTTCCTATACCTTTTTGAAATGGTAACATGACTAAAAGAATTCAGAAAAAAAATGACACTAAAATGTAGTCTTTATGGTTGTGACAGTGAGCACAATTAAGAATTTTTGGGCTACAAAAATTCATTCTCTCTCTCTCAAAAAATTCAGAAAAAAATGACACAAAAATGTAGTCTTTATGGTTGTGACAGTGAGCATAATGAAGAATTTTTGGGCTACAAAATCATTCTCATCTGCCTTCACAATCAACTTTCATGTCAGCCGATCGTCACAAACGGTCAATTTCACACACCATTTGAGTCTTCTTGTCGTACGAGAGATCTGCACAACAATTGTCCTCCCCATTGCCTCAATCACAGGTGCGGAAGTTTTTCTTCTTTTTTTCAGAAATCAGTTTCTCTCACCCTTTCTCCATCTCTTTACCTCCTACCTTTCTCCTTTCCTCTCTTCTCCCCATTGCTCCTTGCCCATTTTCCCTTCTTCTTTTCCTCCTCCCCCTTTCTTCCCTATATTTTGAGATCCTTCTTCTCTTTCTCTCGTTTTCTTTTATTTTTATTTTTCTCTTTCTTTTCCCCCCTCTTTCTTCCGCTGCAACTACCATTGCTGCTGCGACCTTCTTTTCTATTATTTTTTATTTTTATGTATTTATTATTATATTTCTTCTTTGAAAACACTTTTTAATTATAGAAATTCTCTTGCCCCCTTTAACGTCTAGAGTTTTTTCATGGGTTTTATTTGTAAAATAAAAAGAGAGCCTTTTTTCCTTTCTTTTCTTTAAACCCTTTTATCCTATTCTTCCTTTCCCATTTCTTTGATATTACTGTCTTATTGTATTATTCTTTTTTCTTTTGATATTCTATTGTTTCAGTATTTTTTAGCTTGTTATTTATTTATTGTTTCTTGTTAAAAAGGAATTTATTCTTATTTTTTTTACATCGTTATTTTTTTTATCTAGTTTGTGCTAGTTTTACTACTACTACTACTAGGATTATTATCATTATTGTTGTTGTTTTGCCCATCCAGGTTTGTGCTTTTTTCAGTTCAATATTAATTATTTCTTTTTCTTTAATGTCTCTCTCTCTCTCCTGCTATTGATTTATATTTATTTGTTCTTATTTTTTTATGTCACTTTATTTGATTTTAGTAATATTGGTAGCACTGTAATGACCCTGTCCAGATTAACAGGATAATAGCAACGGGCAGAGCTAGACTAGAGAATAAGGGATTGTATGCTTGTGTGTTAGTTTATACTTAGTTTGAAATTGTTCTGAAAACACACAAGACTTAGAATATTCTTGAATTTAAATAGCTTCCCCACTTCACACACCTCCTCCTCAATTACACTACACAATTGTTAATTTTATTTTTATTCCAAAATTCAATTGGAGAGAGAAATTAATTAAGAGTTCAATTTTAAGAAAATTATAAGGATGATTTTAAATTCTCCTAATTTTGAAAAAGGCACCATTTTGATTTTTATTGTTTTGGACAATTATTTCAAAAAGAGAAGGACAATGTGAATTTGAAATTTATTTAAACAATTTAGACATAAAACAAGTGGTTTTAGTGTTTGAAATTAAATTTGTGATTTTATCAACCTTAGACAAATTTTATTGGAAACCATTCTTATTTTTATTTTCCAATTCAAGTTTTAAAAAATGGTTTGAAATTTATGGTTTATGAAAAGACTATTTTACCTATGTTTTAAAATGATTTCATGAAATAAATTGAAAACCCAAGTTTTGTAAATGCATAGTCAAAATTGTTTTCCTAAAATCATGTCACACGTTTTTGGTTAAATATGTTAAGAGATTTTTGAAAATTGGACTTTATTCTTGGAATTTAATAAAATCAATTTTTTTTGTAAAATTAGTAATCTTGGGGTACACGATTTTTATTCTTGGATTGTTAACAATATTTTTAGAAAACTACAAAACACAAAAAATGTGTAGCCTTGGGCATGTGATATGTAGATAAAATCCAATCCTATCTGAAGTATTAATTTTTAGAAAGTCCTAAAATAACTACGAGATAAAGTTGGAAAACACCTAGAATCCCAACCTCCCTTGGACGAAATTCATTGTGCAACAAGTCCTTGGCCGACTCCTATCTTCTATTATTCTTCTCTCTAGTCTCCTTTCCTCTTTCCACAAAATTTGAGTCTCTTCTCCTCCTTGGTTTAGGTAATTTTCTTCCATAGGTATGTGGGTATTTTCTTTAAAAATCCCATTTAATTCTTTGATTTCTTTTCCTACTTCTTCTTCTTCTTTTTATTGTTATTCCATGGTAAGGATCGATCCTTCACGTTGTTGTAAACAATTCCAAAATTTCGAAGGCCATGATGTCCAATCAAATCATTGAAAAAGAAAAATCGAACATGGAGAAACCATGTTTCCATGGAAAACTATTGTCAAAATTTCCTCCATGGCCGAATCTTGGTGCTTATTGTGGAGTTTTCTACGTCTTCTTCTCTCTGTTAGGATTTTCGAACAAGGTTTTACTTTGAGTTCTTCTTGGATCTCCATCTCCTTCTTCCTTCAATTTTTTAAAAGAGGTATGTAACATTTATCTCTTTTTCCTTGTTTCCTATGTGATGTTCGACCATAAGAGGATCGGACTGTGTTTACCTCTAAGACTTAGACCAAGACTTTGATTTGGTTAGACTTTAGGACTGTAATTAAGGTTTAGAAAGACTGATTTAATATCCCTAAGTTTGGACTAAATTTTTTTTATTTGAATGGAAAGTTGGAAAATTTCGGACTTCAGACTCAACATATATGGTTCTCTGCACACTGTCACGAGAAAATTCATATCTAGGCTACCGAACTCCATTCGGAACGAAATTTATTTATTCGAAAACCAGACAGAGAGATCTAGTTACAATAAAAAGTTCATAGCCATTTGATTTGAATTGATACCTGAATCTGGTCTTCAAGACACCCAAAACGGATCTACAGTCTGATTTCCATTTTTACAGCAGTCCATGAATTAATTTTTATTTGGACTTGTAGACCTCTAAGTAATGTGAAATTTTTTATGTGGGTAGTTAACAAATAGACAGACCCCCAGTAAAAATTTCAGATTAATTGAATTTGATTTGATAGGTTAATAAAATCTCGTAATCCACATCTTGATCAGAGACTGCTGGCTGTTGGGCAGAATATAAGGGCTGGATTAGAGCGGACTTATCTCAGTCCCTTGAGATCAAAACCATGCAAAATTTGAGCTAAACCTCAAGTAGACAAAGAGACCTAGCTGTGGTTAAAATTTGGGAATTGTTCGATCTATATAGATGGGTCAAAAGTCCTCTGCAATCAGAACAGACGTTTTAAACTGTAAAACTGTTTGGCAATTTGTTACAGTCTCAGTAAAACAGCGACATCTCGGGCTAGAAAACTCCATTCGGGACAAACTAGATATTTCTGGAATCCTCATTCAAAGACCCATCTACTGTAAAAATCTTAGAATTGTTTGATGTTCGTACAGTTCTCAGAAAATTCTACAATATTACGAATTTTACAGTTGGTTGAGAAATTTCTTAGACTTAAATTCTAGTTCTTGATCCTGCGTTTTGGACTGATTAGTGGATAACTAATAGACCAGAGACCTTAGACCAGTAATAGAGTGTTTGTAGTACCTTAGAAGCCTTAAGCCATATTTTGAGAATTTTGGTTTAACCCACTGGTCAGATTAAGGTAGTTTTGGACTTCAATGAAATTAATTAAACTAGGCTTTTATTTGGATTTGTTTCAAACATTACTTCAGCGAACTTTGGGTTTTGATCATTAAAGAACTCCAAGATTTATCACGTACACTTCACGCAATATTAGGTGAGGGGAGCAATACACTACATGCTTTAATTTATACATGATCTTTATTTTTGTTTGTGCAATGAAAAAGATTGCAATTTGTTATGTGTGAGTAGAATGTAATCATTGGACCTGAAAGATAGACTGAATGATTGGTAGAATGATGGTTATAATCCGATGAAAAATTCACAGTAGTGTAAGAGGTATTTGGGCTAAATTGTTCTATTAGCCGTGAGGAGACTCAATCCGCACAGATTTATAGAAATTAACCATTTGTTGGAAGGTCTAGTGTTTAGATTCAATCAATTTTGGTCAAAACGACCTGTCGTTTGTGTGGTTTGCAGTGTTGAATGGACTTGAACAATATGATATGTTCTTTGGAATTTTTGAATTGGTTTGACATGTAGAAAATAATAAACTGTATATTATTTTGAATACCTATGCTACTACATGTATTTATAGCATCTAACCAACCCTAGGTATCTCAATCAAACTCTAACTCTAAAATAATGTTAAACCAGATATATCTCTTATTAGAGATAAACACAAGCTAAGAATCCTAACTACATAATAATTCTACTATATATTAAAACCTAAATATATTCCACCACGCCCCCGCAAGCTAAAGCGTGAATGAACGGAAAGCTTGGAACGTGAATAAATGGCAGGTGAACTGCAAAAGTGGCACACCGACTAGCCACGCAGATTTGTTGGTAGCAAACTGATTGGCTGCAAAAATTTGTAGAAGAGGCAGCACACTGACTGCCTGCAAAATGACAGACGGCAAACATAGATGGCGACCTAAAACAGAGAAAGAGGCACGGAAGGCAGCAGTGGCCATAAGACAGTTGTCCAGCAAAAAACAACAATTGCAATATGCAATAAATACAGGCGACGAATGGCCTGAAAAACAAGGGCATAATAAATGCCAAAAAAGGATGAAGCCATCACATCGATCAATCAGTAAGATCAGAAAGGCCAGCAAATAGAGGGGACGAATCAAAGTCCTCCAAATAATAAAGTGGATGAATTCCACAACAAATGGACAGGTGTCCAACAACAAGCCATCTCATATTAGAGAAACGGCAAAACAAGGCATGCTCGAACAGCAACAACCAAATTAGTGATTTGGCGGGTCACCCAAAACAGTACTCCCATGGGAGTACCAACAAATGTGGTCCTACAGACCACCACAACGGAGGGAGCAACAGCGATGAACATAGGTTGCGGCGGCAGAACAATGATGCTGGGAGACAACAGCACTCAAGTATTCAGCAAAGGCAGCGGTATGACAACAAGTTTCAGCATGAAACACTGACATCAAACTGCATCAACATAGGCCTCCCACAAGGACTTCTCTTCTTCGGCTCTTCCCCTTTCTTCTTGGCACAGATCTCGCAGATCGTGGCGAGAAGAAACAACAAAACACGAGGTCTGAATCGTGATTGGTGGAGGAAAGCAACGTGCAACAACAATTCCACTAGGATTTGAGTGTAGTTCCAATTTTAAAGACACCCATAACTTGCTCCTTGGACACCAGACCAATGATCCAATGATTCAACCCAATTTGAATTGTCATTTCCCATCCATTGGGCTCCAGTAATTGTTGAACTTCCTTCAGAATCTCTCTGTTCGAAGTTAGCCGAAGCAATGTTGATCAATAAAGCAAGTGAAGAATCCATAGAAACTGATCTCTGAAAAGGCTGCATATCATCATCCATTATGTCAACTACACACTCCCTGGATAGATTATTAGAGCCTCTAGCCGACCCTAGGGCTATCTCAATCAAACTCTAACTCTAAACTAATCTTAAACAAAATATCTCTCTTATTAGAGATAAACACAAGCTAAGAATCCTAATTACATAATAATTCTACTATATATTAAAACCTAAATATATTCCAACATGGCATGCTATGGACCATTGGTAGTTTGATTGCATTATTTTAAGTATTATCTTGCAATTATGCTATGTGGACTTGTTGGGAATTGATTTATAAGCATGCTATGGTGATAAAGAAGTTGATTATTATCCTATGGGATGTGCATAGATGTTGGATAATATGCTTAGAATAAATCTTGGAATTTTATGAGCATGTTATGGAAATTGTGATATGTTGAGAAGGCATGATGGCATAGTGATAGAGATCAATGCATGATAGGCATGGCATTGGCATGGCATTCTCATATTCATGGGTTTGGGTATGGAAATGTGTATTCCATGATTTTGTCATGATGGTCACTTGGTGCATCAAGTGGAGAGTTGTATATTGCTCCCTTAGGTGGGATGGCCACCGCAGTGGTAGTTGTGTATTCAGTGACAAAATCATGATAGCTATTGCTTAGTGAAAGGTTGTGTATTCCTCACTTTGGTGAGATGGCCACTGTGATGGTAGTTGTGTATTCCTCGATTCATCGGGATGGCCACCAAGTAATAGTAGATGTGGTAGTGGAGATAGTTTGCATTGAGCATTTTGCATTGGCATTGAACATGAAGCATGGTGATTAAGTAATGTTGAATTTATTATGCTTTATTTATTTCAGAAAGAAGCAGTGTGTTGGACAATAAATGCATCATGTATATATGTATGTGCTATTGTTTTCTTCACTGGGTTTGGAACTCATACCCTTTACATTGCAGGGAACCCAATGGATTTAGGCACTGATGAAAATCAAGAACACAACTACAGAGCCAAGAGCAACTTAGAAGCATTTTAGATTTATTTGTTCAAGTAGATTTTTGCGCACTTTGATTTTTCATTTATGGTTTGGTTTTGTGGTTTGAAACTCATTAAGAGTTAAGTATTTTTATTGGATTTGTGACACTTGACAATAAGTCCAAGCCATTGAGAAATTTGAGAACACTAGTTCATATTATTTTTTTGATGGTTTGGGCATGTGAGCAAATTTGTAAGATTACACTTATTCATGTGTTAGAATTTGAATTTACAAGTTGTGGAATAATAATTTCCGGACTATGTAATTTATTTGATCCTAGAGGGCATGAAGAATTCGTTGCTTTTGTAAATGTTTGTTATTTATTTGAGAAAAAATTTCTACCCACGAATTTGCAATATAAGACCCGTTTAGGTGAACAGTAGATATGGATTTCAATAGCAAATCACGCTCCATTTAAGTGTTGGAAGGACAAGTGTGACAAACATTGTTGCTAAAATCTTACGATACACGATTCTATCTTTTGATTTATACGATATGATAAGAGGAACGATTCTATCTATTAACAAATCTTACGATTCATAATAACAAAATTATGCGGTTATTAGGGATGTGAAAGCATGAAACATTTTGTTTTGATAGTTTTCAAGGCTTAAGTTGTTGGACCATTTAAGTCATTTCAAATTTTTTGGAGCTTTTTACTTCATTATTGACTTTTCACAGTATACATGGATTACATACTAGTCTTATACTTTTTGAAGTTGGATTATTGAAATTTGAGCTCAAAAGAACTAATTATATAATATTCACTTAATACTAAAAGAAAGTTGGAGAATTGCTCAGACTATTACCCTTTAGATATATTTTCCATAATTTTCATATATTAAATATTTAGACATAAAACACTTGTGAATCTTACGATTATGTGGTTTACGATATAAGATTTGCGGTTCAAGACGTATAGAAATTTTACGATACCATTCGATTTTCACAACACTGATTGGTAGTTTATCTCTATTTGTAGTATTTGCTAGCTTATATATATAGTTTTTTCTTCTTTTTTCACCTATCTGCCGAATCAATTTTTTTTATTTCTTCCTTCCTTTCACCCTCTTTACTTGATACTTGAACACTTTACAACTCTAAATGTCTGTAGATAGGGCTAAAGTAACCTCAACATTACAACTAGCGTCCTAGGAACCTAACAAGAAGAATGTTTAGAGTTAGTAAATGATATGAAAAGAGAATCATAGGCATAGCTTGTTGTAAGAGACCAAGGTGCAAGGGTAGCAAAGCTAGAGATTTAGGGGAGGAGTTCAGCTATTCTACATAGGGGAGTGTAATTCTAGAAACAGGGTAGGTATAGTGGTTAGTGGCATACTAAAGAGAAGATCGTCAAAGTTTTATGAACAAACCGATAGAATCACCATGACAAAGTGCTTTTAAACCTCGAAATCCTAAATATTATTAGTGCATATGCACCTTAATACAAGTTAGAAGAAACTGTGAGGGATGACTTTTAGCGATTTATGGATGATTCAATGCCAAGTATCCCTTGAATAAGAGAATTATAATTGGGGTGACCTAATGGACATGCAGGAAGCACCAATGATGAGTATAGAACCAGATGTGGAGGACATGGATTCTGAGAAAGAAATGAGATGGGGAATCAATTCTCGATTTTGTGGTAGCCTATGATTTAGTCATATTACATTTAGGACGTGAGCGTCTAGGTCTCGGATAGACTTTAATCTACTTAGACGTAGAGAATGAGCCAATGTAAGGATTGCAGAGTCCATCTCTGGTGAAAGGCTCACAACACAACATAGATTTCTACTTTTGGACTTGCCTAAAAAGAATACATCACAAAAAATAGCAACAAACGAGCCTCCTAAATTAGATGGTGCAATTTGAGAGTAGAAAAAGAAATAATGAAAGACAAGGTGCTTAGTAATGGAGAGTGGAATGATGATTCAAATCCTAATGGTATGTGGGGTGGGATGTCGGAGACTCATAAAAGATATAACCAAAGAGGTTTTGGGTGAAACTAATGGAATTAGAATAGTCTTGTAGACACACAGTGGTGGAACACTAAGGTAAAAAAAGTTATACAAGAGAAGAAAATTCAATTTAAGATTATGGCAGAAATCAAGGAATATGGTCGATTGGGAAAATTACAAGTTAGCATGCAAAATCGCTAATAAAGCTAGTAAGTAAAGTCAAATATGAAGCCTTTGATGATTTGTATGCCAAATTGGAAACAAAGGAAGGAGGAAAAAAATTTATAAGCTCGCTAAGGTGCGGGACCGGAGAAGTAGAGATCTTGACCATGTGAGATGCATGAAGGATGATAACCATAGGGTTTTAGTGAAAGACAAAGAAATTATAAAAAGGTGGAAAACCTACTTTAAAGACTTATGAACACTCAATTGGAAGATAGAAGATAATATGGAAGGAGAGGCAAATGAGGGGATGATAACAAAATAACAAAAACTAAAGTCAATCAAGCCATGAAAAAGATGAAGAAAAATAGAGTGTTAGGACTATATGGCATCCAAATAGAAATTTGATCTATTTTAGAGAAAAGCGGATTGTGTTGGTTGGCCCGATTATTATTTTTTTGAAAGGTATAGTTGACCCGATTATTCAATAAGATTTTAGCCTCAAAAAGGATGCTTGATGAATGGTGTAAGAGCATAGTAGTCCATTTCATAAAAACAACGGAGATATTTAAAGCTCTGCCAACTACAAAGCAATCAAGCTCATGAATCACAAAATGAACTTTGGGACAAGATAACAAAGTGCCGCCTAAGACAAGAACTGAATATATCTGAAAATCAATTTGGGTTTATGACGGGTAGGTCAATAACATAAGCCATTTTCATTCTAAGACAACTTAGAGAGAAGTTTAGGGAGAAAAGGAAAAACCTCTTTATATGACTTTTATTAACCTAAAAAAGGTCTATGATAAAGTACCAAAGAAACTAGTTTGGAGAACCTTGAGAAATAAACAATTCTCCAATGACTATGGTTGAACTTATTCTAGACATCTGTGAGGGTGCAACCACTATTGTTAAAATCATTTGTGGTGAGGCAACAGAGTTTCCTCTTGGAGTAGAATTCCATCAATCCATAGAACGGAGAGATTTGAACGAAGTAAAACTTATCAGTATTAGGAAAGCACTGACCATTTGGTCAACAATAGGGAGGGGCAAACTAATCATTAAAGGGGACTCTACAAATGCAATGAAGTGGACGGCAAGGTTAAAAAGACCCCCTTGGAAATTGATCACAATAGTAAGAGAAATTAGAGAGTTATATTCAGGAAGGGAGAATTCTTTCACGGCGGTCAGGAGATATGCAAACGGAGTTGCTGACTTCGCCAAAAAGGGAATGGATTCTAGTACCACTGGCATGTTTTATCTATGAGATATTTTGGGTGATGGAGACTTTGCTTCTGTTAAAGGCACATTATTTGAACTTTTGCACTTTGTTCTTTGTATTTTGCTCTTTTCTTTTTGGCTATCTTGGAGTTTACATCACTTAGACCCATTGACTCCATCCTTTGTATCTTTTTATTATTAATATAATCTTTCTATTTTTTACCGCTCAAAAAAAAAGGTATCCGGTTTAAACCCATATATGTTTGCGCTAATCATAAACGACTTAACATCTAAAATCCAAGATGAAGTGACATGGTACATGTTTTTTATAGATGATATAGTATTAATTAGTGAGATGAAACAACATCTCAATGTGACGCTTGATTTGTTGAGGAGATAAGAGCAGGGTGAGCAAAATGTAGACAAGCTAGTGAAATCTTATGTGATAAAAGAGTCCTCTTTCGCCTAAAATGATGATTTTATAGAACAGTTTTTAGACATGCAATACTATAGGGAGTAAAGTGTTTTAAGCAATAAAAAAAGACAAATAAACAAAGCTAAGACAACGAAGATGCACATACTACATTGGATGAGTGGCTTAACCTTAAACAATAGAGTTAGAAAGAAACGCATTAGCAATAATTTAAAGATAACTCCAATAGATGACAAATTGAGAAAAACTTGTTTGAGATGGTTTGATCATATTAATAGAAGACAGAAGACAGCCCCAATAAGTAGAGTTCGAGAGGCTACATATCGAAGGCACTAAGAAGAGAGAGCGACCTTTAAAACATGGGAGAAGGGATAAAAAGGACATCTTAGATTGTAGAGTGGCTGAAGGTATGGTTTATGATAAGGTCAATTGAAGAAGAACTCATAAAGCCAACTCCAGATAGATAGAATATTGGATACTAATGATGATGATAAGCACATTTAGGTTGTGCTACAAGCTATTGTCATAAAGATATACTAGTTCTCAGGGGATTTTCTACTTAAGAAGAGAATGAGGGATTTCCAAATGGCAACTAAAAATATATTAATACCCAAACTGAGGAGAATGAGCTACATGACAGAAGTAAAAACACCCCCCCTCCCTCCCCCAACCACCCGATAGAATAACTCGTAAAGCTTACTCCAAATAGATGGGATATTGGTTGATGATGTTGGTGAGTAA